>OX451219.1:54170080-54814025 GCA_949628195.1 Phasia obesa | reverse complement strand
ATTCTAGAAAAATCAGAAATAGTATTATATATAATATAATATTTACGAAAGCAGAAACCAACGAAATATGTCACGAAAACATAACTTATGATTTAAATAATGTAATGAAATGGTTAAAAATGAATAAATTAAAGTTAAACGAAAAAAAAAAAGTTATGGAATTAAATATGAATACCAATATAAAAACTTAAATAAATAACGAAGAAATAAAAAAAGTTGAAAATATAAAATATCTTGCTTTTATAATAGAGGAGGACTTAAAATTTAAAAATCATATAGATTATATATGTAAAAAAATTGCCAAAAAAAAAATTAGTTTCTTTAAACCCCATTTTGAATTTGGCTCAACTATAATTTTCACATGCTGCACAGATCAACAAATAGTAAGGCTTTAAAAACTTCAAAACAAATCAATGCGTTCAATATTGAGATGTAGTCGCTATACACCGATAGAATACATGCTTAATTGTCTAAAATGGCTTAGCATTCGTCAAAGACTTGAATTAAATACGTTACACTTTATTCTCAAGGATGAAATTAGGAATCGCACCACAATATTTATGTGACAACTGATATATGTAGGAGAAATACAACCATACAACTTAAGAAACTGCCAAGACTTCAGATTACAGCGAGCAACAACAAACATAATGCAGAGATCTTTTTTATAAAGGATTAAATATATATAATTAATTACCAATTTATATTAAAAATGTAAGAAACATTTATAATTTTAGAAGAGAAATTGTAAAAATTTTAAATAATCATTAAATATCAATAGCTAAATATTAAAATTGTGTGCTACTAAATCAATCAATCATATATACAGGGTGATAGAGAATTAAAAAAAAATAAAAAAAAAGTAAAATAAAAAATTTGGTGGTCGCCCTCATTTCCCGAGCTATGGGCCTCTGAACTTTTCATATGAAACTAATTTTACACTACCTTTCTGGACAAATTAAGTCAATATGCGTATCACTTGAAAGCTTTTGGATATAACTATTAGTTGAGGTAACATTTTTTTAATAAAAATTAACCCATTAAGAGCCAAAGCATTTTTTGGATTTTTAAAATTTTTTCACATTTAAGTACTGTAATACGTAATAAAAAATGGGATAAAAAGCGATTAAATTAATCAATGAAAAAACATAATAAGATATAAAACATACAAATCGAACACCTTATTTATTTATTTATTTTATTTACTATCATAAAATCAATATAAAATTTTCTAAACTTAACGTACACAACTTATGAGATTCTACATAAAGTATTGCAACAATTAAAACATTTTTGTATATAATAGATTACAAATTGTATAAGACACATATATCTATTTAAGGCAAAAAGATAGGAAAAACCTTTCAGTTGGAAAAGAAATTTTAAATTGACCTCTTTAGCAACTTCTTTACAGAAGTTGTAAAGTGAGTTAATTCAGCAAATTTCTTATAGTAGCAAAATTTGAAGACCAGATTCAGTTGCACTCTGTCGAGGTTCTCTTACTTGGTTTGTTTCATCTGGCCAAGCGTTACTAGGTCTTGCTACGTTGTTGCCAATAGAAGGAAAATCTTGTGTTGAGAGATTAAACTGAGGCCTGTTTTTGGTAAAACTTACTTTTCCGTGGTTTCTTGAGGCTCTTTGGCGGATTTCAAGATATTCCCTTCTAGATGGACAGCGTGCATCATCAGCTCTATGGTTGGTGTTTTTCAGGTTATTTTTAACATAGTTGAAACATTTATAAACAACTGGTCCTTGAGTTGGGGCCTTGTTAAGTGAGCACTCGGAGTAATCATGCGGGTTACCACAACCAATGCAGTTATTGCAGTTATTCTGTGACAATTTGAGGAACCATGGCCGAACATGGCGCATTTTGAACATTGAGTTGGACCTCTAGATCTGCGTAAGGGATTTCTCCAATGAACCGCTATGTTGTGAAAGTACTTAATTCTACAAATTTCTTTCTTTGAAATCTGTTTTTTGTCGAACTCGATCATGTAAATTGCGTTATCTTCGGAAGTTCTTTTGGTAATAATTTATTTTATGTTGATTGGAGGAATATTGAAATATTGCTTAAATTCTTCAAAAATATCTTTATCCTGTGGTAATCCAAACAGGATTAGCTTGAATTTGTTTTGATCCTTTATTGTGTGTTTGTAAAACTTTATCTTTCTTTCCTTTAAGGCCTTTATGGTTTCCTCATACTGAGGTAACGTGATAGGTAAAATTGGTTTCCCCGAATGACCCTAATACATTGGAAAATCTAAATCGAACACCTACACCGGCTTCGTTTAATGAAAATTTGTGCATAGCTGGCCTTCGGCCGGGCGCAAGGATTTTCCCTCTATGGTATGATCAACACCGGCTTCGATTATCAAAGGTTTCCTAAATAGCCGGACTTTGGACGGGAGCAAGGATTTTCTCCTCTATGGTATGACCAACAACGGCTTCGCTTACTAAAGTTTTCCTGCATAGACGGCCTTCGGCCGGGCACAAGGATTTTCTCCTCTATGGTATGACCAACACCTGCTTTGCTTACTAAAGGTTTCCTGCATAGCCGGCCTTCGGCAGTGCGCAAGGATTTTCTCCTCTATGGTATAACCAACACCGGCTTCGCTTACTAAAGTTTTTCTTCATAGCCGTCCTTCGGCCGATCGCAAGCATTTTCTCCTCTATGGTATGAACAACACCGGTTTCGCTTACTTACTTCCTGCATAGCCGGCCTTCGGCCAAGCGCAAGGATTTTCATCTCTATGGTATGACCAACACCGGCTTCGCTTACCAAAGGTATCCTGCATAGCCGGCCTTCGGACGGGCGCAAGGATTTTCTCCTCTATGGTATGACCAACACCGGCTTCGCTTACTAAAGATTTCCTGCATAGACGGCCTTCGGCCGGACGCAAGGATTTTCTCCTCTATGGTATGACCAACACCGACTTCGCTTACTAAAGGTTTCCGGTATAGCCGACCTTCGGCCAGGCGCAAGGATTTTCTTCTCTATGGTATGACCAACACCGGCTTCGCTCAGGCCTTCGGCCGGACATAATCATCTTCTCCTCTATAGTATGACCAAGACCGGCTTCGCTTACTAGTTTTCCTAGGTACTATGCATAAATTTTCATCAAAAAATGTCACCGCTTCTTATTGGGTTAAATTTTTTTTAATTTTAAAACCACCTGATGATATTTCCAAAAGCTTTAAATATTGACCCAATTTGTTCAAAAATGTAGTACACAATCACAATTTCATATGAAAAGTTCAGATGCTAATAACTCGCAAAATAAGGGAGACCGCCAATTTTTTTATTTTACATTTTTTTATTACTTTTCAATTCTCTATCACCGTTTTTTTTTTTTTTTTTTTTTTTTTGATTGGTGAAGCTTCACTAAAGTAGATTTCGAGCCAAAACACCGTATCTTATACACATGTAAAACTTATAAAATATTATTTTACTCATAAAATAATAATTACTTCCGATTAAATAATTTATTTATTAATAATAGGTAAAGTGAAAACTACAAAAATTATGTATTCTTATATTTACCACAAATAATTAAATTTAAAGTCCGATTTCTTTATTGTTAGAGTAGTTTTTAATGCTGCTACGAAACTTTTATATGAAGTTGAGTGCAAACACATCAAAAATGCCAACTTTGCAATTTGTAAAGTAATAAATATAACACATTTTGTTGAAATATTAAAACTTAAAAACAAACCAAAAAAATTATTTATATTCAATAAAGCACTTTAATAATTATAAAGTATGTTTTTAGATTAGATTTGAAGAATAGCACAGATGTCATTACGGAAAATTACGACAAAAAATCGATTGCAAATGACGCTTAGTCACACACGCCAAAAAGAGAACACAAATCAATTATTAACCATGACTTACCCAAGCGCTATTGGTGTAAATGCACCAAACCCTATAACATTGATAACATCCGACCACTGTTACCAAGTCTAAATTGTTTTGAATCCAAGGCGAATTCATACCAGGTGAGAGCAGTACGACAACAACTACAACAAAACAAAAACTTTGACATTAGATTAGCAGATATCAAGGCGAATTCATACCAGGTGTGAGCAGTAGAGCAACAACTACAACAAAAACACAACTTTGACATTAGATTAGCAGATATGAAACAATGTATTTTTGACAACACATTAGCAAAAAAAAACGAGAGCAAAAAACAATCAGCTGGGCTATCAACTCCACCTGTTATGAATTCGCCTTGGCAGATATGAAACAATTTATTTTTGACAACACATTAGCAAAAAAACGAGGGCAAAAAAAATCAGCTGGGCTATCGACTCCACCTGGTATGAATTCGCCTTGATTGAATCCTTTACCTAGTGTTTATACCTGATATGAATTCATCAAATCATTGTCATGATAAAATTTTATCAGGTATGGACCCGTGTTATTAGTGATATTCTAATGTTAACCCAGTTCTATATTAGCCATTAACATGTCTTAACAAAAGTCAAACTGCATATAACAAAACAGTATGAAAAATAATGTTTTTTTTTTATTAATTTTTTTTTTGTTGAGATGTTAATGTCTAATATAGACGGGAGGTTAAGACAATTTTTACCGGCTCCAGCTTAGACAAATTTGTCTTGCCAATAAACGTCAATACACGTTTTTTATTTATCTATTTTTTGCGCCAAAAAGTGTTTGTTATATCTTTAGGGTTCTGTACTCAAATGTAAAAACGTAAAAAGCGTTTTGCTACAATGCCTGTCCGTCTGTCCGTCTATCAGCGCCTTTTATCTCTGGAACCGTAATAGGTAGACTCTTGAAATTTTCACAGATGATGTATAGCTGTTGCCGCTATAACACCTCTCCGATAGAGAGGTGTTATTCACGAATATGTGTCTATTTCTTGAACTGTAGGTGGGATACACTTAAAATTTACAAACAGTAATTAAAACTTAGTTCATTTTATAAACAACTATAAAATATACAACTAAAAATTAAAGGGTGTTTCAATAGTGGTGTGATTTGCATGTATAAGGCCTAAGTTTTGAACCATAATAGGTAAATGCTTGAAGGTGTATAGCTGTGGCCGCTATAGTAGCAAATACTTATCTTATAGGGTGTTCCTATCGAGCGGTGCTATTCACGAATATGTGTTTATTTCTTGCACTGTAGGAAGCATACACTACAAATTTACAAACAGTAATTAAAACATAGTTCACTACATTAACAAGTATAAAAAAATAAAACTAAAAATTATAGGGTGTTCCGATATTGGTGTGATTGGCGTGTATAAAGCCTAAGTTTTGAACCATAAGAGTTAGACTAATGAAATTTTCACAGAATGAGTGTAACTGTAGCCACTATAGCAACAAATACTAAAACTTATAGGATGTTCCTAAAGTGACGTGTTATTTGCCTTTATGTCTATATTTTTTGAGCTATTATTTCAATATTAAACCTAAAAATTAAAGGGTGTTTCGATAGTGACGTGATTTGCATGTATGTATATGGCTTAAGTTTTGAACGATAATAGGTAGACTCTTGAAGTTTTTGCAGGAGGTGTATTACTATGGCCACTATAAGTAATAGGTAAAATTAAAGAGTGTGCCGACAGTGACGTGATTTGCATAAACATTGACTAATTTTTTAACCATAATAGATAGACTCTTGAAATTTTCACAAGTGGTGTATTACTATGACCCCTATAAAAACAATAAAAATTTAAAGGGTTTTCCGACAGTGACGTCTTTTGCATGTAAAACAACATATTTTTTGAACCGTAATAAGTAGACTCTTCCAATTTGTATAGAAGATGTTTTGACACGGCCGTTATGACAATTACTAAAAATTAAAGGGTGTTCTGACAGTGACATGTTTTTCACATATAGTAACTTACTTTTTTAATAGTAATAGGTAGACTCTTGTATATTCATAGAAAGAGAATTGCCATGGCCGCCATAGAAAATAACAAAATTAAAGGGTGTTCCGACAAGGACATGATTTGTACGTAAATAGCCTTATTTTTTTCGTTTTTGGCGTTGAAAAGTGCGGACGCGATTTTTTTAAGCTCGCATTAACAAAAAACAAAACATACATTGTGTGAATAATTTAAAACAAAAACAAAGAAACAAACAAACCTGTTCTAATACAACAACAAAGTTGTTTGTAAAATATTTTTTTTTCCTTTTTCCTTTTCTTTATTTTTTACAACGGCATATTGAATTGCTACTTTTAAAACAAAACAAAAACAATAAAGGCCAATGAGCCTCTTTAATTTAAGCAATAAAAATGTGGACAATATTGTATTAAATAAAAACAAAAAAACTGAAAATAATTTGTGTGTAAATGATACGCCAGTTATACGTGCCCAATCTTGTTCGTCGCTTTTACTAAACGATGACAATAAAATAACTACAAACAAATCGCCTTCTGAACACAGCGTTGCCAAAGATAATATGGATAGTGTAGAAAAACGCAAGACGCAAGTGGGAATGGACAGATACATAACTGTGTTGAAAAGAGATCGAAGCCCTAAATCTTCGCAGATTGCACCAATGACTCTAACGGAATAAATTCCCATAATCGTTTTGCTATTTTAGATAACGAAGCAATTGAAACAAAAACGGCACCCAAGTCGTTTAAACCACCACCAATTTTTTTAAGAGAGAAAAATTCAAATGAATTAATAACTAAGTTAATCTCAGCTATCGGGGAAAACTTATTCTATGTAATTCCTATCAAACGTGGTAACATTGATGAAACTAAAATTCAATTTATAGACGAAAGTAGTTATCGCAAAGCAGTAAAGGAGTTTGAAAGCTGCAAAAAGAACTTTTATACCTACCAGCTGAAGAGTAGCAAAGGCCTACAGGTAGTCATCAAAGGTGTAGACTCATATGTTGATCTAGTGGAAATAAAAGCTGGCCTCCAAAAAGCAGGATTTAAGGTGAAAAGCGTTGACAATCACAGAAATCGAGAGCGCGTCCCTCAACCTCTATTTCGCGTTGAACTGGAACCTGGGGATATTAGATTGAAGAAGAACGAAACGCATCCCATTTATAATCTAAAATATCTGTTACACCGCAGGATAAGTGTAGAGGAACCACATAAGCGGTCAGGACCCGTCCAGTGTTTAAATTGCCAAGAATATGGCCATACAAGGGCGTACTGCAAGTTGCCTCCGGTTTGCGTTGTGTGTGGAGAGCTTCATTGTTCCGCCCAATGCGACAAACCAAAGGATGACTCGAAGGTTAAAAAATGTAGCAATTGCGGTGGAAATCACACCGCTAACTACAGAGGCTGTCCAGTTGTTTCTATGGTAAGGAAGTCAACTCAGAAATTAAAGACTCCTGCTAGGCAGACACAATACCAAGCAAATGCTCATTACCCTCAGTTAGCTCAACCCACAACCAAACATGTTTCATACGCGGATATGTTAAAATCAAATCATGTTTCAGCACATAAAGCGACACCTACAACCAATTCTACCCCAAATATGCATCCAGAATCTAAAGAACAAACACCATCTGGTAACTACAATCGTCTCGAAGCAAGTATCGAGACATTAGTGCATTCGTTAAACAGTTTTATGAGCTCTATGAGCAGCATGATGCAAGAAATGGTTCGCATGCAATCTATGATGTTGCAGGCGGTACTTAACAAACCATGAACTGTTTAAAAATATGTTTCTGGAACGCAAACGGCTTACGCCAACACAAAAATGAACTCGAGTACTTCTTGAAGAACCAACAAATTGATGTCATGACGGTTTCAGAGACTCATTTAACAACAAATAGCTTTTTTAAAATCAATGGCTATATATTATATGACACTAAAGACCCCCGTGGCAGAGCATGTGGTGGTTCAGCTATTCTAATAAAGGCTCGAATTAAACATCATTTACTGTTTGATTTTTGTGAGGACGATCTTCAAGCAACAAACATCTGTATTGAAGAATATCATCAAAACTTTGTTATTTCTTCGATTTATTCACCTCCAAGATTTCAAATATCAGAGAGTCAATATAGCGACATCTACAAATCACTAGGTCCCTGTTTCATAGCATCAGGCGACTACAACGCTAAACATACGTTTTGGGGATCAAGACTTATTACTCCAAACGGTCGTGTTTTATTTGACACTATTTCAAAAATGCGTCTGAATGTGATATCAAGCGGACAACCCACCTATTGGCCTACTGATCGACAAAAAATACCTGATGTTATTGATTTTGGCGTGACTAAAGGTATTTCGAGAGAAATGATTAAGGTTGAAGCGTCACTCGAATTATCCTCAGATCATTCACCCACAATAGTCTATATATGGAACCAGCAAAATATTGTGTCACCAACAACTAGCACAAGCATTAATTGGTTGAAATATAGAAAGTATCTCAGTACTCACTGTTCGGAAAATATACCGCTGAGAAAACCAGAAGACGTGGAACAAAGTCTTATTAATTTTGATCAAATCCTAAAATCAGCTGCTCAACATGCAACAGTATCCCGACAATCAGCTAGATACAATCAAATTTACTTTGTAGATGTCGAGCGGCTCTTGGCTGAAAAAAGGAAAATTAGAAGAGAGTGGCAAGCACACAGATCTCCTCAACTCAAATCTAGACTTAAAGATTGCACGAAACTGCTAAGACAGCTGCTAGAATCTCGAAGAGTAGCATCTCTAAAAAATTACTTGGAAGACCTCGACGCAACTGCACAATCAGATTATTCATTATGGCGTGCATGTAGAAACCTTAAAAGGCCAGTCGTACGTAAGCCCCCCTTGCGACCTTCTTGTGGAGTCTGGGCAAGAAATTATACCGAAAAAGGTAATTTATTTGTTGATCATTTGAAAAAGGTTTTCACTCCAAATATGTGTACTGATATAGTTGAGTTGCCACCAGTAGAGACTAGTGCCGAAGTACACCTAAGATTTGAATTTAGCGATATTGAAAGGGAAATAGCGGATTTAAACACCAAAAAAGCCCCTGGGGTTGATAAAACAAGTAACAAGATGTTAGTTGAGTTGCACCGTATAGGTCGCAGAATTATTCTGTTTGTTTTTAATGCCATCTTACGTCTTGAGTACTTTCCCACAGAGTGGAAGGTCTCTTTGATAACTATGATTCCTAAACCAGGAAAAGACCACACAAAAGTAGAATCATACAGACCTATAAGCCTTTTATCTAACGTGTCAAAGTTATTTGAGAGAATATTAATAACTAAGCTGAATCCAATTCTTAGCGCGAAAGGATGTATTCCGAACCATCAATTCGGCTTCAGAAAACAACATAGTGCGATCCAACAAACACACAGATTAGTAAATGTAATTAAAACGACCTTTGAAGAAAAAAAATACTGTTCTGCGCTCTTTATCGACGTTTCTCAAGCATTCGATAAGGTTTGGCACGAAGGCCTAATATTTAAGCTAAAGCTGAACTTGCCCGAAAACTTTTATAAGCTCTTAAAAGATTATTTAACGAATCGCAAGTTTTTACTAAAAGAAGGTGACTTTTTAAGCTCGCCACAGCTCATTGAAGCCGGAGTTCCCCAAGGTAGTATTTTGGGACCAATTTTTTATTTACTGTACACATCAGATATGCCAATTAGCACCCTAGTGCATACATCAACTTTTGCAGATGACACAGCTTTTTTAAGTATTCATGAAAGTGCCCAAGAAGCATCAAAACTTTTACAAGACCACATACTCAATTTGGAAAAATGGCTAGAAAAATGGAGAATAAAAGTGAATGAGCAAAAATGTACTCACATAACTTTCACACTGCGTAGGGACTCATGCCCTCCTGTTCGCATAAATAACCAAATGATACCACAGCTTTCAGACGTTAAATATCTGGGTATACATCTTGACCGTCGCCTTACTTGGAAAAGCCACATTGATTTTAAGTTAACACAAATGAAACTAAAAGCAGTACAACTAAATTGGCTTATTGGCAGAAACTCTACCCTGAGCTTAGATTGTAAACTTCTACTGTACAAGTCGATCCTCAAACCAATTTGGTGTTATGGGATTGAGTTATGGGGCACTGCCTCAGCTAGCAATGTAGAAAAAATTCAAAGGCGCCAAAACAAGATACTACGTATGATTACATCTGCTCCCTGGTATATAAAAAATTCGAACATCCACAAAGACCTAAACATGCCATCAGTTAAAGCAGAAATAGCGAAACATGCAGTCACATATCTAAAGAGGCTTCAATCTCATCCAAACCCTTTAGCGCGTAACATGCTTTAGCGCGTAACCCGCAAATGATTGCAAAATCCGTGAAACAAACATTATTTTTGTCTAGCACTGGCTGGACTTAAAAAGTATATTTTTATTTTAGACTTTAGATATGAGTAATTATTGTTAGTTCAAAAATATTGAAGATACAATAAACAATTTATGAAAAAAAAAATTATTTTTTCGGTTGGTATCTATACGTATATGTACTTTGTGTTAAATTAAAAATATTTTGTAAATTATATTAATTTGCAATTTTATTTAGATAAAAACAAAACAAGTTATGCGAAACCACAAAAACGACGAAAAACAAAAAATTATTTATCATGAAAATAAATACAATACGTTTCCTATACACTGCTCATTACACTTTGTAAGGAAAAAATCATAATTTTCGGCTCTTCAGTTTTGAAAATCGGCATAAATAAAATTAGTAACTTGTTGAGGTTTTATTTGATTTTTATTAAGAATAAAACAAAAGAAATAACAAATTCTAATAGTTTCATCAGTCGCCGACGAATACTCAACGTGTCACGACATCTGTTTTTCTGATCGACTCTCGTATTTCGCAGCGTGTGTGTATTAAAATTCATAAAGCTCAGTAATTGCAATAGTACTTAGTTTTACTAAGAACAATTAATTATATATAATTAAATATTTTCCCATAAATATATATTTTTTTATTACTTTATTTTTTACATTCGTTTACAACGCTATTTTTCTCGAATATAGTTAAAAAGTCTTACAATACCCCCTGGGCCCCTGATTATAATCCCTAAAGCAAAAGTAAAAAAAAAGCGGAGAATCTTTTTTGACTCCCCCTCTCTTCCAACTAAAAAATCTGTAAATCAAAAGTACATTGTTGTTGCCGCTGAAAACCCAGATAAAACGCTTTCTCATTTTTCCTGATTTACTATTTATAGAGCACTGCAACTTATTAGCAAGAGATTTTATCCATTTCCCAACTAAGAGAGGGTAATTTTCTTTTACTTGTCAAAGATAACTCAACAAATGTCAATTACTGAGGCACACAAAGAAACGCTGTCAAGGTCTTGAATCTTGTGTCCACTGCAACCTTCCTCCACATGCCGATATAGAGTGCACTAGAACTTACTGTGCCAATTGTACGGAAGATCACCCGGCATCTTCAAATAAATGTAAAAAATTCATTGAACAAAGGGAAATTCTTAAAATTAAATTTAAGCGTAAGTGCCCAATGCGCGAAGCTATAAAATTTTATAGAGAACAAAACAAAACCCCCACATCTTCTTCCTCATTTTTGGCAGTGGCATCTGCTAACCAAAATAATCAAAATTCTGCTAGTAACTCTAGCATTCCAATGACATCAACATCCACATCTGCACAATTGCCCACATTAAAAAAGAGAAGAGAAACCCTCGTCAATATTGCCAAATCCCGGTAAGAAAACTTTTGTAAATAATAAATAAATCAGTCAAATGCGTGTTAGTCTCACACACGTAGGGTTCCGTACTATGTCTAGTACGCCTTTAAAAACTCAAGTTGTTAATTTTTTCATGTCTTATGGGGCACCCTTTTTTATAAATCACAGTAATATTCGCAAAAATGGCATCGCTATTGGAACACCCTTTAAATTTTAGGAATTTTTGTTATAAGGGCCATGGTAATACACTTTCTACACTTTCAGGCCTACCTATTGCGGTTCAAAAAAAAGGTAATATACGTCAAAAACATGTCACTGATGGATCACCCTTTAATTTTTATTATTTGTTATAGTTTCCATAGTAATAAACCTCTTGTAAAAACTTCAAGAGTCTACTTATTATTGTTCAACACTTAGGCCATATACACGCAAAGCCCGTCACTCTCGAAACACCCTTTAATTTTAAGGTTTAATTTAATAAAAAGCGAACATAGAGTTAATAACTGTCTGCAAATTTTAAGTGATTGCCTCCTATAGCTCAAGAAATAAAGACATAACGGCAAATAACACCTAACTTTCGGAACACCCGATAAGTTTTAGTATTTATTGCTATAGTGGCCACAGTTATACACATTCTGTGGAAATTTCAAGAGCCTACCTATTATGGATCAAAACTAAGGCCTTATACATATATATCACGCCACTATCGGAACACCCTTTAATTTTTAGGTTTATTTTTTTAAACTTGTTTATAAAGCGAACTAAGTTTTAATTACTGTTTGTAAATTTTTAGTGTATGCTTCCTACAGTTCAAGAAATAACACACATTCTTCATAACACCTCCCTATCGGAACACCCGATAAGTTTTAGTATTTATTGCTATAGTGGCTACATTTATACACCTTCTGTGAAAATTTCAAGAGCCCACCTATTATGGATAAAAACTTAGGCCTTATACATGCAAATCACATCACTATCGGATCACCCTTTAATTTTTTGGTTTATTTTTTTATACTTATTTTTATAGCGAACTAAGTTTTAATTACTGTTTTTAAATCTTGAGTCTATGCCTCCTACAGTTCACGAAATAGGTACATATTCGTGAATAACACCTCTCTATCGGAACACCCTATAAGTTTTAGTATTTGTTGCTATAGCGGCAACAGCTATACATCATCTGTGAAAATTTCAAGAGTCTACCTATTACGGTTCCAGAGAGTAAAGGCGCTGACAGACGGACAGACATTGTAGCGAAAACAATAGGGTTAAGTTTTTGCACTTTGTGTACGGAACCCTAAAAAGAAGAATGTGTAAATAATACCCCTTCAATCCCCACACCACTCAATCAAGACACAAACAATGAATTTAAAAAGAAAAGTACTAAAAATGAATTAAAACCAGAATCAGTAAATACTGACACTAAAAATAAAAATAATCAACCTCAAACAACAACAATCCTTCCTTCTCTCTCTGTTTCTCAGAGTATCAATAATTTATTACCTGATTCTTCAAAGTATACAGTTAACTTATCAGAACCTAGTTCTGATGTTGATACAGTAGGAATTGAGTTTTTGGCTACAGAAGATGAAGAGTCAGATAATGGCTCTTAAATTTCTATTCTCTTAGAAGTTTTAGCAGTTATTTTGATTTTCTTTTTCGTCTTTCTCTTCAATTACATGAAACTAAATATTTTACAGTGGAACATTCGTGGATATCAGAATAATTTTACCAACTTACAACTTCTTTTATGTGAAAGAACCCCTGACATTATTTGTCTGCAAGAAACCAAATGCAAAAACAATTTTTTCCCTTTTACTCCCAAAGAATACTTTGGTTATTTCTTCAACCCAAACTCAAGCTCTAAACAAGGCTCGGCAATTTTAATTAAGAAAAATATACCCCATAAAATCGTCAACACCAATCAGTCTCTCAATGTAGTAGGTCTTGAGATCAACACAACCATAAAATTGTCCATTCTTTCGTTCTATCTCCCTCCCCATGATCCAATTTCGATATCCCTTCTCAATGACCTCGTGAACAACATTAACTCCCCTCTTCTTCTGATTGGGGATTTTCATGCCTGGAGTCCCATTTAGGGATCTCCTACCACAAACTCCAAGGGCGCAGTTATTAAAACATTTTTTAATAGAGAAAAAAGTTAGCTAAAGCAAGGTCATTCAAAGAGTTCACTGAGAAACTGAACCCCTCTACTCCTACTACAACTTTATGGCAAAATATTCGTAAAATAGCGGGCAAGTATAGGCCAAGTAAAATAAGTTCAATTTCTGATAATAACTCTACAATTACAGCTTTAAAATAGTATTTTTCCATGCGATCAGAGTTGCAAAATCTTGTTTTGTATGATAGTGTGGCATCTACAACGCCATTTTGAAACGATTTTTTAAGTAGAACAGAATTCTGTCAGATTTCTTTGTGATTAAATCGTACGATTGTGTAGGATAGTGAATCCTGGCCTTAAGGGAAAATCACCAGGGCTGGATAAAATAACATATCCAATGTTGAAAAATCTGCCATATTTTTTCAAAATTCGCATTTTAAACTTATATAATATTTTAAATTCTAGTGTGATTCCTTAATTTTTCAAAATTACATCAGTCTTGGCAATACATAAGGAAAGACAAGCTTGACTCCTACCGCTCAATCTCCCTTCTGCCTTGTATCTCTAAAATATTGGAAAAAATGATTTCGAAACGCCTAATGTGGTATATAAAAAAACACAATCTCCTGTCAAAAAACCAAGTTGGATTTCAAACAGGTCTTGGCACAATAGATGCGCTATTGTTCTTAGACCATATAATATAAAAAATACATCTGCCAGGAAACTTACCTCTATTTTATCAATTGGATTTATAAAGGCATTTGACAGGATTGGAATACATATCGTTTTACAAAAACTCGCTAGTTGGTCAATTGGACCAAAAACGTTTAATTTTATAAAGTCTTTTTGTCAAGCAGAAAGTTTACAGTTCATATAAATGACGCATTTTCTAGTTTATTTCCACTACATAATGGGAACCCCCATTATCGGTAACCCTCTTTATCGGTAACCCTCTTTATTATTGCCTTCGACGACTTATCTCGTATTATCGGCGCACTGTGGTCAATATTTTGAGATAGCGGCCAAAACTCCTTTTGGTTTTTGTTCTCCGATTTTAAAGTTATTAGACTCATATGAAAGTAGACACTAGTAAACCTCGGGAGCCAAAAAATTAGAACTCTATTTCAACTATTTCACTGAGAACAGGGTGGTCCAAAATGGGTTTTTTCAGAATTTAGTAAATTTATGATATTTTTAGTTAATTTTTAAAGTTTAAATGATCATAACTTTTTTGTTTTTCAAGCTTTTTGGACGAAATAAATTTTATGTTGTAACTTAACTTATTTCCTATTACTGGTAAAAAAAAATTGAAGCTCTACTGTTTTCAGAACAATTTAAATATTTTTTTTTAAAAATCTAAAATTTCTCGGAAATTTCCTACTTCATAGAGCACAACTCCTGTGAGTCAAGCTGAGTCAAAACACAAATTTACTATTTTGTAGTCCTAACTCTCCCCTACATTCCTATATATACATGTCCATGCATCGGGACTGCACTTTTTGAGCTACAGCAATTTTTCTGACCCAAGGTAAGATATTCGGTATAAATGCACGTCATATTTTTTGAGAAGTTATTTGTATGTGAAAGTGGCTATTATGCATATATTTTGATGAAGATTTGTACAAGAGTTCTTATTGACCCAAAAAATAATTCTGTTGAAATTAGGATCTATGTTGGCCCATATTTGGACCTAGTCCACATAGAAGGGTGTATTAAAATTTTGACAAAATGCAAAAGAACTCTCAAATTATGTGGTATCTGGCAATTCATTTGGAAAAGGTAAACAATGATTTTATTGCCATCTAATATTACATAACTTAAATACCTGAAAATTGCAAATAAATTTAAAACCAATGGAAATAACTGGTAAAACCAAGTACCTGTTATATTATGTTTCAAAGAGGTAAAAAAGATCATGTTGAAACAATGGCTAAATTCAGTTATAGTGTTCTATCTGATATATATTTTGAACGGAAAGATGAAAAAGACATTATTTTACATATAATGAATAATCCATTCTTCAAAATATGCGACAAACAAGAAATTAAAATTCATAACTTAAAAATAAAAAACTTTTTAAATACTTTAAGAAAACGGTACAATCAATGTTCCAGAAACAAGAAATTGTTTTACTTACGCAACCAAGAATGGCTAAGAAATAAACTTATTTTTAAAATAAGTAAGTCAGAAACTACCACGGAAACTGGAAAAGGTGGTCGACCAGCAAAGCCAATTGATAATTGTAGTGAAAGATCACGAAGACGCAAGCTTAAACATATCAATGAAGAAGTTTCTTGTAGCATCATAAAGGATTCATTTCTGCATCAAATTCAGCCAACGAAAACTAAAAAGATAAAAATTGCTATCATTGAAAAAATAGTGGAAGCAAGCCCCAGACGCACAAAAAGGATTTTAGAAAGTATGCCGACACCAACTGAAGAAAATAAATTTACTCCAGAAGAAGCATTTGCACTATTTTTGGATTTGAAAATGACTAAAAACTAATATACAGAATTGCGGAAGCGAACCAATGAAACAAATTGTGGAATTTTTCCATCATATCGAGATATAGTTTCTGCCAAAAAAAATTGCTTACCTTCACCAACTGCTATTAGTGTAACTTCAAGTTCAGCAGAAATAAAATTGCAGGATCTTCTTGAACACACTGCAGAACGATTATTAAAGACATTTGATGCTGACTATTTAAAGAAGTTTAAAAATTGCAGCATGACTTTAATTTCTAAATGGGGATGTGGTGGGTCTGGCCAGAAACAATACAAACAATATAATGCGGAAAATTCATCAGATGCCAATTTATTCATGATTTCTTTCGTTCCATTACGTTTAACAAAAACTTATATTGGTTCAGAGTCGTCAACTAGTAGAGATGTAGAGATAGATGTATGGAAGAATGAAATTCCCTCGTCAACAAAATTTTGTAGACCAATAAAGTTTGCTTACAAAAAAGAAACTAAAGATGTCATAACTGAAGAAGTTGGCAAAATAACAGATGAAATTAAAGACCTGGAACCAGTGATATTTGAATTTAAGGACCAATGCATCGAAGTTAACTTTAAAATGTCACTTACAATGATCGATGGAAAAGTTGCACAAGCTTTAACCGAAACAAAGTCTTCATCAAGCTGCACCATATGCCAAAAAACATCAAGTCAATTGAGCCAACCACCAACACAAGACGATAGTTTTAATGAAGCATATGAATTTGGAATGTCACCTCTTCATGCTAGAATTCGTTTTATGGAGCATATTCTTAAATTGGGATACGATTTGGAATTTGGCCCGTTAGGCGAAACAGTGAGAAACAACAAAGAAAATTTGGAAAAAAGAAAGCAAAAAAAAAAAGATATTCAAGAAAAATACCGTGAGATAGGCCTTATAATTGACCAGCCAAAGCAAGGAGAAGGAAATTCTAATGATGGAAACACAGCAAGGAGATTTTTTTCCGATCCAGAAACTGCAGCTTCTATAACTGGAGTAGATTATGATTTAATACGACGATTCCAAATCATATTAGAAGTTATAGCATGTAGCAAAAAGATAGATTCAAAAAAATTTGGTCAGTATGCTAATGAGACAGCAACCCTTTATAACCAAAAATATTCTTGGAGGCATATGCCAACCACAGTTCACAAAATTTTGTTCCATGGGGAACAAATAATTCAGCACAATATGCTTCCAATTGGAAGCATATTGTGCTTCAAAATTGGAAGAAGCGCAAGAAAAAAGGAACAAAGACTACAGATTCTTTCGCGAGCACAATACAAGAAAAATTTCCAGATATTGTACTAATGAAGATCTTATTAATATTTTGTTGTGCACATCAGACCCATATATGTCCAGTATTCGACAAAAATGGAAATCAACCTCATTAGAGTTAGATGAAGAAGCTAAACAACTACCGCAAAATGAAAATCAAAGCTATTTGGAAGAAATTTTTACTAATATTGTTTAATTAATACTAGTTTAAAGATTATAATTTGTTTCTAATTTTAGTATAAATTTTTATTAATACATTTAAATAAAATATATGTGCACTTTAAATCAATAGTAAAAGTTTACTTAAAATTTTATCGATGTTGTGTTCTGTATATAATATATCCAAATGGTATTGATATTTTAATCCTCACAAGAATTAACCAACCTTTGGCCCCTGTGAATATTGAGAATAAATAAATGTCAGGGGCCAAATGTTGGCATTTTCTGACCAAAATTAAGTTTAGGAATAATAAATAAGTATTGGTTGTAAAATACGATTGAAGAAAATAAGAAATTATAAAAAAATACCTATTTAAAATATCAAAATATTCAACTTTTACAAGGAAACTCAACAAAAAATTAAAATGCATTTTTAACTCCACATTACTTACGTTCCTATCAGTCGATTTTTACGTTTGAACACGCAAATTGAAGCTTAAAGTCCCTCCTATTGAACAAAACAAATTGCGTAAAAAAATACAAATCCGGCAAAAGTTATAGAGTTTTGACCGCTATCTCGCGAAATTGACCACTGTGCGGCGGTAATAATAGAGTAGACCACTGCTTATATGCTGACGATCTTTACAACATAGCAAAAGATCAAGAAATCGGAATGATTGAGCAGGATAATTGGTGTAAAACTTCTGGTGCAGATATTTCGTTTGAAAAAACGAGCCATCTGCATGTTTGTAAAAAACATAATTGTAATAACATCAATTTAATATACAATAATGCAAGAATTAAGAATATAGACTATTTTAAAATTTTAGGTGTTAACATTGACTGTAAATATAGTTTTAAGTATCATTATAATTTTCTTAAAAAGAATTTAACTAACAGGTTAAATATCATCAAAAACCTATCTTCGAAGAGAAGTTGTATGCATTCCAATAGTCTTCTGAAACTGGTTAAAACTATAATACTAGCGAAAATTGATTACGGTCTAGCTATCTACAGTAAAGCTGCGAAATCATATTTGAAGATTGTGGACACTTTACTTTTTGCCGAAATTAGAGCCAGTCTTAGAACGTTCAGGACAACACCTACAAAAAATCTATTAGCTGAAGGAGGTTTCGATCCTCTTCATATCCACTTCGTTTGATCCACAAAATCTTCAGTCGAAAGTCATCTTTGCTCCATAGACACGCTACCTTACCATTAAAAAGATAAACCGAATTGAAACATATCTGGCTTGTATGGCCAGATATGTTAAGAAGCGCAACATAAATGGATTTAATACTCCCACTGAAAACCTTCACCCTTGGCTGCTTGATCCGAATACATTTATTAATAACCTGATTCTCTACAATAAAAACTGCACTGCACATAGTGTTTTTAAAACACTTTTCAACGAAGTGAAATATAATTTTAAAAGAGCAAACTGGCATTTCGTTTACACCGATGGATCTAAAACTACAGACAATGTAGCATTTGCTGTCGTTGATGAATCCGGAGTAACAAAAGTAGTCGGATTACTTCCTCAAAACACAACAGTATTCGAAGCAGAAGCTGAAGCTATTCTTAAAGCTTTACAATTATGTAGATCCTCTTCAGAGAAACACATAATTTGCACTGATAGCCGATCTGTGTTCGACACAGCTTTAAATCCTAGAAATAGGCATGATACAATCACTTTAATACAACAACTCTTAATTCATACGAAAGAGAAAGTTAAACTTCTATGGATTCCAAGTCACGTTGGTATTATGGGAAATGAAGCTAAGGTAGCTAAAACAGCCTACATGTCCCCTCTACATTTATTAATCCCTAACACAAAAACTTGCATATCCAGAAGCCTAATTACAAATTTAAACTCTGCCACAACTCTAAAATGGAATAGTTACGACCATCTCTACAGAACTATTAACCCTAATAGGAAACCAATAAATCTTCCATCCTCTACCAGCTTGTTAAAAAACAAATGCTTTACTATATTGCGGTTAACACACACTAGACTTACACACCACTATCTGTTTTCCAGAGATCCCCAACCAGTATGCACATTATGCAACAACTCTTCATTGTCAAAACCTCACTTATTATCCGAATGCACATCACTACAACATCTTCGCTTAAGTATAAGTAATCCAGACAGTATTATAAATTTACTAAAATTCCCTTCCGTAGATTATATTAACAAAATATTTGATTTTTTACAATATATTAATTTACAAAATTAAATTTAATAGTTTTGTTTGTATTTTGGCCAGTTGGAATTTGTTAAGTTTGTTCAATTGCAATTGTTCAATTTTTATAAGCTAATAAGGCCTGGTGTTTATTATAGTAAATAAAAATCCATTTCATTTAGTTTTCCCAACGTTTCGTAGATGTTTTGTACATACAAGTATAAAGAAATAAATAGCCACACATACAGGTATAAACAACCACACAAACAGAAAACAAGAGCAATAACAATCGAACCTGCCAGACCTGTCTGGAATAGAACATTCTGGTGCTTTTAAATCACCTATATAAGTGAATCGTGCTGGCGAGTAGTATGGCAGTATTAATTTAAAAGTCAAAGAGTTAAGTTGTCGAATTTTAAGAGTGTTTAACAGTTTGCTGTATTCTTGAACAGTGGTGTTAAATAAATAAAGTGACTTACAGTAAAAGTAATAACAGAGTGTATTTATTTTGCAATTAAAAAAACCCAACGTAAAGTAAAAACGTAACAATTGGTGACAGAAGTGAAATTGTAAAATAAAATAACTTAAAATAAAATAATAAATAAAAATGAAATTTGAAGAACTTAAAGTGGAGCAGCTGAAAAAGGAGTTGAGTAAGCTGGATTTGCCAACAGCAGGTAATAAAACAGACCTACAGAAGAGGCTCATAGATGAATTCAAGCGACGTGGCATCGACATTGGTACATAAGAGTTCGAAGAAAAAGAGGAGATTGAGGTATGTACCCGTGCAACAACAAGCAGCATTGACTTTAATGCAATGTTTGCTGCTATGATGGAGAAAATTTCAGAAGTTAAAGAAGCTTCTAAAAGAAGTGAAGAAGCTTCTAGAGCAAACAGCGAAAAACTGTTAGGTGAAGTACAAGAAGCTTCTAGAGCAAACAGCGAAAAACTGTTAGCTGAAGTACAAGAAGTTTGTAGAGCAAACAGCGAGAAACTACTGGAAACAGTAAATGAGAAACTGGAGAAAAATCAACAACTTCTAGCTGAGATTCAAGAAGTTTCTAGAGCGAATAATGAGAAACTTTTGGGACAAGTTAACGAAAACCTTCTACAAATTTCTGAAACCATTAATAAGCGAGTAGAAGTCATGATCGACGAAAAAATCTCTGCCGTAGAAGTGCAACTGTCCGGTTTAAACAGAAAAGTGAATCTTCTAGAAACTAGTGGCGTCGAAGTACAGGTAAAGGATGTCGATGTAAAGCTGCAGGAGCTTGAAAACAAAATTATGAGCCTGGAAATAAGAGAAGGTCCAGTACGAGTAGTGACTGAAAACACAAATAGGATAAAAGCTCCCAGTTTCGACAGCAACATACCCTTCAACGTCTTCAAATTTCAGTTTGAGACAGTGGCCAGTAAAAATCTATGGAGCAATGAAGAGAAAGCGATTGAACTGAATCTGGCACTTAAAGGATCTGCAGCAGAAGTCCTCGAAAGCCTACCAACTAGCTGCAGAAATAATTATGAGGACATAATGGCAAATGAGACGCTTCAGGATTTTGCCATGGAGATAGAGCGCTTGGTGCAGCTAATATACCCTGGGGAAAACCATCCACTTCTAGAACAGTTCAAAGTGGAGGCATTTGTTACTGGTATCCGTGACCCAGATATTAAGCACGCAGTTTGCGCTAAGCAAAACACATCCTTTGCTGAAACCATTGCTTACGCTCTGGCTCAAGAAACAGCAAAAGTCATTTCGAGACCGCAGTCATACAAAGTGCGAAAAGTTGAAGTTGCTGCTGAAGATGAAAAAACAACAATGGACGACATAAAGCAAGTACTTGAGTCGGTAAAGAAAGTCTTAGATGAAAGACAAGGTAAGACAAACGCTAAGTGCTGTAATTGCGGCAAAGTCGGCCATTTTCAACGAAACTGTAAGGCAGCAAGAAAACGAGCCAGATCTGTTTCGCCGCCAAGAAGCAATAAACGTGCGACTCATGGAACATCTCGAGAGTCGTTAAACTAAAGAGGGCTAGCACTACGGGGCATGAGCTAGCTCCCACAACCGAGGGCCCCACAATCTCCATATCTGTGATGCAGCAGGAAAATAGCAATCTTACTGCAAGCGGGTATATCAACGGAGGAAAGCGTATTCTGACAATAGACACAGGAGCGTCGCAGTATATAATAAGACCTGATTTAGTAAAGGGAAAAGTGCATCAATTGATTGTCAGTCTGCGCACCGCTACCGGAGAATTTGCTACTGTCTATGGTAAGGCCAAAGTCAGATTAACTATAGCCAACATGAGTGTGGACCATGTGTTCATTGTTGCTGATATCGTTGACGAAGTTATTATTGGCGCAGATTTTATGATCATGCATGGAGTCGATCTGCGCATGGGGGAACAAATAATGATCTGGCGAAACGTCGAAATACCCCTTGATATTGGATATGTGAGTAAATCTGCAGTAAGGAAACTGGTTGCTGTAGCATCCCAGAAATTACCACCTCAGGCAGAAACTGTGATATGGGCACGTATGGAGGAAGATTGTGAGGACAACCGGTTGTGGGTGGTAGAACCATCAGGAATTAAGAGTGCGACAATTACAGCAAAAGCCCTCGTGAAAACCTGTAAGAATGGTAAAATTCCTGTGAGAGTTTTAAATCTATCCAGCAGTGAAAAAGTAATTGGTAAAAACTCTCACATAGCTCAATGTACACCAGCAGAGGCCATAATTAATTGCGAGAGAGACTCGGAGCCTGAAAAACTGTCAACTAAAGAGCGCGAAATACTATCAGAACACGTGGGGAAATGGGTAGCAGAGCTGAAGCCACCTGATAGAAACAAAGCCAAGCAGCTGCTACGAAAGTACGTCTCTGTCTTCGCCCTAAAAGATAAAAGCCAAAGTAGAACGGCAATAGTGAAGCATGAAATAAATACTGGCGAAGCGAATAAAACAAGCCCCCAGGAGCATTCCCCTAGCCAAACGGAGCGAAGTAAAGCAGCTAGTCAACGAAATGGAGCGAGACGGAATTATCGAACCATCTTCGAGTCCTTGGAGCTCGCCGGTAGTTTTAGTAAAGAAAAAAGATGGCAGCACTAGATTCTGCGTTGACTACAGAAAGCTCAACGATGTTACCAAAAAGGACAGTTATCCGCTACCAAGAATCGATGACACCTTGGACACGTTAGCAGGAACCAAGTGGTTTTCTACGCTAGATTTACAGAGCGGTTACTGGCAAGTCGAGATAGCTGACAAAGATAAAGAGAAAACTGCTTTTAGTGCTCTCGATGGTTTATGGCAGTTTAATGTTATGCCATTTGGTCTCTGCAACGCTCCAGCCACCTTCGAGCGTTTAATGGAACGAGTGTTAAAGGGACTCAATTGGAAGTCATGCCTGGTGTATCTGGATGACATAATTGTCATGGGAAAGACCTTCGATGAACACCTAAGGAATATGGAAGAAGTCTTCAGGCGTATATCAGCGGCTGGACTGAAGCTCAGTGTTAAGAAATGTGCATTGTTTCAGAAGGAAGTCAAATACTTGGGGCATCGTGTAACAGCAGAGGGCATATCAACCGATGAAGATAAAATACGGGCAATAAAGGACTGGCCTCGTCCTCAAAATCTTAACGAGTTACGAAGTTTCTTGGGACTCTGCACATACTACAGACGATTTGTGCCAAATTTTGCTAGTGTTGCTGCGAGCCTACATGAGCTAACCAAAAAGTCGCGACCTTACCAGTGGAGTGAAGCAGCCGAGGAAGCATTCCAGAAGCTCAAGGAATTGTTGTGTGTGGCACCTATCCTGGCATATCCAGTAGCTGGGCAAAAATTCATGCTAGACACTGATGCGAGCGGATATGGAATAGGAGGCGTGCTGTCGCAAGTGGTAGATGGGACAGAAAAGGTTATAGGCTACTACAGCAGAGTACTTTCGAAGCCTGAAAGAAACTATTGCGTAACGCGACGAGAGCTTCTAGTAGCATTGGAGTGCATAAAACACTACCACAACATTTTACGTTGAGGACAGATCATGCCGCACTGAGGTGGTTGCTGCAATTCAAGAGCCGTGAAGGACAGCTTGCTCGCTGGATAGAGCGACTTCTGAGCTATGACTTTAGTATTGAGCTCAGAAAAAGAGGCAAGCATAACAACGCAGACGCCCTTTCTAGGCGCCCATGTGATCTGGGGTGTAAGCATTGCACAAAGGCGGAGAGAAAAGAATTCGTTATTGATGTTCGGCTTACACATATAGAATCTAGTGAAGACTGGCCGACTGCACAAAGAAATGATCCCATATTGGAAAAAATTATAGCAGCTAAAGAGGAAGACAGAAGACCGACGCGAAGTGAGATCTCACCAGAAAGTCCGCTGGTGAAGGCATATTGGGCCCAGTGGAACAGTCTAAGGTTGAAGGATGGCTGCTTATGTCGTACCTGGGAAAGCACAGACGGCGAAACTGTGATAGACTTAATCGTCGTGCCATCCTCCAAGATCAAAGAGGTCATGAAACAATTCCACAATGGTCCTAGCGGAGGTCACCTTGGTGTAACAAAGACGCTGGAAAAGATAAAACAACGGTTCTATTGGGTCGGCTGTCAACAAGCCGTAGCCGAGTGGATAGCCAATTGCCAGGAGTGCATTGCAGCAAAGGGTCCAGTATGAAGGAGTCGGGGGCAGCTTCCGCAGTACAATTCAGGAGCTCCCATTGAACGCATAGCGATGGACGTAGCAAGTCCCTTCCCTGCTAGTAATGCTGGAAACCGATACGTTTAAGTGGTCATGGACTATTTTAGCAAATGGCCGGAAGTATATGCCATTCCCAATCAAAAAGCCAGAACGATTGTAGACGCTTTTATAAGCAACTGGGTGTGTCGCTATGGTGTTCCCTTAGAACTACACTCCGACCAAGGCCGAAATTTTGAATCAAAGAGATGTGCGAAGTATACGGAATAAGAAAGACCAGAACGACACCGTTACATCCGCAATCTGATGGTATGGTCGAAAGATTCAATCGAACCCTGGAGGAATACCTGAGAAAAGTGGTCAGCGCACATCAGAGGGACTGGGATGAGTATATACCCAAATTTTTGTTGGCATATAGATCAGCTGTTCACGATTCCACCTCACGAACACCAGCGAAAATAGTCTTTGGATCTGAGCTAAATTTGCCTGCAGATTTAGAGTTTGGTGTTAAGCCAACATCGGCAGAAGGAGACGGCGAAAACTCTAGTCAGGCACAAAGGGACCTGCAGGAGATTCACGAATTCGTGCGGAGTGGGATAAAATTAACCAGTGATAAAATGAAAGCCAGATATGATCAAGCTGCCAACTCTGAGGGATTTAACGAGGGACAACTGGTTCTACTTTTTAACCCACAACGGAAGGAAGGATTATCACCCAAGCTACAAACTCATTGGAATGGACCTTATAAAGTAATAAAGCGACTAAATGACGTAGTTTACAGAATACAGAAATTTCAGAGTCCAAGATCAAAAATGAAAGTCGTGCACTTGGAGCGGCTAGCCAACTATGGAAAAGGTACATCTGTGCCTGCTCGGGACGAACAGGTTTGAGAAGGGGGTAGTGTTACGAAAGAAGAATTTATTCATTATAAGCTCTGAACAACAATACTCTCGAACAACAACATTAATGGTTTATTTTCTTACAATGATGGAAGAAAGAAACGCCTTATACAAACATTCGCATTTACGCATATACACACACAGATTAAATAAACACTCTTCTGTTAAATACACAGCCCCATACATAAATACAAGCATAAACAAATAAACAGCCACACATACAGGTATAAAGAAATAAATAGCCACACATACAAGTATAAAGAAATAAATAGCCACACATACAGGTATAAACAACCACACAAACAGAAAACAAGAGCAATAACAATCGAACCTGCCAGACCTGTCTGGAATAGAACATTCTGGTGCTTTTAAATCACCTATATAAGTGAATCGTGCTGGCGAGTAGTATGGCAGTATTAATTTAAAAGTCAAAGAGATAAGTTGTCGAATTTTAAGAGTGTTTAACAGTTTGCTGCATTCTTGAACAGTGGTGTTAAATAAATAAAGTGACTTACAGTAAAAGTAATAACAGAGTGTATTTATTTTGCAATTAAAAGAACCCAACGTAAAGTAAAAACGTAACAATATAAAAAGAATTAGTTTTAAATCCATATTCAACAATGAAATTAGAAAAATAAAAACAATATTAATTTTATAATTAAATACATATTATAATTTTGGTGTTTATTTTATGGCAATTCTGTAACTCGTGTTAATGTTCGCTGTGTCTTCTTTTAAATTTAATAGTTTTATGCTAAAATATACATTTAAACAAATTAACTTAACTTCACATTTACAGAAAGCCCTAATTTTTATAAAATTAATCCGATAGCCATTGTTGGTAGTGCTTTAGTTTCTAAAATTTATTATAATTTTAATTATAGTAAATAAATAAATAAAAATAAATAATAGTTTCATGGATTTTGTAAACATAAATTCAAAAATGAACACACTATTGTTCAAAAAGATAGATAATAAAATAATTTATTTTACAAGCTAAATATATGACGCCATCTTAACAAAGAGACCTTATCTTGCCATGGGTCAGAATTGAACTATCGATCGAGAAATTAAAGAAGTTATGTCGTTTTGAAATTTTCTGTTCAAAAGTATATTTTTTAGGTTAAAGTTGGACAACAAATTAGTTGTTAAGACTGCCTAATTAAACATGTTAAATATGAAATATTAAGGTACAGTCTCATAAAGTTTAAAAAAGTCCAGTGTCAAAAAGTTTAAAAAACTAAATCATGGTTATATAGAAAAAAACAACAAAAACTGTTACAAACGAGAAATAAAGAAACAGTTACTAAACAAGGAATTTAAAACAGATACGAAAAAAACGAAAATTCGAGTAAGACAACATAATAAGAAAATAAAATAAAAAAGGAAAATAAAACTGAAAAGAAACAATGAAAATTTAATTGTGCTTTGGAAGAAAAATAAAATGAAACAGTATTAAAATATTACAAAATTAAAATTATGAAAACATGAAAATAATAGTTACATACATATTTCAAACATAATGTCGAATATAAAAAACAATAAACACGATATTAAATAAAATGATGAATATAACAGCAAAAATAAGTTACATAATACATAAGTAATAATACATAATACATAAGTTACCAACGGCATAACTTAAGACTTTACAACAACCATAACAACAAATACAACAACAACAGTCAAAAAACAGAAGAAGCAAACATGCAATAACCGAAGAAGCTTAGAACGAAAGTAAAGAAGACAACATACAATTAAAAATTCGCTCTTGATTGAAAAAGGGGAAGAAATTCTTGTAAATATGTTAATTAAATCTCTACCTATATACTAATATATTATATATTTTAATAATTATAATTTTATTACTTATCAACTACTACATTATACTAAATAAATTCTTAATTGTACTTATATAAACTATAATTAAACCTACATATATCTACTTATTTACTAACCTAATTTTTAAACTTTAATTCAAATTTAAAAATATTTTATTATCTTAACAGCGGGAATGATATTTCATTTTCTATTCACGAATAGTTTGTTTTATAAAAATTATTACTGATTGAAATAAAGTGGTAATAATTATAAATTTTTTTAAATTAATTCTTTACAGTGAAGATCAAAATAGTACACTTAAACAAGTAAACCCATGAAAAAAATAAAAAACAGAAAAATTTAATTTTTGAGTCTTTTCTATTAAACATGCAATGTTATAACATATTCCATAACATTTCTTTATATTTTGTTTAAAGTCGTTACAGCATGATATTGTAACAAATGTCAGAGTTTGATTACTCAAGGTTTAATGAACTTCTATTTGAATTTTATGAAATAATAAAAAGGGTTTTAAAAATAGACGGTTAACAAAAAATGTTGATATATTAAATGAATATACATTGCTTTTAATTGAAGGTTAGGTTAAATTATGCAGGCAGCTCCAATACAGCTCACTTGGGTCCAAGTATTGTTTCCTTTGTGTTATTTGCAAAAGAGGAGGGGAAAAGGAAAAAAAGGAAGAGATAGAAAAGAGAGAAAGCGTTGAGAAACCATAGGGCAAAAACACAGACAGTTTCAGGTTGGGCGAGCCAGGTTGCTGAATGAATAATCACCCTAAAAAAAAGAAAAATTGCCCAAACAAGAAAAATGGAAATTAGGCCCAAAAATTGTGAAAAAATACCCAAATATAAATGAATTATCGCCCAAATTTTTTAATGGTTTTCTTATTGTTGAGTACGCAACACTGTTTTTAACAAACGTCACTACATGCAACTATGCTACGATGATGATTTTTAAATTCAACAGTCAGTAGAGTTCTGATTCAGTATCTGTGCGTGTCGGTCGTGACTTACAATCTTATTTTACTTTCTTTATCTTTATATTTATATTAATAATAATTTACAATTAATAAATGATTGACTTTGAATACAAATAATCAAAAGACGCGTGTTTAATTACTGGCTCCACAACAAATTGGCGACGAGGATTTGTGTAAAAAAAAGTGTTTTATAAAATAAATTTCATCAGAAAATTATTTTACAAGAAAATACAACAAAAAAAAAAAAAGGAAAGTAATAGTTTTTTTTAAACATCATGGCGACATCATCACTTGAGCAAGTGCTAGCAAAAATTCTAGTACAACAACAAGAAGCAGCAAGTCGCCAAGAACAACAACTTCTGATGCAACAGCAACAGCTTCAGAAACAATTTGATATGTTTGAACGCCAAGAACGATTCATGGTCACTCAGCAGCAAACATTTCAAGAAATCGTAGGTCGCGACTCAACAGATTCCCCAACAGTGGAGGAACACAACACCGCAGCAATACAGTCATCAAAATCTTTCAATAGAGAACAGCTTATGGACATTTTAGCAAAACAAATCAGTGAGTTCGTGTATGATCCAGAAGAAAATCAGACATTTGGTTCATGGTACGCCAGATATGAAGATCTTTTTGTGGTCGATGCTAAGAATTTGGCGGACGCAGACAAAACACGACTACTCCTAAGAAAAGTAAGCCAAAATGTATATCAACAATACGCAGACGTAATGCTACCGTCGAAACCAACAGATATTCCATTTGATGCTACTCTACAGAAGATGAAAAACATGTTCGGTAAAAGAGAATCACTCTTCAGCAGCCGTTACAAGTGTTTCCAGACTGTAAAATCAGAAATTGAAGACTATGGGGCATACATAGCAAAAGTCAACCGTCTTTGTGAAAATTTTCAATTAGAAAAATGTACAAAAGACAATTTAAAGTGTCTCATATTTGTCAGTGGTCTTCAATCATCAAAAGACGCAAATTTCCGCAATGAAATTTTAAGAATGCTGGATGAGGAAAAGCCCGAGAAGCCAGTGACTTTAGATTTCATTAACCAGGAAATTCAGCGCACTCTCCAACGTCAGCAGGACACAAAAATGATTGGCAACTTTCAACAGGCACCTGTACAAACACAAGCCATTCATTCAAAGCAGCAAAAAGGTAAGAAAGCTTGTAATTCCCCTAAAAAGGAATCTAAAACACCTTCCACCCCTTGCTGGTTTTGTGGCGCCATGCACTACTCAAAATATTGTCAGTACAAAAATCACATATGCAAACAATGTGATAGAGCAGGACACAAAGAGGGGTATTGCATCACAAAAAGCAACAACGGCAAACAGAAATATTCAAAAGCAAATAACCGCCAGCCACAAACAACAACAAGTGTAAGCAATCAACAGACAAATTCTAATAAGAATTCGCATGCTCAAACAAGAACAATCGACAACAATGTTGACAACTTGTTTCATCGTAAATACGTCAATGTATTAATAAACAGCGTAAATGTCGAGCTTCAACTGGACACAGCTTCAGATATTTCTATCATTTCAAAACAATCATGGATAGATATCAATCGTCCAACTTTAAACACAACAAAGCGAACAGCAAGAGATGCAAATTGTAACAAAATTGAATTCATTGGTGAATTCAAAGCAACTATTACATTTCACAACTCAACAAAAACAATCACAGTTTTTGTAACAACAGTTCAGTCATTGAACATAGCTGGTGCAGATTTCTTCGAAGAATTTGGTCTTTGGGAAATTCCAATCAGCTCTTTCTGCAAATCAATTCAGCAATCTAACAAACACATAACAGATTTTAAGAAAGAATTTCCACAGGTTTTTAAGGAGAAGTTGGGTCATTGTTCCAAAATCAAAATCCATCTTCCACTTAAACCCAATGCTGTTCCAATATTTTGTCCAAAACGTCCAGTACCATATTCAGTAATCTCCCTAGTGGATTCTGAACTCAACCGTTTAGAGGAAGGTGGCGTAATTTCACCAACTAATTTTTCAGAGTGGGCAGCACCTATAGTTACAGTGAGACGCTCCAGTGGTAAGATCAGAATATGTGCAGACTATTCAACAGGTCTCAACGAAAATGTTGAACCACACTTTCATCCACTCCCTCTACCAGAAGACATCTTTATGTGTCTCAACAACCGTAAGTACTTCACAAGACTAGATTTTAATGATGCATACATGCAGTTCGAAGTAGATGATGCAACCAAGTCTATCTTAACTATCAACACACATCGAGGCTTATATACGTTCAATAGGCTAGTTCCTGGAATAAAATCAGCACCAGGTGCATTTCAACAAGCGATTGAAAAAATTTTAACAGGCATTCCAGAAGCCACAGCATATTTAGACGACGTCATAATAGCAAGTGAAACTTTAGAACAGCATCTGAAATCAATACGTCTCGTGTTAAATCGTTTTTCTGAGTACAACATGACAGTCAATTTTGAAAAATGTGATTTTATTCAATCTCAAATCAAATATTTGGGTCACATAGTTGATTCCAGTGGTATCAGACCAGATCCAAATAAAATTGTTTCAATTGTTAATTTACCTAGACCACAAAACATAAGTGAACTGAGATCATTTCTTGGCTCAATAAATTTCTATGGTAAATTCATCAGTACAATAAGATCGTTAAGAGCACCTCTCGATGTATTGCTTCAAAACAATACTAAGTGGCATTGGTCTTCAGAGTGTGAAAACTCATTTCAAAAATTCAAAAAAATTTTACAATCAGATTTAATGTTAACCCATTACAACCCCAAGTTACCCATAATAGTCTCAGCAGATGCATCAATGCAGGGTCTTGGAGCACAAATATCACACATCATGCCAGACGGAACCGAAAAACCAGTAGCACACGCATCCAGGTCTTTGACGTCAGCCGAGAAAAACTATGGACAAATTGAAAAAGAAGCTTTGGCTTTAGTTTTTGCAGTTAAGAAATTTCACCGTATGGTGTATGGCAGAAAGTTTTTACTCCGCACTGACCACAAACCCCTGTTAGCAATATTTGGTTCAAGGAAAGGTATTCCAGTACATTCAGCCAGTAGACTTCAGAGGTGGGCGTTAACCATGATGACATACGACTTCGATATCGAATACGTCAAAACTGATGATTTTGGTAACGTTGATATGTTATCTCGACTACTACCCTCAAAGCAACCAGATGATGAAGATTTTGTTATCGCATGTGCAACATTAGAATTCAATATAAGATCAGTTCTTAGAGACAGTCTTCAGTCTATTCCACTTACACATCACATGGTTCAAAAAGCAGCTGAAAAAGATTCAACAATTCAAGCAGTTTTTCAGTACATTAAAACTTCATGGCCTAAGAAATCAAAAGATCTTCGCAGTGAAGATTTACAACAGTTTTATAATAGAAGATCATCACTTTCAATTGTTAATAACATACTTCTTTTTGGAGAACGCATTGTTATTCCAGAAACCTTCAGAAAAAGAATACTAAAAATTCTACACAAGGGACATCAAGGTCAACAACGTATGAAGGCTATCGCCCGTAGCAATGTGTATTGGCCTAACATTGATCAACAAATTGAAGATTTTGTTCGCCAGTGTCCACAATGTCAGTCAAACATGAAGTCTCCAACAAAAACATCGTTATGTTCGTGGCCAATATCAACCAAACCGCTTCAACGCGTACATATTGATATAGCAGGTCCTATTCGTTCGCAGTACTATTTAGTTATAGTAGACTCTTTTTCAAAATGGCCTGAGGTATACCAAAGTAGCACAATATCTAGTAAAAAGATAGTTGATATTATGTCAGACTACACAAACAGATATGGTTACCCAAACTTAATAGTATCAGACAATGGTACTCAATTCGTAAGTGCAGAATTTCAACAATTTTGTAATAAACGTGGTATTCAACACTTGAGGACAGCCCCTTACCATCCACAAAGCAATGGACAAGCAGAACGTTATGTTGATATTGTCAAAACAGCAATTAAAAAGGCACAAGACAGTGATTCAAACGACAATACTCACCTTCAAGAATTTTTACTACAATACCGTTCAACTCCAAACTCAAATTGCGCGGAAGGGAAAAGTCCCGCAGAATTATTTATTGGTCGTAAATTACGTACAGAAATTGATCTTATCAAACCAGAAAAACAAACAGAAATCAAACGTGACACGAAAATGGAAGCACAATTCAATCGCAAACATGGCACTAATCATCGTGAGTTCCAAATTGGTCAACAGGTTTTCGTTAAAACCTACAAGGATAATAAGATGATATGGCGTCAAGGTGAAATAGTTGAAAAAGTTGGTCAAGTCAACTACCATGTCAAAATCAAAGACTCAAATATTGACAAAATTATAAAATCGCATGCTAATCAAGTTCGTGAGCGTTTCATAGATGTAGATCCAGATGATCAAATATCTTACAACCTACAACCATTGTTTCACCAGCCAGAACAAGATAATCCACCACATTTTAGTTCATCAGAAAGTGTTCGGTCGGACATCCATAATAACAACGAAAGTTTCAACACTTCATCAAATATTACAGATGCTCCTACTGAAAACATTCCAACACCACCCAGACGTTCAACTCGTAATAAGCGTACTCCAGCATGGCACCGGGACTACGAGATTCATCATTAACAAGGAGGGATATGTTGAGTACGCAACACTGTTTTTAACAAACGTCACTACATGCAACTATGCTACGATGATGATTTTTAAATTCAACAGTCAGTAGAGTTCTGATTCAGTATCTGTGCGTGTCGGTCGTGACTTACAATCTTATTTTACTTTCTTTATCTTTATATTTATATTAATAATAATTTACAATTAATAAATGATTGACTTTGAATACAAATAATGAAAAGACGCGTGTTTAATTACTGGCTCCACAACACTTATTAAATAAAAAAAGGTAAAAATGTCAATAGTTTTAGTAAGGGCATATATATATATATTGAACCTATAAGGAGCATAGGGCCTCAAGGAGCATAGAGCCTCAGTAAGGGCATTGATATTGGTTTAATTCATAGAGCAAGCTACGCAACTTCTGTAAGTAATCTTTAATCAGAATCCAAGAAAGCTGCACGCTGCACGCGGTTGTGCTACTAAACGCTGCGTAACCGTAGTCACGGACGCTACAACCATTACTGAATTAAACCGATGATTTAAATTAATAAAACTGTTGATTTAATTCATCGAGCAAGCTTTGAGAAGAAGTTGTATGTAATCTGTGATCAGGATGCTTTTTGCTACCAAGTTAAATATATTGTTGCAAATAAATTATTGTATGCGTTCATTAAAATAAATATGAAAGGAAATATATGTGAATTAGGTGCCGCAGGCAAAAAATATTATAAAATATAGAAAATCGCGCGATTTCATATTAGTAACTTATTTATAACATTATAACTAGAAATATTTACTAGTATAAACGAAACAAAAGAGATTTTACTTTTTCACCAACACAATTTACGTAAATAATCAGAAGCTTTTTAAAGACTGGTACAACTTTAAATGCACCATTTTTAATTTTTGGAAAGGCAAAGACAGAAACTATATTGCTTATTTTTCCAGTTTATATCGTGATAAATTTTTACTTATTATTTGTGATAATTTTTTATTAAAGGCAAACCATTATGTTTACACTCTTATTAAAAAATTTCTTTATCATATAAAATCGGTCAAAAATGGGTGATCTTTCATTAAAACATTTGGGCAATTGTTCATTATGAAAAATCGCAAAAAAAAATGAATTATTCTCCAAAAACGACGAAAAAAAACTCCCAAAATTTTTGGGTAACATTTCATATGAAATATTATCCAATTTTGTATGAAGATTTCTTGGGCTATTTTTCATTTATGCTTTTGGGCGATTTTTCATAGGGTAATTTTGCATACAGCCGTTGTTTTGAGTAGGAAAGTTTGACTTTTAAAGAACGCCATCTGTTGATCCATCGTGCAAATGTTATTTGCTGTGCTATAAGCATTCAAACAATATTGATGACAAACAGAAAATTATGTTTAGTCGGAACATGCACATCGTACGTTTTCTCCACACAGAAAAAAGTTAACATATTATTGTTCCTTATTCTGCCGACGCTTTGTTCATGTGCAAACAAATCAATGGCTCGTCAAGACGTAGTGTCAGAAAGAAGTTGATCGTGCTCGGTTCCAATATTGAAACACAAGAGATGCTTAAAAAGCACCGATGTCCAAGGTGCTGGAGGCGTTGATATTCTAACGCAGGACAATGGCAAGGGAGATGTTCGACAGTTTCCTTCTCTTCCTCAGTGGACAACAAATAAGTTATTAAAACTGCCTAATTAAACATGTTAAATATGAAATAAAAATTTTAGTTGATCTCAAAATATCATTTGGTGCATCAGAAACATAAAATTATGTTTTGTCCCGTACTGAAAATTTTACCCTGGTAAGATAATCTCTTTCGTCAGCTTGCGTCAAACATATTTTTCAACATTTCATTTCCAAAAAATACAGAAATTAGTTTTATTCTTTTTAAATATTTCTTCAAATTCAAGACAATGCAATTCTTGTTATAGCACATTTACATCTGCACGAAATCTAGTAGATTTGAATTAAATTCTTGATCAAAATCTATACCGTTTACACCATTGTTTTTTGACATTTTCATATTCAAAACAGCTGATCAAAAAAAAGATATTTTATTTTAAATAAATAACAGAAATAGAAAATAAAGTCCAACTTTTTTTATATTATACATCCAAAGCTAAAAAATTACAATTTGAATTAATGTCGATGCACAAGAAAAAACACCAGCATTTGTTAAACATAAGGTTTCAGAAACTAGTGCAAATGTATTATACACACTTTATTTCAGCAGCAAGCTGTAGTTTACGATGGAGTGAAAATTCCTGTCTTATTAATAGGGGATTCTGCATTCAGATTATCCGAATGCATGATGAAACCTTACCCATTTCACATAAACGCATCTCAAACACAAAAACAATTTAATTATACGCTATCAAAATGCCGTAGAGTTGTGGAAAATGCATTCGGGCATTTAAAATCGAGATTTCGTCGCCTTGGAAAAGGCATAGACAATAAAATTGAAAACGTTAATAACATTATTAAATGTTGTTGTGTCCTACACAACTTCTTAAACGCCAACAATGAAATAATTAATGATACCTGGGAAAATACCAACGAAGAAGTCAGAACGCAGCCAAATGGTCAAGAGTTTGCTTGTGACTATAATCCAAAAAGTGAAGAAATAAGGGACTCAATTGCCAATTTTTTAATTAAATAATTTTCATTAATAACAAAAATAAAAAATTAACAAAACAATATTCAGTCTTACATTTTCGAATTTTTAAAACAAACAAAAAAAAGTTAACAATTCAATAAACATAAAAAACAAATATACATACATATGTACATATTTATATACCTACATAAATTGAAAACGATGTATTAGTTTTCATTACTACACTACTTATTTAACAGCAATTTTAATATATTATTTCTCTCCCTTTCGATTTCAACCATTTCTTCTTGCAACTTCAACATTTTGTTATCTACTTCTCTATTTTTAATCATTTCTGTTTTTATAACATCTGTAGATTCTTGAATTTTTTTTACAATTTGGTTTTGGAAACTAGTTTTTCTTTTCTTCTTATGGGGAGGAGTATCCAATAATTCATCTACAGATTCTTCCAAGAATTCACAGTTCTCTACTTCCAAATCTACTAATGATTCACTACAGCTGGTAGAACAACTAGGTTCTGCTGAAGAAAGAAAAATAAATTAAATAAATAGGAGATGGGAATAGTATAAATTACAAATATATAAACTCCTAAAATTGAATGAATTCTTTCTTACAACTGCCAACTCGAAGGAGACCCGCCAGAAGGCCCAACTCTACGCTTTTCATCTCTAAAAGTTTTTTCATCAAAAATATTAATGGTAATATTTATCTATCTAGCTTACCTGTATTTATTTGTAAAATTGTGGATTTTTACCCTTAATTATTCGGTTTTAAAATTAAAACCACTGCTTCTCATCCCCTCCACCATTTCTTCGAATATGTGGCTATTTTTCCGGCATCCTCTAAACTCTTCAATGTGATCTCCCCAAAGAGTTATGAGAAGTGCCTCCTCATCATTGTTCCATTGCTTTTTCTTCTTGTACGTGCGTTTCACTTGTTTCATTGCACTTTATATTAATATATAAAGTGCTTACCCTTTATTTGTGCTTGGATCCATTTAAATTTGATTTTTTGTTTTTTTGAAAAATTGTTCTGTTATAATTTTTTACCTTTTGATTTTTTTTTTCTTTAAACTGTCAAATTTTGTTTGTACAGTGCAGTATTTTTTAATACTTTATTTAAAAATCCACAGTTGTATCACTGGGTACTAGCAAGATTTTGACAAAATCTAGTGACGAACTAGATTTTGTTTTGTATGGGAAATCTAGTAGATTTGAACTAGATTTTAGTCAAAATCTCCTACGTACTAGATTTCGTGCAGATGTAAATGCGCTATTACTCCGAATCTAACGTTTGTTTTTCATTTTCATCGAAACAATTCAGAAAAATCCTTAAGGATTAAAATAGATTTAATTGTATTATTCATTATGACTTATAAATTTAATAAACTTAGTGATTTAAAGTTAGTTTCACAATCAATGTGTTTCCGAGAGCATTTCTATATAAAAATTTACGCAGTTATTAATAATATAGTGAATTTCAGATTTTAATATTAAATTGATATTGATTTGATAAAATCTGTTTTTTCTTACCAAAAATTGGCAATTGGCATTTTGTGATTTTTAGTGTAAAAATCGGGAAAATGCCGATTTTTACAGCCCTGTCCACAACTGGACAAGACAAGAGCAAACAATAACAAACTCTGGCCCAACAAACTTTTTTTTTTGCACACAATCGAATAGAGCAGTGATGCACATTTAGTGAAACAATTGATTGTAAGCTACAGCTGTTCTCTTTAGTTTAGTCCAAGGCGAATTCATACCAGGTAGTGTCGATAGCCCAGCTGATTGTGTTTTTCTCCCTTTTTTCTGCTAATGTCTTGTCAAAAAATACATTGTTTCGTATCTGCTAATCTAATGTCAAAGTTGTTGTTTTGTTGTAGTTGTTGTCCTACCGCTCACACCTGGTATTAATTCGCCTTGGTTTAGTCGTTCAACAGACGTTGTTGAATGCCCATGTCAGCGGATGCTGTGTTAATGTTCGCTGTGTCTTCTTTTAAATTTAATAGTTTTATGCTAAAATATACATTTAAACAAATTAACTTAACTTCACATTTACAGAAAGCCCTAATTTTTATAAAATTAATCCGATAGCCATTGTTGGTAGTGCTTTAGTTTCTAAAATTTATTATAATTTTAATTATAGTAAATAAATAAATAAAAATAAATAATAGTTTCATGGATTTTGTAAACATAAATTCAAAAATGAACACACTATTGTTCAAAAAGATAGATAATAAAATAATTTATTTTACAAGCTAAATATATGACGCCATCTTAACAAAGAGACCTTATCTTGCCATGGGTCAGAATTGAACTATCGATCGAGAAATTAAAGAAGTTATGTCGTTTTGAAATTTTCTGTTCAAAAGTATATTTTTTAGGTTAAAGTTGGACAACAAATTAGTTGTTAAGACTGCCTAATTAAACATGTTAAATATGAAATATTAAGGTACAGTCTCATAAAGTTTAAAAAAATCCAGTGTCAAAAAGTTTAAAAAACTAAATCATGGTTATATAGAAAAAAACAACAAAAACCGTTACAAACGAGAAATAAAGAAACAGTTACTAAACAAGGAATTTAAAACAGATACGAAAAAAACGAAAATTCGAGTAAGACAACATAATAAGAAAATAAAATAAAAAAGGAAAATAAAACTGAAAAGAAACAATGAAAATTTAATTGTGCTTTGGAAGAAAAATAAAATGAAACAGTATTAAAATATTACAAAATTAAAATTATGAAAACATGAAAATAATAGTTACATACATATTTCAAACATAATGTCGTATATAAAAAACAATAAACACGATATTAAATAAAATGATGAATACAACAGCAAAAATAAGTTACATAATACATAAGTAATAATACATAATACATAAGTTACCAACGGCATAACTTAAGACTTTACAACAACCATAACAACAAATACAACAACAACAGTCAAAAAACAGAAGAAGCAAACATGCAATAACCGAAGAAGCTTAGAACGAAAGTAAAGAAGACAACATACAATTAAAAATTCGCTCTTGATTGAAAAAGGGGAAGAAATTCTTGTAAATATGTTAATTAAATTACTACCTATATACTAATATCTTATATATTTTAATAATTATAATTTTATTACTTATCAACTACTACATTATACTAAATAAATTCTTAATTGTACTTATATAAACTATAATTAAACCTACATATATCTACTTATTTACTAACCTAATTTTTAAAATTTAATTCAAATTTAAAAATATTTTATTATCTTAACAGCGGGAATGATATTTCATTTTCTATTCACGAATAGTTTGTTTTATAAAAATTATTACTGATTGAAATAAAGTGGTAATAATTATAAATTTTTTTAAATTAATTCTTTACAGTGAAGATCAAAATAGTACACTTAAACAAGTAAACCCATGAAAAAAATAAAAAACAGAAAAATTTAATTTTTGAGTCTTTTCTATTAAACATGCAATGTTATAACATATTCCATAACATTTCTTTATATTTTGTTTAAAGTCGTTACAGCATGATATTGTAACAAATGTCAGAGTTTGATTACTCAAGGTTTAATGAACTTCTATTTGAATTTTATGAAATAATAAAAAGGGTTTTAAAAATAGACGGTTAACAAAAAATGTTGATATATTAAATGAATATACATTGATTTTAATTGAAGGTTAGGTTAAATTATGCAGGCAGCTCCAATACAGCTCACTTGGGTCCAAGTATTGTTTCCTTTGTGTTATTTGCAAAAGAGGAGGGGAAAAGGAAAAAAAGGAAGAGATAGAAAAGAGAGAAAGCGTTGAGAAACCATAGGGCAAAAACACAGACAGTTTCAGGTTGGGCGAGCCAGGTTGCTGAATGAATAATCACCCTAAAAAAAAGAAAAATTGCCCAAACAAGAAAAATGGAAATTAGGCCCAAAAATTGTGAAAAAATACCCAAATATAAATGAATTATCGCCCAAATTTTTTAATGGTTTTCTTATTAAATAAAAAAAGGTAAAAATGTCAATAGTTTTAGTAAGGGCATATATATATATATTGAACCTATAAGGAGCATAGGGCCTCAAGGAGCATAGAGCCTCAGTAAGGGCATTGATATTTGTTTAATTCATAGAGCAACCTACCATAGCCAAGAAAGCTGCACGCTGCACGCGGTTGTGCTACTAAACGCTGCGTAACCGTAGTCACGGACGCTACAACCATTACTGAATTAAACCGATGATTTAAATTAATAAAACTGTTGATTTAATTCATCGAGCAAGCTTTGAGAAGAAGTTGTATGTAATCTGTGATCAGGATGCTTTTTGCTACCAAGTTAAATATATTGTTGCAAATAAATTATTGTATGCGTTCATTAAAATAAATATGAAAGGAAATATATGTGAATTAGGTGCCGCAGGCAAAAAATATTATAAAATATAGAAAATCGCGCGATTTCATATTAGTAACTTATTTATAACATTATAACTAGAAATATTTACTAGCATAAACGAAACAAAAGAGATTTTACTTTTTCACCAACACAATTTACGTAAATAATCAGAAGCTTTTTAAAGACTGGTACAACTTTAAATGTACCATTTTTAATTTTTCGAAAGGCAAAGACAGAAACTATATTGCTTATTTTTCCAGTTTATATCGTGATAAATTTTTACTTATTATTTGTGATAATTTTTTATTAAAGGCAAACCATTATGTTTACACTCTTATTAAACAATTTCTTTATCATATAAAATCGGTCAAAAATGGGTGATCTTTCATTAAAACATTTGGGCAATTGTTCATTATGAAAAATCGCAAAAAAAAAATGAATTATTCTCCAAAAACGACGAAAAAAAACTCCCAAAATTTTTGGGTAACATTTCATATGAAATATTATCCAATTTTGTATGAAGATTTCTTGGGCTATTTTTCATTTATGCTTTTGGGCGATTTTTCATAGGGTAATTTTGCATACAGCCGTTGTTTTGAGTAGGAAAGTTTGACTTTTAAAGAACGCCATCTGTTGATCCATCGTGCAAATGTTATTTGCTGTGCTATAAGCATTCAAACAATATTGATGACAAACAGAAAATTATGTTTAGTCGGAACATGCACATCGTACGTTTTCTCCACACAGAAAAAAGTTAACATATTATTGTTCCTTATTCTGCCGACGCTTTGTTCATGTGCAAACAAATCAATGGCTCGTCAAGACGTAGTGTCAGAAAGAAGTTGATCCTGCTCGGTTCCAATATTGAAACACAAGAGATGCTTAAAAAGCACCGATGTCCAAGGTGCTGGAGGCGTTGATATTCTAACGCAGGACAATGGCAAGGGAGATGTTCGACAGTTTCCTTCTCTTCCTCAGTGGACAACAAATAAGTTATTAAAACTGCCTAATTAAACATGTTAAATATGAAATAAAAATTTTAGTTGATCTCAAAATATCATTTGGTGCATCAGAAACATAAAATTATGTTTTGTCCCGTACTGAAAATTTTACCCTGGTAAGATAATCTCTTTCGTCAGCTTGCGTCAAACATATTTTTCAACATTTCATTTCCAAAAAATACAGAAATTAGTTTTATTCTTTTTAAATATTTCTTCAAATTCAAGACAATGCAATTCTTGTTATAGCACATTTACATCTGCACGAAATCTAGTAGATTTGAATTAAATTCTTGATCAAAATCTATACCGTTTACACCATTGTTTTTTGACATTTTCATATTCAAAACAGCTGATCAAAAAAAAGATATTTTATTTTAAATAAATAACAGAAATAGAAAATAAAGTCCAACTTTTTTTATATTATACATCCAAAGCTAAAAAAATACAATTTGAATTAATGTCGATGCACAAGAAAAAACACCAGCATTTGTTAAACATAAGGTTTCAGAAACTAGTGCAAATGTATTATACACACTTTATTTCAGCAGCAAGCTGTAGTTTACGATGGAGTGAAAATTCCTGTCTTATTAATAGGGGATTCTGCATTCAGATTATCCGAATGCATGATGAAACCTTACCCATTTCACATAAACGCATCTCAAACACAAAAACAATTTAATTATACGCTATCAAAATGCCGTAGAGTTGTGGAAAATGCATTCGGGCATTTAAAATCGAGATTTCGTCGCCTTGGAAAAGGCATAGACAATAAAATTGAAAACGTTAATAACATTATTAAATGTTGTTGTGTCCTACACAACTTCTTAAACGCCAACAATGAAATAATTAATGATACCTGGGAAAATACCAACGAAGAAGTCAGAACGCAGCCAAATGGTCAAGAGTTTGCTTGTGACTATAATCCAAAAAGTGAAGAAATAAGGGACTCAATTGCCAATTTTTTAATTAAATAATTTTCATTAATAACAAAAATAAAAAATTAACAAAACAATATTCAGTCTTACATTTTCGAATTTTTAAAACAAACAAAAAAAAGTTAACAATTCAATAAACATAAAAAACAAATATACATACATATGTACATATTTATATACCTACATAAATTGAAAACGATGTATTAGTTTTCATTACTACACTACTTATTTAACAGCAATTTTAATATATTATTTCTCTCCCTTTCGATTTCAACCATTTCTTCTTGCAACTTCAACATTTTGTTATCTACTTCTCTATTTTTAATCATTTCTGTTTTTATAACATCTGTAGATTCTTGAATTTTTTTTACAATTTGGTTTTGGAAACTAGTTTTTCTTTTCTTCTTATGGGGAGGAGTATCCAATAATTCATCTACAGATTCTTCCAAGAATTCACAGTTCTCTACTTCCAAATCTACTAATGATTCACTACAGCTGGTAGAACAACTAGGTTCTGCTGAAGAAAGAAAAATAAATTAAATAAATAGGAGATGGGAATAGTATAAATTACAAATATATAAACTCCTAAAATTGAATGAATTCTTTCTTACAACTGCCAACTCGAAGGAGACCCGCCAGAAGGCCCAACTCTACGCTTTTCATCTCTAAAAGTTTTTTCATCAAAAATATTAATGGTAATATTTATCTATCTAGCTTACCTGTATTTATTTGTAAAATTGTGGATTTTTACCCTTAATTATTCGGTTTTAAAATTAAAACCACTGCTTCTCATCCCCTCCACCATTTCTTCGAATATGTGGCTATTTTTCCGGCATCCTCTAAACTCTTCAATGTGATCTCCCCAAAGAGTTATGAGAAGTGCCTCCTCATCATTGTTCCATTGCTTTTTCTTCTTGTACGTGCGTTTCACTTGTTTCATTGCACTTTATATTAATATATAAAGTGCTTACCCTTTATTTGTGCTTGGATCCATTTAAATTTGATTTTTTGTTTTTTTGAAAAATTGTTCTGTTATAATTTTTTACCTTTTGATTTTTTTTTTTCTTTAAACTGTCAAATTTTGTTTGTACAGTGCAGTATTTTTTAATACTTTATTTAAAAATCCACAGTTGTATCACTGGGTACTAGCAAGATTTTGACAAAATCTAGTGACGAACTAGATTTTGTTTTGTATGGGAAATCTAGTAGATTTGAACTAGATTTTAGTCAAAATCTCCTACGTACTAGATTTCGTGCAGATGTAAATGCGCTATTACTCCGAATCTAACGTTTGTTTTTCATTTTCATCGAAACAATTCAGAAAAATCCTTAAGGATTAAAATAGATTTAATTGTATTATTCATTATGACTTATAAATTTAATAAACTTAGTGATTTAAAGTTAGTTTCACAATCAATGTGTTTCCGAGAGCATTTCTATATAAAAATTTACGCAGTTATTAATAATATAGTGAATTTCAGATTTTAATATTAAATTGATATTGATTTGATAAAATCTGTTTTTTCTTACCAAAAATTGGCAATTGGCATTTTGTGATTTTTAGTGTAAAAATCGGGAAAATGCCGATTTTTACAGCCCTGTCCACAACTGGACAAGACAAGAGCAAACAATAACAAACTCTGGCCCAACAAACTTTTTTTTTTGCACACAATCGAATAGAGCAGTGATGCACATTTAGTGAAACAATTGATTGTAAGCTACAGCTGTTCTCTTTAGTTTAGTCCAAGGCGAATTCATACCAGGTAGTGTCGATAGCCCAGCTGATTGTGTTTTTCTCCCTTTTTTCTGCTAATGTCTTGTCAAAAAATACATTGTTTCGTATCTGCTAATCTAATGTCAAAGTTGTTGTTTTGTTGTAGTTGTTGTCCTACCGCTCACACCTGGTATTAATTCGCCTTGGTTTAGTCGTTCAACAGACGTTGTTGAATGCCCATGTCAGCGGATGCTGTGTTAATGTTCGCTGTGTCTTCTTTTAAATTTAATAGTTTTATGCTAAAATATACATTTAAACAAATTAACTTAACTTCACATTTACAGAAAGCCCTAATTTTTATAAAATTAATCCGATAGCCATTGTTGGTAGTGCTTTAGTTTCTAAAATTTATTATAATTTTAATTATAGTAAATAAATAAATAAAAATAAATAATAGTTTCATGGATTTTGTAAACATAAATTCAAAAATGAACACACTATTGTTCAAAAAGATAGATAATAAAATAATTTATTTTACAAGCTAAATATATGACGCCATCTTAACAAAGAGACCTTATCTTGCCATGGGTCAGAATTGAACTATCGATCGAGAAATTAAAGAAGTTATGTCGTTTTGAAATTTTCTGTTCAAAAGTATATTTTTTAGGTTAAAGTTGGACAACAAATTAGTTGTTAAGACTGCCTAATTAAACATGTTAAATATGAAATATTAAGGTACAGTCTCATAAAGTTTAAAAAAATCCAGTGTCAAAAAGTTTAAAAAACTAAATCATGGTTATATAGAAAAAAACAACAAAAACCGTTACAAACGAGAAATAAAGAAACAGTTACTAAACAAGGAATTTAAAACAGATACGAAAAAAACGAAAATTCGAGTAAGACAACATAATAAGAAAATAAAATAAAAAAGGAAAATAAAACTGAAAAGAAACAATGAAAATTTAATTGTGCTTTGGAAGAAAAATAAAATGAAACAGTATTAAAATATTACAAAATTAAAATTATGAAAACATGAAAATAATAGTTACATACATATTTCAAACATAATGTCGTATATAAAAAACAATAAACACGATATTAAATAAAATGATGAATACAACAGCAAAAATAAGTTACATAATACATAAGTAATAATACATAATACATAAGTTACCAACGGCATAACTTAAGACTTTACAACAACCATAACAACAAATACAACAACAACAGTCAAAAAACAGAAGAAGCAAACATGCAATAACCGAAGAAGCTTAGAACGAAAGTAAAGAAGACAACATACAATTAAAAATTCGCTCTTGATTGAAAAAGGGGAAGAAATTCTTGTAAATATGTTAATTAAATTACTACCTATATACTAATATCTTATATATTTTAATAATTATAATTTTATTACTTATCAACTACTACATTATACTAAATAAATTCTTAATTGTACTTATATAAACTATAATTAAACCTACATATATCTACTTATTTACTAACCTAATTTTTAAAATTTAATTCAAATTTAAAAATATTTTATTATCTTAACAGCGGGAATGATATTTCATTTTCTATTCACGAATAGTTTGTTTTATAAAAATTATTACTGATTGAAATAAAGTGGTAATAATTATAAATTTTTTTAAATTAATTCTTTACAGTGAAGATCAAAATAGTACACTTAAACAAGTAAACCCATGAAAAAAATAAAAAACAGAAAAATTTAATTTTTGAGTCTTTTCTATTAAACATGCAATGTTATAACATATTCCATAACATTTCTTTATATTTTGTTTAAAGTCGTTACAGCATGATATTGTAACAAATGTCAGAGTTTGATTACTCAAGGTTTAATGAACTTCTATTTGAATTTTATGAAATAATAAAAAGGGTTTTAAAAATAGACGGTTAACAAAAAATGTTGATATATTAAATGAATATACATTGATTTTAATTGAAGGTTAGGTTAAATTATGCAGGCAGCTCCAATACAGCTCACTTGGGTCCAAGTATTGTTTCCTTTGTGTTATTTGCAAAAGAGGAGGGGAAAAGGAAAAAAAGGAAGAGATAGAAAAGAGAGAAAGCGTTGAGAAACCATAGGGCAAAAACACAGACAGTTTCAGGTTGGGCGAGCCAGGTTGCTGAATGAATAATCACCCTAAAAAAAAGAAAAATTGCCCAAACAAGAAAAATGGAAATTAGGCCCAAAAATTGTGAAAAAATACCCAAATATAAATGAATTATCGCCCAAATTTTTTAATGGTTTTCTTATTAAATAAAAAAAGGTAAAAATGTCAATAGTTTTAGTAAGGGCATATATATATATATTGAACCTATAAGGAGCATAGGGCCTCAAGGAGCATAGAGCCTCAGTAAGGGCATTGATATTTGTTTAATTCATAGAGCAACCTACCATAGCCAAGAAAGCTGCACGCTGCACGCGGTTGTGCTACTAAACGCTGCGTAACCGTAGTCACGGACGCTACAACCATTACTGAATTAAACCGATGATTTAAATTAATAAAACTGTTGATTTAATTCATCGAGCAAGCTTTGAGAAGAAGTTGTATGTAATCTGTGATCAGGATGCTTTTTGCTACCAAGTTAAATATATTGTTGCAAATAAATTATTGTATGCGTTCATTAAAATAAATATGAAAGGAAATATATGTGAATTAGGTGCCGCAGGCAAAAAATATTATAAAATATAGAAAATCGCGCGATTTCATATTAGTAACTTATTTATAACATTATAACTAGAAATATTTACTAGCATAAACGAAACAAAAGAGATTTTACTTTTTCACCAACACAATTTACGTAAATAATCAGAAGCTTTTTAAAGACTGGTACAACTTTAAATGTACCATTTTTAATTTTTCGAAAGGCAAAGACAGAAACTATATTGCTTATTTTTCCAGTTTATATCGTGATAAATTTTTACTTATTATTTGTGATAATTTTTTATTAAAGTCAAACCATTATGTTTACACTCTTATTAAACAATTTCTTTATCATATAAAATCGGTCAAAAATGGGTGATCTTTCATTAAAACATTTGGGCAATTGTTCATTATGAAAAATCGCAAAAAAAAAATGAATTATTCTCCAAAAACGACGAAAAAAAACTCCCAAAATTTTTGGGTAACATTTCATATGAAATATTATCCAATTTTGTATGAAGATTTCTTGGGCTATTTTTCATTTATGCTTTTGGGCGATTTTTCATAGGGTAATTTTGCATACAGCCGTTGTTTTGAGTAGGAAAGTTTGACTTTTAAAGAACGCCATCTGTTGATCCATCGTGCAAATGTTATTTGCTGTGCTATAAGCATTCAAACAATATTGATGACAAACAGAAAATTATGTTTAGTCGGAACATGCACATCGTACGTTTTCTCCACACAGAAAAAAGTTAACATATTATTGTTCCTTATTCTGCCGACGCTTTGTTCATGTGCAAACAAATCAATGGCTCGTCAAGACGTAGTGTCAGAAAGAAGTTGATCCTGCTCGGTTCCAATATTGAAACACAAGAGATGCTTAAAAAGCACCGATGTCCAAGGTGCTGGAGGCGTTGATATTCTAACGCAGGACAATGGCAAGGGAGATGTTCGACAGTTTCCTTCTCTTCCTCAGTGGACAACAAATAAGTTATTAAAACTGCCTAATTAAACATGTTAAATATGAAACAAAAATTTTAGTTGATCTCAAAATATCATTTGGTGCATCAGAAACATAAAATTATGTTTTGTCCCGTACTGAAAATTTTACCCTGGTAAGATAATCTCTTTCGTCAGCTTGCGTCAAACATATTTTTCAACATTTCGTTTCCAAAAAATACAGAAATTAGTTTTATTCTTTTTAAATATTTCTTCAAATTCAAGACAATGCAATTCTTGTTATAGCACATTTACATCTGCACGAAATCTAGTAGATTTGAATTAAATTCTTGATCAAAATCTATACCGTTTACACCATTGTTTTTTGACATTTTCATATTCAAAACAGCTGATCAAAAAAAAGATATTTTATTTTAAATAAATAACAGAAATAGAAAATAAAGTCCAACTTTTTTTATATTATACATCCAAAGCTAAAAAATTACAATTTGAATTAATGTCGATGCACAAGAAAAAACACCAGCATTTGTTAAACATAAGGTTTCAGAAACTAGTGCAAATGTATTATACACACTTTATTTCAGCAGCAAGCTGTAGTTTACGATGGAGTGAAAATTCCTGTGTTATTAATAGGGGATTCTGCATTCAGATTATCCGAATGCATGATGAAACCTTACCCATTTCACATAAACGCATCTCAAACACAAAAACAATTTAATTATACGCTATCAAAATGCCGTAGAGTTGTGGAAAATGCATTCGGGCATTTAAAATCGAGATTTCGTCGCCTTGGAAAAGGCATAGACAATAAAATTGAAAACGTTAATAACATTATTAAATGTTGTTGTGTCCTACACAACTTCTTAAACGCCAACAATGAAATAATTAATGATACCTGGGAAAATACCAACGAAGAAGTCAGAACGCAGCCAAATGGTCAAGAGTTTGCTTGTGACTATAATCCAAAAAGTGAAGAAATAAGGGACTCAATTGCCTTTTTTTTAATTAAATAATTTTCATTAATAACAAAAATAAAAAATTAACAAAACAATATTCAGTCTTACATTTTCGAATTTTTAAAACAAACAAAAAAAAGTTAACAATTCAATAAACATAAAAAACAAATATACATACATATGTACATATTTATATACCTACATAAATTGAAAACGATGTATTAGTTTTCATTACTACACTACTTATTTAACAGCAATTTTAATATATTATTTCTCTCCCTTTCGATTTCAACCATTTCTTCTTGCAACTTCAACATTTTGTTATCTACTTCTCTATTTTTAATCATTTCTGTTTTTATAACATCTGTAGATTCTTGAATTTTTTTTACAATTTGGTTTTGGAAACTAGTTTTTCTTTTCTTCTTATGGGGAGGAGTATCCAATAATTCATCTACAGATTCTTCCAAGAATTCACAGTTCTCTACTTCCAAATCTACTAATGATTCACTACAGCTGGTAGAACAACTAGGTTCTGCTGAAGAAAGAAAAATAAATTAAATAAATAGGAGATGGGAATAGTATAAATTACAAATATATAAACTCCTAAAATTGAATGAATTCTTTCTTACAACTGCCAACTCGAAGGAGACCCGCCAGAAGGCCCAACTCTACGCTTTTCATCTCTAAAAGTTTTTTCATCAAAAATATTAATGGTAATATTTATCTATCTAGCTTACCTGTATTTATTTGTAAAATTGTGGATTTTTACCCTTAATTATTCGGTTTTAAAATTAAAACCACTGCTTCTCATCCCCTCCACCATTTCTTCGAATATGTGGCTATTTTTCCGGCATCCTCTAAACTCTTCAATGTGATCTCCCCAAAGAGTTATGAGAAGTGCCTCCTCATCATTGTTCCATTGCTTTTTCTTCTTGTACGTGCGTTTCACTTGTTTCATTGCACTTTATATTAATATATAAAGTGCTTACCCTTTATTTGTGCTTGGATCCATTTAAATTTGATTTTTTGTTTTTTTGAAAAATTGTTCTGTTATAATTTTTTACCTTTTGATTTTTTTTTTTTCTTTAAACTGTCAAATTTTGTTTGTACAGTGCAGTATTTTTTAATACTTTATTTAAAAATCCACAGTTGTATCACTGGGTACTAGCAAGATTTTGACAAAATCTAGTGACGAACTAGATTTTGTTTTGTATGGGAAATCTAGTAGATTTGAACTAGATTTTAGTCAAAATCTCCTACGTACTAGATTTCGTGCAGATGTAAATGCGCTATTACTCCGAATCTAACGTTTGTTTTTCATTTTCATCGAAACAATTCAGAAAAATCCTTAAGGATTAAAATAGATTTAATTGTATTATTCATTATGACTTATAAATTTAATAAACTTAGTGATTTAAAGTTAGTTTCACAATCAATGTGTTTCCGAGAGCATTTCTATATAAAAATTTACGCAGTTATTAATAATATAGTGAATTTCAGATTTTAATATTAAATTGATATTGATTTGATAAAATCTGTTTTTTCTTACCAATAATTGGCAATTGGCATTTTGTGATTTTTAGTGTAAAAATCGGGAAAATGCCGATTTTTACAGCCCTGTCCACAACTGGACAAGACAAGAGCAAACAATAACAAACTCTGGCCCAACAAACTTTTTTTTTTGCACACAATCGAATAGAGCAGTGATGCACATTTAGTGAAACAATTGTTTGTAAGCTACAGCTGTTCTCTTTAGTTTAGTCCAAGGCGAATTCATACCAGGTAGTGTCGATAGCCCAGCTGATTGTTTTTTTCTCCCTTTTTTCTGCTAATGTCTTGTCAAAAAATACATTGTTTCGTATCTGCTAATCTAATGTCAAAGTTGTTGTTTTGTTGTAGTTGTTGTCCTACCGCTCACACCTGGTATGAATTCGCCTTGGTTTAGTCGTTCAACAGACGTTGTTGAATGCCCATGTCAGCGGATGCCTATGAATCTTTTTTTCATTTTTTTTCAGTTACAGTGGTCAATATAAGTAAACATGGAATTAAAAAATTATATTACGATGAACAATGGTTTTGGAAATGTTCAATGTCTTTTATCTCATCAAACATTTAAAAGCTATAGAGAAAATGTTATTAAAAGGCATTATGATTCTTTCCATTCTAACATAAATAAATATAATGATGACGTAAAAAAGAGCTAATAGATCTAAATAATTTTTTTCAGACAAATTAAGTCGATGGCTAGAATTGGAAGAAAACAATGAAAATGAAAAAGATTTAAATTTAAGAGGAAAAATTTCAAGCATGGTGGCTCTAGATATTGTCAGGAAAAGCAGACCTTTTACAGATGGAATTTTTATTAAAGAATTTTTAAGTAAAATTTTTCTGCAACTTAATTGTACAATACAAATAGAACTTATTATATTACGTAGCGAGTTAAAACTCTACCAAAAATAGATAGGGTATTATTTTGGAAAACTTTGGATAACTCCGCCTATCATGAACTCAAAACAAATTCCTTAAAAATTCTTTCATTTTTTCCGTCCACATACTTATATTTTCGAACGTAAAATTCATTTGTACTAAACAACGTCTCAAATTGGTTCAACGTCTTTGAAACATATATTGCTTTTACGAAACTGTCATAACAGCATTAACGTAGACAATTTCCTCTGATTTAATTTTTCAACGAAAATCTTTGCGGTTACTTTTGCTTATCACGGTATTTTAAAATTGGTCTCAAATTCTCACCAATACTAGTACAAAATAAATTTGTGCATCAATGGAATATTAGAGACAAAAACTCTCATTTGTGCAGAAAAATTATCGTTTTTCCCAGTGCTGCCAGACCAGAGTTTTTTGCAAACAAATAATTAGTACTACCAAGTCAGTAATACTTTGTGCTGCCAGACCAACTTTTTTCCAAATAAATAAATTAGTACTACAAGATTAGTAATAAATTATTTAAAGCCCATACAGTAATATTTAAAATTTAATGTGGCGTTAAGAAATGCCATAATGGTTAAAGGAATTGATTTTTTGCGAACTAAGTTATTTTTTGTTTTGTTAAAACGGATATTTAAAACACCTTTTATTTTTGAAAGAGGGATATTTAAAACAAAATTGAGCAACAGATGGCGCCAATTGCATGCAATTTTAATTTTTTTTCTTTGTGGAATTACATTGTTTTAAACACCTTTTACAGAGCTTTACAGTAAGTTTTAGTATTTTTTTTATAAATTTTAGAATTTAATGGGTGGTGGGCACAGCTAGTTATTAATAAAAACGCTATTTTATAAAGGGTATTAAAAATACACATGTAGCTTCTAATATTCACTTAAGTTAATACATATTTATTACATCTGATATTTCCCTCATTGAAGCCTTTTTTATACCCTTCACCACAGGTGGTAAGGGTATATATAAGTTTGTCATTCCGTGTGTAATTTCTACAATATTCATTTCCGACCCCATAAAGTATATATATTCTGGATCCTTATACATAGAGAAGTTGATTAAGCGATGTCCGTCTGTCCGTCTATCCGTCTGTCCGTCTGTCCGTGTTAGTGTGGTAATGTCATTTACCAACGCACCAGAAGAGATACAAAAAATTTAAGCACACCAATCTGTCAGGCATAGTTTCGAAAATTTTGGTATTGCAATTCAGCAACATCGGATCATTCCTTTGGAGGCTGCGGGCCAAAAACCACGCCCACCTATATTTTTTTTCACGTTTTTTCAGGTTTTTTTTTAAATTTTTTCAGCTTTAATGTTTCTGTTTTGCCTTTTTTTCTCAAATAAATATTAGACTGCGACAGGTAGATCGCAAGGAGTGCATACAGATCTCGGGGGATCAATAACCCCCTGCGAGGGGCGATTTTTGTTTGTTTTTAGATTGGTAGGATTTTTCTGCTTTGATTTGTATTAGTAACCTTAATAGAAAGCAATACACATAGAGGTAGCCAATGGACCCACAGGGTACCCACTGATAAATAGGAGCAGTTAAAAGGAACCCCATGTGTCAATATGAGGAAATTTTTTTTTTTGAGGATTTTTTTTTTGCTTTAGTCTGACCATTCTAACTCAATATAGATTGGAGAAAGGTCCAAAATTTAACAAAAAAATTTCAATCGAATTTTAAAAAAAAAAAATTTTTAAAAATTTTTTAAAAAAAATTTTAAATTTTTTTTTCAAAAATATTTACAAAAAAATTTACAAAGCATTTTCAAAAAGATATTTTACAGAAAAATATTCGAAAAAAAATTTTTTTAAAAAATTTTCCAAAAAATTTTCGAATAAAATTTTACAAAAAATTTTTAAAAAAATATTTTTACAAAAAATTTTTACACACAATTTTCGAAAAATTAAAACAAAAATTTCAATATTTCTTTGAAAACGAAAATCATGACTGTAACATAACATATATTTAATATTAAGAATATACATATGTATGTATGTATGTATATAGAGTAACATATTTTTTTAAATGCGTTTGATTTTTTAATATATGATATCTCTGTTTTAAAACCTAGGTGCATTAAACACATAGACATTATCAGAATACCGACTACAAACTGTCAAAAATGAAACGTTGTGGCTGTCGTCAACTTAGGCTAATTTCTATTTTATTCAACAAAAGAAAATGTCACAAAATTGTAAATTGCAAATTTATATATAAACAAAAAGTTTTGGAGGAAATATTTATAATTTTTTGAAAAAGTTATTTAGTTTTATAAAATCAAAATAAGTATTTCTACAACAATGTCAGAGTTTACGATGTAGCTGTCGTCTTCAATATCTTTAAGTAGCTGACAGCACGGCGACAATTGTAGCAAACGGAATTTGTTTTCATTTGTCTTCTATTTTTTTAACTTATGAATAATGATTTTTTCTCATACGAATTTATTTAAGTAAAGAGTCAACAATATGGATAATGCTGTACATGTCTGTATAAATAAAATCACCGTGGTGAAGGGTATAGAAGATTCGGCACGGCCGAATATAGCACTTTTACTTGTTAAACATTAGGCTTATTCGTTAAAATGTCTTAAACTTAGAATACTGCATTTCAAAATTGTATTTTATGATTAAGAGAAATTCTAAAGTTTTCAATCCCATTTAATTTTTTTCGGAACAGCACCTACCACAAAAAATAATCAAAATAAATTTAAAGGACAGGTTTGCATTTCCATATGAAAACTTTTCAAGTATTATTATAAAGTATTTTTTTTTCCTGTAATAACATAAAAATTCTGGAGTGGCCTACAGAAAACAGATATTACATAAAAATAAAAGCTCAAAATATATTAGAATCAAAAAAATTATTATTTTCGGTTTGGGGTGTCAAGTAAACTACCACTTGTTTCTTCTCGATTATGCTTAAAAACTATACAACTCTTCATCTTCATATACCAAAGGCACATACAGAATTTTAATGTGAAACAAAAAGGAAATGTATGTTTAAAAAAAAAATAATAATAAACAAATAGCGTACACACAAAACATAAGGTACAAGATTCTAAAATAGTGTAATTTCCACTAAAATAGTGAACGATTGGGCACCGTACCTATAGGTCAGCCTTTTTATAAAAATTTACCAATATTTTAAAGTATAAAATACACTATATTCAAATTCTTTCATCAACAAAATTTTCATTTTAGTTTATCAAAACGTTAAATATTTACGAAACAATTTAAACTTAACGAGAATTTAATATGTTAAAATATTTTGATAAATTAAAATGAAAAGTTTTTTGATAAAAAGAATTTTATTTAATATATTTTATAATTGAAAATATTTGTAAAATTTACAAAAGGATTAAAGAAAACATTTTTAATACAAAAGCAGAAAAAAGTAATCTAAACTGGAAAACAAAATTGAAACATCAAATGCACTCATCTAGCATCATACTTTAAAATAAATAGAAATGTATTAAGCTTGGTAGCACTCTTAAGTTTTGATTTGATGATAAAAAAATATTGGTTATATAAAAAAAAATTTTTAATAAATTTTACATGAAATTGTACAAAAAGGCATGAAGTGTACCATTGTACCAATGATGCGTCGATTGTACCTAATTTGAAACAATAGTACCACAATCCCAACACTTGTATTGTGCATAAAATCATTTTAGTATTGCCATATTTTTAAATTTTTATCAGCCAAATACTGCAGGAGGCGATGCAAAAAATTTCAAACGTCAAAACAATAATTCAAAAATCAAGGTCAATTATCATTACTTTAAAATACCTTAGTATAATCACCCAGTATAATGATTTGTTCTATTTTAATGTCGAGCCAAATTTTGGTACAATTGATGCGGATTTGGTACAACTTTATCAATGGGGCGGTACAATTTAAACACTTTCAGAATCCAACACTGATTCAAACATGCTTGGAGTGCATAATACAAAGAAAACAAGATAACGCATACAAATTGTCAAAATATTTTGTTTCTGTGCATCTACGTCATAGTAGTGAAGAAAAATAAACACATTCACACAAACACGTGTAAATGTTATGGGGCAGTTTTGTTTGTTTTATTTCTAATGTAAAATTAGTTGTTTTTTATAGTGACTGCTACAAAATTACTTTCTATTCATTGCTTGTATTTTTTTTATAAATTGTAATAACTTTTTTGTTAATTATTATCTACGCAATCATTTGTATTACAAAAATTTTAGCAGTGTTCACAAATATTATTTATGGTACCCACTCGCCTCGTTTTATAAATGGAAATAAAACCCAATTTTGATTGTTAAAGTTTGTTTTTTATTATTTTTTGTTAAATAAAATAAATAAGAAAAATTATACACATTGGAAGATTTAATTTACTGTTTTATTCCATTTTCTTTTTCGGCTTTTTGCATCCTCACTAATTTCTTGATTTAATTGTCTTATTTTCAAGTACATTCTAGCGCGGAAGCATAATTTTTAAATTTTTTCACTGCAATTTATGTGCTCAGATTGTTGCTGGTGAATTTTTAAAAAGTCTTTTGTAATGAGCAAGTATCTGGGTTAAACTTCTTATGGCCACAGAAATTAATCCACTTTTTTCTAAGGACGCCTGTCTGTTGGAAATCGAAAAAAACTACAAGCATTGGTTATTTTTGCTGCAATTCACTACAGCGCACTTCATTTTAACAAAAATATATTTTTTTTTAGAAAATTAACCTTTATTTTTTTAATTATTATAACACAAGCCGAAATGAAAAACATTTTAACAAAATTTAATTCACTACTATTACGTCACACACAAACAGCTGATGCTTATTTACAAATAAGGGACCTGCGCAATGCATTATCTCTTTTTCTTTGTATCATGATTGGAGTGTGAACACGGCTGCCAGATTTGACGATTTTGTTCCAAGAAATTGCAAAATTCCGATTTGACGATTTTTGTAAAGTGACGATTTTCTACAAAGCCAAATTATGAGTTTTTTAAAATACAGGGTTTTTGTATTATATTTCTAGAGTAAACGATTTAAAAAATTGTGGTAATTAAAGTTAAAAAGGCCAGTTTAAAGGGGATTATTGTTCGCTTTCCAATATTATGTGTACAATTCTTTAAAGATGTTTTTTGTTAAGTATTGATAACTCCCAAACATTTTATCAATAAAATTTATGGTAGAATTTAAAATTTAATGCATTAAATACATACACAACACCAGGCTACAGACGATTATTTTGAAGTCATCAAAGCTACACGACCACCGTTGTGGCTGTAGTTAAATTAGAGTAATTTCTATTTTTGTATGTGATAATTTTTTAGTATAAACGATTTAAAAAATTTAAGACAAAAAAGGGCCTAATATTATGTGTACAATAATCAGTTTTCGCAGTGATCAAGTATTTTATACTGAATTTTTTTTTTAATTAATTGTTTATATTTTTTATAACAAAATAATATAGATGCTCTGGGAGAAGTTTAAGTATCGAAAAGCCGAAAAATATTCTGTAAGTTTAGTAATGATACAGCATGTATTTTGAAATTTTTTAAATAAAAAATTCCATGAAAAATGGTGAATTTAAGGGGAATCCCCTTTTTAATACCATGATTGATTTGACTAAATATCATGAAAATTAATGCGAAACGGAAGTCAATGATATAAGTATTTCGTTTTGAGTATTTGGAAGTATGTATTCCAAGGCAAATGAAAATTTGTTTGAATGTGTTAAAAATTCTTTAAATAAAAAGAGAAGCAAACATAATAAAATCAAAAATAATGCGAAAACTCGTAAGCGTATTTCTATTATCGTAAAACGTATTTTAGAAACTCGAGATCAAATAAATACAGGCCATATAATGTCTGAAAACATACAAATTGATCAAATATTGCAAAACGATATTATGTTAGAAACCTGAGACTTAACAATTATAGGCAATAGAATGCCTAAAAATTTACAAAGTTATGTTTTATCACAAAACAATATCTTATCAGAACATGAAAAAGATAATGAAGGAAAACTTTACGAAGATAATCCAAAAAGCTTGGAATTGGAAAGTTTTCCAATGGAACAAGCTCTTATAACAGCGTTGTTGTCTGATCTTGATGAAAGTTTGGTTCCAATGGAACAAGCTCTTATAACAGCGTTGTTATCTTATCTTGACGAAAGTTTGGAAACTCTAAATATTTCAAATAAAAATTTGAATAAAACAGAGTCTATTAATGAACTTAATAGAATAGAAAATTAAGAAGAAAATTGTTTTAGTGTAGACAAATTTAGAAAAACATCTAAAATACGTAATTCAAGTTTTGCATTTAACGATAATTTTAAAGCAATTTAAAGACTTTAAATCTATTGTACTCGACTTACAATGTAACATTAAAGAGATTTTGACACATAACATGTCAAGTCCTAACGAAATTAAAACATTGTTAAATGAAATTTTAAGTAATAATCAATTTGAAAGAAATTCAAAACTAGAAGAAATTTTTCTTAATACTACACTAAGTAATAAAAATAAAATGCTGGAAAGTTCTCCCAAAGTATCCATAATCGAAAAAAGAAACGTATTCATACACTCAGTCCATTTGAGATAACAGATGAGTCTCCAAATGTTACAGAATTTTTAAAATACAGAAAAACACCAAACCCAAAAGAAAAATGCAAAAGAAATGTTATACGCACAATATCTAAAAGTACGAATCCTAACCGAAAATTTAAAGCTAATATTTGGGATTGTAGTTTTTCTGTTGATTTGAATAGTGCAAAAAACACAAATCTAGACATAATTACAAGAAAAAAATTCTCGAAGAGTTAATACGAGAAGAGTATTTAAAATATAACAATGTTTGTATTTTGTGTTTATACAACATTAAATATGGCATAGAAACTACTTTGTTATATGCGTATTGCAAATTTGATGATTGTACTACATTTCGGTTTAAAATAAATCATCAAGGAAATGTAACTGTTCATAGAACAAAGGAGTTACATCATGTTGAAAATGAGGTACAAATTGGTCAAATAAAGGGGAGTAAAAAGACATGTAGTAAAAAGTAAGCTTAAGGGAAATAAGGTATATTTGTTCAGAAAGAAACAAATTTTGGATGCCGCTGATGATATTGCTGAAAAAGGCAATTTACAACATATCCATAAGTTAGAAACATTGAGAAAATGTAAATCTGAGCTAAATCATCATGGTTATTATCATCCAGATCCATTTTATGCTCTGTATTTAATGCAAACAGGTCCCTATAAAAACTATATTCATAGACTTGCTTCACCCTTTACAGTGTATACTTGGGAAAGGTATTCTTTTGAGACAATATAAAGTAATTTAAAAATCCTAGAAGATTAAAAATTTATATTACATTTGGATGCTTCAGGAGAAAGCGTAAAAAGTTTAATATGTGCCAAAAAAGGATTCTGACATATAAATTAGTTTTATCGCAGAAGCAATTCTTTCTGCACATACTCTAAAGGAAATATGTTACTATAGATAATTTAAAATTATCTCTGAAAGAGCACAAAGTTAAATCTGAGTTCAAACTACCTTATTGTAAAAGAGTTTGTACTGACGTAAGTGCAGCCTTATATGGTGCAGTACTAAAAAGTTTTAACAATTAAACATTGTTAGAGTATATTAAGGCTTGTGCTGCATTTTTAAATAATTTGAACACAAATTCAAATGGAAAACCAGATTTTGTTATACTACAATGGTGAAAATGTCATTATATACATATAATTTGCAAGGATTTAAATGCGAAATTGGACAAAAACCACACTTTAAGGAATTTATTAAAAAATGCATTAGTAGCTGCTTTTAGTTTAACCACTATTGATGAATGTTTTAAACATATTTTTATAATTTTGCTTATTCCTTACAAAAACCATAATTTAGAAATCAGCCTTGAAATTTTATGTCATTGTTTAACAGAGATTGACAGAGAAAGCACATTTAAGGAATATAATCTTTTAGACAATGAAAAAGTTGATCCATTAGAATCAATAGCAAGAAATAGTCCATTCCAAAAGATGTTCCTATCTATTTAAAGTGAAATTGAAAATGATATTAAAAATATCAATAAAGGGTATTCCCTTAATGAATATCGGCATAATGAAATTTGTGTGTTTATATTAAATAAATATTGCATCCGAATTTTATGCTACCTATAATACCAGCTAAACTCCCGAAAATTGGGGTGGTTCTTCAATCCATCAGAATATGACTTTTTTTACAATAAAACTAAAACCAGGTAGCTTTTATTATATACATACATACATACATACATATGTAGATATTGAGGGGTAAAGATTGAATGAAACAAAACTTTTATTGTTTAATAACGAAAAATAAAAATTAGGAAAGTGCAAAGGTTTTTATTTTTACTGAGAGATTGTGATGTAAATTTTCTCTCACTTCTTTACCCACCCATGACCATGCTAGTCTTTTAAATTCTTGAATAGCTCACATAATCTAACTTTTGGTTTATTAAATGTTTCGCGAAATGAATAAAGATACTTTAAGATTTCATTTTTAATATAAACCCATATTTATTTTATAGTAAAGTAAAAGTGTTAAAAGTGTTTCATAGTGTTAAATTTTAATTATGTAAGTTTAATGAGTTATGAAAAAATAATGAAGAATCACAGTAATAAAACTAAGCAGAATGTTGAAAAATTAACGAGTAATTATATAGAATATTGTTCATTTAAATTGTTATTTCAGGGTTTAGTTTAAAATGATTATTTATAAAACAACTTAATTTAAATAAAATAATTAATAAAACTTATATTACTCACCAAAAATCTCGTTCCGACGACCGCAGCACAGTGGTCAATTTCGCGAGATAGCAGTCAAAACTCTATAACTTTTGACCGGATTGGTATTTTTTTACGCAATTTGTTTTGTTCAATAGGAGGGACTTTAAGCTTCAATTTGCGTGTTCAAACGTAAAAATCGACTGAAAGGAACGTAAGTAATGTGGAGTTAAAAATGCATTTTAATTTTTTGTTGAGTTTCCATGTAAAAGTTGAATATTTTGACATTTAAATAGGTATTTTTTTTATAATTTCTTATTTTCTTCAATTGTATTTTACAACCAATACTTATTTATTATTCCTAAACTTAATTTTGGTCAGAAAATGCCAACATTTGGCCCCTGACATTTATTTAGTCTCAATATTCACAGGGGCCAAAGGTTGGTTTTTTTGGAAGAAAGCTAATTCTTGTGAGGATTAAACTGAAAAATAACACTGAAATTCCCAACAATATCAATACCATTTGGATATATTATATACAGAACACAACATCGATACAATTTTAAGTAAACTTTTACTATTGATTTAAAGTGCACATATATTTTATTTAAATGTATTAATAAAAATTTATACTAAAATTAGAAACAAATTATAATCTTTAAACTAGTATTAATTAAACAATATTAGTAAAAATTTCTTCCAAATAGTTTTGATTTTCATTTTGTAGTAGTTGTTTAGCTTCTTCATCTAACTCTAATGAGGTTGATTTCCATTTTTGTCGAATACTGGACATATATGGGTCTGATGTGCACAACAAAATATTAATAAGATCTTCATTAGTACAATATCTGGAAATTTTTCTTGTATTATGCTCGCGAAAGAATCTGTAGTCTTTGTTCCTTTTTTCTTGCGCTTCTTCTGAGAGATCTCCAATTGGAAGCATATTGTGCTGAATTATTTGAATTATTTGAACAAAATTTTGTGAACTGTGGTTGGCATATGTCTCCAAGAATATTTTTGATTATAAAGGGTTGCTGTTTCATTAGCATACTGACCAAATTTTTTCGCATCTATCTTTTTGCTACATGCTATAACTTCTAATATGATTTGGAATCGACGTATTAAATCAAGATCTACTCCAGTTATAGAAGCTGCAGTTTCTGGATCGGAAAAAAAATCTCCTTGCTGTGTTTCCATTATTAGAATTTCCTTCTCCTTGCTTTGGCTGGACGATTATAAGGCCTATCTCACTGTATTTTTCTTGAATATCTTTTTTTTGCTTTCTTTTTTCCAAATTTTCTTTGTTGTTTCTCACTGTTTCGCCTAACGGGCCAAATTCCAAATCGTATCCCAATTGAAGAATATGCTCCATAAAACGAATTCTAGCATGAAGGTGACATTCCAAATTCATATGCTTCATTAAAACTATCGTCTTGTGTTGGTGGTTGGCTCAATTGACTTGATGTTTTTTGGCATATGCAACTTGTGCAACTTTTCCATCGATCATTGTAAGTGACATTTTAAAGTTAACTTCGATGCATTGGGCATTAAATTCAAATATCACTGGTTGAAGTTCTTTAATTTCATCTGTTATTTTGCCAACTTCTTCAGTTATGACATCTTTAGTTTCTTTTTTGTAAACAAACTTTATTGGTCTACAAAATTTTGTTGACGAGGGAATTTCATTCTTCCATATATCTATCTCTGCAGCTCTACTAGTTGACGGCTCTGAACCAATATAAGTTTTTGTTAAACGTAATGGAACGAAAGAAATCATGAATAAATTGGCATCTGATGAATTTTTCGCATTATATTGTTTGTATTGTTTCTGGCCAGAGGACCCATCACATCCCCATTTTGATGCTACAAGAAACTTCTTCATTGATATGTTTAAGCTTGCGTCTTCGTGATCTTTCACTACAATTATCAATTGGCTTTGCTGGTCGACCACCTTTTCCAGTTTCCGTGGTAGTTACTGATGGCTTTTTAAAAATAAGTTTATTTCTTAGCCATTCTTGGTTGCGTGAGTAAAACAATTTCTTGTTTCTGGAACATTGATTGTACCGTTTTCTTAAAGTATTTAAAAAGTTTTTTATTTTTAAGTTATGAATTTTAATTTCTTGTTTGTCGCATATTTTGGAGAATGGATTATTCATTATATGTAAAATAATGTCGTTTTCATCTTTCCGTTCAAAATATATATCAGATAGAACACTATAATTGAATTTAGCCATTGTTTAAACAATAATGAAGAAAAAAAATGAATGCATGGATTAATATATATAATATTAAGTTTCAACATGATCTTTTTTACCTCTTTGAAACATAATATAACAGGTACTTGGTTTTACCAGTTATTTCCATTGGTTTTAAATTTATTTGCAATTTTCAGGTATTTAAGTTGTGTAATATTATATGGCAATAAAATCATTTTTACCTTTTCCAAATGAATTGCTAGATACCACATAATTTGAGAGTTAACAGGTACTGGCAATAATATAACAGGTACTTGGTTTTACCAGTTATTTCCATTGGTTTTAAATTTATTTGCAATTTTCAGGTATTTAAGTTATGTAATATTAGATGGCAATAAAATCATTTTTTACCTTTTCCAAATAAATTGCCAGATACCACATAATTTGAGAGTTCTATTGTCATTTTTGTCAAAATTTTAATACACCCTTCTATGTGGACTAGGTCCAAATAAGGGCCAACTTATCCTAATTTTAACAGGATTATTTTTTGGGTCAATAAGAACTCTTGTACAAAATTTCATCAAAATATATGCATAATAGCCACTTTCACATACAAATAACTTCTCAAAAAATATGATGTGCATTTGTGCCGAATTTCTTACCTTTGGTCAGAAAAATTGCTGTAGCTCAAAAAGTGCAGTCCCGATGCATGGACATGTATATATAGGAATGTAGGGGAGAGTTAGGACTACAAAATAGTAAATTTGTGTTTTGACTCAGTTTGACTCACAGGAGTTGTGCTCTATGAAGTAGGAAATTTCCGAGAAATTTGACCTTTTTTAAAAAAAATATTTAAATTGTTCTGAAAACAGTAGAGGAAATAAGTTAAGTTACAACAAAAATTTATTTCGTCCAAAAATCTTGAAAAACAAAAAAGTTATGATCATTTAAACTTTAAAAATTAACTAAAAATATCATAAATTTACTAAATTCTGAAAAAGCCCATTTTGGACCACCCTGTTCTCAGTGAAATAGTTGAAATAGAGTTCTAATTTTTTGGCTCCCGAGGTTTACTACTGTCTACTTTCATATGAGTCTAATAACTTTAAAATCGGAGAACAAAAACCAAAAGGAGTTTTGGCCGCTATCTCAAAATATTGACCACAGTGCGCAGGCCTGTTGTCAAAGGAGCTTGATATTTGATTGTATGTATATGGTAAATTAAATAATTATGTGAATTGAAGGTATTTTATATTAAAATTTAGTATATATAAATATCTATGAATGTATGGTAAGTGTTTTAAGGGAATTAGTAGGTTTTTTTTGAAATTAGCTTTACAGTTTAAAAATCAGGAAAAATATCTAAAAATATATAAAATGCATTTGGTCAGTTTAATGTTAAAATTTTGGTTTATCCTGGGTTATTAATTCAGAAATCTGGATTTCATTAAGGGTTTGAAATTTGCACATTTTGACCAGCTTCGCAATGATGATTTCTCAAGGCTTGATGTCCTGAGAATCCTCAAAAAAGGAAATCCTCACAAGGAAAGGCCTATCAATTTGTAAAATTTGGATTTGGAGAAACTTATTCTTATGGAGAAACACATTCTTTCTTTGTCTGTACAAAACAAGGACAACAATTTACCAATAACGCTGTCATTAAAATTTCCTTTTAAATACAAATTTACCTTTTTTTTAGTTTGATACGCAAATTCACACAAATTTTTTATCTACGCACTTAGACAGAACTTTTAGAATTGAAAAATCATTGAAAAAAATTACGAAAGAAAAAAAAATGTCATGGCACACTCATTTTCCTTCTTTTTTTATTTATAACACTTTGAAGGTATGAAATTTATTTACTTTTATTTTTTTTTTAATTACCAAAGCAAAAAAATTTAATGGCACGCTTAGCTTTCGCATTTAAGAAAAAAAATCAAATGCTTAGTTTTCAAGAACTAAGTACACACAAACATAATTACGTATAAGTATATAAATTTATTCAGTATGAGGGTTCTCACAAAACAGAAACTGCTTGAGGTTTTCCTTTAACCGTCAACTGGTTCTATAAAGAACGATCAAAATTTACAGCCTGTCCCACAATATCGAACGTTATCGTTCGCACGCTTTTTAAACGACAAACAGCTGATTTGCGTCCCACTAACAATGATCAGCACGACAAGTCGAAAGATAAATAATTCGAACAATAACGTAAACAGTTTAGTACAAATTTACGTCCCACTAAATATTTTTGCTGTGCGAACAGAAATGTCAAAATCAGTCACTTATGTGTACTTTGTAGTTAAGTAATATCAAAAAGGAAAAATTGTTTTAAAAATTAATAAAATAAATAAAAATGGAAAATAAATGGTAAGTAAATAATAGTAAATATAAATAAAGGCATATAACAAACAAATATATTCATTTTAGCATAAAAAAATCAACTATGAACCAACTGCAAGTGTTAGTTGAATTTATGGAAGAAAATCCTGAGTTTGCCAGAGGATGTGTTACGTTTGGGAGCACAAAGATGTCAGTGGAGGAGAAGTGGACAACGCTTGCCAAAAAATTAAATTCAATGGGGCCACCTATTCGTTCCGTTGTTGAGTGGTTGTGTTTTTTACGTTTTTTGTACATTATTTATTTTATTACAGTCCTGGGCGGATCTGAAATGTCGTACTAAAAAGAAAATTGCAGAAAACAAAAAAAGTATGTCGGAAACAGGCGGTGGTCTTTATCGTATGAACCACTTAACAGAACTGGAGCAAATTGTAGACAGAACACTGTTTCTGTCTAAGGCTGCAACACCTACTGGCAAGGTATTTGGATTCACAGAAAGAAACCGTATAAAAGCTGTCGATCCAATCGATGAATGTTTTATTGCATTAAAAGACACGCCACCAAGAACCTCCAAGGCTGTAGCGGTAATAACACCTTCCAGGCAACAACAACATTGTTCACAAGAAGAACAAATAATTACACAACAGACGGATGAACGTATACGCAGTCAGCCGCAACAGCAGCAAAATCGGCAACAACAATTCGCTGGTAACGATAATGAAATGCCTATAAGCTCATCTGCAAAAAAACGAAAAGCTTCAAATGATGACCAAATATCACTTATCCGTAGGCAACTAAGGGTGGGTGAACATACAGCTGCTATAGCAAAAGAGCAAGCTGATGCAACAAAAACATTGGCTGAAGCTACTAAAAGCCTAGTTGCAGTTATTAAAAGAGTAGCAGATGCCTCCGAGGTACAAGCCGAATCGGCAAGGAAGAGCGCTGAAACGCAAGCTCAAATTTTAAGAGCAATCGAGGCATTGACACAGCACTTAATAAATAAATAATATTTTTATATTAATAACCTTCTTTTTAGTTACCCTAATTTATAAACTCGTTTTTTAAAATTAATTTTCTTTTTTTTAATGCATTTTTTATCTTCTAATTTGTGCGCATATAATCTCGTAACCCGCCGCCTTTTTATATACTTTTTTTTTAAATTTATACTTTATATTTTAAATAAATAATATCTATACATATAAGTACATACATGCATATCATACAACGGAACAAAATAAGTATATATGTGAATAATAAAAAAAGTTTTATTAAATAAAAAAAATATTCTTTTAAATTTTATTTAAAAAAATAGAAGTTGCTAAATAACACAAAATTATTTTTCTGTCTTAAGCAGATATAAAACAGAATATGACACACTTTATAAGTTTAGTGCTATGCTTCTACGTATAGCCATCGCAGTACCCTCGTCTTCTTCACCTTCTACGTCCTCGTCTATTGTAGTATTTTCAGCAAGTACTGGTTCAGCTAATGGTTCTTCGATGCATTTGTATTTTATGCAAATGTTATGCATGGCACAACACGCATTAATAATTTTTGTTGTCTGCTCTGGACTATAGTGGAGACCTCTCGAACCAAGGATGCAACGGAATCGATTTTTTAAAACACCAAAACATCGTTCTACCACGTTGCGCGTGCTGATGTGTTTTCTGTTAAAACGTGTTTCATGAATGTCTCTTGCATTCCTGAATGGCGTCATCAGAAACGGTTTTAATTTATAGCCGCCATCACCTGCAACAATAAAAAATATGTTCAGTTTAAAATTTACATGGACATATTTTGTTACAAATAATAATTTACCCAGGATCCAAGTATTTCGTTTGCCATCATCAAACTCGCTTTGTAACTTTTGGTTGCCCGCACTATGTTCCCATATAAATGCATCATGATTGGAGCCGGGATGCCTAGCGTCAACAAACATTATATACATTTTATGATCACATATCTGCAAATAAAAAATAGTTTTTTTTAATGATATTAAATTGCATTATGGAATAGCCAAAAATCGCAAAATGTCGCCAATTTAATGTCTGGCCGAATATGAGTGCTCCGGCATCCTGGTGTCCACTTCTGATTCAAAGTATCCAGCAACATAACAAATACTTCCTTTGAAACTCGAAAATTGGCCACAAATCTAAAAGCAGATATGTGAATGTTTATATTACACACAAAGTACATGTATAAATTATTATGTTTTACTTACTCGTTTGTTGCCATATGAAGAACATTAAAAACATCACGCAATTGCCTGCGAGAGACCTGTTCTTCCTCCTCAACCTCCTCTAAAAAATGAACTGCCACAGACAAATTCATTTTCGCTTTAAATACAATTAAAAAATGTAAATTATCTTTTTTCACTTTAAATATGTTTATTTTATTTATTTATACTTTTATCACTTTAATTCACCAAAAAGAAAATATGTATGTTTACGATGTGTTTTTTATTTGTTTACATTTTTTTGATGTCATTTGTAATATTTTTGACTAACGCAGAGTTGTATTTTTTTTTTGGTACAATTTATTAATTTTAGCGTTTTTTTCTTAAATTTGGCGATTAACTTAAGGTTTTATTGATATGGTAAGATATTAATTTGTAGTCGGTAAAATGGATTACGTTACAAACGTAAAGTCAAGCGAACAACAAGACGATAGTTAGTGGGACGCTTTTTCGATCGAAAGTGAGCGACTAGTTTTCTTTCGCTTGAGTTTACGTTCGATATTGTGGGACAGGCTGTTAATCTCCTCCAACTCATAACAAATCTATAAGCGTCATCAAGTCCAAATGTCTTTAGCATGATATATTCCAATAGCCTTACTGTCCATGTCTTGTAACTCATAGTTTACCTTATAATAGTCGACTTTTGAACTCTTCGTAAAATTCCGTCTTATAACTTCCTCTCCCACTGTGTAATTTTTCAGGCGAGTCCTTAAATACGCTTTCCTTATTAAATCTCTAATGGAATCACGTATTATCGTAAACTCGTCCTGTCTTTCAATCTGTATGTCAGTTTCAGTTAGTCTAGCTAACAACTTGTAGTCCTTTCCATTTGTTATCATACTCTGTTCGAATACAATTTGATATGGAGTTTTAACTATAGTTTGGTGTATACTATTGCGAAGTGCACAATTTATGGAACTTATGTATATTTCCCAGTTTCGTTGATAATTTCTTACATAAGAGTGCAGAGCTTCGTTTATTGATCTGTTTACCCGCTCGCTTGTATTTGCTTGGGGACTATACACGGCTGTGAGCATATGCTGTATGCCATTTTTGTCCAAAAACTGTTTAAAATCTTTACACTTAAATTGCATTCCGTTGTCTGAAACAATAATTTCTGGTACTCCATAACAATGAAAAATTTTTGTTCTAAGATAGTTTATAATCGCTTTTGAATTTGGTGTCTTTAAAGAACCCAGGAAAGTAAATTTTGAGAAGTGATCGAGGATAATTAAAATGTTTGAATTGCCATTCTTTGTCCTCGGTAAAGGTCCTATTATGTCAATATACAGACGCTGAAAAGGCCGTTCTGTCTTTACCATTTGCCCCAATGGTGGCTTCAAACTATAATTTGGCGTTTTGGAAGTTTTACATAGGTCACAATTTAATACATAATCCTTTACGTCCGTTACTAGTTTTGGACAATAAAAATATCGTCTGACCTTTTCCAATGTTTTACCAATGCCGCTATGGGATAAATTTGGAATATTCAGGCCTGTTCTGAAAATCACGTGATTTTAAATCACGAACCGTTTTAAAATCACGTGTTTTATTTTATCCTGTTCTGTAAATCACATAATTTTTATTTTTTTAAGCGATTTTAAAATTGTAAAACCACAAGAAAATTGCTGATTTTTATTATTTTTTTTTCATGAAATTTTACGTAATACGTAAAATAAAAGCAATCTGAAGGGTCAAGGGTAACATTGTGGACCCCAAAAGGTTTAAAATGAAAGCAGTATAAAAAATGGGCGTTTTAAGGCTTTACTTACGGAACCAGTGCAATTTTTAAGTTTGGCCAGGGTAGATGTACTTTCTAAACACTTAATCTGCTGACAATTAAGAAGAAGCGGAAAAACACAAAATTTTTTTTATAAAATGTTACTGCAAATTATAAAATGTTACGCATTCAAAAATGCGATATTTTCTTATATTTTTCTTATAATATTACGTAACTTAACTACAAAAATCATAAAACAACACTTCATACTATTTATTACAGCAGTTTTTTATAAAATTAACAACAAAGAACTCGCAAAAATAAGTAAGTGATTTGAAATCACAGACACTTTCCTAACCGATTTAAAATCACGTGATTTAAACATTTTTTGTATGTAGAACACCTTTTACGTGATTTCAAATCACTTTGATAAAAAGTGATTTTCAGAACAGGCCTGATTATGTGCTGAATAAATTACGACTTGTTGAAGTTCTGTCGGTACAAATAATTTCCATAGGTTAGATTCGTCTGTATGGCCTACAGATTCTGTCCGTTTATAAATATATTTATCAATTACTTTGAAGTCCGGCAAACTAGAATCACAAAACAATTCGCGAAGTTTACAGTATTCATCTGAATCTTTGACTCTTTAGCCATTTTAAGCTTGCAAGATCCGTAACAACTCTAAATTCATGTCCCTCTATATATGATCGAAACTTTTTTATGGCTAACACAACGGCTAGGCATTGTATTTCGGTAATTGTATAATTCCTCTGAGCCTTGTTTAATTTCTGCGACATAAAAGCAATTGGTCGTTCCGTCCCGTCTTCGTCTTCTTGTGCCAAGACTGCTCCTATACCATAAGTACTGGCATCGCATTGTAAAATGAATTCATTGTTATAATTAGGATGCACAAGCACTGGTGCAGTAGTCAATTTGTCCTTCAGTTTGTCAAAAGCTTTTTGTGCTTGTTCAGTCCAGTTAAATGTCTTTTTCTTGCACAACAGTTCCGTTAATGGAAAAGTCATGCCTAAAAACCGTCGTAAATGTTTAACTGATTTTGGTTGCGGGAAGTCTCGTATGGCCTTAACCTTGTCATCTTCTACTTGCAGCGTGCCGTTTCCTACTATATACCCAAGATATTTAACTTTGTTTAGAGCAAAACTGCTTTTATTTACAATAATCGTAAGTCCAGCTTTTCGCAGTTGTGATGCTACCTCCGATAAATGTGTTAAATGTTCATCAAATGTCTGAGATACAATTAGTAAGTCATCTAAATAAACAAAAACATGTGATATCAAATTGTACGGAATGATAATGTCCATCTGTCGGCACAACGTCCAAACGGCATTCTTGTAAACTGATACAAAGGCCGATTAGGGACTGTAAAAGCTATTTTTGGTCTCGAACTTTCTTCCAATTTGATTTGCCAAAATGCGTCTTTCAAATCAATTTTCGATATGAAGTAAACTGGAGGAAGTCTTGAAATAAGTCCATCAATATTTGGTATAGGGTATGCGTCTTTTACTGTTACAGAATTTAGCTTACGGCTGTCCACACACATTCTTATTTTACCGGGTTTCACAATTACAACTGCAGGTGAAGACTACGGTGAAATTGGGCTTCTTCTATAACTCCTAGAGCTAACATTCTATCGATTTCACCGCTTAGTTGTTTCTCGACAGCTGGTGAAATTGGATAGTAACGTTGCTTAATTGGTTTTGCATTGCTCAATAAGCGTGGTATACCCAAGGCCTTCTACCTCCGAATTAGGAAACGCTGCAATAACTCTATATAATTTTTGTCGCTGTTCATTATTGATAACTATTTTGTGTGGATCTCCTTCAGTACAATCTAACTCGTTTATTTCGGGAACATAAATTTTAAGTCCACACAAGGTCCAAAAATCAAAACCGCATATTAAATTTTGTTGTATAGTAGGTACCAAAAGAAATTCAATCGATTTTGTTTATGCGCGATAAGTTATGTCTAGTAAAATAGTCCCTAAAACCATTTGTCTTCGTCCGTCTGCTGTACGCACATTACCTCTACATCGCTGAAATTTATCATTATTCTGATCTAGAGTTGCCAAGTTGCCACCAATGATGCTTTTATTAGCATAACTATCCAGAAGAGCAAAATACGTACTATCTTCTATTTTCAAATTTATATAAGGTCTACTATCATATTCCTTATTAATAACACAGCACAACAAAATAAAAAAAATTTCATGTGCTCTTAAAACCACTATATAATTTTGATGTATCATGACTACCTTTGTACAAAAATGGTAACATTTTTAAATTCTATGGATAGATTTTTTTTAAAAAAATTTTTTTTTAAAATTGCAATTTTTTTGGACGTTTCTTCAAATAATTAATGATAACTCAAAAACTACTAGTCCGATATTATTAAAATAAATTCAGAAAAATTAAGATTTGCATAGCCTTTAATTCGTCTATATATCGCGTTTCAATCGGATCAATAGTATCGGAGTTATAATAAAAAACTTAAGAAAAAAATATATTTTTTAAGTAAAAATGGCAAAAATTTTCGTTTTAAAAAAATCATAAAAAATCGAAAACGGCAAAAAACTTCCAGATTCATTTTTTTTATCGCATAGCGACATATAATAGCAACAAAATGAGATATCGACCATAAAAATCGATTGATTTTTTTCGAATTTATTCACAATTTAGTGAATTCGCTCATTTTCACAAAATTTTAGTTTTTTGCTTGATATACGCATTATAGCGGGTTTTCAAATGTGTGAAAAACATAAATTTTCCAATTTCAAGGGGTGCATGTCGGATTAATGTTAGATTTGATGAGAAACTTCCACCCACAAAATTTTAGTCGAATTCGACAACGTTAACACGTAGCGCATAGGCCCCAAATCTGAAAAAAAGCGTTTAAATCGAAAATAATTGACAAATTTTCAGTTTTTGCAAAATTAACGCTATTTATTTCCCCTTTTGCAAAAAAGTGGATCCTGGTCCTTAGGGCAAACACAATGAGATTTACAATAAGCTACATATCTTTTAAATCGGTTAAACAGTTTTCAAGTTACTTGCCGAAGGCAACTGACAAAAAAATGTAACTAAGTCAAATCGATGGAATAGATCGAAAATGCATTTCATTGTTTTATTCATGTATTTTCTTTTATTTTATATTTTATTATTTAAATTTATTACAACATATAAAATAAGGAAATAAATAAATAAATATTATAAACTACAAACTTTGGAATTTTCTTTTATGACATTTTCTATTATTGAATAACGAAGTGTTGCTCTGAATACTCCAGCAAAAATCTGCCATCATGTGTGCATCCCAGCGACCCTGGTATCTTTCCTCCATTGTCCGAATATCTTGGTGAAATCGTTCGCCCTGTTCCTCACTTAAGTCTCCTAGATTTTCAGGAAAACGATCTAAGTGACTGTGAAGGTAATGTAACTTGATGCTCATGTTGCATCCAAGATTCTGGAAGTGAGTTAACATCTCTTCAACGTGCGCAACATAATCATCATCCTTGTTATTTCCTAAGAAATGTTGAATAACCCATACACACGAATCCCATGCATTTTTCTCAATTTCTGACATTGAACTGAGAAAATCGGTATCTTTGACCAATTTGCGAATTTGTGGGCCGTCAAATATTCCTGCTCTCAACTTTTCCATACTCAAACTTTTAAACTTCCTTGAAATATACTGGAAACATTCACCATCTTTGTTAAGTGCTTTAACAGATTGTTTCATCAGACCAAGTTTATGAACGTTTATTACTTTGCCGCCGCAATTGTCAAAATGAAGCAAGGGCGACAGGTAGCCAACAGAAAAGGAGCATTTCATCGTTTATCAGATTTCTACTGAAATCGTAAAAATTAAAAAACTTTTCCTTTATTGCTTACTTTTTTTAATTCTGAAAATCATAAAAATGCCATAAAGATCTGTTCCAAACAATTTTCTACATTCAATACTGTATTTCCACAGTAACACGTGTCCCACAGAAATACGTGTTTTGCCCAAAACAGTATTTCGCGTACTTGTTTTGCCATACATTTCTCATTCATCCAAAAACACTTTGGCATTACCTGGATATTGTATAGTGGTTTCAAAAGCATCTAATTTTTTTATTTTGTTGCGTTGTGTAATAGGAAGATATCAGTCAATTTTAGCGAAATTTTATCTTTTATTGTTAAAAAAGAAAAAAATAAAAAATTTTAAAAGTAAAATGTTTTTGTAAATTGTCTTCGGCAAGTTCTCAAGGACATATAATGGCCAGTGAAAATTGTAATAACTCGAAAACTTAAAGACATGTAGCTTATTGTAAATCTCATTGTGTTTGCCCTAAGGACCAGGATCCACTTTTTTGCAAAAGGGGAAATAAATAGCGTTAATTTTGCAAAAACTGAAAATTTGTCAATTATTTTCGATTTAAACGCTTTTTTCAGATTTGGGGCCTATGCGCTACGTGTTAACGTTGTCGAATTCGACTAAAATTTGTGGGTGGAAGTTTCTCATCAAATTTAACATTAATCCGACATGCACCCCTTGAAATTGGAAAATTTATGTTTTTCACACATTTGAAAACCCGCTATAATGCGTATATCAAGCAAAAAACTAAAATTTTGTGAAAATGAGCGAATTCACTAAAATGTGAATAAATTCGAAAAAAAATCAATCGATTTTTATGGTCGATATCTCATTTTGTTGCTATTATATGTCGCTATGCGATAAAAAAATGAATCTGGAAGTTTTTTGCCGTTTTCGATTTTTTATGATTTTTTTAAAACGAAAATTTTTGCCATTTTTTACGTAAAAAATATATTTTTTTCTTAAGTTTTTTATTATAACTCCGATACTATTGATCCGATTGAAACGAGATATATAGACGAATTAAAGGCTATGCAAATCTTAATTTTTCTGAATTTATTTTAATAATATCGGACTAGTAGTTTTTGAGTTATCATTAATTATTTGAAGAAACGTCTCAAAAAAATTGCAATTTAAAAAAAAAAATTTTTAAAAAAAAATCTATCCATAGAATTTAAAAATTTTACCATTTTTGTACTAAGGTAGCCATGATACATCAAATGTATATAGTAGTTACTCGAGCATATTTTTGCTGTTGCCCTGTGTAATTGATGAAATAATACAAAGATTATAAAATTTTAATTTTCGGTAAAAATCTTTAATTCTTTTCGATGACCTAGTTAATGGTTTTGAAAGTCCAAAAATTCGATTACGTGTTTTTTCATATTCTCTTAAACGAATATGATACGGTCTCATACGTGGATGTGTTGTGTTGTTTGGCTCTGTTTTAAAGTCAGAAACTGGTGTTGTGTTCGTTTGATATTCATGTGCTATAGATTCGGATGTTCGAATTATTTTCTTCGAAAATCCCTCTGGCCGTTTCCCTGTTTTAAACTACAGTTAGGGCACGTTGGCTTATAAACATCTTTTACACCACAACCGTAACAAAACACTCGTCTAGTGTCCATGCAGTCAATGTACGTATGTCCTGGTTTGTCACAATTCCAGCATTTTAAATGTTGAGAAACACTTGATATAGAAGCTGAAAAACACTTGATATGATGGGATAGAAGTTTTCAGTCTATCTGTCATCACAGATATGACGTCCAAATAGTCATCAAAATTTTCATTTGGTTTTTGTTTTCTGCGTCGTATATCTTCTAATATATACAAATCATTACAATCAATTTTGAATTGTTTCCTCAAGGCACAGGTTAAAGTTTCCCAGTTAATATTTTTTCGTGTTGGCGGTGAAAACGCCAAAACCAAACTAAAGCTTTGCCCTCAAATAAACTGTGAGCATGTTTGCACAAAAGTTGAAAATTTCCTTCCTTGAAGGTTATTGGTGGCTAGAATGTTAACGCGGTATACAAACTCATCTACCGTCATGTCGTTAAATTTTAATCGCCAGTTACGTATAATATTTAAAAGTTTCTTGTGTCGAGTCCGGGTTAGTTCTTGCAGGTGAGTGAGGAATACCATAATTTTCATTAGAATGAGGTATGTCAATATTACTAGCTCTATCAGTTATAGAATTATTGCAATTTTGGTGAAGATTTAAATTCTGAAATACGGAACGAATTTCATTTATAATAAGATCTGACATCTCATTTCAAAAACTATTTAATGAATCTGTAACTATCTCCCTAAACTGACTAGTATTAATTGACCCATTTTGTAGAAAAAGTTCCTTGTGTTTGAGTCTAAGGTCTACCTTTTGGTCGACCTGATGAAGTTGTCGGTGCAATATAAGTTGGATTATCCTGCTCCATATCTACAGTAAAGCTTATATTAGCTGGACGATCTAAATCTAATAAGTTTTCTTAACTTCTTGTCAATACGATTATAATATATATTTCAATTTAAACAAATATATTTATATTCGCTACTCCACTTAATACCAAAAGTTAGAATAATTTAATTAAAAACCTTTACAAAACAAAAAAAAAAAATAAATGAATACTCTGATAAATTAAAAGTACAAAAAGAATGTTAGAATTCGAAATGTAATATGAGTTAATCACACAGAACTTAAGCTTTATGTATGATAAAATGTCAAATAAAACAATTTCAAAATCAAAGAAGAATAAAATAAGTAAATAAATACGAGTGTCTTATGAGAGTAAGTAACCGAATTTATTTCAGAAACAAAATTCTCAATCATGATGTACTACGAATATTAATTTAGAAACTGAAAAAATGTTTATTAGCCGAAACGTTATGTAAAAAGCATTTGTGAGTAGAATTTCAAAAAAAAAAATAAAATACAAAATCCTATATCTCAAACAAAACTAAATACTAATGTAATGCACTTAAAATTTTACTTTATAAAACTTGTTTTATTAAGAAGTTCAAAAAAAATGAAAATAGTCGTTAATAAAAGCAATTAGTAGAGAATTTTGACAAAAACAAAATATAAAAAAATAAAATGATTGAACATATGTATGCATCTACTTTCATATGTAAGTTTTAAAATAATTTGAAGCACAGCGAGATGGAATTTAAAGAAACTGAATTTTCACAAGTTGAACACTTTTGAACATGTGTTTGCTGTGCCCTACGTTGGGCGCCATTTAATTTATGTAACGATTCTTCGACAGTACCATATTCATCCGAATATCATGCTACCTATAATACCACCTAAACTCGTCGAAAATTGGGGTGGTTCTTCAATCCATCAGAATATGACTTTTTTGTTACAATAAAATTAAAACCAGGTAGCTTTTATTATATACATACTTACATATGTAGATATTGAGGGCTAAAGATTAAATGAAGCAAATTTTTTATTGTTTAAAAAACGAAAAATAAAAATTAGGAAACTGTAAAGGTTTTTATTTTTTACTGAGCCACTGTGATGTAAATTGTCTCTCACTTCTTTACCCACCCATGACCATAATGAAAGATACTTTAAGATTTTATTTTTAATATAAAACCCATATTTATTTTATAGTAAAGTAAAAGTGTAAAAAGTGTTACATAGTGTTAAATTTTAATTAAGTTTAATGAGTTATGAAAAAATAATGAAGAATCACAGTAATAAAATTAAGCAGAATGTTGAAAAATTAACGAGTAATTATATAGAATATTGTTCTTTTAAATTATTATTTCAGGGTTTAGTTTAAAATGATTTTTTATAAAACAACTTAATTTAAATGAAATAATTAATAAAATTTATATTACTCACCAAAAATCTCGTTCCGACGACCGCAGGCCTGTTGTCAAAGGAGCTGGATATTTGATTGTATGTATATGGTAAATTAAATAATTATGTGAATTGAAGGTATTTTATATTAAAATTTAGTATATATAAATATCTATGAATGTATGGTAAGTGTTTTTAGGGAATTAGTAGGTTTTTTTTAAATTAGCTTTACAGTTTAAAAATAAGGAAAAATATCTAAAAATATATAAAATGTATTTGGTCAGTTTAATGTTAAAATTTTGGTTTATCCTGGGTTATTAATTCAGAAATCTGGATTTCATTAAGGGTTTGAAATTTGCACATTTTGACCACCTTCGCAATGATGATTTCTCAAGGCTTGATGTCCTGAGAATCCTCAAAAAAGGAAATCCTCACAAGGAAAGGCCTTTAATACAATGACTATCAATTTGTAAAATTGGATTTGGAGAAACTTATTCTTATTGAGAAACAGATTCTTTCTTTGTCTGTACAAAACAAGGACAACAATTTACCAATAACGCTGTCATTAAAATTTCCTTTTAAATACAAATTTACCTTTTTTTTTAGTTTGATACTCAAATTCACACAAATTTTTTATCTACACACTTAGACAGAACTTTTAGAATTGAAAAATCATTGAAAAAAATTACGAAAGCAAAAAAAAATGTCATGGCACACTCATTTTGCTTCTTTTTTTAGGGTTCCGTACACAAAGTGTAAAAACGTAACCCTATTGTTTTCGCTACAATGTCTTTCCGTCTGTCCGTCTGTCAGCGTCTTTTATCTCTGGAACCGTTATAGGTAGACTCTTGAAATTTTCACAGATGATGCCGGTATAGCAACAAATACTAAAACTTATAGGGTGTTCCGATAGAGAGGTGTTATTCACGAATATGTGCCTATTTCGTGAACTGTACGAGGCATAGACTCAAGATTTAAAAACAGTAATTAAAACTTAGTTCGCTATATTCACAAGTATAAAAAATAAACGTAAAAATTAAAGGGTGTTCCGATAGTGGTGTGTTTTGCATGTATAAGGCCTAAATTGTGAACCATAATAGGTAGACCGCTTGCAATTTTCACAGAAAGGTTTATAAACTGTGGCCGCTATAGTAGCAAATTGTAAAACTTATAGGGTGTTCCGATAGAGAGGTGTTATTCACGAATATGTGTTTATTTCTTGAACTGTAGGAGGCATACACTAAAAATTAACGAACAGTAATTAAAAACTTAGTTCGCTTTATAAACAAGTCTAAAAAATAAACCTAAAAATTAAAGGGTGTTCCGATAGTGGAGTGATTTGCATGCATAAGGCCTAAGTTTTGAACCATAATAGGTAGACTCTTGAAATTTTCACAGAAGGTGTATAACTGTTATCGGGTGTTCCGAAAGTGAGGTGTTATTTGCCGTTATGTCTTTATTTCCTGAGCTATAGGAGGCAACCACTTAAAATTTGCAGGCAGTAATTAACTCTATGTTCGCTATCTATTAAATTAAACCCTTAAAATTAAAGGGTGTTCCGAGATTGACGTGCTTTGCGTGTATATGGCCTAAGTTTCTAACGATAATAAATAGACTCTTGAAGTTTTTACATTATTACTATGGAAACTATAACAAATAATAAAAATTAAAGGGGTGTTCCGACAGAGTCATGATTTTTACTTAAATAGCCTTATTTTTTGAACCGTAATAGGTAGACTCTTGAATTGTTTACAGTAGATGTTGTACTTCGGACACTGTAACAGTTACTAAAGTGTGATCCATCAGTGTTATGTTTTTTCACGTATATTACCTTATTTTTTGAACCGCAATAGGTAGGCCTGATATTTTTGTAGAAAGTGTATTACCATGGCCGTTATAACAACAATTCCTAAAATTTAAAGGGTGTTCCAATAGCGATGCAATTTTTCGCGAATATGACTTTGATTTTAAAAAGAAAAGGGTGCCCCATAAGAATTGAAAAAATTAAAGGCGTACTTAACATAGTACGGAACCCTACGATTGTGAGACTAACTCGCACTTGACTGATGTATTTTTATTTATAACACTTTGAAGGCATGAAATTTATTTACTTTTATTTTTTTTTAATTATCAAAGCAAAAAATGTCATGGCACGCTTAGCTTAAGAAAAAAAATCAAAATTCTTAGTTTTCAAAAAACTAAGTATACACAAACATAATTACGTATAAGTATATAAATTTATTCAGTATGAGAGTTCTCACAGTATGTTAAATAAATATTGCTCTTTTATTGTTCTTTGGACCAATGTTATGGGTATTCATGTTGATCCATCAGGAGAACATATAAGCAATGCTCCAGTTGAATTCACATATTTTTTGCAAAAAAATATAATTCTGCCACAAAAATCTCTAAGATGTTTTGATGTTTTTGTCTTATGAGAATAGATTATCTTAGTTCACTCAAAGAACTGCGATACCATTACAAAATGTTTAGTTCAATGCACAAATAAATTGAAAATACAATCACTTCTTTAAATGAGTATAATGCAATCGATCTTAACAGAAGACTTCACAAAGAACATTCTAACATTACTTCAACACCTAATGAGAAAAAGAGGATAACTCATCGAACTTCAGTGTTGAGGTAATAGAAAAAGATCACAGTTATACACAAAACACTATAAAATCTGAACCAGAAGAAGAGCAATACGTCCTAAAATAATGCTTGAGTCAAAAACAAGTAAAAAAATAATGAAAATTCGTAAATCAAATGGATTTTGTAACACAAAGGATAATTTTTTGTTATTTAAGTTCGATTTACTTTTTTCTGAAGTTAACAATATAACAGATAATATTGGTTTCGGCTTTTATGATAGCTTAGACACTTAAGACTGGAGTTCTTTAAATAAAGGTGAGCAACTAACAAATTTTGTTTTAGATGCTTGCCTTTTAGCCGTTATTAAGGAAAGTAAATCTGTTCATTGCCACAGTTTACCTTGTCAAATTGACATCTTAACTTTGAAAACATGCACCTACTAGTACGATATCATCCTGATTTACTGTTTGTACCCACTTTGCATTCTCGTGTTCAAGTTTTCTACACATGAATTTTTTTACATAAATTCAGTTAAAGGGAAGGTGAAGGAAAACGGCTATACGCGAATTTTGTCAACACACTCGGAGAAGAAAAGTCTTTATGGCGATATTGTCCAATATTGGAAACAGATATAAAAAATATAACTCAAGTTGTGGCATATATGTTTTAATGTATGCTTCTAAAATTCTTAAAAACGAGCCTTTAGATTACCCTAATGATTTTCGAAAAAATAATGAAGAACTTATTATTGTAACATCAAGGTGACAAAACTAGATTTTGTGTACAGTACGGGTATATGAAATACAAAACAATAGGTATTGGTATATGCAAAGACTGTGGTTATTATATATTTGGAAACTGTAAATATAAGCATTCGGTAAAAAATTCCATATTTGTAGAATAACTTCTCGAAATATATTATTAATATAAACGTAAAATATTTAACACAGTCTGTGATATATATATATATATATATATATATATATATATATATATATATATATATAATATATATATATATATATATATATATATATATATATATATATATATATATATATATATTAAGTAGTTATAAAAAGTAAAATGTATGGTATTAGGCCTATTGGGGACGGCAACCATAAAAAATAATTGGCAACGCACATTCCATATTACCTCTTGGCTTGTGTGGAAAACTATGCATTTCAGCTATGTCTAAAAACAAGCCCACGACATTTTTTGTAATACAACAAATACTAAAATTTAATAAACATTATTATTATACACTGATCAAAAAGAACTTGGTAAAGGCGGGAGTGTTTGCTGTAGAAGCTGTTTTTTTTTGCTCACTCTATCTATATAGAATTTTAACTACTTTACTTTCATATTATCTTCATTTCTACATATTTTTAACGTTTCTTCTTCTATTTTGTGTGTCACTTTCGGAAAACCTTTTAATTTTTAAATTGCCCTACAAGCAATTTGGTAGTCGACTACGAAAATAAAATGCTTTAAGCTAACTTTTATGACCTAAACCCCTGTCTTCATTTGCTATCAACATGTCTTAACAAAAGTCAAACTTCATATAAAAAAACAGTATTAAAAATAATGTTTTTTTATATGAAGTTGGACTTTTGTTATGGTATGTTAATGTTTAATGGAGACGGGGGTAACAAATATCAAAACCCAAAAAAATATTTTTTTTTACTAAAAATTAAAATATATGGCAACAGCAAAATAAATTTACGCGCAATAATCAGTGCTGAGATTTGTTGTATAATTGTACCAAATTTGATACACACGACGCATCATGGTGCACTTCATGCTTTTTAGGTACAATTTCATGTAATATTTATTAAATATTTTTTTCTATTTAATCAATATTCTTTTACGATTTCTGGCAATAATAAACATTTTCAATTTATTCAACTCTATATAGACCTAACTAAATTTTTGATTTATGTTCAGGATTTTCATTATTAACTTTAATAGCTCTTTTCTGTGTTATATAAAAATTAAAAGGGCATTTTGCTTAACTGCAATTATACTTCCAAATAACTCCATATTCTATCGGATTTAGATGCGGGGCTTTGGTGGAGTTTCAAGCGCTTGTTGGAAATTGCAGAGTATTAAGCATCTCATAATATCGCAACTTTTGTCTATGAAATAGGCACGTATTTTGGCAAAATTATTATTAGTACATTATCAACTCAAAAACAAAATAAAATTTTTGATTTGTCTCATATGTAATAGTGACAAAAAGTTTCCACTTGCTATTATTTCAATTGTAAAGTTTAAACGAGATTAGAATAGGGTAAGAGGTGCCGCAGATCCAAATATATTGAAATTTAGCATATTTAAAAAAAAATATTTTAAAGTTTTTATACCGATGGGTAACAAATTTTTATGTTTTGCATTTTTTTAGGGTTAGTTTTAATGAAGTTAAAATAATAATAAATATGAAATAAAATAATATGCCTAGAGGGCAAAAAGTGACTAGAGTGACTTGTCTCAAAACAGTTTTTTGTGTTGAAGTGTTTTTCTTCAACACATTTTTGTTTGTATTTTTAATAAAAAGAATAATAAAATATTTTTTTCAACACATTTTTTTTGTATTTTTAATAAAAAAAAAAAAATATAATAATACTTTATTTAAAATTACTGAAAGTTTGTTAAAAATTCGTGCAGGTTTGGTAAAGGCCAAAAAAGAAGAAAATATATGCAGGTGTTACCAGATGATATTACACGGATTTGTACTAAATTGGCGTATTTTAATTTGGTAGCACTTTAATTTCAGTCTGCAAGACCGATAATGCTCATTTCTATCTGTAAAAGAGAAAAGATTTCCCGCTCTCACTGCAAAACCAAAAAAGTTTGTTCAAAAGTTTGTTATTTTCACGGAGATATTGTTTTATATCTGCTAGTAGAATGTCAAAGTTGTTGTTTACTCATTCTCACCAGACGTCATATACCCATGGAGATAGATATACATATGGAAGGCTTCACAATGAGAACAAAGAAATTCCTCAACTATTTGGGAATAAGACTTGATTCAAAGCTAACGTACTCAGACCAGATCCACTATGCCATAAACAAAGCCTCGAAGATCACAGGACAGCTGAGCCGATTGATGGCTAACATAGGCGGACCGCTACCAACCAAACGCAAGCTCCTGATGGAGGCGTGCAACAGTGTTTTCCTTTATGGAAGCGAGATATGGGGCGAAAAAATTAAGGTGAAGAAAAGAGCGAAGGCACTGCTAGCCGTGCAAAGAACAGCCGCACTACGGGTAACATCTGCGTACCGTACGGTGTCCGCAAACGCTATACTAGTAATAGCGGGAATGACCCCAATAGACCTTCACATAATAGGACGAAGGAGGATATGGTTAGCAAAACAAACCAACGACACAGAACCCAGGAGAGAAGAGCTAATCAGACAGGAGATTCTAGAGAGTTGGCTTATTAGATGGAACACCGATACAAGAGGCAGGTGGACTTCAAGGCTCATCCCAGATTTAAAAAAGTGGGTAAATAGACGACACGGAAATGTTAATTACTACTTGACCCAAATGTTGTCAGGTCATGGATACTTCCGGAAAGATCTGCACAGAATTAATAAATGCCACACTCCCTATTGCCTTTACGAAAATGAAGACGTAACAGATGATGCAGAGCATACCATCTTTAAGTGTTCCCGCTGGCCAGAAAATCGGCGGGAACTGGTGAGCGTCACGGGACTATTAACGGTCGAAAATATTATTGATAGCTTGATAGCAGAAGTAAATAATTGGCGAGCAGTCGAAAAATATTGCGAAACAATCTTGCGTACCAAGAAAGCAGATCTAGACGCCACAGAAAGTAGAATAAACACAGGTACAAGGGTAACCGGAAACTCTAATGCAGAGTAGATTAACTGCTGCAGGACTAAGCGAAATCGAACGTCGATATCCTGCTAAAAAACAGCGGCGCCTGGACGCACGCAAACAAGATGAAGGTTTAAGGCCGAGCAGGGAACCACCTCGAACTAATGCGCAAGTGGTCCCGGGGTGGATTTCATTCCCAACAGCTGACAAGGGGGTTTTTTAGTCGGTACTCCACACTTGTGGCAAGCCCAACACACCCACGTATGGTGACGACCATGCGTGTAGTGCGTAAATACATTTTTACCTCCTTACCGCAAAAAAAAAGTTGTTGTTTTGTCTACATTAGTCATTAAAAATATCTTTAAAAAAGTCAAACTTCATTTAAAAAAAACAGTATTACAAATGTGGGTATTATACCCTTCACCACAGGTGGAAAGGGTATATCTAAGTTTGTAATTCCGTGTGTAGTTTCTACAATATTCATTTCGACCCCATAAAGTATATATATTCTGGATCCTTATACATAGAGAAGATGATTAAGCGATGTCCGTCTGTCCGTGTTAGTGTTGTAATGTCATTTGCCAAGGCACGAAAAGAGATACAAAAAATTTAAGCACACCAATCTGTCCGGCATAGTTTCGAAAATTTTGGTATTGCAATTCAGCAACATCGGATCATTCCTATATTTTAATTTAATTTTTTCGGCTTTAATGATTAGTTTTTTTCGGTTTTAATGATTCCGTTTTGCCTTTTTTTGTCAAATAAATATTAGACTACGACAGGTAGATCACAAGGAGTGCATACAGATCTCGGGGGATCAATAACCCCCTGCGAGGGGCAATTTTTGTTTGTTTTTAGATTGGTGGAGTTTTTCTGCTTTGATTTGTATTAGAGACCTTAATAGAAAGCAACACATAGAGGTAGCCAAGGGACCCACAGGGTACCCACTGGTAAATAGAAGCAGTTAAAAGGCACACAGGAATTTTTTTTGTAAGGATTTCTTTTTGCTTTATCTCGCCATTCTAACTCAATATAGATTGCAGAAAAGTCCTAAATTTAACAAAAAAATTTCAATAAAATTTATAAAAAAATTTAAAAATTTTTTTTTGCAAAAATACTTACAAAACATTTTCAAAAAGATATTTTAAAAATTTTCAAAAAAATTTTTTTTTAATTTTTCCAAAAATTTTTTTTTTAAATTTTTAAAAAATTTTTAAAAAAAAATATTTTTACAAAAAATTTTTACAAACAATTTTCGAAAAATTAAATCAAAAATTTTAATATTTCTTTGAAAATGAAAATCATGACTGTAACATAACATATATTTAATATTAAGAATATACATATGTATGTATGTGTGTATATAGAGTAACATATTTTTCTAAATGCGTTTGATTTTTTTTAAATACGTTTGATTTTTAAATAGATGAGATCTCTGTTTTAAAACCTAGGTGCATTAAACACATAGACATCATCAAGATACCGAATAAAACTCTCAAAAATAAAACACACACGTTTATAGGTAAACGATTATTTTTAAGCCAGTATAGCTACATGGCTACACAACCACCGTTGTGGCTGTCGTCAATTTAGGCTAATTTCTATTTTATTCAACAAAAGAAAATGTCACAAAATTGTAAATTACAAATTCATATACGAACAAAAAGTTTTGGAGGAAATATTTATAATTTTTTGAAAAAGTTATTTAATTTTATAAAAGCAAAATAAGTATTTCTACAATAATGTCACAGTTTACGATGTAGCTGTCGTCTTCAATATCATTAAGTAGCTGACAACACGGCGACAATTATAGCCAACGGAATTTGTTTTCATTTGCCTTCTTTTTCTTTAAAGCATGAATAATGAATTTTTCTCAAACGACTTAATTTAAGTAAAGAGTCAACAATATGGATAATGCTGTACACGTCTGTATAAATGAAATCACCGTGGTGAAGGGTATAGAAGATTCGGCACCGCCGAATATAGCACTTTTACTTGTTTTTTTTTTATTATCAATTTTGACTTTTGTTAAGATATGTTAATGTCTAAACCCCTTCACTTGCTATCAACATGTCTTAACAAAAGTCAAACTTCATTTAAAAAAAATCAGTATCAAAAATAATGTTTTTTTCATATGAAGTTTGACCTTTGTTAACGCATGTTAATGTTTAATGGAGACGGGGGTAAAGCGGCCTAAACACGATCAAAATGCGTGATGTCAAAATCGTGAATGTGTACTGGTTGCTTTGATGTACACATGATGGATGACTCTTCATGCATTTGTTTTTAATTTGATTTTGTGCTGTCAACATCGTACTGCATGTATCGCAACATCCGTCTAAAATTTATGCGCAGCACATTTTTTTTAATCTTGAGAATTTCCATCCTGATATTTTTTATAGCCTTACAATAAAATTACACATTGATCATTAATTAAATTATGTTCACTTCCGACATCTTTAGAAACCGCTCAGCTTGAAATCTCATTTAAGATGAAAAAATTTTACGTGCTTGAAGAACAAACACATTACACACATCAAAGTGTGACATCCAGTATGCCAGAAATAAAAATTTTTGATTTTTATCCAGCATTGTCTGTGTAAGTCCCCTTTCACAATATACAGAAACAGGGTAGACAGACGAGGTTTGTAGGCAAGGGGTTGAAGAGGTAGAGTGTATATTTCATGACTATCGTACTCGACATTTTTTCGTTTCTCTTTCTGCTTTTAGCTTTTTTCTGTGTTGCTTCACATTAAATTTCTCAAGTCGACGTCTACTTGCTTAAAAATTCTCAACAAAGAACATGTACCACAGATTTTCAAACACACACACATGTAAAGTAAATAAATCTGTCTGTCTTGTTTATGTCCAAATGTGAAAGCATTAAGACAGAGCAAAAGAGAATTCTTAAAATGTCTGCCCTGTTTCTGTCTATTGTAAAAGCAGTCTAACCATAGCTGCCAGATTTGACGATTTATCGTCATTTTGATGATTTTGGTTCCAATAAATGCCATGGTGACGATGGGACGATTTATACCCTAATTTTGACGATTTTTAATAATTAAAAAATTTGCAAAATTTATACCGTTGAATTTAGCACAGCTCTTGAAAAATTACAACAAGATCTTGTTAATAGTAAAATATGTCTGTCATTCTTTGGCGTTGTGTTCTTTTCACGCTTGTCTGTGAGGAGGAGGTGCAAGTAATTTGGTAATATTTTAAGTTTATTAGAAATAAAAACAAAAAAAAAAAAAAATATTGTCAGACGCGTTGGTAATTCCTAGAAGCTGTTGTTGTCAGGATTAAAGGTATGTACGAACCACAGATAACTAACCAGATTACCCACTTGTGACGTTTTAAAAAGTACATTATCATTTGTACTTGCAGCTTTCGATAAAGTGAATAAAAAGATGTTTAAAGCACTGAGTAAGAAGTACCAGTTATATGTTGCCATTACTAACATATGTTTTCAATTAAGTAAACAAAAAATTGGAAACAAAATTTAAAAAAAAAATTATATTTTCTTAATAATATTAAAAATAAACTGCTACAATAATTTCGTTAAAAGTTATTAAAATATATTACGGTGGCTACAGTTAAAAGTTACAAAAATACAACATGATCATAAAATTGAAAAAATTGTTCAAAAAGTCTCAATGTTAAAGAGAATTCAAGGAAAATTTGGACACAAATGCAGTTGGAAGCGGAGGACTCCCGTCTAAATTATTTGATTTCTTATGGTAAACAATTTTATACATGTATGTGACTTCATAAGGGTTGTCCAATATAAATAGATGCTTATGTACATTACATGAATGGTTCTCCGGCGAAGTGCACGTTAGCAACCAGAACATAAGGAAATGTTCTTGTACATGATAATGGCGGTGAGAAAAAAAGATTATTCCGTCGATGCCCTATAATATGATACTTTATAATATTATTTCAAAACAAATCCAAATTTTTAAGGGATTCGTGTGGAATTGAGGACCTAAGAAACGAAAACCTGAAACAGTATTCGACTATATTTCATAAATATAAATAAGAGTGCTTGTCAGCAAACGAACTAAATCATCTAAAATCAAACAAAATACTAGATTAGTAAAAGAAATGCAAAAATCTGCTACAAAAATTTATAACTACAACTGAAAATGTGTGTAGGGAATTTTGATGCATCTTCGTATAAAGTTGTAAAATTTTACATGAGCAATGATCCCTATGGTTATTGATCTTATTAATCAACCACGACCGCCTTAACAGCAATGAATAAACGTTTATTTCTCGATAAAGAAAATAAGGTAAGCAAATCAATCTGAATATACTGTTATATATACGGAAAATAAATTGCATTTTAATTTTAGGTAAATTGTGCCACTAATTCTGATAACTAGTTCACATAATGTTTTTGCGGGAGATCTAAGTCCTGAAATAGAAACCGAAAGCTTTAACTGGCCCATTACACGCTATTCTCAAAATATGAAATCAAATGCGCCTTCGTATCGGTTGTGAAAAAAGCAGGAGCGAAAATGCCAAGGGATTGGTTCACGTTGCATTCGTACCACGTAATCATTAATTTTAAATGATGCTGCACTAAATTTACTTGAGGACTCCTGTATTTTTTAACAGTTTAATCATTTTTACCGGTAGTAGTAGAAAACACATATTTTTAGTTTAATTTAGTTTAATTGAATTTAAATAGAAAATTTATTTTCAGTTTTCATATTTACTTTTGGATTTCAAGTGAACATTTTAAATAAAGTAATTTATGTATTTTTATTTTCTGGTCTTATTAATGTTTTGTTTCTAATTTCAAGTAACGTTAACAGCAGAAAAAGGTGAACGTAATACATAATATTTTGCAGTTGTTGGAGATAGTTGTTGCATCTTTTTCAATTTATTAGTATAAGTGATAATTCAGAAAGAATATTACAATGAAAAGATACATGTCATCTTTTTTTGAAGGGAATGTTACCATAGGTAATTTGGTTAGATTTAAATACGACTGAAATTAGAAAAAACAAGTTACATACATATATTAAATAAATTAGTCAAGTGCGAGTTAGTAGGGTTCCGTACTATGTTCATTATAATTTAAAAATTCCAGTTGTTTATTTCTTTATGTCTTATGGGACACCCTTAAATTTTAAAATTAAAGTAATATTCGCGAAAATTGCATCATAATTAGAACACCCTTTAAATTATAATATGTAATTCATTTTATAGCGGCCATGGTAATACACTTTCTATTAAAATATCAGAAGCCTACCTATTGCGGTTAAAAAAATAAGGTAATATTCGTGAAAAACACGTTACTAATGGACACACTTCAATTTTAAGTATTTGTTATAGCGGCCGAAGTAACACATCTACTGTAAACATTTCAAGAGGGTATCTATTACGGTTTATAAAATCATGTCACTGTTGGAACACCCTTTAATTTTAATATTCATTATAGTGGCCATGGCAACTTCCTTTCTATAAATATATTAAGAGTCTACTTATTGCGATTAAAAAATAAGTCACTATAAGTGAAAAAAATGTCACTGTCGGAACACCCTTTAATTTTTAGTAATTGTCATATCGGCCGTGGCAACACATCTGTACAAAATTTCAAGAGTCTACCTGTTACGGTTCAAGAAATAAGGCTTTATACATGCAAACCACGTCACTGGCGGAAAACCCTTTAATTTTTTTTTGTTATAGTGGACATAGTTATACACCTCCTGTAAAAATTTCAAGATTCCACCTATTCATTCAAAACTTAGGATATATACATGCAAATCACGTCACTTTTGGAACACTCTTTAATATTTAAGTTCAATTTTGTATACTTGGAACACTTTTGGAACACCCTACCTTTTAGTATTTTTTGCTATAGTGGCCGCAGTTATACACTTTTGGTAAAATCTTCAAGAGTCTACCTATTATTGTTCAAAACTTCCAAACATACAAATCACTCCACTATCGGAACACCCTTTAATTTTTAGGTTTATTTTTTTAGACTTGTTTATATAGCGAACTAATTTTAATTTAGTGCTTGCATATTTTTAGTGAATTCCTCCTACAGTTCAAGAAATAAGCACATATTCGTGAATAACACCTCTCTATCGGAACACCCTATAAGTTTTAGTATTATATAGCGGTCACAGTTATATACTTTCTGTGAAAATTTCAAGCGCCTACCTATTACGGTTTAAAACTTAGGCCTTATACATGCAAATCACACTACTATCGGAACACCCTTTAATTTTTAGGTTTATTTTTTTATACTTGTTTATATAGCGAACTAAGTTTTAATTACTGCTTACATATTTTTAGTGTACAGCCTCCTACAGCTCAAGAAATAAACACATATTTGTGAATAAAACCTCTCTATCGAAACACCCTATAAATTTTAATATTTGTTGCTATAGCGGCCAAAATTATACACCTTCTGTAAAAATTTCAAGATTCTACCTATTATGATTCAAAACTTAAGCCTTATAAATCAAAATAACACCACTATCGGAACACCCTTTAATTTTTAGGTTTATTTTTTAGACTTGTACGTTTTTATTACAGTTTGTAATAAAAACGTTCCAGAGATAAAAGGCGCTGACAGACGGACAGACATTGTAGCGAAAACAATAGGGTTTCGTTTTTACACTTTGTGTACGGAACCCTAAAAACTAAACGGAAACTTGTAACATATTTATTTACCTTGAGATTTTAGTCACCATTAACAAAACAGACCTGCCAACTCAGTGTAATTATGTATCCAATGCACAATGGTTTTTTTTTCATTTTTTTTTGGCATAAAGTCAATTTTTTTTGTTAAGTATTTTATAATTTTGTTGATTTTTAATTTTTAAACACCCTAGTTAGATAAAAACAAATTTAACTTTAACATATAGGGCAACACTGTTCTATTTGCGCGCTGTTAAAGTCAGCTGATTATGTATAATACGTTTTGTTTGAAATTGGCTTGAAAAATTTAAAATTTTGATTGTTTGTTTTGGCGAAAGTTTACACAAAAGTGAAAAGGATTAATATGGAAAGCAATTGTCCAGGTATGTAAAAATATAGTTTACCAATGTTTGTGTCGTTGTTATGTGTTTTTGTCCAATTATACCGTGTTTTGTTTATGTTTATATTTAAAATGAGCGTAACAAGTGTAGTTGTGTTTCGTGGATCAGTACTTTTACATGGCAAAACGTTGCAAAAAGTTGTAACTGAGAAGTTATTAACCAAATTGTGCAGATTAATAAGAAACTAATCCTTTTTGTCCGAATCCACACGTTTTTGAAAAAATCAAATTTTTCTAGTACAATATGTGTTTAGTCGTGCTGACCTGGTTGACATTTGGAGCAACAACAATCGCTCAGGAGACGCTATACAAAAGCACATATTGGAAAGCATTGCACAAAAACATTTAAATAACGAGAACATTAAGTCAATAAATGAAAAAGTGAAAGCCTTCGTTAATTATATAAATAAACACTTGCCGAAGTGTAATTCAAAGAAGAAAGATTTAAGGGAAAGCACTCAAAATGGCTTGCCAAAAGCATATTAATAGAAATCACTGGTCATTATGCGATAGCAAATAAAGTGGGTCGACCAAAATGTGATTACGAAAGCGCTGATCCTCGTCTGAAAAAAAAAAATTAGCCGCGGAACTTTCAGAGGAGAATAACAACTTATCTCCCTTACTCATACATGCTGCCACAGTTTCAGCTAAAAAATCAAATGAAAAAGATTTGGCTGTTGTTTTGAAAGCAGCTGGGAGTTGTGAGAGTATTAATGAAATAAAAAAGAAGCTTTTTGCGGATGAGCCCAAAAAAATGTCAGCTGACAGTGCACTTGCATTTATATTGGAAAATGGATTCACAAAAAGTCAGTATATAAATATACAACGAAATTCAAAAATTTACGGATGTGATATATACCCGGCATATCCGGCCATATTTAAATCTAAATTAAAACTCAGGCCAAAAGTAATTGAATATTTCGAAATAAGGCACATGTATCATTACAAAATCTTTTGGATCATACATCTTCCCGCATTCTCGAAATGCAGCACGAGGTCCTAGAAACACTTCCCAACGTGGTACATTGCAAGTTACTCTTCAGCTATGGATATGATGGTTCGTCCGGCCAGAGTTTGTACAAACAACGTTTCCAGATCCACGATAGTCCTTCAATTGGCAGTTTACTGTTCGTTACTACGATTGTCCCTTTGAAATTGATAAATGAGACGCAACAAATTATTTGGCTCAATAAGACTCCGCAATCTGTTAGATTTTGCCGACCAGTGAAGATTGAATTCCTTAAGGAAACTACCGCCCACATATTAGCTGAAAAGGAAAATTTGGATGCCCAGATTCGCAGCATGCAAATATATTTGTATAAATTTAAAGACAACTGTATATATGTGGAATATACTGGACACATGACACTAATAGATAGGAAAGTCCTAAACATATTGTCAGGAACCAACTCTTGTCAGTCTTGCCCTATCTGTGGAGCGAAGCTAAAACAATTGCTCGAAATTAAAGATATAACCTCGAAGATTTTCATGGCTAAGGCACACGCTCTCCAATATGGAATCAATCCTTTACACGCTTGGATCCGCTTTTTTGAGTTTGTTTTAAAAATCTCATATAGAATTGAGCTTAAGAAGTGGCATGTCAAGGACTGCGACAAGCTTAAACTAAAAGCAAGAAAAAGACTGCTACAATTAAAAATGATGGACGAAATGGGCCTAAATGTGAACAAGCCTCTTTCAAATGGCAGTGGAAACTCCAATGTTGGCAACACTGCGAGAAGAGCATTTTCTAATGCAGCTTTACTGTCATCTATTCTTGAATTTGATTATGATATTCTACAAAGTTTTAATACTATTTTAACAACAATTAACTGCGAGTACGATATAAATTCGGAAAAGTTTAAAGCCTTCTGTACTAAAGTTTTCGTGGCATATCATGAAAAGTATCCCTGGTACCCCATGTCGCCCACTGTTCACAAAGTCTTAGTACATGGGCACCAATTAATAGACACTTGTTTAGTTCCTGTTGGCTGCCTTGGAGAGCATGCATCTGAATCCCGAAATAAATTATACAAAAGCGATAGAAGAGGTCACGCAAGAAAATGCAGTCGATTAGACAATATTACAGACGTTTTTAATAGATACATCGATAGTTCTGATCCGTTGCTGTCCAGTACCTATTTAAAACTACGACAAAATACAATTAAAAAAAACCCATACCAGCAGAAGTTATATCTCTATTACAAGCACCACATTTAGAAATTCAAAGCGAAAATGATGATGCAGATTCCACACAGAATTCATCCGACGAAGAGTATGAAGAACAGGATGGACTTGAGGTTATTGCTTCAGAACATGAATATTTTGAACTAGAAGAAAATAGTAAGTAACATAACCATACTTATTTCAGATTTTGTAAAATGTATACATATGTATTTACTTTTAGAATGAAGGACTAATCAGCAGACAATAATAAGAGATGAATACTGAAATTTGAATTTGTATAAATATAATTTTTTTTTCATCAAATATAATAGAAAATTTAAAAATAATATTTTTAATGGAAACGTCAAAAACCTAGTTGCATGTCGGCCAGATCGGCTATAAGACAGCTATATGAAATAGTGCCCCAGATCACATGAAACTTGGTAAGTCATTTTGGGAGCATAAAAAATGTATACTAAACAAATTTCAATTCAATAGCTTTAAAATTAGAGTTTATGCCAAAAAAAAAAATTTAAAAAAACCATTATGCAATATAAGAACCTGCTCAAATAATAAATAAGACATATTTTAATCCAGCAAGACGATATTTTTGTAACATATCATTACATAAATCAAAATAAATAATTCCAATTGTCTTTAAATATCAATTGGAAGTACACACTACAGATAACTAACCAGATTACCCACTTGTGACGTTTAAAAAAGTACATTATCATTTGTACTTGCAGCTTTCGATAAAGTGAATAAAAAGATAACAAAAAATGTTTAAAGCAATGAGTAAGAAGTACCAGCTATATGTCGCCATTACTAACATTTGTAAACAAAAAATTGGAAACAAAATTTTAAAAATTATATTTTCTTAATAATATTAAAACTAAACAATTTTATACATGTATGTGACTTCATAAGGGTTGTGCAATATACATAGATGCTTATGTACATTACATGAATGGTTCTCCGGCGAAGTGCACGTTAGCAACCAGAACATAAGGAAATGTTCTTGTATATGATAATGGCGGTGAGAAATAAAAAGATTATTCCGTCGATGCCCTATATTATTTCAAACCAAATCTAAAGTTTTAAGAGATTCGAGTGGAATTGAGGACCTAAGAAACGAAAACCTAAAACAGTATACAACTATATTTCATAAATATAAATAAGAGTGTTTGTCAGTAAACGAACTAAATCATCTACAATCAAACAAAATACTAGATTAGTAAAATAAATGTGTGTAGGGAATTTTGATGCATCTTCGTATTTAGTTGCTTTTTTGGTAAAATGGGTTCATTGAAAAGTTGTAAAATTTTACATGAGCAATGATCCCTATGGTTATTGATCTTATTAATCAACCTCGACCGCCTTAACAGCAATGAATAAACGTTTATTTCTCGATAAAGAAAATAAGGTAAGCAATTCAATCTGAATATACTGTTATATATACGGAAAATAAATAGCATTTTAATTTTAGGTAAATTGTGCCACTAATTCTGATAACTAGTTCACATAATGTTTTTGCGGGTGATCTAAGTCCTGAAATAGAAACCGAAAGCTTAACTTAACTGGCTCATTACATGCTATTCTCAAAATATGAAATCAAATACGCCTTCGTATCGTTTGTGAAAAAAGCAGGAGCAGAAATGCCAAGGGATTGGTTCATATTGCATTCGTACCAACATTCTGTCAACACGAGTACTTGCTCCACCACGTAATCATTAATTTTAAATGATGCTGCACTAAATTTACTTAAGGACTCCTGTATTTATTTAACAGTTTAATAATTTTTACCGGTATTAGTAGAAAACACATATTTTTAGTTTAATTGAATTTAAATAGAAAATTTATTTTCAGTTTTCATATTTACTTTTGGATTTTAAGTGAACATTTTAAATAAAATAATTTATGTGTTTTTATTTTCTGGTCTTAATTTTTTTTCTAATTTAAAAAAACGTTAACAGTAGGTGAACGTAATACATAATAGTTTGCAGTTGTTGGAGATAGTTGTGGCATCTTTTTCAATTTATTAGTATAAGTACAATGAAGATTACAATCGTTTCCAGGACAAGTTTTTTTGAAGGGAATGTTACCAATAGGTAATTTGGTTAGATTTAAATACGACTGAAATTAGAAAAAACAAGTGAAATACACATATTAAAAAACTAAAAGGAAACTTGTAACATATTTATTTACCTTGAGATTTTAGTCACCATTAACAAAACAGTCCTGCCAACAATCTATCCAATGTAAGAACCTGCTTAAATAATAAATAAGACATACTTTAATCCAGCAAGACGATATTTTTGTAACATATCATTTTAATAAAAAATAATAATTCCAATTGTCTTTAATTCACTTTAAAATTTAACAAATGTAATGTGTACACTTGGTTGGATTTTTCGGGAACTGAAGAAATATTTCTCCTTTTGGACAGCCCATTATGCATCGGCGACTCCTGAAATAGCAAAATAATTTAATTAAAAACAAATTAATTTGAATAGAAAACCTTTGTTATACTTCCATTTTTTCCGGTTGGATTCCTGTTGTTGTATTTCCTTTTGTTTGTTTCCTTTTATTTATTTGGCTGACTTCGGATGATATTTGTTCAAATTTTATTTTTGCCACAAGTTATTTTAAAGCTATTTATAAAACAATTAATTTTACACACAAATCAAATTTTATTAAAATTTTCCACCAGTTTCACAAATTATGTTGTAAACAATAAAATGTCAAATTGCAGCTATAACCAGAAAGAGATAGTAATATAAGAAAAGCATTAAATCTTGCTATCCCTTTCCAACGAAAGCTGTGATCTGGCAACACTCAAATTTTCGTGTCTTATCTGGTCTGATTTGTGGTTTAGAACACTTTAGGTGGCAACATGTTAATTACTGTCTTAGATCTGGTATTCTATTTTTTTGGAGAGGAGAAAAAGTTTTTTTAAAGAAAAGAAAGAAAAGGAATCACTTGCCAAATAAGATCCGTTCATGCACAATTAAGTAGAAATTTGTTTATAAAAAAATAACAAACTTTAAAAAAAAATCGTACAAATAATTAAATATTAATGCAGCGGAATAAAAGAATGACAAATTAAAGATACCAAAAACAAAATATTCACAGCATAGAATAAAATATCAAAAAAAAAACACGTGCAGAATTAAATACATACATACATATATGGAAAATTATTTTGCCAATATCAAAAATCTTAAAAATTATAAAAGATTTATTCAAAAAATTATAGGTAAAACTGGTGTGATAGAAAGAAATATTGAAAATAAAGAACCATCTCACTTAATATTAAAATACCAAGTAGTAGGTGCGATCTCGTACTTTTTGGGAAAAGTTCGGTAAAATGAGAAGCCCGAAAGTACGGGAACACAAAAAACCAACTTTATATCCCAAAACATTATGTCAAAGTGTTTTGTATGCATTCGTAAATAGTAAAACTTAAAAACACAAATATTTTAAATGTACTCGGAATTCCCAACATATTTTAGAAGTTTAATTAATTAATCTTTTATGATAAAACTCTTAAATAACAGATTTTGTGCACTTTTGTGAGCATATGAACATACAAATTTTTTTAATTTTCTATTGTTTATTTTCAAACAGCTGATTGTTTTGCATTTACGCATTCAACCCGAAGAAAAAGTTTGCCGTGTTTCGTGCATTAAGAAGAAGAATACTCTCTCTAAAAATTACTCTCTTTTACCCAATCTTGCAGTACGGGAACAGTTTTCGGTACAAATGGGATCCCGCGGGATCCCAAAAAGTACGGGATCACACCTAGTGTTTGCAATGCTACCATTAAGAGTTGGATGCAGTTTTAGCAGTTCCGCAGGTCTCTACAATCAAAAGCCTAGTTTTTTATATAAAAGCTTATGTCCTAAACCAAAAATAATCACAAAAAAAATAGATAAAGAAATTTTGTATACATATGCAAGTTAGTGGGTGTAATTTTTAAATTAAACAAATAAAAGAATTCACAATAAGTTAAGACAAAAAAAATCTGTTTATATACTGAATGTAAATAATTATTATAATTCTCTGCACATATTTAAGTACCTATGTATGTATATAATAATTATAAGAGAAACACAAAGATGTTAAGATTACTGGATGCTGGCGCCAACATCACAGGTTTATTAATTTATAGGTGAGTTTAAGAGTGCAATAAGTGGATTAGTAATAAGAGAATAAAACGTTTTCTTTATTGCATTCTTTATTTCTCTTAGAATGATTTACCAATATATTTCTTTTACTGTATATGCTAGAAATAACAAAATAAAAAAAAGATAAATGAATTTTTTTTTTTTTAAAAACCTACACATAAGTTTCATATAAGTTTTGTTCGCTAACATTTGCTAGAGTTTCTATATGATTTAAATGCTATATTTGGATAAGAAATTCTACACAATTTTTGATAGAAGTTTTAAGTAAGTTTGATGAAATACAGAAATACGCAAATACACTTCACCAATGATACATGTATATATACTTATATATTCATACAAAAATAATAATATTAGTCCAAAGTCCATTTGTTTGATTTTTTCACATTATTTTTTTTTTTCTGTTATATATGTATATATTTTTTTATATTAATATCTATTACTTTTTTACTTATATATAAATATGTAAGTAATAGAATTTTAACATTAGTTTGTTAAATAAACTTGGAGCTAAATGAATTTCACAAAAGCATACAGGTATTCCCCGACTTAAAACCGTTTGACTTACGACCATTTTTTTTAAATTTTTTTTTCATAGAAAATACTTAAAGAAGACAAATATGTAGTTGCATTTTTTTAAGTGAATAATTTTATATCATCCCAAAAAAGGCTGGAACTAGTAAAAATAAAAGAAGTGTTATAGATTTGGAAACCAAACATAAAATAATATTACAAGTTGAAAGTGGTAAAAAAGTGAAAGATATAGCTTATGATCTTAAACTGTCTCATTCGACAATATCGACGTTTTTAAAGGATAAAAACGAATTTTGGAAGCTGTCAAATAATCGACATCTATGAAATCTTTAATAATAACCAAAAATAGAAAAGGTCCCATACATGATATGGAAAAAGTATTAGTGATTTGGATGTGATTCAAAAACTAATTCCTCTAAGTCCCGCAATTATCCAAACCAAAGCATGTAGTCTTTTCAATAAGTTAAAATTAACGGACGGTAAAAACTATGATTAGATTTTTACTGCAAGCCATGGTTGGTTTCAAAGATTTAGGAAGAGATCTAATTTTCAAAATGTAAATATTGGTGGAGTGGCAGCTAATGCTGATTATAAAGCTGCTGAAGAATATGTAGTTAAATTCGTTGAGTGTCTAAAAGAAAACAATTATACAAAGGAACAAATATTAAATCTAGATGAGACTGGTCTATATTGGAAGAAGATGCCTGAACGTACGTATTTTCATAAGGAGGAAAAAAGTATGCCAGAGTTCAAGGCTTTTAAGGACCGAATAACAGTTTTATTAGGCGGAAATATTGCTGGTTATAAATTGAAACCCTTTGTAATACATCGCTCGAAAAATCCAAGAGCATTTAAAGGAGTAAATATTAATATGTTACCAGCATTACAACTCAAAAAAATGCTTGGATGTCACAATTACTTTTCTGAATCAGGAAATTTTGGCTTATCATGAAATTTACTGGGAAATGATAGCTCAAACTGTTCAGACGACATTAGACAAATTTGTTAAGAAAACCAGCACTGAATATTCTGAAGACAACGCAATGGGTTGCACTATTGCAACAAGTACGGATGATGAAGAAATATAAATACCTCTAAATTAAATAATATATTTTTGTTTAATTATATATTTTTATTTTTTTATTATGTATTTTTGTTTTATTATATATGTAATGTTTTGTTACTACATATTTGAATATATATTTTTGTGTTGTTATTATTTTAAATAAAGATTGAATTATATGAATTTCATTTCTCCTGACCCTCAAAGTTAGTCATACAGTATGTAATTTTTTTTTATTGTTTTTTTATATAAAATTCGACTTACGACTTAATCGACTTACGACCGATGACCAGGAATCTATCACGGTCGTAATTCGGGGAATACCTGTATTTGTTTGTATTCTTTATTTAAAAATGAAGTGCTAGATGTAAAACTAACTGGATGGTGTTGCTAAAGAGTTGCAAGCGATAAACTTAGGAATGATTGCACTGTTTGTTAGGATGGGTTTCGACATGCCATGGTTTCAGGGATCTGATCTCGATTCTTATAATATATAATAATAATAAAAATAAATAATTTTATGTTGTAGTGAAGGTAACACTGTCTTGGCACAACCCTGCTCATAAGCCGACGAGTAGTACGGGACACGCCACTGTGTCCACTGCCAAGACTAGACGTGTTCATAGAAATTGATATTACAACAACATATAGCAGATATTTTGGATATGTTTAGTAAATACTCGCTTCGTTAAAGATTTATTTGCTAAACTTAAGCCTTGGATCAGCTGTATATCCGATTCCGCAATAGGAATGGCTTCCACGTGGTTTCCTATGGGACTGTCTTGGTTCTCTTTAAGGCAGTAGCTAATTCGAACAGTTTTCGGCATGCACTTGTTGTGTGTATATTTGAAGCACTTTTTAATGTCAAGGTCGTTAGAAGCAGTGCCTGGGTGGCTAGTATAGTGCCGGCGCCAGGTAACGGGCCGGTTGTAATTCTTTGCGTATTCCATGTACGCCGTCACTGCTTGGATGGTCCTTCTCTTTGCGTGCATACTCGTGGGGATAGAGGTGAAATATCACTTACGGACATACACAGAGTCATTGAAAATCAGGAAGGACAGCTTCGGACGCTAGGAAGGTCGGACGGTCTGCTAGAACTGTCGAGGAATTCCTGATGGGGATTCTATCTCTGAGCTCCGACGAGGAGTTGTTTACCGATAAGGTGTCAAATCAGGGTCGGAGTTTAGAGGCTGAGCTTCCTGCCTCTGTGGAGCATGGCGCGATGGAGGGTCTCTCGGTTGCTCAGGTTGATTGCCCTTCCAGCTCGAAAAACGTCCTACGGAAGGACGCTGATGTGGGAGTCGGTATTCGATTACAGCCAGGTAAAGTCCGTACCAAGGAAGAAAAAGGGAGGAGCGGCACGAGAGCCTCTTTGCACTATCTAAATAAGATGGCAAAGAGAGAGTCTACGTCGTTCACGGCCAGGGAAAGTCATATCCTCAGGAAGCACAGACGGTGTAACAAAATTAGAGAAAATTTATGGACCAGTCCGTGCTCTCCTGGATATATCCTGTACCAAGGTACAGGAGACGAATGCCGATAAAACCACGGTAAAGCCTTGCAAAGGTGTTGGGGCGGGATCGGTAGGCGCCCCTGTCCCAAGGGTTGTACAGAGGGGTTTTTTCCAATCTAGCCGGACATTAGGCCAAAAATTAATTTTGAGAAATGTAAAAATTTAAGTACGCAGTTCGACAGACAACAAAATTCTGCATCGTATAGTGAATTTTCAAGACTTGCTTGAGATTTGTCGTTTTGGGACATTGTTAAAATCAGGAAAGTTGAGTAAATCGCATACGTTTTTAATGACTTTAAACGATTTTGAGAGGTTTGCAATATATTTTTTGGTGGCTAAACGAATAAAGATTTTGTATTGTTTTTTTTTTCTGTGAAAGGGTTTATTAGTAGCTACTTATGTTAATTTTTAGATTTTTTTTTTAATTTTTAATGATAAAAAATTTCTTTCAAAATTAAAAAAGGTTTTCTTTTGTAAAATTTTTTGTCAAAAAAAAAGTGAAAAGCTCTTTAAGAGTGATCTCCATCGCGATCCTAGAAATGTTATATATCACTACAAAATTTACGATCTCTACTTTGCGCGTTTTTACGCCATTTTTTGCGATATTTTGAAAATTTTAACTTTTTTTGTTTTTTCTTATCTTGGATAGGTAAATACGAGTAAGAAACCCTTGTATATTCGTAAAATGTTTTGGTTTTTAAGAACTGAAGGTAGATGTTTTTTATTTAAATCATTACATCTAATACTGTTATTACCTGCACAAAACCTGTACAACAATTTAAAGATCAAAAGAGAAATAGACGTAGATGCACTTTCTTTCGGAATATCTACTTTACACGCCAGAATTCGCCTATTTGAGAGCATATTACACCTGTCATATAAACTGTCAGTGAAAAAATGGTATATAAAATCTGATGCCGACAAAGCCATTGTTAACGCGAGAAAAAAAAAAATATCCAAGAAAAATTTTGAAGTGAATTAGGGCTAGTAGTGCGTGTACCGAAAGCTGGATTTGGAAACACTAGCAGAAGATTTTTTTCCAATCCTGAATTAGCTGCAGAAATAACTGGAATAGAGTTTGATTTCATATACCGAATCAAAGTTATTATTGAAGTAATATAAAGTGGTCACAAAATCCAAATGCACGAGTTTGCCGATTATTGCTTAGATACTGCAAAACTTTACTCTATATGAGTGACATCCTATGACACCTACAATGCACAAGATTTTAATACATGGTGCAACTGTTATGAATTAGGCATTGTTGCCTATTAAGCTGTTATCAGAAGAAGCGGTTGAGGCACGAAACAAACATTTCCGGCTTTACAGCCAGAATTTTGCTAAGTTCTGACCCACTCTTTACTAGATCCACTCCAAAAAAGGTCATTACCTTTTACGAAAGAAGCAATTTCTTTAATGCTTCCACCTGTTCTTAATGCTGAAAAGGATTCAGATTCAGAAGAGGTCTTTGAAGAATCTGACGAAGAAGAACCATAGCACTCATCATCATCTTAGTGCAACGGAGAAGTTGTTTTAAATAAATTAATTTTTATAATTTTAAATAAAACTTATCGTTACAATCATAAATAAGTTATTACTGAGAATAAATTAATAAAATAAATAAAAATACTATTATATAAATAAAATACTATTAAGTAACAAATTACAAAAATATTTTCTTAATAATATTCTTGGGAGGCGGGGATTGGTTAGGCATTAGAAAGCTTAAAAATGAATATTTTTAGGAAATTGGCAAAAAAAAAATAAAAAAAAAAAAATTTCACAGGGACGTTTTGGGGGTGGGATTGGAGGAATACCTCCCCTTACCCATAAAAATTTATTTTTATAATATATTATATTTATAAATAAGTTTTTATGGGTTTAAGAAATATGTAATCTATTTCTTTTAATAATTGCATTATTTTTTTAAATAATTTTTTATTTCACCGCCCACAAAAGGTGGCGGGGCTAAAAATGGCATTTAAGAATTTCAGATTTGTCTGCAAATTTTCATTGACCTAGGAGCACTTAGTACATTTTTAGAGCCAATATAAGCTAAAAAAAAGTTATGTCCGGCTAGATTGGCAAAATACCCCTATGTGGGTCGGTCGGTGTGTGTGGAAGATGCCCCAGGACTATTCTGTAAAGGTACAGGGGCGTCATTGGCAGGCACTCTCCACCCCGTAAGTAGTGTTGGTGCCAAAGAACTGCAACCAGCCTTTTGAAAGATTTAAGGGTGGGGAGGCCCCATCAAGATCGCCTAAGGCTCCCCATAAGGGAATAACAAAGCGGGTGAAGTCTTGAAGCTGAAGTCAAGCCTCCATCTCAAAGAAAGTGAGGAAATCGATGAGCCAGGAAGGTTGTCTTCAGGCAGAAGTCATTGATCGAGCCCACTCTGCTGGTAGGATAGAACTGATCTTTGGAGGCTGATCGAAGATAGGCTCCTCGATTTCATTACAAATTCCAGCGCTAGGTCGGAGGACATGGACTTCCAGGGCGCGGACTGGTGAAAGGGTGACAAGGTTGTCAATTGTGGAAACAGGAAAACTTTTGAATTCCTAAGTTCCGCAATTGGCAAGTGCGGCGACCTTTGTCCAGAGGCGAAGCTGGAGGTAATATGTGCCTCTGAACTGTCGCTGAGGCCGATAGTCGATAGGCCGTAAAGCCGTTGAAGTCCATGCTTACCCCCGGGGGTTCCAACTGTCACAGCAGGAAATTGCAAATGCTTTTACGTGGTTCACTCGGGGAAAATAGGGGCACCAGACGCTAGGGTTCCTGGAGCACAAATCTGGAAGAAAAGGTCTGTGTTTTAAAACGCGGGTCCTTTTCGAGGCCCGACCAGTGCCCAAAGGACTGGTACCACGGGAATCGGTGGCCCCACAGAGACCCCGCTGTCTCTGTGACCGGTTATTGGTGAGATCCCCTTCGGGGGTACACGTGGTGGCTGTGGTTTAAGATCGATGTATGCAGGGTGGATGCATTGTTGATCAAAATTTGCTGTTACATTCTCAACAGAAGGAGTTGGGTAGGCTCCAACCCCTAAGCAAGAGGTTAGAACATGGGTCCAGGCTTGCCATGTTCTAATTATTACTACTCACTGTGACTATGCGACACACAGTGAGTAGCGTATATGCGTATATCGTGCCCCTTACACGGGGCACGTTATCGTAGGGTGCGCCGTTACTACACAGTGGGGGCGCTAGTCTACGTCTTAGTTTCACTCGGTGTTTGAAGTACCGTGGGATTAAGCCACCGTGGCAGGTACCCACGTTAATCTAGAACACATCTGAAATCCATGCTGACAATATTGGCCAATCAAAATAATGAGCTTAATATGAGCTAATGGAAACTTATAGCTTCGATGGCTTGTAAAGAGAACATAGGAAGAAACTTACGGTTCGCAGTGGATCAGGAGTCTCTAAGAATTCTAAGACAAAGGAGGGTATCATCACTTTCGGCTTAGGGCGAGTCCGGCTTAGGCTACCAAGACTTGATGAACCCAAGGAGTTTGCTAGTGGTGCAACTAAACCTGCACCACAGTGAAGTGATGATACACCTCACGGAGTTGCAAGTAGTATAAAGTTTCTGGGTTCTTATTTTTACTCGAGCTGTACAAAGACCTGTTAGAGTCCCAGAGCATTCCTGCCTCCTGGTTTTTGTGTACAGTGAGTTTTACCTTTTTATCCTTTTTATAAATAAAAGAATTTTCCCCTTTTTTTTGGCAGTCTGCAATTAACTGCTAGACCTTGCTCAAATCAATGATCCAGCTCCAGTGCTAATGCTCTGCTTTTATATTTTTCTTTACATTTTTTTTACAAAAATTTAATTTAATATAATACTAAAATTAATAATTCTAAAAACAATTTCAGAAATCAATAAACTCTTGAAAAACCATTTATGCTTTAATTGCATTTCTCAAGGCCATGCATTATTGCAAGCGAGTGTCATACATATGACACCCAAAAAGGAATAATAAAAAAAGGTTTTATTTTGAATTATATTTATGTTTCGCCACTGAGTATATTGCCCTTTATTTTGCTTATTTGGCATTACTAATAATTTATTTGTGTGCGGTGTGTGGTGGTGTTACACCGTGAAAAATTAATTGAAATATTGAGGTGACATTAAGTGTACACCTTACACTACCGACCTTTAAGAATGAAAATTATTAAGTTGAGAAAATTTTATGAATTTTTAAGAATTTAATGATTTTCAGATTATAGGAGAATTTTCTTAGTTTACTATATTGATATGGTATATTTATATGTATGTATATTTATTATTTCTAAAATAATTTTACATTTGAATATGATATTTTTACAATTTTTGCTTATGCTAACATGTCTTATAGTATTTTGTAGTAAAAATTATTTTTCTTAATTTTGTTTGTACTTCTTAATGCTATTGTTATAATAAATTTTTGGTTTGCCTCTAACGTCTAGTGTTGAATTTATTCCTTTGCGTTCTATAATTTTATATGGTCCGTGATAAGGACTTTGCCTCTTTTTCCTACTTTCTAGTCTTATGAAAACTAAATCACCTACTTCTAAGTTTTCTATATTAGTATGTTTGTCATAGTGTGTTTTAGTTTTTTGTTTGGTTATTTGTAGTTGTTCTTTTGCTTTTGTAATTGAATGTTTAAGCCGGATTTTTAGCTCGTTAGCATAGTTGTCGAGATTGTAAATTGGTGTATTGTCATTAACAATGTCTGTTGGTTTTCCGAAAATTAATTCATACGGTGAGAAATGAGTTGAGTCATTTGGTACTGTATTGTATGCGAATGCAAAGTAATTAATCAATCCATTTCGACCACTCGTTGTCTTCTACGAAGTTTAGCAAAAATTCGTTGAGTATACGATGGTTTCGTTCTAGTGAACCTATCGATTGGAGGTGATACGGTGCTGAGAATTTTTGTTAAATTTTCATTATTTTACATATGTTTTTCATAAGCTCGTTGGCAAGTTCGGAACCCCTGTCTGATTTTAAAATTTTGAAAAATCCATATTTTAAAATTGTTCGACTAATTTTTTTGCTATTTATATTTATAGCTTCTTTGGTTTCTATAGAATGCAGTACAACATATTTAGTTAGTTCACATTGTATAGTTGGTATATACATATCTATATCCATTGGATATTCTTAATGGTCCAACAGTGTCAATTGACACAGTTTCAAAAGAAGTATTTGGAGTGTCTGTTATATTCATTTTTTCTTTGTTATATTCAGTTTGTTTGTTTTGTGTGCAACTTTTGCAATTTGATATATGATTTTTTATTAATTTTCTCATATTTTTCCATACATATCGCTGTTTAAGTTTGAGTAAGGTCTTTCTGACTCCTAGGTGACCTCCTAATGGGGTGTTGTCATATTCTTTAATTAGTTTTTGCATTTCTATCTTATTTGTTATTTGTTTTGGATTTGTATATAGTATTATTTTCAAGGGTGTTAAGTTGTTCTCAGATCTTTCAGTTTGCATTTTATTAAATATTTCTTTAAATTTCTCAATATGCATGCCTCATGCGTAATTTTCATATTCTAGGCCTAGTATATTATTTTTTTCTTTGGTCATTCTAGATGATAGCTTCTCCATGGCTGAAACGTATTTCGCAGGATTGTCGCTACACCTGACTATTACCCAATTTTTATTTATTTCAATTCTGGTACCAGTTATATATTCATTTAAAATTTTAAGCTTTTTTATATTTTTGACGTCATTCATGGACGTGCAGTCCCAAATGTGAAGATGATCAGACTTCTCTTGAGATCTACAGTTCTCCTTGTCTGCTACTTTTTTTGGCAGACATTACCCTTGTTATTGCAAACATATTTTTGGAGTCTTCGATTTGTCGGTATCATACTCTTGAGCATGTCCGAGTCTTATTTTATTCTAGATAATGCATCTGCGTTCGTATTTATTTTCCCCTGTTTAAATATTATATCAAAATCGTAGTCTGATAGGTCTAAGCGTATTCTAGTCATTTTAGACGATGGGTTCTTGTGCGCAAAAAGTAAAACTAAGGGTCTGTGGTCGGTAACTACTGTGAATTTCCTTCCATATAGGTATGGCCTAAAAAATGTATGCCCCAATGTATGGCTAGTAGTTCTTTTTCGATTATGGGCTTGTTCAAATCGTGTTTTGATAAAGTTTTGCTAGCATATGATATCGGTAGATCCTTGCCTACTTCTCCTTGACTCAAAATCGCGCTTAGAGCATAGTTTGAACTGTCACAAGTAACGATAATTTTTCTGTGAAACGGGGGTATTGTAAAATTGGCGGATTAATTAGTTTACTTTTTAGCAGTTCGAAAGCCTTTTGACATTCTTCGTTCCATTCAAAAGTTTGGCCTTTCTTTACTAAATTATTTAGACATTTAGTAATTTGGGCGAAATCTTTTATGAATCGCCTATAGTAGTTACAAAAAGCTACGAATCGTCTTACTTCATCACTTTGGGTACGGGGTACTTTTCTATGGCCTCAAAATTTGAGGGATCAGTTTTTATGCCTGCATTTGTTATGAGGTGTCCCAGGTATACTACTTCTGATTTGAGAAATACACACTTGCTGGCGTTTAGTTTGAGATTATATTTTCTTAGCCTTTCAAATACTTGTATTAAATTGCTGTTATGATGTTTTAGACTGCAACCAAATACTATGATGTCGTCGACATAAAGAAAAGCCTGACTGTCTAAACCACTTAAAGCAATTGTCAACATTCTTTGAAAGCTGTTTGAAGAAATTTTTAATCCAAATGGTAGTCTCTTGAATTGAAAATGTCCTTTGTTCGTTGAGAACGCTGTTAAAGGTCTTGACTCTTTGTCCAAGGGTACTTGGTGGAATGAACTTGTCATGTCCAACGTTGAAAAATATTTTTACCTTGTGATACGATCTAATACGTCCTCTATTCGAGTCAAAGGGAACTTGTCGTTTACTAGTTTTTTATTAAGTTGTCTGTAATCCACGACCAATCTCCATTTTTTTTATCATTGCTCCCCTTTTTTGGTACAACTAGCAAAGGTGAATTGTAAGGGCTAACCGAAGGTTCTACGATATTAGTATGAATTAAATTGTCGACTTCCTCGTCTATTTCCTCATGTTGTGTCTGCGGTAGTCGATAATTTTTTATATACACGGGATTCGAATCATTGACACTCAATTGTTGCTTATAGAAATTATTTGTTGAGAGTGATTCGCCCTCAAGATGAAAAATATTTTGATATTCTTTGAAAATTCAAATAGTGCGTCATTGGCTAGTGTATCTTTGGAATCTATATTCAGTACTTTCAGTAGTTCCTGAAAGCGTTTGTTTCCTAAATTTTTCTTGTTTTGTGATATTACGTGATAATTACTTAAAGGTTCTGCTTCCAAAATTAAGTTTTTTTACTCTAACTTCTTTATTGTTTGCGTTTAAAATTCGTATGTGCGCATGACCTTCTTTAGGTACTATTGAATTCCCCACGAATACTCCATTTTGTATTTCCTTGTTGAATGCTACACTATCCTCTGTTAATTTTACTTTTACTCTGTGCAATATTTCAGATCTCCCTGGTATTATTATGTTTGCTGTTTCTTCTATTCTTGAATGTATCGGTAGTGTGACCTCTTCATTTTCTACTACGAATGTTATAAGACAAGTTTCAAGGTCTTTTTTGCATAGGTATTTTTTTAAAAAGTCTTGCCCTAATATCCCGTCAGTTTGAATTGGAAATTTTTCATCCACTCTGTTGATTTCATGATTTATTATTTTCTCTTCTATGTCCAGATTTATATGTACTACTCCTTGTGAGTGTATTACATTGTCTGTTATGCCCGTCAGTTTACATTTTATATTACAGTCGTGATACAAATCATTTTTTAAGTTTTCAGTTTTAATGACTGATACGTCGGCGCCTGTGTCTACGATAAAAGTTAAATTGCTTGTTGCGTCGCTACTTCTTGAACTAACCAAATTTGTCGAATTACCTGATATTTTAAAAATATTTAATTTGTTATCCCGGAGGATGGGTTCTAATGCTGTACCTCGCCTTCCCCGGGTCTAGGCAGTTTTCCTTATTTAATACATTTATTCTGTTGCCGCGCGTTGAGTTTCTATTATTGCCATGTCGGCTTCTGTTAAAAGTATTATTATGCCGATTACTTTGGCCTCTGTATGAATTATTTTGCATTTGCATATTACTGTTGTTGTTCCTAACGTCCTGTGTTTGTGTGCGATTGAAATTGTTGTTGTAATTACCGCGAGCGTGGTTCCCACGATACATGTTAGAATTGTTACCACGATGGTAATTGTTGTAATTATTGCTATGTGTGTTTGTGTTTTGACGGTTTGTTCGTGAGTAATTATAATTTTGGTTGCTTTTGTTGTAGTGGCCTCTATTGTTGTTATATCGACCTCTGTTACTATAAAACATAACTTGACCTTGAGATGGCGTTGATCTCTCAAGTTCCTTAGCTAGGTTTATAGCGTCCGCGAGTGTTTTTGGTTGTGCCACACATATTGGCTGTCTTAAAATGTCGTTCAGATTGTTTTTAAAAATCGTTAGTGCGTATTTTTGATCATTTGTTATGACGTCATTTCTTCTTTCAGTAGTTATAGTGCCTTCTAGTTCTAAGATTCTGAGGGAACTCAGTTCAGCTGTTAGGTTTAAAATTGTGTCACTGTAACTTGAGACGTTTTGGTTTCTTTGAGTGAATGAATTTAGCTTACTGTATATGTCCGGTATAGTCATAGGACTCTTGCATATTTTACTCAGTTCGGTTTTTAGTGTTTCGAATGTCGTAATCGGTTCTAAGACTCCTGAATGAGTTTTAATTTTGTTCGAGAGTTTTACTTCTCTAACAAATTCTATGAACGTCTTTTTGGCTTCAGTACTAAGACTTTGGTGTATCAATTCTGTTATCTTAAGAAATGATGTCAATTCGAAAATTCGGGTACTACCTTGAGTGAAGTGTTTATGTCAAACTCTGCCATTTTTGTTATTTTTGTTTCTTTGTTTTCTTCAGTATTTTCAGAACTAGTTTGTTCGTTCAGGTCTTTTGTGTTTTTTATTATTTCGTTTCTCAATTCCGTCAATCTTGAGTTTGTAGTGTAAAATAAAGTCTGGAACTTTGATTTTATTTCGCCTAATTTGATATAATCGACATTTGTCTCTGTCTTTTCTAAAACTCCTAATTTTTCTCTAAATTCTTTAATTTCATTGAGCTTTGTATCAATGGTTTCTAATTTATATATTTTTTGTCCTAGTTTCTTTAAATTTTCTGATACAACAGAAATATTATCTAAAATTTCTATAAATTTTTTCATTAAAATTCGCTTAATTTTTATATATATTTTTAATTGTTTAATTTTATTGAAATTTTGAGATATAAAATTTAGATTATTTAAAATTTTTTTTTTTTTGTAATTAATTATTTTTAGACTATTTCCTTACTCCTGCTGATGTGCTTGTGCACATAATTTTTATAATATCTATCTAGCTTGTATATGAGGAAAAATATTGCCGCCGTGAAGAGTACGATGATTACTACATCTGTTGAAATTTTTCTCACTGTTGTGGGCTGATCTATTTTTGCCCCATTTGCAGCTTGATTCACGATGACTTCTTCAGAACTCCACCAACCCATTTTTAGTCCCAACTTTGTTGAATATTAGTGTTTTCTTGGGTTCTTTTTTCTTCTTCCAGTTGAGTTTGTTGTTTGGCCGCTTTTACGAAGGCTTTGTTCTTATCAATGGTCTCTTCTGCCTGATTGATTTTGTCCCAAATTCTTTGACCAATATTTCCTCGGTTCAACTCTGATTTTATGAGATCAACTATTTCTGATACATATAGCTATTCAGCAAAATACCATTGGTTATAGGTGATCTTTTCACTGATGTGTCTTTTGATGATGCTTTTGAAGAATCAATTTGATTTTTAACTTCCGTTTGTTCCCACCTCGAGTTTTCAGTAACAGTTTTTGTTCTGGGATGGCGACACGGAAAGTGTCCTTATTTGCTTACTGTCTTCTTTGTAGTTCCTCTCGTTGTAGTGGTTGTGGGCCTACTTTATACTCTTTCATGTGTAAGTTTTGTTTATTCTTGGTCAGAGGGAATCTAATTTTTGTAGTTCGACTAGCGCAGGATCGCCATATAAAGTTTCTGGGTTCTTATTTTTACTCGAGCTGTACAAAGACCTGTTAGAGTCCCAGAGCATGCCTGCCTCCTGGTTTTTGTGTACAGTGAGTTTTAACTTTTTATCCTTTTTATAAATAAAAGAATTTTCCCCTTTTTTTTGGCAGTCTGCAATTAACTGCTAGACCTTGCTCAAATCAATGATCCAGCTCCAGTGCTAATGCTCTGCTTTTATATTTTTCTTTACATTTTTTTTTACAAAAATGTAATTTAATATAATACTAAAATTAATAATTCTAAAAACAATTTCAGAAATCAATAAACTCTTGAAACACCATTTATGCTTTAATTGCATTTTTCAAGGCCATGCATTATTGCAAGCGAGTGTCACATGACACCCAAAAAGGAATAATAAAAAAAGGTTTTATTTTGAATTATATTTATGTTTCGCCACTGAGTATATTGCCCTTTATTTTGCTTATTTGGCATTACTCATAATTTATTTGTGTGCGGTGTGTGGTGGTGTTACACAGTGAAAAATTAATTGAAATATTGAGGTGACATTAAGTGTACACCTTACAGTAGACGTTGATCTCATCCAAGAGCTCTGGATTAACAAAAACAGGGTCTGCAGATTGAGGGTGGCAGGCTACACCATGTATGTCCCGTTTACAGAGGACAAGGTAAAAACCTGCATAATCGTCAAGAATGAACTTAAATTAAAACTTCTTAATTCTTTCAGTTGCGGCGATGTGACGGCGTTCTGTGGAGAGACTAGGGGTGGACGCGCTCTTACGCTAGGCTCGGTCTACATGCCCTATGAGGCCGACGACCCACCGGGCATGTATGTGAGGGAGCTGACCAGGTACGCTTGTAGACGGAAAGCCAACCTGGTACTTTGGTGTAATGCTAATGTTGACCATAGTCAATAGGGGAGCAGCAACATCAACTCCAGGGGTGAGTTGGTCTTTGATTTTATTACTCCCAACAACTTTATTATATAAGATGTTTTTTGTGAAAGTGGTATAAGTTTAATTTTTAAAAAAACTGAGTTAACGGTAACTTTAATGAGCTATAGACTCCTTCTTTCCATGTTATAAAAACAATTTCAATAGAGTTCTATTTTGATATAAAATAAACAAAAACAGTTTTGGTGTACAATCCTATCGCACAAATATTTCTTTTGAAAGTGGAATAAGTCCATTCCTAATAATTATAATTAAAACAATTTTCTTATTGCAATTATTATTTTTTATAGCTACTTTAATATACGCTGCTGCAGATATTACTAACGCCCGTTTCACACCATAATACTGAGTATTAAGATATGCATTGGATTTTTTAATACATAAATCAAATAAGAACTGTTGTGATTGTTAAAAAATCTAACGTAACATAACATTTCGTTTTCACATTATCACACTTCAAATAAAAATTAAAATCAAGCAAAGGAACAAGCCGAGTCGAAACATTCAACAGCGTCGGTTAAGAATTTTTTTTATTATTTATTATTTTATTTGGCAAAAAGGGAAGACCAAAAAACTTCAACAAAATTAATATGTTGTCACTTTATAAAACTTCTAGAAGCATAATAAGAGAGAAATATAACGATATGATAAGTTTATTACTTTATACTCGTATACCCCCTATTCACCATAAATACTTCAATATGTTAACTGTAAAAGAAAATTAGAGAAGAAATTTTCATTTTTACATTTTTAATATAACTAAAATTAACTCTTAATAAACTTGGTTATTCGTGTATTTAAATGTCTTCATTTAAACTATTATTTTTTAAATCTAAATCCACTTTAGTAAAGCTGATGTTTATAAAAAATATGGACTTAAATTTGCTCCTGTTATTATTTCTTGAAATATTTTATTTTTTAAAGTGGTATAAGTCCATGTGGAGCTACAAAAAACGTATATTTTTCTAAATAAGTTAAGTTATTATTTTTTCATAATAAAATTTAAAAGGTGTAGAGTGTAAAAATCATCACTCGAATTGACTAAATTTGAAAAATATTTTTAAATTGATTCAAACGCAAACCCTTAAATATCTCAATATATGAAAAAATGGACTTACACCTCTTTTAAAAACACCAGTTCATATATAACAGGGGAAATATTCCGACGTTTATTCAGGGTTAATGTTGAATCCAAACTAGTTTACACTTCCTTATGTGGACAGTCGCACAGGGAAGTGGACGCCGTGGTGGACAAGATTTTTCAGGAGAGTTTTGATCTGGCGTGCCCAAGAATTTTCCCGGGCAAAAGGAAACAGCCTTCATGGTACACCAAAGATCTAAAGGATCAAAGGTCGACGGTTAGAAGACGTTTCAATAGGGCAAAATTCACACTTAGGATTGAGGATTGGGATAGCCATATTGCCCAGCCTCCACAAGAAGTTCGCAAGGCTTACGTACGACTGGTCTTATGAGGTTTCGACATGCACGCCATAATGAATAATCTGATTGTGGAGTCGGGTCCAGATCTTCCAGGTAATTTTTCAGCAGCTTCGTGCAATCTTTAAGTCTAGTTTTAAGTTGAGGAGATCTATATGTTTGCCACTCTCTACGAATTATTCTTTTTTCAATCAAGAGCCGCTCGACATCTGCAGAATAAATGTGATTGCATCTGTCTATTTGCCGGGTTACAGTTTCATGTTGGGCAGCAGATGTTTCGATCAAAATCAATTATACACTGCTTTACGTCTTCTACATCCGGTATTTTTTTTACGATCAGTAGGCCAATAGTTGGGTTGGCCAGTCGAGATCACATTGACACTCATTTTTGAATTTGTGTCAAACAAAACACGACCTTTTGGAATTATTAATCGTGATCCCCAAAATGTATGATGATGCTATGAAACAGGGACCTAGTGATCTGAAGAAGTCGCTATACTGGCTCTCTGATAAATCTACGAGGTGAATAAATTGAAGAAATAACTAAAATAATAAATAAAATAAATAAATAAATAAAATAATAAATAAAATAAAATAATAAATGATGAAATTCTTCAAGGCAGATATATGTTGCTTGAAGGTAATCCTCACAAAAATCACACAGTAAATAATGTTTGATGCGGGCCTTTATATGTAAGTATTGCTGAACCACCACATGCTCTGCCACGGGGGTCTTTGGTGTCATATAAAATATAGCCATTGATTTTAAAAAAGCTATTTGTAGTTAAATGTGTTTCTGCAATCAGCATAACATCAATTTGTTGGTTCTTGAGGAAGTATTCGAGTTCATTTTTATGTTGGCGTAAGCCGTTTGCGTTCCAGAAACATATTTTCAAACAGTTCATGGTTTGCTAAGTACTGGCTGCAATATCATAGATTGCATTTTTAACATTTCTTGCATCGTATTACCCATAGAGCTCATAAAAGTGTTTAGCGACCGTACTAATCTCTCAATGGTTCGTTCCAGACGACTATAGTTGACCGAAGGTGTTTGGTCTTTAGGTTCCGGGAGCAAAAGTTAGTTCGGATTAACTGACGATGGCGCTTTATAAACTTGGTTGTTTTTTTAGCATGTCAGCATATGAACTATGTTGGGTGGTTGGTTGGGCTATCTGCGGGTAATGGTAATTTGGTCGATATTGTGTCTCCTTAGGGGGAATATTTGATCTTTGAGACGACTTCCTTACCACAGAATAAACAGGACATCCTCTGTAGTTGGCAATGTGGTTTCCACCGCAATTGCTACTTTTTTTAACCTTCGTGTCATCCCTTGTTTCTACGCTGGTCACCCTATTTTTTGATACCAAAATATACAACATGACATGTAAAAAAAAAACACTGAATTGTACAACTAAGTAAAACGAAAAGAATTATTTTTTTATTGCGTTCAACCCCCAATACCATAAGGTACGTTTTTTGATTAGAAAAGACAATAAATTTTAATTATTTGAAAACTATTTACCCGTATTTTTATTTTGCAACTCAATTGAAATATTTTATTTAAATTACCCCCTAACCCCAACATTTTGATCCATTCGAACCGGATCAACCCTCTATAAATAAAATATTTTAAATTGAGTTTTTCTTTTTAGAAAACCCGAGGAAATTGTTCTTCCATATTGGATTTATTTATCAAAACTCAACCCAAATAACCCTTATTTAATTTTTTTTGTTTGCAAGGTACGTACAATAAATTTGAAGTGCTTGTGAATATAAAAAGTGAAAATTAAAACAAACAAACAACATACATATGTATATATAGACATATAGTTGTTTTGTATGTTTTTTATTTGCTTTTTGTTGATCACTTATGGTATATTAAATTCACCACGTATAATTAAACTCAGCACTTGTAAGCAAATATTAATTTGATTTGTTTATGAATAAAAATAGGACTTATTGATATTTTATATTATTTTAACACTCGTTTTAAATAATAAAAGTCCTACATAGTAATAATAATTAATAAAAGATTCATTTTGAAAATTTAATTTATTATTATTGTTTATAAATTTGATATTTTGATCAATTTAAATAAATTTATTTGAATGTGTAATTTAAAACAAAACTTTTTGAGTTTTATTGATATTTTTCAAATTAAATTAAATGTTTAAAAACCGATTTTATTAAATAATTTTACGTAAAATGGCAGCCATTAAATCTTTATTGAAAAATTGCAGTCTTTTGACTGATTTTGAAGCCTTTATTCAGGCTATCCCACAAAGTGAGCATACTGTTCACTTCCTGAATACACATCGTCAGAAATTAACTCGTTTGTGGGAAATATTTCGTGACTGCCATGATGAACTGTTAGAAACTCTTGAGGAAACAAAGGTCTCAGCAAAGGAGGTTAAAGCCAAGTATATGTCAGGCTGCACCACCTATTTTCAATGCGTATCGTTTATAGAAACCCAAGTTGATAAAATTAAAGATAAATGCCCGGCTTCAACGAACACTCTTCCAATACATCTTCCCCCTTGCGACACCGAAACATTCTCAGGCGATTATTCGACTTGGGCAACCTTCAGAGATATGTGTTCGGCCCTATATAAGAATAACTCACATGTGAGTAATATTCAAAAAATGTATTATTTGTTGCAAAAAACTGAAGGTGAAGCCCGTGATATAATCCGTACGTATCCTATAACGAATGAAGATTTTGATATGACTTGGCAGAATCTCGTAGACTGGTATGAAAATAAACGAGTTCTAGTCAACGCTCAACTAAAGACCCTTTTTAACCTTCAAGCAATAGAAAAAGAATCCGGTCTCTCTATTAAACGTTTGCAAAGGACAATTATTGATTGTATTACAAATTTATCTTTATAGGGCATTGAAACTAAAAATTGGGACATAATTTTTGTATTTATTTGTTCAACCCGTTTACCTGAAGTCACACTCGGACTTTGGGAACAGTCCCAGGGACCTAGCTCCGATTTACCGCAGTGAAGTAGTATAGCTGATTTTCTAACGGCTAGATATCGAACTTTAGAGTCGGTTTCGGATATATTTGGTGCTCATAACCCGACCAAAACAACAAGCCATTACCCGAAAAAGACTCAAGAAGTTAAGAAATATAAAAGCTTTGGTACAAGTGTTACCCTAAATATACCTCCAAGAAAATGTTTGCTCTGTACCGAAAATCACCCTATCCGATTATGTTCTACTTTTCTTAGAAAGTCTGTTAGTGAACGCTTCGCAATTATCAAGAAGCATAAGTGTTATACGTATTGTTTAGCTACTTCACATGAATTTAGAAGATGTCAAAGTTCTAATGTGTGTTACATATGTAAACAAAAACACCATTCGCTGCTTCATCGTTCGGAATCTTCTGCTCACATACGACAAAGATCCGAAGCATATTTAATTAACCCTGAAAATTCTCATCGTCGTTTAAATTCTCCCCCTAATACCAATGTAAATAGTGCTGATACTGATGAAAGACCGTCAACATCTGCCACTGCACGTTCTCTTCAAAACTTTGCTACAAGATTACAGTCCACCCCTTACTCTTCAGTTTTGTTGGGAACCACAGTAGTTGATATATTGTTTAATGGCGTAAGGTGTTCAGCTAGAGCTTTGATTGAACCTGTTTCACAAGCTACGTTCATTTCACGTAAGCTTCAGAAAAAGATGGCACTTCCCACATTTTCTGCCCCTGCTGCCACAATTGTAGGCCCAAATGGTGCTATGACAGCAAAATCGACAAAAATGTGCTTGATTTCGCTTCTATAGATGCGAAGTTTGAACTGAAAACGGAAGCCTATATTGTTGAGAAGCTTACGGGACGGCTACCCAAATGTTCGGTAGTAGTTTCATTCTATAATCATTTTGATTTGAATGAATAAATTGTTCTATTCTGGGAAATAGAAGAAGTGCCTAAGATCAAAAAGTTGTCTTCTGATGACTCTTTTTGTGAAAGTTTGTATCGTAAGACCACTTATAGGAATGAAGCGGACGTTATGTCGTTTCGTTACCCTTTAAGTCAGATTCTCCTGACAATTTGAAACTTGGTCTCTCCCGAAAGGCAGTTTTGTCTCAGTTTCTTAGGAACGAATCAAGATTGTTAAGGACTACTGAGGTAAAAACCCAATACGACCAGGTTGTCTGTGAATATGTTATTCTAGGCCATATGAATAAAGTGATTCCAGATAGTTCTCATACCCCGAATACTTGCTACTATTTACCTCATCATGCTGTTTTGAAGCCGGATAGTGTAACTACTAAACTTCGTGTAGTTTTTAACGCATCAAACCCCTCCTCTAATGGAGTGAGTTTGAATCACATTTTACATACTGGACCCACTTTACAGTCTGATTTAACTATTTAGTGTTTAGTTGGCGACTATTTCAATTTGTTTTTAACGCTGACATTGAAAAAATGTATCGGCAAATATTGATCAGGCCGGATCAAGCGTCATTTAAACGAATTGTATATCGTTCAGCGATACGTGCCTTAAAGTCTGCTGGATTTTTGCTTCGAAAGTGGACAGCAAACAATGAGCGTCTTCTTGCAGATTTACCCCCCGAACATCTATTAGATTCCGATTTTTTTGAAGTTATCAGACGCTAGTAACACTAAAACTCTGGGTTTACGTTGGAATGCGAGCATTGATGCATTTTTCTTCAAGCCAGCTCTGACGCCCGATTACTCTGTCGTCACAAAACGTTCTGTCTTGTCTCAAATAGCAAAGCTATTTGACCCCGTTGGGTGGCTCGCACCTAAAGTTGTTGTTGTAAAAATTATTGTGCAACAAATTTGGAAAGACAAAACGGATTGGGACGACTGTTTGAAACCCATGACGTTAAATAGATGGCGCGCATTTGTCGATGATTACCCTTACATCGAAAGCATTTTTATCCCCCGTTGGGTTAATTTTAACCCCCAACATGAAGTTCAACTTCATGCTTTTTGTGATGCTTCTGAAAAAGCATTTACCGCCATTCTATATATTCGAGTCAGGTGATATATTCAACAATTTGCTCGCTGCGAAAACAAAAGTAGCGCCAATAAAAGTGCAAACTTTACCCCGTTTAGAGCTCTGCGGTGCAACTCTATTGGCAAAGATGGTACATTCACTTCGCAAGGAGCTGAATCTTACCATGTCGCAAGCATTTTACTGGACAGATTCGACCATCGTTTTGTCCTGGCTTCAAAAACCCCCGTGCCATTGGCCTACTTTTGTAGCAAATCGAGTTTCGTATATTTTGGATAAAATTGGTACTGATAACTGGAATCATGTTGACTGTCATGACAACCCTGCCGATGTAGCTAGTCGTGGCATTACGGAACTAGCTAATTGTGACATTTGGTGGAAAGGCTCAGTCGTCACCGATCAGAATGGCCTAGATTTTCTTTTAAATTATCTACCCAATTAGAAACTCGTTCATTTCACGTAAATATTATGCGAACAATTACATCAGAGGAAGTTTTGACCCGTTTTTCGGATTTACTCCGTGCAATGCGGGTGCAGTCATATGTTTTTCGTTTTTATTACTCCGTTCACCCGAAACATAAACAGTCTCGTAAGTTTTCTTCTGAACCGCTTAGTCAAATTGAATTGAATTTTGTAAAAAATCGCTTAATTGTTTTATGTCAGAGTGCTCATTTTCAGGAATATTCTTTTTTAAAAACAGGATCAAACATTTCCCGTAGAAGCTCACTTCTTGTATTTTCCCCATTTATTGACTCGAATGGTTTTATGAGAGTTAATGGTAGATTATCGACACCACCTACCCTTACTTTTGAAGAACGTTTTCCGAAGCTATTACCCTACAATGGTCATTTTACCCGTTTATATTTAGAGTACGTTCATAAAATTTCAGTACATGGCGAAAATTCGTTAATGTTGAGATTAATAAGGCAAGAGTTTTGGGTTCCAAAGTTGAAAAACCTTGTTCGTACAGTTATCCATAACTGTAAAATTTGTTCTATATATAAAAGGAAGATACCTCCCGAGAGAACAACTCTTTCTCGCCCTTTTACTCATACAGGACTTGATTTTGCAGGTCCATTCGAAATAAAATCTTATATAGGTCGTGGAATAACAAAGGGATACGTTTTGGTATTTGTTTGTTTCGCCACGAAAGCTATTCATCTTGAAGCCACAAATGATGTGACCACTGACTGCTTTTTAGCTGCTTTTTCTCGATTTTTCTCCCGAAGAGGTTGTCCATCCCATATTTATACGGATAATGGAACCGGTTTTGTTAGTGCAGCTAATGTTTTGAAAAAGGATAAAAAACAGTTTTTTACTGACTTAAAGAACCAACTCTTAGCCAAGAACTCTTTTCAATTAACTGATTGGCATTTCATACCCCCTGGAGCTCCACATATGGGTGGCCTTTGGGAAGCTGGTGTGAAGAGTTTCAAAACTCATTTGAAAAAGATTTCGAATGCTCAGCGCTTCACGTTTGAGGAATTCTCGACAATGCTTGCCAGAATAGAGGCCTGTCTAAATTCTCGACCTTTATGTCCAATGACAGATATCCCGTCGGACATTAACCCTCTAACCACTGGTCATTTTTGATAGGTAGTGTACTGCTTTCTCCACCCGAACATGACTTGTCAACCGAGTCTTTGACGTACGTTAATCGTTGGCGAAAACTTAGAATACTGCATCAAACATATTTGAATATTTGATTGAACTTCACAAGCGCAACAAGTGGAAATACCCTGAAAGGGATTTTGAAGTTGATGATTTTGTTGTTATCAGTAATGATAATTTATCGCCAAACGACTGGAAGCTCGGCCGAATCAATCGAGTTTATCTCGGCTCTGATTCGAAAGTGCGAGTGGCTGATGTTCGAACTGCCATTTTAACAAGGCGTTTTAACAAAGCCAATTGTTAAGCTCGTACTGCTTTCTAATCCCAAGCTGAACTAATTTGTTTTTCCCTCTTTGTTTCTGTTATATTTTTGTAGATGTCTGAAGCCCCACGTCGTTTGACCGTTGAACGTCCAGAGCTCAAAACCCTCGAGCACGTTATTTCATCCGGCTCATCCTGCCGCCTTTGTAAAAAAGAGCACCCCCTGGGAAAGTGCCCGGTGTTCTGAAAGATGAACCCTTATTGGCGACTGAGTGCGGTCAAGAAATACAAATATTGTATTAATTGTCAGGCCCACTCACACTTTGTAAAAGATTCTCGCAGTCGCGAAAGATGTATGGAGTGCCTCCAAAACTATCACACCATGCTGCATTTTCGCAAGGACCCCGGCGGCACTAATAATAAAAACGGCAACATAAAACTTAACAACACCAACAGAGACAACAACAAACCTAAAAGCAACACGCGGAAACACAAAAAGAAGCAAAACAGCAAGGGAGTAACGAGCGCAACCCACAACCAAACTCGTCAATGCCACTGCCAGAGGGGCAACATGGTTGATACCACTACGGCTTCTGGTGGCGCCACCATCGTCATCAATGTTCTCGCCAGACACTAAAATGGTCTATTTTTTATTATTAATGATTTTATTTATTTTATTTTTTGTTATTATTTTTTAATAAATTTTGAAATGTAATTTTTGATTTTGGCCACCTAGCTCCCGCTTCTCCTTGTTGCACTCTTGCAAGGGGCGGATGTCTACGCTGGTCACCCTATTTTTTGATACCAAAAAATACAACATGACATGTAAAAAAACACTGAGGCCCATTATTATAACTTGCTTTTAGCTAAAGTTGGAATGATAAGTAGTTTTTCGCTATAATAATGAGGATAATGCTCATTGCTATAACTTATCCTTATAGTACGTGATAGTTAAAAGTAGTTTTTAGCTTACTTTTAATAACGAAAAACTTTTTATCGCTCCAACAAAATCCTAACTTTAGCTAAAGGCAAGTTATAATAATGGGCCTGAATTGTACAACTAAATAAAACGAAAAGAATTATTCACCCGTATTTTTATTTTGCAACTCAATTGAAATATTTTATTTAAATTACCCACCAACCCCAACACCTTGACTTATCGCATTGAGCGGAGCAATGCAGCTCACCACACACAACGCAAACAGGAGGCAGCTAACAGTAAGCCCTAGTATGACCATATTATTTACAGTTTAGGCACTGGATGGCTCCTGATCGTTTATGTGGTTTCTCTACTGTGATTTTGCGGTGCAATACCTTAGATTGTATATAGGGTGCGTTTCGTTTTCTTTTAATCTTGAGTTTTTGGGCACTATCCGTTATTGTTTTGGTCGTACGTTCAGAAGGTAACGATGAATTATTTACTTTTATTTTATTATCACTACTTAGCAACAAAGGTGAGCAAGAACGTGTGAGGTAAATTGGCTCAGCATTTAAAAACAAATCACTTTTTTTTGTTTTTGTTTATTTCGCTGCTTTCATCATCATTTATCATAACATAAGCATTTCTACTACTTACGTTCGCACTTTTATAAGAATGTTTAAGAATGTTTAAATTTGGGTGACTCATAAATGAGCCCACGCACTGTACTTTTGGTTTGTCTTATTATTCAACTAATAATGTCGTTGTAAACAAGAGAAGAAAAAAATACAACAACTTCGTTATTCTAGTTAGCAACAGCGGTAACACTGCCGATGAAATTAATTTGGGAGTGTAAGCAAATTCTATATTTATTAAACTTTCGCACGCGCATTCGTTCCCATTGTAAATTGCTGCATTGCAATTATTCTATGGGAAACTAATTTTTCTGGATCAGCGTCTGCATACTCGCACATGTTAATGCAACGTGATCAACCAATCGAACAGCCAACAGGTATGCAGAATTGAAGTCAGTCTTAGCTACGGAGAAGAACGGATAAGTTGTGCGCTCTCGTATTAATTATTTAAACTTAATTGTAAATCTAATTTTATATAGTTTATTTGACCTTTTTGTTAATATTAATTTAACTATTTTATTTAAGCTTTAGGTCTTTAAAAAATTTTATTTTTATTTTTTCGATATTTCGCTACTCCTTTGTGTAGCATCATCAGGAAAAATTAACAAATTAACGTTATGAAAAATTACAATTAATTAATTTTGATTAATTTTATTATGAAATTTAATTATGAAAAATTACAATTAATTAATTTTTCATAACGTTAATTTGTTAATTTTTCCTGATGATGCTACACAAAGGAGTAGCGAAATATCGAAAAAATAAAAATAAAATTATTTAAAGACCTAAAGCTTAAATAAAATAAATAAATTAATATTAATTGTAAATCTTTTTAATATTGTTAATCCTTTTGATAAATTATATACCTTAAATAAAGTAATTAAATTATTGTGCTAAAAATTAAATAGTGTTAAACTAATTTGGCAGCGCAGTTGGTGCGCCTTAATTAATTTTTTTAATAATCATTCACCTAGGATCCTTAACTTGCACCCGAGCAGAGACCCTGCATAAAAGTGTAGTGTTCTTAATAAATAATAAAATCTATCATAAAAATTTCTTCTATCTCTACGGAGCCCTCCAGGAATAAAAATAATTTATCCTGTGATATCTACGGATTTCTCCAGAAATAATAAAATAAAAAATGATTTAAATTAATAATTATAGTTCCTTCTTTGCCTACCTGGTATTCCCGGTGATCACGAAAAATATTATCACAGAAGGTTACCAGAGCAAAACTGAAGTAACCCGTACATTAGTAGGTTTCCACGATCATAAAAGTGGACTTCCAAAAAGGCACACTAAGGAGCTTCCGCGAGGAAAAAAAGGACTCTAGGTGGATCGCGTCGCGGTTCGTAGCTAAGTCTCATTATTGAATAAGAAATAAAAAAATATAAATAAAAAATATATATTATTTTTTTAATTAAACCTCAATAGAGGAATTAATTTTTAACCATTAAAAATATGAAAATTATATAATCAATAAATTACAAAAAATAAAATAAAATAGGAAAAATAAATTCTTATTTGAAATTAATAAGAAAAAAATATAATAAAAATCTAAAAAGCTAATGTAATAGAATTATTCTTATACATATCTAAAAATAAAAAAGGAAAAAATTATCCTTATATAAAAAAATATAATAAAAAGAAAGAGCTCGATAAAAAAGAAGCAAAAAGAAAATTTCTAAATATCTAAAAGTGTAAGAAATAGCAGTGAGGTGGAGTGTAGTGAAACTGGAAGAGTCGTTTTAATTCTCAGGTGAGTCGAAATATCCTCTTACCACTTATATAAAATAAAATATCCTCTTACCACTTATATAAAAAAAAGGAAAAAACTATGGATGAAATTCAAGGGACTCTTACCACCCTAACAGGTGCACTAAACTGTGTTATTCAAGAACTGAAGGCAGAGCCGCCCAAGGGCAGGGCGACCGGGCCAATCGCCCCGGGCGTCACGGTGAACGGGCCCAAACTTGTCTAAGGGCGAAAGAAATATCGCTTTCGGCTTTATGGATAGGAGCACGAATATGGAATATTTGACGAAGAACTCGAACGTAATCTATGACTTAAAACAAACAACAATAAGTTGTAGAAGAGCACCTATGTATGTATGCTCCACTCGTGGTTCAATGGTTTCCAGGTGTAAAGACCGTTTTTAAAATGTACGATGATCCGTCTAATGACGCCGGCCAGTGTGCGAATTAAAAATGGCTAGCTATTGAAAAGTTTGTATTGGTTCTTTCATTGCCCACAAAAAAGTAATAAAGAAGTAAAATACGAAAACAATAATATTATATATGAACTTACCAATTACCATACCCTAAACATTCAGTAGGATTATTACGCACTGAATAATTTTTTAATATCATGTTTAAAATCTGTCTGGAGCACAAGGATTCAATTAGTAAGAGAAGAGGAGGCAACGACTGAAGTGCTTCTTAAGAAGGTCTTAAAGCTCACTTCCTATTTTGCTCCTTCTAGTTCTTCGGCTGTCATCAGTGAACGTGAGTACTCTTAATGAAGTTGAAATACTAGTAATACCAGATTCAGATTCTAATGACGAAAATATTAATGAGAATGAAGCTGTCAAAACGATATTAATTTCTTCACCTAAAACTGTTGGCTTAATAAATTCGGATCCATTCTCCAGAATTCCAGAATTCAAAAATAAAAACGAAAAGAATCAGTTAATTTTTAAAGGGCCCTTGCCATTAAAGGCTAATAGCTATTATCCAAAAATTACCCAAAAAATATATTTTTATAATTAACATCAGCTTCGTTGTGCAGAAAATGGGGAAAAAATAAAACGTTAATGTTTACCATTCCAGATTTCATTGAAACTTTTTTTATTTACATTCCTTGACTTCCTGATTAAAATTATAGGGCCTGTTTTTTATAAAACAAAACCTTCTCACATGTGTGTTTCGTTTTCAAACGATAAAGCTTTAAATTTGGTATTTATAAAACATTTGAAATTTTTCGTTTTTTTTTTTTTTCATTCTGAAGTATAAAAAATGGTGTTCGTTAAATCAACTGAAAAAATAAAATAATTGAAAATACAGTTAACACGAATAATTTTTTATTTTTTTTTTAAATGTTGAAAAATCAACCGAATAAAATCCGTAAAACAAATGTTTTTTCTTTAATTCAAACTTGCAAAAAATAAAATGCACGTTCCGTTGGAATTACTGATTTTGCATTTATTTTTTAAAATGCCAATCCAATAAAAGTAACAACAAATACCATTAAAATCAACGCTATTTCCGTATTTTTTGCTATTTTTACTTCAAGAATATAACTAAAAATTACGTAAATATGTGTAGTTTGTTTTAAATTAAGGTTAAAATCAGTTAAATAACTTTTTTCTCTTCATTTTTAATGTTTATTCATTTAGAAATAATTTTACGGAATACCTTTTTAATAAACTACAATCAGTTATTGTAATAATATAACATATTAAATTAAAAAAATTAAAGCTCTTTTTTATCACTCACATGAAAAATACTAAAACGTAAATGTGTTTTGTTTCATTTAATTTACGAAAGAACATAATATTTTATTTTATAAAAAAATTCTATCTCTTATATTTTTTTAATTTTTACTACATAATATGTAATCCTTTTGTAAATATAAGTATATATAAGGAAATATTAGTTTATTTCGACCAATTAAATGTAGGGGGCCAGATCACAATTTCGCCCCGGGCGTCTACTAACCTCGGGCCGGCCCTGACTGAAGGTAATGGAAAAAAGGCTTAAATCAATTGAACTAAATAGGGATATAGTTGAGTTAAACAGAAGCCTTGATTCATTGCGCCCGCCGTTCGGTAACGAGGGGCTCTATCAGATAGAACCCAGTCCTGTTTTATAGGCTCCAAGAAATGAAGAGGAGTTAAATTCGATATGTAGGCTTCTGGATAGTGTTAAGGAACTTATAAACTTTGATGAAAACCCATTGAACTACGTATCCTGGGTCCATGCAGTAGACATGGTCTTAAAGGAATTTGAAATACTAAGGCAAAAGCCTATTTATAGATCCATCCTGCAGAGAATACGCCAGAAAATAGTCGGTGAAGCTGATGCAGCATTAGTTTCTTATAATATTATTGATAATGACTGGAAGGAAGTGAAAAATGTTTTATCTCTCCACTATGTTAATAAGAGGGACGTGCAGACCCTCGAACATCAGTTAAACTAATTATCACAGGGCTCGTCAAAGGTAGACGAATTTTATGCGACAGTGAACCATCAATTGTCGCTTATTATCAATAAATTAAAAACAGAGACCTATAGCGAAGAGAACATTAAAACATTGGTAGCTATGCATAGAAATAGGGCATTAGACATATTTATCCGTGGGCTCAACCCAGACTTATCTAGGATGGTGATTATACAGCGACCAAGAACCTTACCAGAGGCATATTCGGCTTGTGTAGAACTCCAAAATCTTACGATGAGGAATAACATATTACATTCGAAAGCGCAACAACAGATATATATATATAACAGATATATACCATTTTATTTGAAAATGGTATATATCTGTGTTGCTATTAGCTAACCTTCGGTTAGCAATTAACAACAATTAGATCTTTTTTTTATTTTACAAATGTATATTTTTGATTATTAACACAATAGTGTTGAAGTTGACAATGTCAAAGCCGTGCACGGCTTTGTTAACTTCAACATTGTTAACTTCAACACTATTGTGTTAATAATCAAAAATATACATTTGAAAATAAAAAAATAAAATATCTAATTGTTGTTAATTGCTAGCCAAAGGTTAGCTTTAGCTAACAAGCAAGACAGATATATGTTTGCGTGAAATATAAAAGAAATAAAACAATTGGTTATTTTTAAAAATATATTGATATAAAATCAAATTTATTTGAATATTACCTTTTTTGTGTAAAATTTAGTGTGTAACACAAATGGCGAAAATCAACAATTAATGTTAATATACTTAAACAAGTAGCCGAATAGGCAGCCAGCAAGGGTTAAAAAGATACCGTTAACAGTTTACTCGTTAGAATCTATGTAGAAACTCCCTCACAAGGGTGTATAAAAAAAGGATCTACATAAACTCTGAACGGCCTCAAACGTACTAAATTAAATTTAAGGAAGTATTAGATCAAATAGAAAAATCATAATTAAACATTGCCGGCCACCTTGCAACATCATATTCTGTTGCAATATTGAACATAAACTAAAGTTATGCTTATACATATATGAAAAAAATATAAAAAAATTATTTTTAATTACAAAAGATTTTTTTATTTAGTTTTTTTTTAAAAAATATTATGAAAATTGATCCCCTAATAAGGAGATTGGCCAGAAATGACCCAACCAAATATGGTATATTGTGCCAGCAAGGGTTAAAAAGATACCGTTAACAGTTTACTCGTTAGAATCTATGTAGAAACTCCCTCACAAGGGTGTATAAAAAAAGGATCTACATAAACTCTGAACGGCCTCAAACGTACTAAATTAAATTTAAGGAAGTATTAGATCAAATAGAAAAATCATAATTAAACATTGCCGGCCACCTTGCAACATCATATTCTGTTGCAATATTGAACATAAACTAAAGTTATGCTTATACATATATGAAAAAAATATAAAAAAATTATTTTTAATTACAAAAGATTTTTTTATTTAGTTTTTTTTTCAAAAATATTATGAAAATTGATCCCCTAATAAGGAGATTGGCCAGAAATGACCCAACCAAATATGGTATATTGTGCCAACGGAAATCCCGGGTTCGAATAAATGCGACCTTTCAAAATTTGAGGCGCGACTTCTGGGACTATAACCAGTGCGATTCCAGCCGTTTTATTAAAATTCGGGTCTGCCAAATGCATTCCCTCAAAATTTTCTTTTATAAGGTCCGGGGCCGATACAACCGGCGTTTTGACCCCCTTCATTTACCTAACCTTTACAGTTAAAAAAACTTGTTGAGATGAGTCATGTATGGAAACAATCTTCAATCAACAAAATTTATCATTGTCCATATTGGACAATTCATTGATTTTATTAAATCCTGACATACATAACTCATACTGCAACAGAGGTCAATTACAGCACGAAGGGGAACCGATCGATCAGAAACCCGCAAATTAACCCAAACAGTCGGTGAAAATGTCACCAAATGACAAAATGGCAAATTTTTGACAGGAACGTCAGACGGACTATTTTTTGATTTCTTTTCAACTTTCGTGGCGGAACGGTTCAAGGAGTGAAGCATCGAATTATGCTCCCTCTTGCATTTACCGCACTTACCCTTACTACCAAAGTCACGAGTCGTGTGGTGTGGCGATAAACACCTTGATCAGTAGCGATGCAATATAACCATCCGCAGTCTTTTTTCATACGGCATAAACCGGAATTTTTTACATGACGAAAGTTGATGACTGGAACCGCATACTCTACATTTCGGCGCTATAATTTTCGAACCCGAGGTTCCCGTGGCATCTGATATCTTATCAGAATTGTTCGCGGTTTTAATGGTCTGATCTGTAGGCAAGGTAGCTATAGAAGCTAATGCAGAAACCAGATCAGACGGCATAAATAAAGAACTGGCTTCAGAAGCAGCCACATATAATGGTGGGCTAGCTCCGACGGCCGCCTTAACTAATGGTGTTGCTTCCGAGGCAACAGTAATACCAGACGGTGCAGGCATTTCCAGAACGGCAGAAGTTGTTTCGGGATCAGGACAAGAGTCCGACACGGCTGCTCGATCCTCTACCTCCATTGCCTCCTCATAGTCCTCAAGAAGAGCATCCTCAAATATGGTTGGTAAGGAGTCCATGATACTAGGAAACAACGAAGGTTAGCAAATATAATTTTAAATAGATTTAACTAGTTAAAATGACTAGTTTTGCGATTGGTCTTTTAATAATTCCGTTTTCGGTACGTATGTGCGCGACGCGAACGTGATTATCACTTTCTGGATAAGTTTTTATAACTCTACCTAGTTTCCAGGAAGTCGGTGCTAGTTGTTCATTTCTAATAATAACTAAGTCGTTAACCGTAATATCACGACCGGGGTACTTCCACTTATATCGTTTATGGAGACCTTGCAAATATTCTTCTTTCCAACGGAGACAAAAATGTTGAGCTAGTGCTTTTATTTTCCGGTATCTATTGACTATACTTATAGGTGACTCTAAAATAGATGGATCGGGCGGATCTAGTAAGGGAGATCCTATCAAGAAATGTCCTGGCGTTAGAGCTACAGATTCACTAGGATTTTCACTCATGGGGCAAAGCGGTCGAAAATTCAGGCACGCTTCAATTTTGCGAGAACGGTAGACAATTCTTCAAAATTATATCTGTTCTGAGCCTCTTTGCGAAAATGAAGTTTGAAACTTTTAACTCCCGCTTCCCATAAGCCTCCCATATGGGGGGCACCTGCTGGGATAAACCGCCAAGAAAGCCCATAGGTCGAGCACATCCTAGCGCGACACTCCGATAAAAAGGTTTTAAATTCTCTTTCTAACTCTCGAGAAGCGCCAACAAACTTAGTACCATTATCCGAAAAGATGGTACTTGGACAACCACGCCTCGAAATAAACCTATTAAACGCCGCCAAAAACCTATCAGTGGACAAATCTGACGTTGCCTCCAAATGTATGGCCTTTGTCGGGAAGCACACAAAAATGCAAAAGTACGATTTCAAAGTTTGATTAGATCTGCCACCCATGCTTTTCATGTCAAAGGGACCTGCGAAATCTATTCCAGTTGTTGTAAACGGTCTATCCAAAATAGTCCGCTTTGGTGGTAAAGCCGTCATTATCTGACTAAATGACCATTTTCTATATATAATGCAACGCTTGCAACGGTTAATTACTGTGCGAACCAATGTTTTTAAACGAGCAACCCAATACTCAATACGAATAATCCTGAGCATCAATTGATTTCCCCCATGAATGGAAATCTTGTGAATAAACTCAATCAAAAGTTGTGTAAAACGGCATGAATAAGGCAACAAAATAGGATGCCGTTCAGTATACACCAAAGAAGGAGACTTTGCCAATCGACTATTTAGTCTCATGACTCCTTCCTTGTCTAAAAATGGGTTTAAGGTCAAAAGTGAACTCTTCGAAGCAAGGGTTTTTTTATTTAAAAGGCATTCATATTCATCTCTAAATTGAACTTTCTGTGCCACTATAGCCAAACGTAGCTTGACATGTTTTATCTCAATATCCGAAATGATAGGAGATTCATAAATATAATTACCCTTGTGCGCAGAATGAGTATTCCTAAAAAATCTAAAAACGTAGGATAATACACGATGGGCACGGTCAAGAGATGAAAATCTTTCCAAAACATCCTCATAATTTGAAAAAACTATGCGTGGGATTTTATTGCCCGAGCTTTAAGATCGGTATCCAATAAACAAAGATTTTGAAGATTCCATTTGGATTTATCTTCCCTAAGCCAACTTGGCCCATACCACCAAAGTGAATTATTTGCCAACTCTGAGGGGGAAACACCACGGCTACCAAAATCAGCAGGATTGTCCCTTGAGTTTACATGGTGCCAATTATGACTACCAACAATTTCTTGGATTTTGCAAACTCTATTTGCAACAAATGTAGTCCAAGAATTGGCGTCTTTCTTCAGCCAGGAAAGGACGATCGTAGAATCGGTCCAACAATAAATCTGGCGAAGTGGCACATCAATTTCCCCTATAACAGTTTTTAAGAGCTCTGAAGCCAAAACTGCTGCACAAAGTTCAAGGCGAGGTATGGAAACGGGCTTTATCGGAGCAACCTTTGTTTTACTGGTCTACAAATTCGTAAATATTTCGCCTTTTTGATTGTGTATGCGAATATAAATTACCCCCGCGTATGCCTTTTCCGAGGCATCTGAAAAAACATGAAGCTCGGCCGTCGACTCAGGCTCATAATGAACCCATCTGGGAATTTGTATATTATTAACTTCGTGATATGAAGCAACAAATTTATCCCATTCAGCCTTCGTAGAAGGTTTAAGTGAGTTGTCCCACTCCACATTGTCCTGCCAAATTTTTTGCATGATAATTTTTGCAATTATTATTACCGGCCCAAGCCATCCGACAGGGTCAAATAACTTCGGAATACTGGACAAAACTTCCTTTTTCGTGTAAAAAGATTTTACAGCGATGGGATCAACTTTAAAATAAAATGCGTCTAGTTGAGGGTTCCACTGAAGACCAAGTGTCTTCGAGCTGCTTGACTCAATAAAAGTCAACAATTTTGCATCAACTAAATGATCCGGGGAAAGTCCGATCAAAATGGCCTTTTCAGTTGAAGTCCACTTACGAAGTTGAAATCCCTCATATGATAAAGCTGCGGTAAGTTGATCACGTGCCATCAAGGCACTGGTGACGTTATGAGCCCCAGTCAATACGTCGTCAACGTACATACACTTCCGAAGAATATGTGATGCTAATGGCAATTCATGTTCTCAATCGTCAGCGAATTGTAACAATCTGCGAATGGCTAGGTAGGGTGCACAATTGACCCCAAAGGTAACTGTTTGCAATTCAAACGCTCTAATTTCCTCCGTAGGAGCATCCCTAAACAACATACGTTGAAAAGGAGTATAACTTTCACTTAATCACAAATCTGTAAAGTCGCCAACGTAAAGTAAGAATGACCAGGTCAGCCTGTAAGGTGGGTCCCACATAAAGGCATTCGTTTAAACTATTTCCATTTGAAGTCTTATTAGATGCATGAAAAACCAATCTTAATTTTGTGGTTTTAGGATCCATCTTGATTACAGGATGATGTGGTAAATAACAGGACACATCAACACAATCTTCTGCTATTGGTCTCAAGCGCTCCAAAGACAAATATTCCTTTATCACATCATCATACATTTCCTTAATCATTGGTTTTCGTAAGAGAGAAGATTCATTACTCCTAAATTGCGCCATAACGTTCTGTCTAGACGAACCTAACGAAAATTTTTCAGGAAAATCTGTTTTAAAGTGTAGTGTCACTATATAGCGACCATCAGAACCCTGACGAGTTGAAGCCCTATAATTATCACAGATTAAATCATCTTGGGACATAGTCTTCCGTTTAGGTGTCTCCTCTAGTTCCCAAAACCCTAATAAATTTCGATTTAGGTTATCCTCCACAGAAAAATCCACCCTCGTCGAATATACTTGTAATAGAGAATGACTTACAGGACCTGTAATCAACCAACCAAATATAGTCCGTTGAGCCAATAAAGAACCAAAAATGTTCCGTTCAATTTCCGTCTGAATAATTTGTGGATACAAATCAGCACCTAAAAGTACAAGTTTAAACGCGGCTTGAAAATGATGTCTTTACATTGAAAGCGCTCGCAAAACGTACGAAAACAATAGCCAGTGACGACGGTCTTATTTACTGGCGGAACAAATCCAATCAATTTAATACCGGATATCAACCGGCGTGCAATCGAAAAATTGAGGGTCCGCCAATCGTAGATTCGACAGATCCTTTAAACGATCATCCTCTAAAATAAAGGAAGCCAAATTACCCGAAATTTTGGGCAGAACTAGTGCCGTGGTCCTCAACCTAACCGAAGAGTCTATGGGTGAGCCTATCTCGATCGAACAAATCTTCCTCGAAGTAGCAGAAACCGTGTGGTTCACACCTGAAATCCTGGCATTCGTAGAATGCGCATGGAATTTCAAACGATTCTGCAAGCCTTCAGAAATAAACGATGTTTCTGAAGCCGGATCGATTAGAGCTCGAGCTGGGTACGTCATACCCTGGTGATAAATATTCACCATTGCAGTCCCTAACAATACCTTTCGATTTTGCGACAAATGGAAAACTTGACGATTGAAGGTAGCTGAAGAACTACCAAAACGAGATGTAGTTGGTAAAGCAGGTTGCACAGGTATGGGATTTACCTGTTGAGAACTAACACCGGATCTCATGACTGCCGATGCAGCATTTTCCGTAGAAGCTAAAGGATTCGAACTTTTGCAAAGAACACAAGAGTTCGATGACAAAGAATTTGAAGACGAAGAATTTGTATGATGTGCTTTAATTTTTTGGGTCACTTTTCTATTCTCAAGTGGTGATTCTCTAAAATCACGCAGACATTTCAAAGTTTGAATCCTTTCTGTCAGAAAAGCATCCAAATCTTTCCAAGTGGACAAAACGAATTTATCCTTTATACTCTGGAAGTCACTGAATACACATGAAAACTATAATTGGATCCCAATTTTCAGTCGACACATTATAAATTTTTAAAGCAGAGAGACAACTATTCACACCACTTTGCAACGCTTTTAGACCCGTATAAGTCTCTTTATCCACAACTGAAAGCCCAAAAAGAGACTTAAGTTGGTTATTAACCAACATACGAGGATTTTGGTAAGCCTCCTTAAGGTTTTTCCACGCTATATCAAAGCCTTCATGTGAAAGAGGGCATTTCGAGACGATCTCTTTTGCCTCGCCGCTAGTCCTTCGCATTAAATGGCATAGACGTTCAATATTACTAATACCCGAGCTATTTACGTAGAGCGCGGTAAATAAATAACTAAAAGTTGGCAATGAAAGGTAATCCCCTTCAAATATGTCTACGTCGCAAGGTGGTAAAGTCAAATTATGACCTAAATTATAACCAATGCCCTAATTGGGAACTAGTAAATTAACAGACTTCCGGTCTGATGCCAATTCATATTTCCTCTCATTTATTCTACCTAAACAAGTAATAAACGCGTTATAAGTAATGCGATATTTTTTCATCACTATATTTATTTCATCAGAACCATCGTCTCTAGACTTACGGTCTTCCGAATCTGTAGAAGTCTGCGGAAATTCTAAGCACTGCTCATATACTAACTTCACTTTGTCCCATAATTCTTCACCGTGAAGTTCTAAAGTATAAATTGTAGGAACTTCATCTTTCATATCGTTAAAAAAAAAGCTTCGAATTGAATTAGAGCATCAGAAGCTCTAGTAAATTTATCCAATGCAGAAATATACATTTTTTCTTCTTTAGTTATTTCTTATAATTCTATTTCAACAATAACGATTTAACTAAATATCTGTAAACTTGAATAAAATTATTCTTTAAATTCAAAAAAATTTGTATATTTATTTTTAAACAAGTTTATATTTAAATAAAAATTTAATTAAAGAAAAACAAATTTATTTGTATTTTACAAACCGAACAAAAGTCTAACTGCCCGACCGCAGAATCTGTGGAGTGTATTTTCCAATAAAGAAAAGAACAAAAAACAACAATTGATTTAATATGTATGTATGTATATATTTGTGCAAAAAAACAACCACCAAATATACAAACACTAAGACAGTTTCTTGGATTTGCGGATAAATCTTTATTATTTATCTATAATAAAAATTAATATCACTTTATAACTTTGGGCTTTTTAATTATTCTTATAATTCGACCGACCGAATAAAATAAAACGCACGGTTAAGAAAATAATAAAAAACAATTAGCAAATTTATATATTAAAAAAAATAATTAAACGATCAATCACAATTGTAATATTCTTTGTAGATATGTATGTACATATGTACATATGTTTGTTTATTCTCTTTTTTATTAAGAAAACAACCACTTTAAATGGAATTTATATATTTATTTTTTTTCACGCACTTTCAAATAAAGACAAATTATACGCACATTTTTTAAATAATATTTCAATAAATTTATTTGTTGGATGTAGATGACGAAGTCGATGAAAAGATGGCAATCCTTTTTTAAAATAAAAAACCAATTACTTTATTGAATGTGCTTACAAAATATCCGGTTCGAAGGACCAAATGTTTGCGTGAAATATAAAAGAAATAAAACAATTGGTTATTATTAATTTAACTATTTTCTTTTAAGCTTTAGGTCTTTAAATAATTTTATTTTTATTTATTTTTTTTTTTTTTTCGATATTTCGCTACTCCTTTGTGTAGCGAAATATCGAAAAAAAAAAAATAAATAAAAATAAAATTATTTAAAGACCTAAAGCTTAAAAGAAAATAGTTAAATTAATATTAATAAAAAGGTCAAATAAACTATATAAAATACAATTGGTTATTTTTAAAAATATATTGATATAAAATCAATTTTATTTGAATATTACCTTTTTTGTGTAAAATTTAGTGTGTAACACAAATGGCGAAAATCAACAATTAATGTTAATATACTTAAACAAGTAGCCGAATAGGCAGCGAGCAATGGTTAAAAAGATACCGTTAACGGTTTACTCGTTAGAATCTATGTAGAAACTCCCTCACAAGGGTGTATAAAAAAAAGATCTACATAAACTCTGAACGGCCTCAAACGTACTAAATTAAATTTAAGGAAGTATTAGATCAAATAGAAAAATCATAATTAAACAAGATATATACCATTATCAAATAAAAGAAAATATATAAAGAGAATAAAAATAAAGAAAAATGTTTACTTGGTAATATAATATAAAAAGAAAATAGAGTTTACAAGTGTAAAACAATTTCAAAAAGCTCTATCTCCTATGAATTATAATGTAAAATTAAAATTTCTCATATTCTATTTCTTTGATAAGTTTGTTTAAATAGAAAATTAATAACAATTGAAACTACCGGGTAGATCGATACGAAGAGTACTGATGACGGACGTAGCTGTCTAGAAAATGCATTCTGCTTTGCTGGTATCTAATTTTTCTTTATCTCTATATAATTAAGAACTTACGCCTAAATAATTAATTTATTAATTCAAAAATAGTTGAAATAAAATTCATATAAGTCCTTAATAAATGATAAAATCTATCATAAACATTTCTGCGATCTCTACGGAGCTCTCCAGAAATAAAAATAATTTATCCTGCGATATCTACGGATATCTCCAGAAATAATAAAATAAAAAAATATATAAATTAATAATTATAGTTCCTCCTTTGCCAACCTGGTATTCCCGGTGATCACGAAAAATATTATCATAGAAGGTTACCAGAACAAAAGTGAAGTAACCCGTACCTTAGTAGGTTTCCACGATCATGAAAGAGGACTTCCAAAAAGGCACACTACGGAGCTTCCGCGAGGAAAAAAAGGACTCTAGGTGGATCGCGTCGCGGTTCGTAGCTAAGTCTCATTATTGAATAAGAAATATAAATAAAAAATATATATGTATTATATTTTTAATTAAACCTAAATAGAGGAATTAAATTTTAACCATTATAAATATGAAAATTATATATGTAATCAATAAATGACAAAAAATGAAATAAAATAGAAAAAATAAATTCTTATTTGAAATTAATAAGAAAAAATATAAGAAAAATCTAAAAAGCTAATGTAATAGAATTATTCCTATACATATCTAAAAATAAAAAAGGAAAAAATTATCCTTATATCAAAAAAAAAAAAATAATAATAATAATAATAATAATAAAAAAAAGAGCTCGATGAAAAAAGGAGCAAAAAGAAAATTTCTAAAAATCTAAAAGTGTAAGAAATAGAAGTGAGGTGGAGTGTAGTGAAACTGGAACAGTCGTTTTAATTCTCAGGTGGGTCGAAATAACCTTCTACCACTTATATGAAAAAAAGGAAAAAACTATGGACGAAATGCAAGGGACTCTTACCATCCTAACAGTTGCACTAAACAGTGTTATTCAAAAACTGAAGGTAATGGAAAATATGCTTAAATCAATTGAACAAAATAGGGATATAGTTGAGTTAAAAAGAAGGTGTTGAGTTGATCAACACAAATGTTGAATCGATGATTAAGCACCAAAGGATTCCTTTGAAACTTAGGTTTGTTTATTTTTATTTGTAAAAGTTAAGCCCATGTAGAATCACCTTGGACTATTTGGAATAAAATTTGAGCCTGGGTAGACACACCGAAACTATTTAATTAATGACAAGTTAAATTTATTTTGCCATAATTTCTTTATTTTTCTCGGTCTTTTATACAATTAAATTTCATATGCTTAAAACTAAAATTAATAATAAAAGTTTTAAAATATACACTTTCAGCAATTATGGAAAATATATTGTCTTTATTGTAATATAAAACCCTTCTAAGGTAATTGACTTAATCCAGTTTTAAATATAAAGGTAAATGACTGAATTTCGTGTGAACAATTTCAAGGTTAAATAACTGCATTTTCTTTTTATTGTGATATAAGCAATTGTATTTCTTTTTGTAACATTAAACCATAGCTAGCCAAAACTCTCAATAAATAAAATGCATCTGTATTGGATACGATAATATTGCCCAGCAAACACAAAACTAAGCATTACAAAAATAATAAATAATTTTGTCATTAAAAATGCTTTTGATAACATGCAATGCATTTTATGTTACCCAACATTTATAGCAAAGAAAACCTTTTCAATTAAAAGGCATTTTGATCTTTTTCACAAAGAAATAAATAAATTAGAGGAAAAAAGGAAAATGTTTTTTCTTGAGCAAAAAAAACCTTTATATGCAAAAATTTAAAGAATGGGTTCTGGTAGAAGAGCAAAATAAGGAAATTTTGCAAAATAAAAAATTAAAAATGGAGATTTCAAGCCAAATAAGCTTGGAAATCGCTCTGCAAGGCAGACCATTTATTGATGGAATGCTAGCAAAAAATATTTTACAAAAAACTTTTCAAACGTTAAATTATAGAACAGATTTCATAAAGTCAATTCCCTTGTCACCCCAAACTGTGGCTAGGCGTATTGCCCAAATAGGAAATTCGGTGGAGTCTTCTATTAAAGAAAAATTGATAAATTGTAAATTTCTTTCGTTGTGTTTAGATGAAAGTACAGATATCAATGATCTTTGTCAACTGGTTGTCTGTATAAGATGCATTGATGAACATTTTAATATTTTTGAATCAATGTTGACATTGGAAACCTTTTATGGACCGAACCGAAGTCCAAACTCCGGGAAAAATGGGAATAGAATTCTGGAAAAATCTAAATGATTCTAATTTTCCAGAGTTGAAAAGAAATGCTTTGAAATTGTTATCCCTTTTTCCTTCTAAATATTGCTGCGAACAAATCTTTTCCGACTTAGAATTTATTTGATCCAAGCAGAGAAATAAATTAAGTTCTTAAAATTTAAAACATATTTTGTTAATAAAAAAATTGTTTCCAACTCTTAAATTTGGAAAACTTTATTTATAATGCCTAAATACACTTATTTTTTAAGTTTTAATTGTAAATTAAACTCGACCAATCAAATATGTGTAAAAAAATTGCCTAATTCTGTAAAAACTGAGGCATATTTTTGTATTTAATTTTATTAACTTTTTTCAAACTTCATTTCCATTTTGCTATTAAAAGTAAAATTCATTACATTTTAAAAAAATGCCTTTTAATTTAAAAGGTTTTCTTTGTTTTAAATGTTTGGTAACATAAAATGCATTGCATGTTAACAAAAGCATTTTTAATGACAAAACAAAAATTTTTGTCTTCCATTATATAATTTTGTTTGCTGGTTTATTTTGAAATTTAATCAAAGCTGAAAAAACAATAAAACTGCAAAAAGCAGCAAGCATCCGCATATGTTCATTCGTTAACACTTAATTAACGACTGAAATCAAACTGAAATAGAAGAGAACAAGCGTCTGTGTGAGTTTGACCGAATTTATACGATGCCATTTTTTCATGTCATTTTTTTCATGTCTCTTTTAAAGTCGCAGCGAATTTCATGGCACATTTTTACGATGAATTTTTTCATGCAATCGGCTTGAATTTGTTTTTGACATTGCTTCTCTACACCTCTTGCCAACAAACTAAAATTTCATGCAACCAGTTTCATGAAAAATGTCATGGTATAAGTTGGCTCTTTTTTTTTTATTGCTTTTGTAGCACAATTGTGTATTGAAAAAGAAGATTTGGCTAGCTATGCATTAAACCAAACATACTATAATGAATTATTATGTTTTGTTGTTTTTCTTCAATTTAAAGTTATTTTTCGTTTCAAAATATAAAATTTGTTTTATGTTGTAACATTCTCTGCCGCGTTGAGCGGATAGCGAAAAATGCAAATATAGAAAATAAATTCAAATAATAATAAATAAATAAATAAATTTAAACTTCAGAGCTGCTCTGGTGTGGCGAAGGTTTTGGTTGTGGATTGAGGTTCTTTTGTAGCGTTTGAGTCGCTAGCCTATTAGCATCAGGATTACTAGCAATGACAGATGCAGCGCCGCAGTGCCAATGTATGGATGATGAAGACCCGGATAACTTATTTCCCTTGGAAGCTCCTTAATGTCTGCTAGTTGCCGTTGGATGTTAGAGAGCTCATCTAATTTTGTGTCTAAATTGATGTCTGGAGCTAAGAGCCACTTAACCTCAGATGGTTTACCAATAGCCGTTATATTGCATACGAATTATGTAGAGTAGTGACACGGCCCATGGGAAGGTGTCTTTTAATTTTATCAACCTCTGCTCTTAATTGCTTTGATGTGAGAATAAGTGAGCTTATGTTACCGTGGTTTGTGTGTGTGAGGGCAGATACCAGCTCTGTCTCAATTCTTTGTAAATTTGTTGCAAGTGCATTTAATTGAATTTCCAGAGACATTAGAGTTTGAACTTGCCGTAAATTTAAATTCTCAGTTTTGACTACATTTACATCCTGATCTCTTAAGCTCTGAGCAGCGGATCTTTGTATTGTTCTCACTTTGCTTAAGAATATTAATTGTTGAATCTATGACTGAAGTTTGGGTTTTCAGTAACAGATGCATATTTTCCTTGTTTTCTTTAACGTTGTCTATAGTTTTAGCCATTTGTTCTGCATAATCTGAGTCCAGGACTCCAGATATCTCATGGGCCATATTCCCCACAATATCGAGTGCAGCTCTTCAAGTTCTTCTTGAAATTAAAAGGTCTGATTCTTGAATGAGGTTTTCACAAGTCTGCCGAAGTTGTAGGATAAGAGTCTCACACGATTCAATAGCTATCGATTGCTTGCAGAGCTTTGAAAATGATGTTATGCCAGTTTCCAGAACCTTATTCCTTTCCCAAATTGGTGTAAGATCGTAATATATTATGAATTTCCAAGTAGCTGTCACTAATTTTGTCGAGCCTATGTCTTCAAAATACAATCCTGGATTGGAAGGAAATTCTGTAACGTTGATTGGTGAGGCTGTTATTATCGGCAGCAAACAGAGTGAAATAAGAATTGTAGTGAAAACTCTTAATGACATCTATGATACTACTTTTCGCTTTGGCTGTATAGTATCATCTTTTGATGAATGTTGTCTCTTTTGCGAGATTGAGTTGTCGTATTCGGGAAGTTCTAGATGGGAATCATTGAACAACTGTGCCAATCTATGAATTGGTCTTTTAAGGTTCCCCTGGCTCTTTTGACTTCGCAAACCCTGATAACACCATCATCTCCCTTGTAAATTCTGCTAATTCTAGCGAATGGCCATTGTAGCACTGGAGTATTGTCTTCTTTTAGAATGACAGAATTTGTGTTTGATGTCTGACGTTATTCTCCACCTTGTGTCTAAAGACAACCTTGAAGGTTGGGCATTTATATCTACAGTTGATGTTAAGGGCTCACCGATTAGAAAGTAACCTGGTGTAAGGGCTTGAAAATCATCGCAATTTGATGAAAAGGGGATCAATGGTCGTGAATTTAGAATGGCTTCTATTTCAACCACTATTGTTTCCAGTTCCGTATGTAAGTGATGCAGTAGACATGCTTCTCAGTAAGAGATGTTTGGCAGATTTAACTGCCGCTTCCCACAGTCCACCGAAGTGAGGAGCTCTTGGTGGAATAAATTTAAAGTTTATTGATTGACTGCTGCATATTCGTGTAATTTTTTCTTGTGCTGATTGGGAATATATTGATTCTTCTAACTCGGCAAGTTTGTTGTTTGCTCCCACGAAGTTAGTAGCGTTGTCGCAGTACAATGTGTGACAATGGCCTCGTATGCTGATGAAGCGTCATAGGGCTCCTATGAAGGCGTCTGTGGACAGATTAGACACTACTTCCATGTGAATTGCCTTGGTTGCAAAACAGCAAAACACTGCGATATAAGTTTTGTCTAAGTCTTTTACCTCTAATTTGATTTTGTGATGAATCCAAATCGGCCCAAGTAATCCACTCCTGTAGTTATAAATGGGCGAGCAGGTGTCACTCTATCGCCTGGAAGGTTTCCCATTAATTGTCTTGGTTGCAAAACAGCAAAACACTGCGATATAAGTTTTGTCTGGTCTTTTACCTCTGATTTGATTTTGTGATGAATCCAAATCGGCCCAAGTAATCCACTCCTGTAGTTATAAATGGGCGAGCAGGTGTCACTCTATCAGCTGGAAGGTTTCCCATTAATTGTTTGAAAAGAATTGGCCAAGCTCTTGTGCATCGTATACATTTATGGACGGTGCTGCGTGTCAGTGATTTTCCATTCGTAATCCAAAACTGTGCCCTGGATGCTGCCAATAATGCCTGTGGGTCACAATGACGATTTTCTTCGTGTAGCATTTGCATCAGCAGTTTGGTCATGACGTGATTGTGTGAAAGAATAGCTGGATGCTTGAACTTAAATGGTAATGCGGATTGCTCCGACCACCTACATGCATTATCCGATGCTCATCCAAGAATGGATTTAATGAGGATAATTGACTTGATTTATGTACGGAAGTTTGGTGTGATAGTCTTTCTAATTCTTTCCCAAACTCCGCCGCTTGAATGATCTTGATGATAACGTTCATATGCATCAAGAGCCTTTTTATTTGGGGGACAAATTTTTGTAATCTTGGAATTTCTGATAAATCTCAACACATAACCGATCGTGTGTTGAAGAGTTTTGATTGAGTTTCGATGGTTTATACGATTTATGATGTCGTCATATTTTTGCTGTGAGGTTGATATTGTTAAAACCTACTTTGTTAATTTACGTTCTTCATTGCAAGTTGTATTAATGACTTGTGAAGGTGAGTTTTTCCATTCACACCCTTGTCCCGACAAAAACGGAGGTCCATAAAACCAGATTGAGTGTTGTGATAGGTTTTCTGGTGCCAGTACTCGGGATATTGCGTCGGCTGGATTTTCTTTAGAGCTGACATGTCGCCATTGATCTGAATCGCTTAAACTTTGAATTTTAGCTATCCTGTTCGCTACAAAAGTGTGGTAGGATGCTGCTGATGAGTTTATCCAAGAAAGAACAATTTTTGAATCTGACCAAAAATAGTTTCTATTATTTTGTAAGCGAAGATCTTGTTTTACTCGGTTTGTTAGCTCTACACCGAGTACCGCCGCGCATAACTCCAGCTGAGGCAAAGTTTGTTTTTTGATGGGTGCTACGCGAGACTTAGAACATATCAATCATGTTGTTACAGTTTTGTTTTTATATGTTGCTCGAATATAGATTGCCGTTCCATAACCTCGTTCAGATGCATCAACAAATGTATGTAGTTCCATTGTTAGTGGTTTTTTTGTTTTTAATACGAATCGATCGATCGATCAATTTGTTTAACGTTTCTATGCTGGTACGAAAAATTTTTTCCACTCGGTTTGAAGATTCATGGGCAGTTCATCATCCCACGAAATCGGCAATTGCCACAATTCTTGCAAAAATATCTTGGCTCGTACGACTACCGGCCCAAAAATTCCCAATGGATCAAAGACTCTGGCAAGTTCTGAGCTGACTATTCTTTTTGTCACAAGTTTTTTAACCGAGCAGTTTGACGTTTCATTTAAGTCTAAATCAATCTCTTGGTCTTCAGGTGCAATTCCACTTAACAACTTAGGATGATTCGCACACCATTTTCGAAGCTTAAACCCAGACTCTTGTAGAAGTGCATTTAGTTGACTTTGTGACTCCAACGCTGTAGAGATGGAGTCAGCTCCACTGAGGCAATCGTCCACATAGAAATCATCACGTAATATTAAGGCACCCTGGGGGTACCTTGTTGTGTTTTGTATAGCTAAGTGCTGAAGGCATTTGGTTGCCAAGTATGGTGCTGATAAGGTGCCATAAGTCATAGTTTTAAGGCGATAATATATGATGTCTTGATGCTCGTTGTATATCCAAATGATGAGCTGGAACATCTGGTCTGCGTCATCGACTTGGATTTGCCGGTACATTTTCTCGATGTCCGCAGTAAAAACAAATCTGTGCATTCGAAATCGTGCATAAATTTATTATATTCTGTTCTAAGTTCAGGATTACGATTCAGTCGTTTTTCCAATGCCAAAAAACGATTAAATGTCAGCGTTTTCGAGCTTCCCAGAATTGATGGATTTTCTGATAATGGTAGCCGCACAACGAACTGCCGTCCTCGTTTCTTCTTACGTTTTGAGCAAAATGATCTTCACATAGTTTCACAGCTATCGATAGTGTTCTATCTATACAATTTGTGTCCTCGAGCTTCCAGAAATTTTCAATAAGTTGATTTATTGTTTGTTTGGGCGAATACTGCACAAGTTGTTATTGCCTTCCTGTAGTCTGCCTGTGACGACCCAACCCAGAGCTGTATTTTGTAGAATTGGTAATCTCTGGTTGATTCTTATCTGCTGAGCACGCATCAATCAATATCAATTTTATCTATCTAATTAAATAATGGATCAGCTAGATAAATGTTGTTAGGAAGATTCCAATCTGATGTGTCGAATGATACAACAGTAGGAGGGACAAATGCCTCAAATTTTGTAGAATAATTGCCTGTACAAGCTTGTAAATCTGTGTTTATTCGTCGTTTCATATTGTGCATCTTACGGCTTATACCTTCAATACGCAGTGAAGAATCTAATGAATCTAACGCTAGTGTTTAGTACTCTGTTTGTAACCAAGTTCACGTGTGAACCTGAATCTGGTAAGCCTCGAAAAACCGCCGCTCAGTGAGACAACGGCGGCATTAAATACAAGGAGTCATTGTAGAGCTCTGAAATTGTGCACAGGTTATTTTTGAGACAATTCCAGTTTAAACAAAAATTAAAAAATTCGCCCACTTTTACGCCCACCTCCCTACAATCGAAATTTGTAAAATGCCGTATTGTCCGTAATACTTTAGGTGTAACTTTCAATTTTGGTATACTTGAATGTTATATTGTTAGAAACATTGTCGGAAAAAAATTTTGAACTTTGGCCCACTTTTACCCCCACCACCCATATAACTTCAACATAAAAAGTGCCATATTTTCTAAAATATTTTAGGTACAACCTTTAAATTTGGTATTACTGTAATTTATATCATTTAAAATGTTTCATGCAAAAATTAAAATAACACGCCCACTATTACGCCCACCTCCCATTGAAATGCAATAAAAAAGATAAAAATTTTTTTTTCATTCTATCAATAATTTTTTAACATTATTCTTTTTTTTCAATTTCATCAATCAATTCAATAATAGTGAATTACATCTTCATTCGTAGAAATGCGTGAATTTTTGCGAGAATGGAATAACCTAGAGTTTCTATACTCCTTATTCATTGCTTCTTGCGCTTCTTCGGATAACATTCCTGTAGCAAAAAAAAGTTAATATTAAATAAAATTTAAAAAAATACTTTCAAAAATAAAAATTGCAAACAAACTATTGGCAATATAGCCTCAGATAATTCATTTAATAACTAAGTCTGACATTTCATTGAATTTTGTTGCTATGACACCAACATCAATATCTTTTTTACTATCGATCCAAATATCAGAAATTGCACTATAAGAAATTGTTGAATTATCCATGACCTTGTAATTTTTTTTAACACTTTATATAAACTTATATAAACTTGCACTCTCAAATAGATTGTGAATTAAATATATAATTGCAATTACCGTTTGTTGATCAATAATATTTAAAACAACAATAATGTAATATTATTTTACAGTTTGTTTTTAAAAAGTTTGTAAGCACAAAATAAAATATCAAATATATTAGAGAAATGCTAATCTCTTATCAAAAGAGATCATTACAAGAACACTCATTATTACTTAACCCAATAAATAATGCAACAACTAAATTTAATATATAACAATTAAACTAACCACATTAGAAAGTGAGCATAACACAACATAGATAAGAACAACAGCTTGCACTATCAATTTAAATTAAAAATTATGCAACTATCTAACCCAAACTCAATGACCTTCAAAAAAATTATCAATCAAATGAATAATGTAAATAAAATAATAATAAACAATAAGTGCATAGTAAGTAAACAATTAAAAAAATAAAAGTAAAAAGTTGTAATCATGGTATTGCATGCTACCATACGTATAGCGACATAATGTGCACGTTGCGTATTTTTTGTAGTTTTTTGTATGTTTAAAGTACTTTTGCAAACTTTTGCTATATGTTCTTTACTTCAAATGAAAGCTGAGACTTCAATCTTTCATTTGATATAAGTCTGCACCTAGGGCGAGGGGCTGCTCTATATTTCCTAGTGCATTGAAAATGCAAAATGTTCAATTTTTACACCACGATTCTGTTGTTAAGGAATGTTTTTTTGTGTTTTTTTTTAAATTTATTTTTTCATATACTCATTCTACAACAACTAAATTAATTAAAAAAATACTTTAAAGTTATATTTATTACGTATTTTTTTATAAATAAGATTTTGAATATTACATATTGAACTAACATATTTCAAGCGTGTAGGCATACCTCAACTTTGACTTGTTCTCGACCAAAAAATAATGAAGTTATGAGGCTGAAATTTCAGGGAATTGTTACTCATATATCTGTCAATATACTGTGAAAATTTCATCCAAATTGGACGACACGCCAAAAACCATTTTTTGCCGCGGTTACTATAGGGCTGTCTCACTGTGCGCCGGTGCGCCCATTGGCTCCAATTACCTGTACTCTTGCTGGAGCTAGTAATATGTGGGAGTTGTTGCTGGATTGGTTATTTGTTGAAGCTATAATTGGTGTATTTCTGTTTGATGTGGAAGCTGTTTTTTTTTGGCAATTTTCAGTTGGAGTTGTTTTCTGATAATTCTCAGCTGGGGTTGTTGATGTTTTCTCCAAATTCAACAATGAATTTTGCTCGGTTCTTTCACCCACCTGACTCGTAGGACTTTCCGCGTGTTTCCAGTGCTTGGAATCTGTGCTCTATGAATGTAAGTAATTTATTTAGACTAATGAGATTCTTGTTGTCTTGTATTGATTGCTCAAATAGCGATTGAGTCGAGTGATCAAGCTTCTTCAGTAAAATGTGAACCAATATGGCGTCCCATTTGTCCACCGGAAGTCCTTGTGCGTTCAAGCCATGGGTGCATTTTTTAGTAAGGTCATGTAAACTTTTTAGGGCTTGTGGAGTTTCAGTTTTCATTTGTGGATGGGAAAGTAAATTGTTAAGCAAGGTTGTAACAATGAGTCTTTTGTTGTCGTATCTGTCAACCAGAGTATTCCAAGCTACTTCATAATTTGTTGTTGAAATTGGCAAATGTATTATTAAATTCTTTGGCTCGTCTGTCAGGTGCGTGGTTAAATAGAAAAATTTTTCCACCTCGCTCATTGTTGCGTTGTGTAAAACTGGGTATACAGGTCTTTAAATGCCACCCATTGTAAGTAGCTGCCGTTGAATTTCGGAATCTGAATCTTTGGCAAATGGGGTTGACAATGCTTAATTCTTCTGACTACTGGTGAAGTAATTTCGATGGTACTATTGATATTCTGTTGTAGTTTACATTGTATATTGTGTACCTCAGCTTGCATTTCGTAGAAGTCATCCAAAAAGTAACAGTCAATTTGATCTTTGGCCGTTAATTCCCATATAGTGTCGTTATTTTTTGCAATTTCTTGCTTTTATTTATCTAAGAGCGATAACTTGCTCTGATAATACGATTCTTCACGATTTTCTTCGTTCGTCTTAGAGCTCTCATCAACGCCCGCTGATTACGAAACATTTAACTTATGCCTTGGACAAGTTGTGGCTCTTTCTGTTGGTCATTGGTTGCACTTTCGTTGTCTTTGGATTGGTTGACTGTTGATTGTTTGAATGTTGGTTCTGGCACAGCACCGAGTGTTTATCTTGGCTCCTTTCCAATTTCAGACTCAAAAAATTGCTTGTATTTGGATGTTTTGCCCGAAATATGGGCGTAATACTCCTTAGTTTTTCTTGTTGCCGAGTCCTTTTTCACATTACGGTTTATTGTTTCTATTTTATCCGCCGTCTCTTGTTGGACTTCTAGAAACTCTTCAAATAAAGCCATTGTTTTACAGTTTACTAGGGCCTTGTGTTGCTGAGATGAATCGGTGTCACCAAATGTGTGACCAGATGTTTGAAAGTTGATTGATGATTGGCCGTTGCCTCGATATGCCTTCCAGATCTGAAGGATGTGTATTTTTATTTTTAAGATAGAAAAGTTCATTACCACTGGTGGGGGAAACTTACAATCTCAAAACTTCTGAATTGATCCTGTGCCAAGTTACAGGTCGGGGTCACCAAAATGTTGAGTTGATTTTCTTCAATTTAAAGTTATTTTTTGTTTCAAAATATAAAATTTGTTTTATGTTTTAACAGAAGGCTTGATTTATTGCGCCCGCCGTTCGGTAACGAAGGAATGAAGAGTTAAATTCGATATGTAGGCTTCCGTATAGTGTTAAGGAACTTAGAAGCTTTGATGGAAACCCATTGAACTACGTATCCTGGGTCCATGCAGTAGAGACGGTCCTAAAGGACTTTGAAATAGTAAGGCACAAGCCTATTTATAGATCCATCCTGTAGAGCATACGCCAAAAAATAGTCGCTGAAGCTGATGCAGCATTAGTTTCTTATAATATTTTTAATAATGACTGGAAGGAAGTGAAAAATGTTTTATCTCTCCACTATGTTGATAAGAGGGACGTGCAGGCAATCGAAAATTAGTTAAACCAATTATCACAGGGCTCGTCAAAGGTAGACGAATTTTATGCGACAGTGAACCATCAGTTGTCGCTTATTATTAATAAATTAAAAACAGAGACCTATAGCGAAGAGACCATTAACGCATTGGTAGCTACCCATAGAAATAGGGCATTAGACATATTTATCCGTGGGCTCAACCCAGACTTATCTAGGATGGTGATTATACAGCGACCAAGAACCTTACCAGAGGCATATTCGGCTTGTGTAGAACTCCAAAATCTTACGATGAGGAATAACATATTACATTCGAGAGCGCAACCACGCGTGAACAATCCTCCAGCTATAGTGTCTGCGTTAAAACACCACCGAGGCACGCAACACCTCATTTCAACTATTCAAATTATGCTAGATATAACTATCAACGCTATGGACAAACTAATTCCAATAACCGATCTGCACCGCATTCGAGGTTTCACCAAAATAAGCCTGAGCCGATGGAAATGGATCATTCAATGCAAACGCGAAAGATAAACTATAGGAACCGTCGCAATAACGGGTAAAAAAGTAGGGGAAGTGAAATTTTTATGAATGATAAGCAACCACGTAGTTTCCATTTGAACACAGAAGTTGAAGGTGAAGAACTCAATCCTCAGGAAGAAATAACAATCACGGATTTCGATTCTGCAGCAAAGGAGCAAATTTTTTTGGAGGAGGGGCATCCAGCCTACCTTATATAGAATACACTACAAGTAGGAACACTAAATTTGAGGGACATGATTAGAATACCTCTTAGCACTAAAATATCAAACAGCCTAAATTATGTTTTGAGTGAATCCATGCCGGTCGAAACTAGGAATAAAATTAATGAATTAATTAGCAGATATAACTCACTATTTGGACCGCTAGATAGTAACCAAGCCATCGCAACAAACCTTCATGCAGAAATAAGGACAACGACGCTAGATCCTATTTACTCAAAAAGTTATCCATACCCCGCTGCAATGAGAGAGAACGTAGATAGGCAAATTGCGGAATTGTTATCTGAGGGAAAAATACGTCCTTCAAAAAGCCCATATAAATCTCCAATCTGGATTGTTTCAAAAAACCCAAAACCTAATGGTGAGAAACAATACAGATTGGTGGTTGATTATAAAAGATTGAACGCTGTTACTATTCCTGATACGTACCCAATCCCAGATATTAATGCCACACTTGCTAGCTTGGGTAATGCCAAATACTTCACTACGATCGATCTAACCTCAGGCTTTCATCAAATCCCTATGAAGGTTTCGGACATTCCCAAGACTGCGTTCTCAACTATGAATGGAAAATTCGAATTTCTTCGCCTACCATTTGGATTGAAAAATGCACCAGCAATTTTTCAACGAATGATTGACGATGTTTTGAAGGAATACATAGGAAAAATGTGTTATGTCTACATTGACGATATAATCGTGTTCGGAAAAAGCGAAGAAGAACTCTTTGAGAATGTAGATACAATTTTCAAAAAATTAGAAGACGCAAGGTTAACATCGAAAAAACACATTTTCTGCAAACCGAGGTAGAATTTTTGGGATACATAGTGAGTGCAGATGGTATTAAACCAGATCCTAAGAAAGTTACCGCAATCGAAAATTTGGTTCCACCTTGCAATCTCAAAGGAACTCAAAGGGTTCTTAGAAATGACATCATATTATAGACGCTTTAAAAAGGACTACGCAAAAGTAGCAAAGCCATTAACAAATTTGACAAGAGGGGAGAAGGCCCAGGTTAAAGCCAACCAATCAAAAAAGGTTCCAATAGATCTAAAAGATGATGATTACTGGCTTTTAAAAAACTAAAGACCCTATTAACGACAGCCGAAGTCCTTGCCTTCCCAAATTTTGATAAACCTTTCAACCTTACAACAGATGCATCTAACTACGCCATTGGCGCTGTTCTTTCTCTAGGTGAGATTGGTAAAGATAAACCAATAGCCTATATATCCCGATCTTTAAACAAAACTGAATAAGGCTACGCAACTAATGAAAAGGAGATGCTAGCTATTGTCTGGGCGCTAGACAACTTAAGAAATTACCTTTTAGGTAATCGGAACTTCAATGCCAAACTGAAGAGATGGACAGCTTGTATAGAGGAATACAATCACGAGTTGATCTACAAACCTGGTATATCAAACGTCGTGGCTGATGTTCCTCTAGACTAAAAACAAGCGTTAATCACATCAGTGACGTTTCCACAGAAACTGCTAGTGAAGGAGATTCTCAGGAAACAAGAACATCGTCAGAGACTAGAGATGATGACGTTGAATCAACAGACTTAATTCCTCATGTAGAAGGCCCCATAAATGTCTTCAAAAACCAGATAATCATTGAAATAGGTCCTTAACTGCAGTCAAACGAAACACCCCATGATCATTTCTTACGTCACTACGTATCCTCACCCGAATGGAATACCGAAAACCTCTTGGATATTCTCAAGAGAACAATGAATCCCACTGTAATAATTGGCATCAAAATCCCAGAACCTTATTTGGAGATTTTACAAAACCTGTATTTGCAACATTTTTCAAAATATAAATTTAGAATTGCTCAAAAGGTAGTCAAAGACATAGGATCAGAAAACCTTCAGTTTGAGATAATTCAGAAAGAACACTATTTCCCACGAATGTAAGCCCTCATTAGGAAATTTGTTGAACGTTGTGACATTTCTCTTGGAAGAAAGACGTGTTTTTATTCGAGCTCTGATTAAATTCAATTTTAATATAGTTAAATGCATTTTTAAAATACAAATTGTACATCAAAATACTTGCAGTGAAAATCTGTAACAAATAATTGTTTCAAATAAGTAAAAGTCGTAAACAATTAACATAAACAATCAAATATTAATCTGAAAGATTTATTTACAATAAAAACAACCATAAGCTTTACCAAACTAAATAATACAAAAAAAAAAATTAAATATCAAAATAAAATATTACAAAAACAACAACTAAAACCAATTTTTTCTCTTATTAATACAAAATTTTCAACATCTAATATTATACAATAAACATGGAAACTCATAGCGAGTCATCATCGAAGAGAGCAAGAGAATCTCAATTTGATTCAAATCAAGACTCTTTGGTCGAAAAGTATAGCAAAATACCGCGATTGACCAGTGGAGATAAATATTTCTTAAAAAATCTAATAAAAGACAGTGAGTATTTAATGACAGAATTTATTAAAAACTCAATACTAGAGAGCGAGAATGTTACATCGGCTGTAATAAAAAATTCTTGAAGGGAAAGTGAAGAGAGTCACTTCGAATATATTAAAAACTTAATAAAAGAAAGTGAATAAAAAATTCTCTGTGTTTTTGAAACGAAATTAAATGATGTTAAGAACCAATTGAACTCTATAACTGAAAGAGTGGAGCAGTTAGAAATTAAGAGCGTTCAAATTAAAGAAATGGAAAAGGAGGTGATTGAATTAAAAGAAAGTTCAATAAACAAGAAAATTCAGTTGTTGCCAGTACTATCCGAATTACTGGTATACCGTACTACGAAGATGAAAACCTACATACCATTTTCAATAATATTTGTAACAATACAAACATTCAAACACCTAGAATAGAAAATATCTACAGGTTAAAAAAAAAATTATAAAAACAATAAAACATATAACCCAAAAGAAGAAACCGTCGTTGTCAAGCTACATTCCCCATTTGAGAAAAACTTTGTACTTAAATCTGTTGCGAAATACCGCAAGGAAAATCATACCAACCTAAATCTCAGACATGCCGGATACGAAAGCAACGAATATATTTACATAAATGAGGATTTAACCTCTCATAACCACAAAATTTTTAAAGCAGCTTTGAAATTAAAGAAAACAAATAAAATGAAATCTGCCTTCACCCTACGTGGCCTTGTGTACGTCAGAATGACTGATACTGACGACCCCATTCTTTTGAAATTTTTTGAAGACTTGGATAAGCTTTTTCGCTAATCTTAGCTGCTCATTTTTATTTTTAATTTTATTTATGTTTTTAAGCTCATTTTTTTCTATTTTGATTTTATTCTTTTATGTTAAAACTCAAATACGTATTAACATTATTTCTAAAACTTTTTTAAATATTTTAAACTCAAAAAATTTTAGATTTCCTTCTTTTTATTGCGTTGTATTAAAATTCCTTTCAGATCATAAACATGACAAGTTCTTCTTTTAGCCAACTTGATTCTAGAGATGGTAACTTTAATTTGATTAGAATATTGGCAAATCGTCATAACTCTTTTAGTATGTTTCATATCAATGCACAGAGTTTGCTTCCAAAAATTGACGAGTTTCGTTACTTGTTTGAAAAGTCTGGCATCGACGTCATATGTGTATCGGAAACTTGGTTTAACAAGGAATTAGATGATGGTATAGTTGGTGTAGAAGGCTATCGTCTCTTTAGGTGTGATAGATCTGGAAATGGAGGGAGTGTCGCGATTTACATTAAGAGCCATATTTCCAGTAGAATCGTAATAAGTTCATCTGAAAATAATCAGATTGAATACATTTTCATAGAACTTTATTGTCGTAATAACAAAATCCTTCTTGGATGTGTTTATAGGCCGAACAGAAATATAAAATATGACTGTTTAATTGAAAAATTAGAAATTTTGTCGATAAACTTCCCAGATATTATTATAGCTGGTGATTTCAATAGCAATTTGCTTGTTATAAATGACTTAGCTGATATTATGTCAACAATAGGACTGTCACCCGTTAATACCTCTAGACCCACACATTTTACAACAACATCATCAACACTGTTAGATTTATTTCTTGTCAGCAAAATACATAGTGTTCTACATTATGAACAATTGTCAGCATCAACTTTTTCAAGGCATGATGCCATTTTCATATCATATAATATTTTGTTAGATGAATCAACCCAAACTTTTTGTTATCGAAATTTCAGAAATATTGATTATGAGCGCTTATATTGTGACATTGAAAATGCTGATTGGAATTCAATATATTATATACAAGGCGTTGATGATAAAGTTACATTTTTAAATGATACTATTGTTAAAATATACAATGATAGGATACCAATAACAACAAAAAAACTGTTAGAACGAGTTAGACCGTGGTTTACAAACGAGACGAAAGTACTAATAGCTCAAAGTGATCATATGTATAAATTATGGATACGATACAAAACTGCTGAATTCTTTACCAGGTTTCGACAAGCTAGAAAAGCTGTAGTCAAAAAAATAAAACATGATATAACCACATATTATTTTACCAAATTTCGTTCAGCTACAGACAGCAAAAAAACGTGGAAATTTATTCGGGATATTGGAATCGGAAAAACTGTTCGTAAATCGGTTGATATCGATGTAAATACATTGAATGAAAACTTTATAAACATACCTCAACCAAACGTATGTAATGAATTCTATAATCAAAACACTAGTGGTCCTCTCTCCAACGTGGAATTTAGGTTTGAAACCATCCAGACCTTCGATATAATTGAAACCTTTTATAAAACAAAATCCAACTCTATAGGCTTAGACGGCGTAGATCCTAGATTTGTTAAAATTATCCTACCATGGATAATTCAATATATAACTCATATCTTTAACATTATAATTATGACCGGTGCTTTTCCTAAGGTTTGGAAGTATGCCAAAATTGTCCCTGTGCCAAAATCTGGAAACGAGTATCGACCTATAGCTATTTTGCCATATTTATCCAAAGTATTTGAACACCTTCTATACTCAAATATTTACACTCATGTAAATGAAAATAATATGTTAACCAGTCGTCAATCAGGCTTCAGACCTAAACGTAGCTGTGTTACAGCTCTGACAGATGTAGTAGAGGATATTAGAGGCAATTTGGATGATGGAAATTTTTCAATTTTGGTGCTTTTGGATCACTCAAAGGCGTTTGACACCGTTCATCACGATATTCTCAGTGCGAAATTATGCAATCAATTCGGTTTTTCTATACAAGCGGTAAGATTGATTCAGTCCTATCTTTCTGATAGGACTCAATCAGTAGTAAATAAAGATCTGATCTCTCGTCCATTACCTGTCATTAGAGGAGTACCCCAAGGTTCGATCTTGGACCTCTTTTGTACTCTTTATACGCTAATGATCACCCAGAGCACCTTAGGTTTTCAAATATACATACATATGTATGCTGACGACACTCAGTTATATCTTAGTTGCAATAAAGATTCAATTAATTCAAAGATAAATGAACTGAATGAACCCCAAAAAATCAGTTTTCCTTATTATTTCTAAAAATAATATAATATTAGACAATGAGATGAATATTTACCTTGGTGGTTCGAAGATACGACTTGTGAACACAGAAAAAAATTTAGGTGTAACATTTAACAGTACTTTAACTTGGTCAGATCACATAAATCAAGCTTGTGGAAGAGTTTACAGTAAGCTACGTAGTTTGTGGGTCACACAATATTTCACACCATTGAATATAAGAACTTTAATAGCTAAAACGTATCTTCTTCCAACAATCCTATATGGTGTTGAAATTTTTTCTGGATGTTCTTATCGTGACATGAGAAAACTAAATATAACATATAATAACATAGTTCGCTATGTCTATGGTTTAAAAAAATTTGACGGAATAACACAATTCTCGCGAAGTTTCATGAGTTTGTCTTTTGATAATTTTTAAAAATTTAAATGTCTAGTTTTTCTCCATAAAATTATTGTTTCAAAGGAGCCAGAGTATTTATTTAACCGTCTTAGATTTGCTAGATCGCAAAGAGGTCGATACATTATTCAGCTACGCCATCGAAATCATGCATCTGAATGCCAATTTTTCATCTTGAACATACGTCTCTGGAATCAACTTCCGAATTATATTCAAAACACAAACAACGCAATAGTTTTTAGGAAATTACTTAACAACTACTTAAGTGACTAATTTTTCTCTTTTTCAATTTTAATTTTTATCCAAGTTTAATATTATTATTACTTTCTTTTTTAATTATTCTTTTTATTTTATGTTTTTTTTTCATCATATTTAATCAACTATTAATTATGTATTTGTGTAAATTTTGATAACTTGTCTAAATTTTGTATTAAATTATTCTGGCTATCCTGATTCTAATACTATAATTTATAAGATAATTTGTCTTGTTGTATTAGAAAATCAATAATAAAATAAATAAATAAATAAATTTGTAATAGTAATAACTATGATAGATATCCAACAAAACCTTTATTGCAAGACACGCCTATACCAACCATGCCATGTGAAATATTACATATGGATATAATTGAGATACAAAATTAAAAATTCTTGTCCGTACTCGACAAGTTTTCAAAATTCGTTAAGCTGTTCCATATAAGCGATAGGTCTGTCTTAAATATTAGGGAAAAATTAGTAAAAATCTTGCATTACTTTACAGCCCCAAAGGTTTTAGAAACCTACAATGAGAGCAGTTTCCTTAGTCCCTTTGTCAAAGATTTAATCGAACGACTAGGGATAAAACTTTATCTGACACCATCACATCGAAGCGAGGTGAATGGACAAGTAGAACGCGTCCACTCAACCCTTATAAAAATTTACAGGTGTCTGAGGGCAGCGAATGAAGACTCAGCGTTTAAGAATTTATGCATGTAGCCGTGGATAGATATAATAATACTATACACTCCGTTACAGGAAAAAGACCTAGCGAAGTATTTTTAATAGGGCAAAAGCATCCAACTTTAACAAACTGTTGGAGGCTCGGTCTAAAATTAACAAGGACCTTAGAGCACTAATTAAAAGAAATGCCAGAGAAAGAAATGAACAGGAAACGCACGTCTCCCAAAACGTTTAAAAAAGGCGATGTCATCTTTGTTAAGAAAAAAAATTTAAAGGCAAAAAAGAAACCACTTTTTAGGAAAGAAATCGTAGAAAAAGATAATAAAGTTACAATACGCACAGTAAGTAGTAAAAGAATCCATATGGCTCACATAAAAAATTTGAAGCAAGGGCTATAAGTAATTGAAACTTATATTTCTTTTCACAGGATTTCACTCAATTTTGATAATATAAAGATCAAAAGCAATCAATTAATAAAAAAAATATAAAAAAAACGCTTTGCCAAAAATTGGTGAGTGCCTTTGGCACTAGGGTTCGCCTCCTTATGGTAGCGTCTAGTTACTATTATAAGAAATAATAAAATTTTCAAAGAAAATACAAGAAAGAAAAAAATTAACAAAGATTAAAAGCAATCAATCAATAGCAAAAAAACGTATAAAACTCTTAGCCAAAAACTGGTGAGTTCCTCTGGCACTAGAGTTCGACTCCCTAAAGGCAGAGACTAATTGCTTTTCTAAAATATAAAATGTTTTTTTTTTTAATTTTATTTTTTTTTAATTTAAATTTTTTTTTTAATTTTATTAGAAATAAGCATAATTAAATTTAAATCATAAAGTTATAATAGTCAAACAAAAAAAAGGGCCTTGCCGAATCCTTCTAAGTACTAACTTTTACTGTAATAATAATCAAATTACTATTTTCAGAAAAATGATTATCAATTTAAGCACTCTTATTACGATTTCTGTAACCATTATTACCCTATACGCTGAACAAATTTACCGATATGACGTACCCATTGTTACTGTGAGAGCTGGCAACGCATGGACTATCAATGGAAATTTTAAATTGGTTAACGTCATTAACCTGGACGAGTATTCAACAATTGCTGACAATATAACAACACTGGTCCAGGAACATATGCCACCCGGCAAAACGAAGGAAATAATTATTTTTCACCTGACGCAAGTACAAGATAGACTCATCGAGTTAGGAAGTATACAGGACAGAACTCGAAGATCAATCGACTGGATCGGCTCTGCATGGAAGTGGGTGGATGGCAATCCAGATGCCGCCGATTGGAACTCTATTTTAAAAAGTCAAAACGCGATAATTACTAACAACAATGAACAGTACAAGATCAACGCGCAGCTCCTGAATACTACTTATGGGGTTGTTCAAAAAACAAACGAGCTCACTACCAAGATGATTGATCCCAAAGCTGAAAAAAGATTACTACCACCGGCTCATCGCTAGAACAACTATAACAATGGGCAAACGAATTGAATTGCCGTTCAACGAAATACTAATTAGCCAGAATGAAACATTTGGCGTAAAAAGTCCTTGTCTAAACATCAACAAGGTGACAGTTTGCCAACAATCATCTTTAACACAACTACCTGAATAAACCTGTATACCACGCCTGCTCATAGGTGGGAATGCAAATTGTCGCTACAAGATGACTAAGTCGCGTATAATAGAAATGATAACAACAGATATTATTTTTCTAACAAATTTTGAAGGCGTCCTGACAACCCAGAGCAAATCACAAACCCTTAATGGCAGTTATCTGATACAGCTATACAATGAGAGCATACTGATCAACAATGAAACCTTTTCTAGTACATCAGTTTCGAGACTACAACCACTTCCCCCTGTCCTAACGAGCGTGGCTAATGAAAAACTATTAGTGGACATCAATCAGGTACACAACATTAGCTTGCACAACGTGGACAAGCTTCATTATCTTGGTTCGAAATTAAACCTGTCTCTTGGAACAAATATTGGTGCGGTCATCGCAATGGTTATTTGCATTGGGGTTTTATGGCATAAAATAACTAGAAGAGTCAACCTGCCAACAATCGAAATTCCACAGTCCGTCGACCCTACATTCAACAGAAAACATGCGATCTGCGGGACGCACAGTGGTCAATTTCGCGAGATAGCGGTCAAAACTCTATAACTTTTGACCGGATTGGTATTTTTGTACGCAATTTGTTTTGTTCAATAGGAGGGACTTTAAGCTTCAATTTGCGTGTTCAAACGTAAAAATCGACTGATAGGAACGTAAGTAATGTGGAGTTAAAAATGCATTTTAATTTTTTGTTGAGTTTCCATGTAAAAGTTGAATATTTTGACATTTTAAATAGGTATTTTTTTTTATAATTTCTTATTTTCTTCAATCGTATTTTACAACCAATACTTATTTATTATTCCTAAACTTAATTTTGGTCAGAAAATGCCAACATTTGGCCCCTGACATTTATTTAGTCTCAATATTCACAGGGGCCAAAGGTTGTTTTTTTTGGAAGAAAGCTAATTCTTGTGAGGATTAAACTGAAAAATAAGACTGAAATTCCCAACAATATCAATACCATTTGGATATATTATATACAGAACACAACATCGATAAAATTTTAAGTAAACTTTTACTATTGATTTAAATTGCACATATATTTTATTTAAATGTACTAAAATTAGAAACAAATTATAATCTTTAAACTAGTATTAATTAAACAATATTAGTAAAAATTTCTTCCAAATAGCTTTGATTTTCATTTTGCAGTAGTTGTTTAGCTTCATCATCTAACTCTAAAGAGGTTGATTTCCATTTTTGTCGAATACTGGACATATATGGGTCTGATGTGCACAACAAAAGATAAGATCTTCATTAGTACAATATCTGGAAATTTTTCTTGTATTGTGCTCGCGAAAGAATCTGTAGTCTTTGTTCCTTTTTTCTTGCGCTTCTTCTGAGAGATCTCCAATTGGAAGCATATTGTGCTGAATTAATTATTTCCCATGGAATAAAATTTTGTGAACTGTGGTTGGCATATGTCTCCAAGAATATTTTTGGTTATAAACGGTTGCTGTCTCATTAGCATACTGACCAAATTTTTTTGCATCTATCTTTTTGCTACATGCTATAACTTCTAATATGATTTGGAATCGTCGTATTAAATCATAATCTACTCCAGTTATAGAAGCTGCAGTTTCTGGAGCGGAAAAAAATCTCCTTGCCGTGTTTCCATCATTAGAATTTCCTTCTCCTTGCTTTGGCTGGTCAATTATAAGGCCTATCTCACGGTATTTTTCTTGAATATCTTTTTTTTTTTGCTTTCTTTTTTCCAAATTTTCTTTGTTGTTTCTCACTGTTTCGCCTAACGGGCCAAATTCCAAATCGTATCCCAATTTAAGAATATGCTCCATAAAACGAATTCTAGCATGAAGAGGTGACATTCGAAATTCATATGCTTCATTAAAACTATCGTCTTGTGTTGGTGGTTGGCTCAATTGACTTGATGCCGTTAAAGCTTGTGCAACTTTTCCATCGATCATTGTAAGTGACATTTTAAAGTTAACTTCGATGCATTGGTCATTAAATTCAAATATCACTGGTTGAAGTTCTTTGTTGACGAGGGAATTTCATTCTTCCATACATCTATCTCTGCAGCTCTACTAGTTGACGGCTCTGAACCAATATAAGTTTTTGTTAAACGTAATGGAACGAAAGAAATCATGAATAAATTGGCGTCTGATGAATTTCCCGCATTACATTGTTTGTATTGTTTCTGGCCAGAGGACCGATCACATCCCCATTTAGAAATTAAAGTCATGCTGCAATTTTTAAACTTCTTTAAATAGTCAGCATCAAATGTCTTTAATAATCGTTCTGCAGTATGTTCAAGAAGATCCTGCAGAAACTATATCTCGATATGATGGAAATATTCCACAATTTTTTTCATTGGTTCGCTTCCGCAATTCTATATATTGCTTTTTAGTCATTTTCAAATCCAAAAATAGTGCAAATGCTTCTTCTGGAGTTAATTTATTTTCTTCAGTTGGTGTCGGCATACTTTCTAAAATCCTTTTTGTGCGTCTGGGGCTTGCTTCCACTATTTTTTCAATGATAGCAATTTTACTCTTGTTAGTTTTCGATGGTTGAATTTGATGCAGAAATGAATCCTTTATGATGCTACAAGAAACTTCTTCATTGATATGTTTAAGCTTGCGTCTTCGTGATCTTTCACTACAATTATCAATTGGCTTTGCTGGTCGACCACCTTTTCCAGTTTCTGTGGTAGCTACTGATGACTTTTTAAAAATAAGTTTATTTCTTAACCATTCTTGGTTGCATACAATGAAATTTATAATCAAGCTTAAGTTCGTTTTTATTCTCTCTAAGAAAGAATTAATTAAATTACAAATTAGGTGATAATATTAAAGACAAGTTGGTTGCTTGAGTAAAACAATTTCTTGTTTCTGGAACATTGATTGTACCGTTTTCTTAAAGTATTTAAAAAGTTTTTTATTTTTAAGTTATGAATTTTAATTTCTTGTTTGTCGCATATTTTGAAGAATGGATTATTCATTATATGTAAAATAATGTTGTTTTCATCTTTCCGTTCAAAATATATATCAGATAGAACACTATAACTGAATTTAGCCATTGTTTAAACAATAATGAAGAAAAAAAAAAATGAATGCATGGATTAATATACTATTGCTCGAAGTTTCAACATGATCTTTTTTACCTCTTTGAAACATAATATAACAGGTACTTGGTTTTACCAGTTATTTCCATTGGTTTTAAATTTATTTGCAATTTTCAGGTATTTAAGTTGTGTAATATTAGATGGCAATAAAATCATTTTTTACCTTTTCCAAATGAATTGCCAGATACCACATAATTTGAGAGTTCTATTGTCATTTTTGTCAAAATTTTGATACACCCTTCTATGTGGACTAGGTCCAAATATAGGCCAACTTCTAATTTTAACAGAATTCTTTTTTGGGTCAATAAGAACTCTTGTACAAAATTTCATTAAAATATATGCATAATAGCCACTTTCACATACAAATAACTTCTCAAAAAATATGACGTGCATTTGTACCGAATATCTTACCTTGGGTCAGAAAAATTGCTGTAGCTCAAAAAGTGCAGTAAATTTGTGACTCACAGGAGTTGTGCTCTATGAAGTAGGAAATTTCCGAGAAATTTGATCTTTTTTAAAAAAAATATTTAAATTGTTCTGAAATCAGTAGAGCTTCAATATTTTTTACCAGTAATTTACCAGTAATAGGTTAAGTTAAGTTACAACACAAAATTTATTTCGTCCAAAAATCTTGAAAAACAAAAAAGTTATGATCATTTAAACTTTAAAAATTAACTAAAAATTAAATTCTGAAAAAGCCCATTTTGGACCACCCTGTTCTCAGGGTTTACTACTGTCTACTTTCATATGAGTCTAATAACTTTAAAATCGGAGAACAAAAACCAAAAGGAGTTTTGGCCGCTATCTCAAAATATTGACCACAGTGGGACGCAGATATTTAAAGAGGGAGGAGTTAGCAACAGCGGTGACACTGCCAATGAAATTAATTTGGAAGTGTAAGCAAATTCTATATTTACTAAACTTTCGCACGCGCATCCGTTCCCATTGTAAATTGCTGCATTGCAATTATTCTATAGGAAACTAATTTTGCTGGATCAGCGTCTGCATACTAGCACATGTTAATGCAACGTGATCAACCAATCGAACAGCCAACAGGTATGCAGAATTGAAGTCAGTCTTAGCTACGGAGAAGAACGGATAAGTTGTGCGCTCTCGTATTAATTATTTAAACTTAATTGTAAATCTAATTTTATATAGTTTATTTGACCTTTTTGTTAATATTAATTTAACTATTTTATTTAAGCTTTAGGTCTTTAAATAATTTTATTTTTATTTTTTCGATATTTCGCTACTCCTTTGTGTAGCATCATCAGGAAAAATTAACAAATTAACGTTATGAAAAATTACAATTAATTAATTTTGATTAATTTTATTATGAAATTTAATTATGAAAAATTACAATTAATTAATTTTTCATAACGTTAATTTGTTAATTTTTCCTGATGATGCTACACAAAGGAGTAGCGAAATATCGAAAAAATAAAAATAAAATTATTTAAAGACCTAAAGCTTAAATAAAATAAATAAATTAATATTAATTGTAAATCTTTTTAATATTGTTAATCCTTTTGATAAATTATATACCTTAAATAAAGTAATTAAATTATTGTGCTAAAAATTAAATAGTGTTAAACTAATTTGGCGGCGAAGTTGGAGCGCCTAAGTTTTTTAATAATCATCCACCTAGGATCCTTAACTGGCGCCCGAGCAGAGACCCTGAATAAAAGTGTAGTGTCCTTAATAAATGATAAAATGTATTATAAAAATTTCTGCGATCTGTACGGATCACTCCAGAAATAATAAAATAAAAAAGTATATAAAATTATAATTATAACTGGTATTCCCGGTGATCACGAAAAATATTATCACGGAAGGTTACCAGAGCAAAAGTGAAGTAACCCGTACCTTAGTAGGTTTTCACGATCATAAAAGTGGACTTCCAAAAAGGCACACTACGGAGCTTCCGCGAGGAAAAAAAGGATTGTAGGTGGATCACGTCGCGGTTCGTAGCTAAGTCTCATTATTGAATAAGAAATAAAAAAATATAAACAAAAAATATATATTATTTTTCTAATTAAATTAAATCAATAGAGGAATTAAATTTTAACCATTAAAAATATGAAAATTATATAATCAATAAATTACAAAAAATAAAATAAAATAGAAAAAATAAATTCTTATTTGAAATTAATAAGAAAAAAAATATAATAAAAATCTAAAAAGCTAATGAATAGAATTATTCTTATACATATCTAAAAATAAAAAAGGAAAAAATTATCCTTATATCAAAAAAAAAAAATAATAATAATAATAATAATAAAAAGAGCTCGATGAAAAAAGGAGCAAAAAGAAAATTTCTAAAAATCTAAAAGTGTAAGAAATAGAAGTGAGGTGGAGTGTAGTGAAACTGGAAGAGTCGTTTTAATTCTCAGGTGGGTCGAAATATTCTTTTACCACTTATATAAAAAAAAGGAAAAAACTATGGACGAAATGCAAGGGACTCTTACCACCCTAACAGGTTCACTAAACAGTGTTATTCAAAAACTGAAGGTAATGGAAAATAGGCTTAAATCAATTGAACAAAATAGGGATATAGTTGAGTTAAAAAGAAGGCTTGATTCATTGTGCCCGCCGTTCGGTAATGAGGGGCTCGATCAGATAGAACCCAGTCCTCTTTTACAGGCTCCAAGGAATGAAGAGGAGTTCAATTCGATATGTAGGCTTCCGAATAGTGTTAAGGAACTTAGAAGCTTTGATGGAAACCCATTGAACTACGTATCCTGGGTCCATGCAGTAGAGATGGTCTTAAAGGATTTTGAAATAGTAAGGCACAAGCCTATTTATACATCCATCCTGAGGAGCATACGCCAGAAAATAGCTGATGCAGCAATGATGGTAATGACTGGAAGGAAGTGAAAAATGTTTTATCTCTCCACTATGTTGGTAAGAGGGACATGCAGACCCTCGAACATCAGTTAAACCAATTATCACAGGACTCGTCAAAGGTAGACGAATTTTATGCGACAGTGAACCATCAGTTGTCTCTTATTAGCAATAAATTAAAAACAGAGACCTATATCGAAGAGACCATTAAAGCATTGGTAGCTACGCATAGAAATAGGGCATTAGACATATTTATCCGTGGGCTCAACCCAGACTTATCTAGGATGGTGATTATACAGCGACCAAGAACCTTACCAGGGGCATATTCGGCTTGTGTAGAACTCCAAAATGAGGAACAGCATATTACATTCGAAAGCGAAACCACGCGTGAACAATCCTCCAGCTATAGTGTCTGCCGTCAAAACACCACCGAGACCCCCAAGACCTCATTTCAACTATTCAAATAATGCTAGATATAACTATCACCGCTATGGACAAACTAATTCCAATAACCGATCTGCACCGCACTCGAGGTTTCACCAAAATAATATAGAAACCGTCGCAATAAAGGGTAAAAAGTAGAGGAAGTGAAATGTTTATGAATGATAAGCAACCACGTATTTTCCGTTTAAACACAGAAGTTGAAGGTGAAAAACTCAATCCTCAGGAAGAAATAACAATCACGGATTTCGATTCTGCAGCAAAGGAGCTAAATTTTTTGGAGGAGGCGCATCCAGCCTACCTTATATAGAATACACTACAAGTAGGAACACTAAATTTGATTTGATATTGAAATTAGAATTAGAATACCTCTTAGCACTAAAATATCAAACAGCCTAAATTATGTTTTGAGTGAATCCATGCCGGTCGAAACTAGGAATAAAATTAATGAATTAATTAGCAGATATAACTCACTATTTGGACCGCTAGATAGTAACCAAGCCATCGCAACAAACCTTCATGCAGAAATAAGGACAACGACGCTAGATCCTATTTACTCAAAAAGTTATCCATACCCCGCTGCAATGAGAGAGAACGTAGATAGGCAAATTGCGGAATTGTTATCTGAGGGAAAAATACGTCCTTCAAAAAGCCCATATAATTCTCCAATCTGGATTGTTTCAAAAAACCCAAAACCTAATGGTGAGAAACAATACAGATTGGTGGTTGATTATAAAAGACTGAACGCTGTTACTATTCCTGATACGTACCCAATCCCAGATATTAATGCCACACTTGCTAGCTTGGGTAATGCCAAATACTTCACTACGATCGATCTAACCTCAGGCTTTTATCAAATCCCTATGAAGGTTTCGGACATTCCCAAGACTGCGTTCTCAACTATGAATGGAAAATTCGAGTTTCTTCGCCTACCATTTGGATTGAAAAATGCACCAGCAATTTTCCAACGAATGATTGACGATGTTTTGAAGGAATACATAGGAAAAATGTGTTATGTCTACATTGACGACATAATCGTGTTCGGAAAAAGTGAAGAAGAACTCTTTGAGAATGTAGATACAATTTTCAAAAAATTAGAAGACGCAAGGTTAACATCGAAAAAACACATTTTCTGCAAACCGAGGTAGAATTTTTGGGATACATAGTGAGTGCAGATGGTATTAAACCAGATCCTAAGAAAGTTACCGCAATCGAAAATTTGGTTCCACCTTGCAATCTCAAAGGAGCTCAAAGGGTTCTTAGAAATGACATCATATTATAGACGCTTTAAAAAGGACTACGCAAAAGTAGCAAAGCCATTAACAAATTTGACAAGAGGGGAGAATGCCCAGGTTAAAGCCAACCAATCAAAAAAGGTTCCAATAGATCTAAAAGATGATGATTACTGGCTTTTAAAAAACTAAAGACCCTATTAACGACAGCCGAAGTCCTTGCCTTCCCAAATTTTGATAAACCTTTCAACCTTACAACAGATGCATCTAACTACGCCATTGGCGCTGTTCTTTCTCAAGGTGAGATTGGTAAAGATAAACCAATAGCCTATATATCCCGATCTTTAAACAAAACTGAAGAAGGATACGCAACTAATGAAAAGGAGATGCTAGCTATTGTCTGGGCGCTAGACAACTTAAGAAAATACCTTTATGGAACGAAAAAGATCAAAATATACACCGACCATCAGACTCTTACCTACGCGTTAGGTAATCGGAACTTCAATGCCAAACTGAAGAGATGGAAAGCTTGTATAGAGGAATACAATCACGAGTTGATCTACAAACCTGGTATATCAAACGTCGTGGCTGATGTTCCTCTAGCTAAAAACAAGCGTTAATCACATCAGTGACGTTTCCACAGAAACTGCTAGTGAAGGAGATTCTCAGGAAACAAGAACAGCGTCAGAGACTAGAGATGATGACGGTGAATCAATAGACTTAATTCCTCATGTAGAAGGCCCCATAAATGTCTTCAAAAACCAGATAATCATTGAAATAGGTCCTTAACTGCAGTCAAACGAAACACCCCATGATCATTTCTTAGGTCACTACGTATCCTCACCCGAATGGAATTCCGAAAACCTCTTGGATATTCTCAAGAGAACAATGAATCCCACTGTAATAAATGGCATCAAAATCCCAGAACCTTATTTGGAGATTTTACAAAACCTGTATTTGCAACATTTTTCAAAATATAAAATTAGAATTGCTCAAAAGGTAGTCAAAGACATAAGATCAGAAAACCTTCAGTTTGAGATAATTCAGAAAGAACACTATTTCCCACGAATGTATGCCCTCATTACAAAATTTGTTGAAAGTTGTGACATTTGTAATAGTAATAAGTATGATAGCAATCCAACAAAACCTTTATTGCAAGACACGCTTATACCAACCATGCTATGTGAAATATTACATATGGATATAATTGAGATACAAAATTAAAAATTCTTGTCCGTACTCGACAAGTTTTCGCTCCTTTAGAATTGATAAAATTGTGTTTTTCGAATAATATTTTGCGCCATATTTTGATTGTTTTGATAGCGTTTTCGGTCGCGCCATTCTACGTTGTAGTTTTTTAAAACCTAAAGCAAATTGTAATATTTTTAAAATTTTTATTTGCCTTATTGTGGATTTTAATAAACCAAAGTAAATTTAATTTGTAAAAATAAAACATTACTGTTAACCATTCCAGATTTTATTGAAACTTTTTTTATCTACATGTCTTGACTCCCTGCATCGAAATATAATTTAAAAACAATTCTATCTCTTATATTTTTACTACATAATAAAAAAAATAAAACTAGAAATATATACATATATATTTAGCCTTTAACTATTGAGGTGAAATATTTTGGCGTAGTTCCTGTGGTGGTGGTAAATTTTACCCCATTTTAATTTTTAAAAATTTTTGCCAAAAAAATATATTTTTTTAAATTATTTCTTTTTAACTGGAATAAGAAAATACATTTCTAAATTAATAAAATAAAAAAATCGAAACTTTAGTTAAACAAAACAAGGATTTTATTTCATAGTTACTTTTCTTAAAACTAAAAAAACAGTACAAACATAATTTGAAAAAATTTTGACTGAAAAAACTAAACTTTTTGTGTTTATTTTTTTATTGCGAGAATTCTTGTGCCTAGTGCTTGTGGTTCCTTTTATGTGAAGATAGCCGTTTGGAAGCCATCGACACCAGCCCCACATTTTTATTGGTCCTTCGAACCGGATTTTTGGAATTTTGTTGGTGGAACCCCAAGTTTATATTGAGATAAAGTGGATAAATTGTGGTGATATTACTTTCATTTATTTCTTTTTGCATTTTTCTTGTAACATTTTGTTGGTAAAACATACTAGAAAACAAATTACATTTAACAGTGGCTGTTTGTGCTGATTAAAATTTCCTTTTGTTTAATAAAGCTTTGAATTACATACTTATGTAAATTATCAAAGCCACAAACTAATTATTTTAGTTGAGTCACCCTGTTTTTAATTCTTCAACTCGATCAACAGGGCACTTCCTTACATTAGTTTTTGATTTTGTTTTGTTTTTTCGTCTTCGCGTTATTTTTCTTTTTGTTTTTTATTAGTTTTGTTTAATTTGTGGAAATACTTTCTGATTAATTTTTGTGTTTATAAAAGCACAAAATATTGTTTTTATTTATAATTAAAAAGTGTCTACCAAAACAAAAAACAAAGTAAAAAAAATGAGTGGTATAAGTTGTTAAACATACTTAAATACATATATACACACAAAACAACCACCACAAAGCAAAATAAGAAAAAACATAAAAATTTTTCGATAATTTAAAAAAGTGAGTTTATTATTATTTTTGTGTTAATAAATTCATTATTTATTTGTTGTTACCCGATATAGTTTGGGATAATATTCCTTTTGGAAAAAATTGTGCATGAAACTTTTAGTGTTTTCTTTTGGACATTAGGGACGTCCAAATTTTCTTTTATATTTTTGTTATAAAAGATTTAAATTTTAATTATATTTTTCTGAATAATGGGTTGACTGAATGTGGTTTTATTGAAACCAAAATTAATTTATCAAAAAGTGTATTTTTTAAACTCACGGTATTGTTCCGAAAAATAGCACGCATTATAGCTTTCCTTTTTCGCGGAATATAATAATTTTGAATAATTTCTTTATTTTTGCTATTTGTTGATTTTAGTAAATTATTTTACAAAAAATTAGAGTTTGTAAGAGTTAGAGAGCGACTGTGATGGTTTGCCACAAAACCGCTTTTCAATAGATCTTCAGAAAGAGGAATTGGAAATTTTATGGAATAAGGTAAGGGTTGCCTACAAGACTCTGGCTGCCACCAACTCAGGTGAAGATTGCACTCTAGCCCTACATCTGTATGGAAAATGTCGATCAGCGTACGTTGCATTCGCTGCTCTTTTGGATCGACTACTATATAAGTTTGAAGATAAATCCGCAAACTCAGCAGGAATATATCCGAAGAATTTAGATGATAGTGTAGATGCTCTGTTGCAATCATCGAAAAATAGTTTTGAATCGCTAGATTTCAATAATTTAGATCTAGTCAATCTTGATGCTATAGAATCAAGTAACCATTTTTTTTCGGTGGGTAACAATTATACAGATTTAGAGGAAAAAACAGAAAATCTGTATATAGAAGTTAAAGCAACAAAAATGGAAATTCTTGCGACGGATGTTACCATTCCTGATGGCGATATTTTGGAACATGCTAGGTTTTTTTCAAAGAGGCAATTAAACTTGTATACACGTAGTTTCGTTCCATCAAATTTAATAGAAGATTTATCCGATAAATCTTTTTTCCTAAAACATTATCTTAAGGGAAAATCGAAAAATATTTGCAAACTAGGTGATTTGCAAGAAACTAAAATTTCAGCTAAATCACGGTGGAGTAAATCGAGCATTTCTAATTGGAGGAAATTAAAGGCGTTCTCTAAATGGAGAGAGAAAATTTAAAATTTTAGTTTTCCTTATTTTTTCGATTTTTTGAAATGTTAACATCCCTCTAAACCCAACATCATCCTAGTTCTAGGATATCTTCGGAAGATTGTCATCAGAGCATAATGGTTTGAATATGGCAGCTTACTAAAATTTTATATGGTTATGGAAATGCAGAAGAATTTTTTGAATTGCTTTTTATGACCGTACCTGGCACGCTTGTGAGATATGAGCAGGGTAAGCGCTCCGGAGATATATTATACTTTTACATAAACCGAGTATAAGACCTAGTTCGTTTAGCTCGATGAGAAAGAAAATCATAGCTCTGTCAACGAGTACCTAGTTCGTCTAACTGCCCTTAGAGTAGAGGACCTAATTCGTCCCAAAACTCAGCCAGGGGGCCTCGTTCGTCCGACGGCTATAAGGGTGAGAGACCAAGTACGTCTTGAGCCTTGATTCCTACTATTTCGAGAAACATAAGTCAATTCCAAAATGTAGAAGTACTCCACAAAAAGACCGAAAATATCGATATCTAGTAGCGAAAGAGGCCTAGTTCGTCTCAAGCTTTAGGTCATATTTTCTCGAAGTATATAGACACCCCATTAATCAACAAAATATGGAGCATGTTGCACAGGACAAGATGCTGAGAGGGATCAACAAAATTTTTTATATCATATATTTTATCTTATTTCTTTATATTTTATTCTCATCCTAGTTTGTTAGATTTTTTGGTTGCAGTACTGCAAGGCGGCCGTGATGTTCGCGTCTGAACAATGATGATTTTCCATGCCTGGTTAATGGTTGAGAGTGATGCCAAAGCTAGTGGAAGTTTTTTACGTCTATCATCAATTGCCGCTTATTCATGATCCTTAGTTTTTTCTATACTTTTCTAAGGTGGAAGTTGCGCCTTTAGAATTAATTAAATTGTTAAAAAGTTTATTTGTAACTTCTTCTTATTATATTTTGATTGAAAAAACTAAACTTTTTGTGTTTATTTTTTTATTGCGAGAATTCTTGTGCCTAGTGCTTGTGGTTCCTTTTTGGTGAAGATAGCCGTTTGGAACCCATCGACACCAGCCCCACATTTTTACGTCCACTCAACCCTTATAGAAATTTACAGGTGTCGAAGGGCAGCGAATGAAGAACTCAGCGTTCAAGAATTTATGTATGTAACCGTGGATAGATATAACAATACTATACTCTCCGTTACAGGAAAAATACCTAGCGAAGTATTTTTTAATAGGGCAAAAGCATCCAACTTTAACAAACTGTTGCAGGCTCGGTCTAAAATTAACAAGGACCTTAGAGCACTAATTAAAAGAAATGCCAGAGAAAGAAATGAACAGGAAACGCACATCTCCCAAAAATTTTAAGAAAGGCGATGCCATCTTTGTTAGGATAAAAAATTTAAAGCAAAAAATAAACCAGTTTTTAGGAAAGAAAAAGACAATAAAGTTACAATAGGCACGGTAAGTGGTAAGGTTCACATAAAAAATTTGAAGCAAAGTCCATAAGTAATCGCTAACGAACTTTCAAGATTGGGTAGAATCGGTTAAGCCACCGACTAGCCATTACTATAGGATTATATCCGCCTGGATAGTTAGAAGAACCAACCTGTCTTGGGATTGCAGAGTGTCACGGGCAATTTGGCCCAGATTGGACACTGCGAAAACCAAGTTACTTCTGTGTTTAGACAGGAAAGTTCTGAGAGTAGTGATAGGTGTGATCACTGGTCATTGCGCCACTAGGGCAAGAATTAGTAAATGGGTCGCCGGTACATCGTTATTTTGTAGGATGTGCGAGAACGAGGAGGAGTTGGAAACTGTGGAGCACATCGTGTGTCACTGCCCGGTATTACAAAGCCGCAAACTTAGATGTTCAGATTTCTCGATGGGCTTTTCGACATCGCGCTGTGTACAATCGAGGATGTTGTCGGCTTCGTCAAGGAAATCGGGTGGCTGAGTGATAAGTAGCAGGACGCATAATAGGTCTCCCTTTCTCCTTTTGTTTTTTTTTCTTAGTTTTTTATTTAGCTGCAGGGAATCACAATGGACCCTCCGGGTCTCCTAGCGGATGTGCCATTTCTGGCACAATCTTTCTTAACCTAACCTACAAATATGTACATATTGACTATAAATTAGTACGAATTAAATTCATATTTTATTTTATTGAAATTTTTCTCAACTTAAATTAATTCTTTCTATACAGCACGCAAATAGTTGTTTTATTTGTTTATTTAAATATATAAAAGTCTACATAATAATTTCATACAGACTTTAGGTCTGTTCAGTAACTTTCCTAGCAGTAACTAGCAATGAGAGAGTAAAACAGAAATTTACATTATTACTCTCCTAAATATGAAAAAGTAAATGAACGCTTTACTTTACGTTAACAAGTAGACTACGGTGGCGTCAGGAAGGACTTAAAACCTCTACCGATTAGACCATAAAATAGTACCTTTGAAAACGTAATTGTACTGATAGGGCAAACATAAAGTAATCTGCCGTTGTTAGCCAGAAATGTTGCTTTAGAGAAGTTTAAACTAATAATAGTAGTCTCAAGGAAACCATAGAAATAAATCAAACAACAAAAATAAAAGCACAATAATTTAAATAAAATTATTGTTTTAAAATATTGGGTAGTTTTTGAAAGATTTTATGATGCATTTAAGCTTTACATGTTAATATTTTTGGTTAGTCAGTGCTAATAAACATAAATAAACATTCTTATTTCACAGAAACTTCTATAATATTTACATTAACAATATTCCAAAACAAAAATATGTTTATTGTTTAAAATATATTAAAAACTGTACAATACAAACTTTAAAATCAGAATTGTACCGAAAAAGTACGATTGCAATAAATGTGTCATCCCTGATTTGTTTACTATTTATTATTTTAAAACAAAAAGACCTAAAATGAAAACCTAAATTTAAAAAGGAAAAACTAAATTTTATCGTTTGATATCCTCGCTAAATTAAAGAAAAACAATATACCAACAAAATTTTATTCACTTTTATATTATTTTCACTACTGATAGTTTTCTCAATATTGCAAAAATTTCTTTTTTCATACAATTTTTCCAAAAATATATTTTGAACACAAAATCCCGAACAGCTGTTTGTTTAGCTATTCGTCTAATAGAACGGACGTGTTTTTTTTAGCTCGCAAAAAGCGTATAAAACAAACAAAAGTTAGTGTGTGAATTTAAAATAAACAAACAAACAAAAACAATAAAACCTGTTTGATACAGAACAACAAAGTTGTTGTATTTTTTTTTCTCTTGTTTACAACGGCATTGCTAGTTGAATAATAAGACAAGCCAAATATACAGTGCGAGGGCTCATTTATAGGTCACTCAAATTTAAACATTCTTAATAAAAGTGCGAACGTAAGCAGTAGAAATGCTAACGTTACGATAATTGCTGATGAAAACAGCGAAATAACCAAAAACAAAAAAACTGATTTATTTTTAAATGCTGCGCCAATTCATCGCACACGTTCTTGCTCACCGTTGTTGCTAAGTAGTGACAATAAAATAAAAATAAATAAATCATCGTTGCCTTTTGAATACAGTACGACAAAAACAATAACGGACAGTGCCCAAAAATTCAAGACTCAAGTGGGAATGGATAGATACGTGACTGTAATGAAAAGACGTCGAAGCCCTAAATCTTCGCAGTTAGCACCAATAACGAAAGGACATAAAGAAAAGGACGGAATAAGTTCCCAAAATCGTTTCGCTATCTTAGATAGTGAATCAAGTGAACCTAAAACCGCACCCAAGTCGTTCAAACCACCTCCAATATATTTAAGGGAGAAAAATTCAAATGAGTTAATAAATAAACTGATTTCACTGATTGGAGAGAATTTTTTTTATGTTATTCCCATTAAGCGTGGTAACATTGACGAGACAAAAATACAATTCATTGATGAAAGCAGTTACCGTAAAACTGTAAACGATTTTGAAAGCTGCAAAAAAAATGTTTATACCTATCAGCTGAAGAGTAGCAAAGGTCTACAGGTAGTCATTAGAGGCGTAGATGCATACGTTGATCCAGCTGTAATAAGAGCTGGACTTCAAAAAGCGGGTTTTAAAATAAAAATTGTAGATAATCTCCGAAATCGAGAACGTGTCCCCCAACCGCTATTTCGAGTTGAACTGGAACCTGGCGATTTAAGATTTAAAAAAACGAAACACAGTAGAGCAACCACATAAACGATCAGGACCCGTTCAGTGCCTAAACTGTAAAGAATATGGTCATACTAGGGCTTACTGTAAGCTGCCTACTGTTTGCGTAGTGTGTGGTGAGCTGCATTGTTCCGATCAATGCGATAAGTCAAGGGATGACACGAAGGTTAAAAAATGTAGCAATTGCGGTGGAAACCACGCTGCCAACTACAGAGGATGTCCTGTTTATTCTGTTGTAAGGAAGACGTCTCAAAAATCAAATACTCCCCCTAAGCAGAATCAGTATCGACCAAATGACCATTACCCTCAGCTAGGTCAACCAACGACTCAACATATTTCATAGGCTGACATGCTAAAAAACAACCAAGTTTATAAAGCGCCATCGGCAGTTAACCCGAACCAACTTTTGCACCCGGAACCTAAAGACCAAACACCTTCGGTTAACTATAGTCGTCTGGAAGGAACCATTGAGACATTAGTACAGTCGCTAAACACTTTTATGAGCTCTATGGGTAATATGATGCAAGAAATGTTAAAAATGCAATCTATGATATTGCAGGCAGTATTTAGCAAACCATGAACTGTTTAAAAATATGCTTTTGGAACGCAAACGGCTTACGCCAACATAAAAATGAACTCGAATACTTTCTCAAGAACCAACAAATTGATGTCATGCTGATTGCAGAAACACATTTAACAAGAAATAGCTTTTTAAAATCAATGGCTATATTTTATATGACACCAAAGACCCCCGTGGAAGAGCATGTGGTGGTTCAGCAATACTTATTAAGGGTATTTCAAGAGAAATCATTAAAGCTGAAACATCACTAGTATTATCCTCAGATCATTCACCAACTATTGTCTATATATGGAATCAACAAAATATCGTATCACCAACAACAAGGACAAGCATAAATTGGCTGAAATATAGAAAATATCTCAGTACGCATTGCTCTGAAAACATCCCGCTAAGAACACCAGAAGACGTAGAGCAGTGTATAATTGATTTTGAGCGAAACATCAAATTAGCTGCCGATGTCGAGCGGCTCTTGACTGAAAAAAGAAAAATTCGTAGAGAGTGGCAAACATATAGATCTCCTCAACTTAAAACTAGACTTAAAGATTACACGAAGCGGCTAAGAGACCTACTAGAATCTCAAAGGGTAGCATCTCTGAAAAATTACCTAGAAGATCTGGACCCAACTCCACAATCAGATTATTCATTATGGCGTGCATGTCGAAACCTCAAATAACCAGTCGTACGTAAGCCTCCATTGCGAACTTCTTGTGGAGGCTGGGCAAGAAATGATACCGAAAAAGATAATCTGTTTGTTGATCATTTAAAAAACGTGTTTACTCCATTTGTCTCCACTGATGTAGCTGAGCTGCCACCTATCGATGTTAGTCCGGCAGTTACCCTAAGGTTTGAGCTTCGAGATATTGAAAAGGCAGTAACTGATTTAAATTCTAGGGAAGCTCCTGGTATTGATAAAATCAGTAACAAAATGTTATTTGAATTGCCCCGTATAAACCAAAAAATCATTCTTTTTGTTTTTAATGCCATTTTACGTCTTGAGTACTTTCCTATAAAGTGGAAAATTTCTTTGATTACTATGATACCTAAGCCTGGAAAAGACAACACCAAAGTTGAATCATACAGACCTATAAGCCTATTATCAAATATATCAAAGCTGTTTGAAAAATCTTAATAATTAAGTTGAACCCAATTCTGAGCGCCAAAGGATGTATTCAATGGCTTCAGAAAACAACATAGTACGTTCCAACAAACACACAGATTAGTAAATGCAATTAAAAAGACCTTTGAAGAAAAAAAATACTGTTCTGCAATTTTTATCGATGTTTCTCAAGCATTTGACAAGGTATGGCCCGAAGGCCTTATATACAAGTTAAAGCTGAATTTGCCCAAAAACTTCTATAAGCTTATAAAAAATTATTTAACTGATCGAAAGTTCATACTAAAAGAAGGAAATTTCTTCAGCTCGCCTCAGCTTATTAAAGCCGGAGTTCCACAGGGTAGTATTTTGGGACCCATTTTATATTTGCTGTAAACATCCGATATGCCAACTAGCAATCAAGTGCACACATCAACATTTGCTGATGACACAGCTTTTTTAAGTATTCATGAAAGCGCGCAAGTTGCATCACAAGATTTACAAGATCATGTACTCAAATTGGAAAAATGGTTGAATAAATGGAGAATTAAAATGAATGAACAAAAATGTACTCATATAACTTTCACACTGCGTAGGGACTCATGCCCCCCTATTCGCATAAATAATCAAATGATACCCCAGCTTTCAGACGTCAAATACCTCGGTATACATCTTGACCGGCGCCTTACTTAGAGAATCCACATAGAGTACAAGTTAACACAAAAGTTAAAAGCAGTCCAACTAAACTGGCTTATTGGCAGAAACTCTACCCTCGGCTTAGATTGCAAAATACTACTGTACAAGTCGATACTTAAACCAATTTGGTGCTATGGGATTCAATTATGAGGCACTGCCTCAGCTAGCAATGTTGAAAAAATTCAAAGGCGCCAAAATAAGATTCTTCGAATAATCACAGTTGCTCTCTGGTATATCAAAAACTCTAATATTCACAAAGATCTAAACGTGCCAACAGTTAAATCAGAAATAGCGAAACATGCGGTAACGTATTTGAAAAAGCTTGAAACTCATCCAAATCCATTGGCGCGTAACATTCTTAATGCTCCTGGTTACATTCGACTAAAAAGAAGAGATACTGCTTTTCTTGGCCGTACAATAGAGGGATGACCCGTAAATGATTTCAGAAATCGAGAAACATACATTATTTTGTGTCTAGCACTGGCTGGACTTAAAAATAATATTTTAGACTTAAGATATGAGTAATTATTGTTAGTTCAAACATATTGAAGATACAATAAATAAATATGAAATCAAAAAAAAAAAAAACAAAAAAAAAAAGCTGTTTGATTAATTCTTGCTAGTAAAATTTTTACTTTTAAACTTGCAAGTAATTTCACATTTTTATTCTCTTGTTTTGCTCTCTCGTTGCTAGTTTTTAGAGTTAATGAATGCTTTTCTAGTAACAATTAGTACTAATTTGCAGTTACTGAACACAGCTTTCATATCACAATTTAATAATTTTATTTCTTTTCTATTCCCATTTGTGCTTTCCGATTTTTTTTTTTTTTTTGACAAATATACCATATGTTACTGATCTGTGTAGGTAGAAAAATAGTGTTGTTTACTATTGTTAAGAAGTAGTTAGAAAATCTTGCGGTGGTTACTGCAAATAAAAAAGCTGTTGACTAATATAGCGATGGTCGTCTTATTAAAAATTAGTAAATTGTACCACAGGACTTACTAACTGCTCTTTAACGATAGAAGACAAGACTATTTTTTACACCCACACAAATTAGTAACATGTGGCATCTCTGTCCAAAAAAGCGAATAGGCTTAAATCTAGTTTTCGTAGCTTCTCGAATCAAAAACGTATCCAGGGTGATAGAGATTCCAAAACTAGAAAAAATTATGTGAAAAATTGGCGGTCGCCCATATTTTCAGAGTTACTCTGTGCACTACATTTGAAATGTGGCTATCATTTAAAAGCTTTTAAAAATATATTTCAAGTGGTTCTCAAATGTTAAACAAATTAACCCATTTTTGATGTAAATTTGTATATAGTACGTATGTAGGAAATCTTTAGTAAGCGATGTTCATGTTGGTCATACCATAGAGGAGAAAAAATCTTAAGTAATCGATTTGTGTTGGTTATTCCATAGGTGAGAAAATTCTTGCGCCCGGCCGAAGGCCGGTTATGCAAAAAAATTAAATTTTAAGACGAAGCCGGTATTGGTATTCGATTTGAGAGATTTATTTGTTATTATATTTCTCTTTATTGGTAAATTTAATCTTTTTTATATTTTATTTATTTATATAAATAAAGCAACTACATACTTATTTGTGTGCTGTATAGAAAGAATTAAAGTTGACAAATATTTCAATAAAATAAAATGTGAATTTAATTTGTACTAATTTATAGTAAATATGTACACATTATGTATGTTTATATTTTTTATTTAAATAAATTAATTATTTAGGCCTAAGTTCTTAATTATAAAGAGATAAAGAAAAATTAGACACCAGCAGAGTGAAATGCATTTTCTAGACAGCTACGGCCGTCATCAGCAATCTTCGTATCTATCTACAAGGTAGTTTCAATTGTTATTAATTTTCTATTTAAACAAACTTACCAAAGAAATAGGATATGAGAAATTTAAATTTTTATATTATATTTCATAGGAGATAGAGCTTTTTGAAATTGTTTTACACTTTTAAACACTATTTCTTAATATTATACTACCAAGCAAAATTTTTTTTCTGTAGATTTGTATTAACGAACTCTTTCAGAATCTATGGTGATCTTAAAAATTTGATCTCAACTCCATATTTAAGTTATATTTTAAAGCAAAAATAAAAATTCAAATAAAACTCTTAAAAAAGGAGTTTTATTTTGCCGTCATAAAATAAAAGTTTTTTGAGGAGTTTTATTTTTACCGTCAGAAATTAAAACTCATTTTGTTTATTTACATAATTTTTGTGAAGAGATTTGAACGGAGGCCGGTCAAAACCATTTTAAGAGCATATAATGCTCTTTTTACGCTTACCTGGGTTGCAGGAACAAACTGTTTTATATGAAATGAGTTTTATTTTCTGGCAAAAAAATAAAGCTCCAAAAAAGTTTTAATTTTTAACGTCAAAATAAAATTCTTTTTTTTTAAACTTTCATTTGAGTTTTTATTTTTATTTGAAAAATAAGTATTTTTAATGGATTTTTTTATTTAATTCTATAATAACTGTATAATAACTGTTATAAAATAATTTTTTCCAAATGATAACTGTTATTTACGGTCCCTGTTCAAAAGCCATCACAATGAAAAATAAAAACTTCGAGAATATAAACCGTTTATTTGACAACAATAGACTTGACAACAACAATAGCTACTTCAAACAATAACGAGTATTGTTAAAATGTGTTGCTGCGCAGCGAAATCGACAATTTTGTTGTTTAATTATTTTAACGTTTCTATATTTGTTAAAACAGGTAAGTGAATTGCTGCAGTCGTTATAGCAAACAACAAACTTATTTATGCTTGCCACACAATATTAATTGCTTTTTATTTAAAAAATTAGTGAAAGAAATAAAAAATTATCTTTTTCGCTTTTTCCCTTTTTTGCAATAAAACAAAAAAAAATAAACGTCAGTGTAAAAAATACAATTGAAATGTGTTTTACATCATAATATAATTATATGTACATGAGTTCTGATGAATATATCATAACGCTGATATAATGCTAATAAATGAAGTCTACACGAGATAAATTTTCATCATGATATAAATTTTACATTCATCACGATATACATTTCTCAGGTGTGGACTCCGGTGTTAAAAGATAGTGATAAGATAATCCGATTGTCCGTAACGTCTTTAGCCAAACTCGGTCATAGATTGTCAACTCAGCAACAGCTGACAGCAGCAGAGCTGTTACAACAACCACAAATAAGACACAAAAAGTGTAGTGTGGCCAGATCACAGCTTTAATTGGAAAGGGATATCAAGAGTTAATGTTTTTCTGATATTTAGAGATGTATATCTCGTTTTTGTTATAGCTGCAATTTTAATTTTTATTGTTAACAAAATATTTTCGAAATTGTCGGAAAATTGTAAAAAAAAAATAATTTTTGTGCAAAATTAATTGTTTATATTTTTAGCACAAATTACGTTAAACACAAAAATTTGTGCTAAAAATATAATTTGTGCAAATACCACCCACAGCGACCAAGAAAGCAAAATAAAATAACGGAATTAAAACAACAGGAACAAATGTAAGTTTGGCAAAGGATTTTGCTATTTCAGGAGTCGCTGGTGTATAATGGACTGTCCAAAAGGGGACTGTGTCCGTTAAAGCGGTTCACTACCGAATAATCTTCGCTACAAAAGCAGCTATTATAGTTTGTGGCTGTGAAAATCTTTTTTGTCAAGGAATCCGATTGTTGGAACATTAGTATATGATATTCTTGAATTCGCTTTCTAATCTTGTCGCTAATTGGGAAAAAACTGTTATGGCTGGTTGATGTTTCAATTTGAAGGGAATGCGAAGAACTCATGAAACAATTTTCAAAAACAACTACTGTTTATCAAACCAATAAAAGAAGGATACACCCATTTAAATCAAAGGATTTCAGTAATCAAATATTGGAATTATGTACATTGTTTTAGGAATGTGCTGCTACTGTTGCCGAATGTAAAATTGTATGGAATATTTGCAGAATTTGTCAACAAAAGACTGGTAAACAAACAAAAGTTGTGCAGGCACAAAATTTAATTTTTTTTATACTTTGAAAATGTTTAGTGTATGAGAAAGGGCTCCGCTAAAAATACACCCGATTAATTCTTCAAAGACTTTTTAAATCGCTTTAATCGTATAGCAATTAGATTTTTTAACATATCATTTTTAGTATAAATTATTAAATTATTTTATTTTTTTTAATTAAAAAGAAAAACAGTCATTAAATTGTTTTAGCCTAGAATTCTATGATGTTATTTTATTAATTCGACAATTGCTGTATGTAAATATGTTGAGAAATATACAGTCGGAAACTATAATTTAAATACACCTCAAAAATTGTTTGTGTAAAGAAAAATAAACGTTTCAGAAAAACTTTAAGTAGTCGAATTCGCTTAAGCCGGTTAAAAGAAAAAATTGCTTAATTGACATTGAAAATGCTTAATTTTTAATTTCTTTGAATTTTTAAGCCTTTTAGTTCGCTTAAAGGGGAATTCGCCAAATTGAAAATTCGGGTAAGTGACACACAATTTTTTTGCAAAGGCACACATTTAAATCATCATCATCATCATTTAAAAATCATCGCTTAAAAGAAAAAAACAATATTTTGGAGACAATGATGAAGCTTCACGCAAAATAAATGATCTGGAACAAATATTGTGTCAAACACATTTAATGCAATCCAATAAAAAAACAAGTAAAAGTGCTACATATATACAGACATGTACAGCATTATCCATATTGTTGACTCTACATCAATTAAAATAAGTCGTATGAGAAAAAACTCATTATTCATACTTTAAAGAAATAGAAGAAAGCGGCGACGCAGCTAAAGGAAAACAAATTCCGTTGGCTACAATTGTCGCCGTGTTGTCAGCTACTTAATGATATTGAAGACGACAGCTACATCGTAAACTCTGACATTGTTGTAGAAATACTTATTTTGTTTTATAAAATTAAATAACTTTTTTTAAAAAAATTATAAATATTTCAAAACTTTTTGTTTGTATATGAAATTGTAATTTGTAATTTTGTGACATTTTCTTTTGTCGAATAAAATATAAATTAACCTATGTTTACGCCACAACGGTGGTCGTGTAGCCATGTAGCTATCTATACTGGCTTTAAAAAAATCGTTTAACTTTAAACCAAGGACCGGAAAAAGTTTTTTTTTTCGTTTTGTACAAAAATATTTATTATTGAGGATGAACAAATATTTTAAACAGTAGGAAAACAATATATATAAAACATAAAAGATATTTAAATAAATATCCGTAAAGTTGAAAAAAACAAATTTTTCAAAATAAAAAGCTTTCTTAGGAAAAAAAAAATAAAAAAACTTTTTTTGTGTTCCTTGTGATTGTGTTTCGGATTTTCATAAAATACAAAAAAAATGAAATTTTCAAATAAAATGGGATGTTTTAACCTATATAATATAGAATCCTATTTATTTCTCGCCACAACGGGTCCGGAAAATTTTTGTTGTGCAATAGAGTTTTTAAAGCACACATGGGTTACGTGAAACGTCATTATTATTTAGTTCCCAAAAAATTTTTTTTTTTTATGAAGAAAGCGTTTCTTTAGAATTTGCACATTTAAAGAAACCAAAAGTTTAAAGCGTTATATAAAACGTGGATACACAGAGACAACTATTTGTCAGATTCAAACAATTAATTCGCATAAATAAAACATTTTTTGTTTGAATATGGCCCTATAAACAAAATTGTAAAATCAGACATTTAATTTTAAAATTAGTTTATTGAAAATATTCCACGATTTTTTCAAACAAATAATTGTGATATTTGGTAAAAAAAATTGATTAACTAGGGTTGTGTTTTTAGATTTTTTTGGCATTAACTTGGGTTGTGTTTTTGGATTTTTTTTTGGCATTAACAAAAAACAAAACATACATTGTGTGAATAATTTAAAACAAAAACAAAAAAACAAACCTGTTTTAATACAACAACAAAGTTGTTTGTAAAATATTTTTTTTCTTTTTCCTTTTCTTTATTTTTTACAACGGCATATTGAATTGCTACATTTAAAATAAAACAAAAACAATAAAGGCTAATGAGCCTCTTTAATTTAAGCAATAAAAATGTGGACAATATTGTATTAAATAAAAACAAAATAAATTAGTCAAGTGCGAGTTAGACTCACACACTTAGGGTTCCGTACTATGTTTAGTACAACTTTAAAAATTCAAGTTGTTAATTTTTCCATGTCTTATGAGTCACCCTTTAATTTTAAAATTAAAGTCATAATTGCATCACTGTTGAAACACCCTTTAAATTTTAGCAATTTTTGTTATTGCGGCCATGGTAATACACTATCTATAAAAATATACATGCGCCTACCTATTGCGGTTCAAAAAATAAGGTAATATACGTGAAAAACATGTCACTGATGGAACACCCTTTAGATATTAGTAATTGTTACAGCGGCCGAAGTACAACATCTACTGTAAACATTTAAAGAGTCTACCTATTACGGTTCAAAAATAATGCTATTTACGTACAAATCATGTCTCTGTCGGAACACCCTTTAATTTTGTTATTTGCTATGGCGGCCATGGCAATTCTCTTTCTGTGAATATAACAAGAGTCTACCTATTACTATTAAAAAATAAGTTACTATACGTGAAAAACATGTCAATGTCAGAACACCCTTTAATTTTTAGTAATTGTCATGACGGCCATGGCAACACATCTTCTATACAATCTGGAAGAGTCTACTTATTACGGTTCAAAAAATATGTCGTTATACATGAGAAACACGTCACTTTCGAAAAACCCTTTAAATTTTTATTGTTTTTAAAGGGGTCATAGTAATACACCATTTGTGAAAATTTCAAAAGTCTATCTGTTATGGTTAAAAAATTAGTCAATGTGCATGCAAATCACGTCACTGTCGGCACACCCTTTAATTTTTACTATTTGTTATAGCGGCCATAGTAATACTCCTCCTGTAAAAACTTCAAGAGTCCACCTATTATCGTTCAAAACCTATGCCATATACATACAAGTCACTAACAGAACACCCGTTAATTTTTAGGTTTATATTGTATACTTGCTTATAACGCGAACATAGTTTAAATCACTGCAAATTTTAAGTGGTTGCTTCCTAAAGCTCAAGAAATAAAGATATCAAGGCAAATAACACGTCACTTTCGGAACACCCTATAAGTTTTAGTACTTCTTGCTATAGTGGCCACAGTTATACTCCTTCTGTGAAAATTTCAAGAGTCTACCTATTATGGTTCAAAACTTAGGCCTTATACATGCCTCCTACAGTTCAAGATATAAACACATATTCGTGAATAACACCTCTATATCGGAACACCCTATAAGTTTTAATTTTTGTTGCTATAGCGGCCACAGCCATACGCCATCTATGAAAATTTCAAGAGTCTACCTATTATGGTTCCAAACTTAGGCCTTATACATGCGAATCACACCACTATCGGAACACCCTTTAATTTTTAAGTTTATTTTTTAGACTTGTTTATATTGCGTACTAAGTTTTAATTACTGCTTGCATATTTTTAGTGTATTCTTCCTGCATTTGAGGAAAAAAGGACATATTCGTAAATTACACCTCTCTATCGGAACACCCTATAAGATTTAGTATTTGCTATTATAGCGGCCACAGCTATACACCTCCTGTGAAAATTTCAAGCAACTACATGTTATGGTTCAAAACTTAGGCCTTATTCATGCAAGTCACACCACTATCGAAACACCCTTTAATTTTTACTTTTATTTTTTTATAGTTGTTTATATGGTGAACTAAGTTTTAATTACTGTTTGTAAATTTCAAGTGTATCCCACTTACAGTTCACGAAATATGCACATATTCGTGAATAACACCTCTCTATCGGAACACCCTATAAGTTTTAGTATTTGTTGCTATAGCGGCAACAGCTATACATCATCTGTGAAAATTTCAAGAGTCTACCTGTTACGGTTCCAGAGATAATAGGCGCTGACAGACGGACAGACGGACAGACGGACAGACATTGTAGCGGAAACAATAGGGTACGGTTTTACACTTTGTGTACGGAACCCTAAAAACTAAAAATAATACGTGCCCAATCTTGTTCGTCGCTTTTACTAAGCGATGACAATAAAATAACTACAAACAAATCGCCTTCTGAACACAGTGTTGCCAAAGATAATATGGATAGTGTAGAAAAACCCAAGACGCAAGTGGGAATGGACAGATACATAACTGTATTGAAAAGAGGTCGAAGCCCTAAATCTTCGCAGATTGCACCAATGACTCTAACGGAATAAATTCCCATAATCGTTTTGCTATTTTAGATAACGAAGCAAGTGAAACAAAAACGGCAGCCAAGTCGTTTAAACAACCACCAATTTTTTTTAAGGAAGAAAAATCCAAATGAATTAATAACTAAGTTAATCTCAGTTATCGGGGAAAACTCATTATATGTAATTCCTATCAAGCGTGGAAACATTGATGTAACTAAAATTCAATTTAAAGACGAAAGTAGTTATCGTAAAGCAGTAAAGGAGTTTGAAAGCTGCAAAAAGAACTTTTATACCTACCAGCTGAAGAGTAGCAAAGGCCTACAGGTCACCTAAGGTGTAGACTCATATGTTAATCCAGCTGAAATAAAAGCTGGCCTCCAAAAAGCAGGATTTAAGGTTAAAAGCGTTGACAATCTCAGAAATAGAGAGCGTGTCCCTCAACCACTATTTCGCGTTGAACTGGAACCTGGGGATATTAGATTGAAGAAGAACGAAACGCATCCCATTTATAATCTAAAATATCGGTTACACCGCAGGATAAGTGTAGAGGAACCACATGAGTGGTCAGGACCCGTTCAGTGTTTAAATTGCCAAGAATACGGCCATACAAGGGCTTACTGCAAGTTGCCTCCGGTTTGCGTTGTGTGTGGAGAGCTTCATTGTTCCGCCCAATGCGACAAACCAAAGGATGACTCGAAGGTTAAAAAATGTTGCAATTGCGGTGGAAATCACACTGCTAACTACAGAGGCTGTCCAGTTTTTTCAATGGTAAGGAAGTCAACTCAAAAATTAAATACCCCTGCTAGGCAGCTCAGTTAGCTCAACCCACAACCAAACATGTTTCATACGCGGATATGTTAAAATCCAATCATGTTTCAGCACACAAAGCGACACCTAAAATCAATTCTACCCCAAATATGCATCCAGAAGCTTTAGAACAAACACCATCTGGTAACTACAATCGTCTCGAAGCAAGTATCGAGACATGAGTGCATTCGTTAAACAGTTTTATGAGCTCTATGAGCAGCATGATGCAAGAAATGGTTCGCATGCAATCTATGATGTTGCAGGCGGTACTTAACAAACCATGAACTGTTTAAAAATATGTTTCTGGAACGCAAACGGCTTGCGCCAACACAAAAATGAACTCGAGTACTTCCTTAAGAAGGAACAAATTGATGTCATGCTGGTTGCAGAGACTCACTTAACAACAAATAGCTTTTTTAAAATAAATGGCTATATCTTATATGACACCAAAGACCCCAGTGGCAGAGCATGTGGTGGTTCAGCAATACTAATAAAGGCTCGAATCAAACATTACTTACTGTGTGATTTTTGTGAAGATTACCTACAAGCAACAAACATCTGTATTGAAGAATTTAATCAAAACTTAGTTATTTCTTCGATTTATTCACCTCCTAGGTTTCAAATATCAGAGAGTCAATACAGCGATTTCTTCAAATCACTAGGTCCCTATTTTATAGCATCAGGCGACTACAACGCTAAACATACGTTTTGGGGATCACGCCTAATAACTCCAAAAGGTCGTGTTTTGTTTGACACAATTTCAAAAATTCGTCTGAATGTGATATCAAGTGGACAACCCACCTATTGGCCTACTGATCGACAAAAATACCTGATTATTTAATATTATGCTAATTACCCATAACGTTTTATAATAAAAATGCAATTTATTTGTTGGGGGAAAAGAGCTAGTCCCTATACGTATTTCACTGGTTGCTCAGGCCAGATCATCAGGATACCTTTTTCCTAATTTTAGGGAAGCCAAAAATACTCTATAAGTAATAAAATTCTACAAAACACAATGAGAATTATGCATGTTATAGAATAATATTACAGAATATTAAAGCTTCAACAAAATACCAACAAACAAACCACGTTTTTATTTTTCCTTACTGTCCTTCCTGATTTGATTTTGGCGTGACTAAAGGTATTTCGAGAGAAATGATTAAGGTTGAAGCGTCATTCGAATTATCCTTAGATCATTCACCAACTATTGTCTATATATGGAACCAGCAAAATATCGTGTCGCCAACAACTTGCACAAGCATTAATTGGTTGAAATATAGAAAATATCTCAGTACTCATTGTTCGGAAAACATACCGCTAAGAACACCAGAAGATGTGGACCAGAGTCTAATTTACTTTGATCAAAACCTTAAGTCAGCTGCCCAACATGCGACAGAAACCAGACAACCAGCTAGATACAATCAAATTTATTTTTCAGATGTCGAGCGGCTCTTGGCTGAAAAAAGAAAAATTAGAAGAGAGTGGCAAGCACACAGATCTCCTCAACTCAAATCTAGACTTAAAGATTGCACGAAACGGCTGAGACAGCTGCCAGAATCTCGAAGAGTAGCATCTCTGAAAAATTACTTGGAAGACCTCGACGCAACTGCACAATCAGATTATTCATTATGGCGTGCATGTAGGAACCTTAAAAGACCGGTCGTACGTAAGCCTCCCTTGCGAACTTCTTGTGGAGACTGGGCAAGGAATGATACCGAAAAAGGATATTTATTTGTTGGACATTTGAAGAAGGTGTTCACCCCAAATGTATGTACTGATATAGCTGAGTTGCCATCAGTAGAGACTAGTGCCGTAGTACCCCTTAGATTTGATTTAGCGATATTGAAAGGGCAATAGCAGATTTAAATACCAAAAAAGCCCCTGGCGTTGATAAAACAAGTAACAACATGTTAGGTGAGTTGTTAATGAGTTGTTAGGTCGCAGAATTATTCTGTTTGTTTCTAATGCCATCTTACGTCTTGAGTACTTTCCCACAGAGTGGAAGGTCTCTTTGATAATTATGAATCCTAAACCAGGAAAAGACCACACAAAAGTAGAATCATACAGACCTATAAGCCTTTTATCAAACGTGTCAAAGTTATTTGAGAGAATATTAATAAATAAGCTGAATCCAATTCTTAGCGCGATAGGATGTATTCCGAACCATCAATTCGGCTCCAGAAAACAACATAGTACGATCCAACAAACACACGGATTAGTAAATATAATTAAAACTCAATTTGGAAAAATGGCTAGAAAAATGGAGAATGAAAGTGAATGAACAAAAATGTACTCACATAACTTTCACACTGCGCAGGGACTCGTGCCGTCCTATTCGCATAAATAACCAATTGATACCATAGCTTTCAGACGTTAAATACCTGGGTATAGATCTTGACCGTCGCCTTACTTGGAAAAGCCACATTGACTTCAAGTTAACACAAATGAAACTAAAAGCAGTACAACTAAATTGGCTTATTGGCAGAAACTCCACCCTGAGCTTAGATTGTAAACTTCTACTGTACAAGTCGATCCTCAAACCAATTTGATGTTATGGGATTCAGTTATGGGGCACTGCCTCAGCTAGCAATGTAGAAAAAATTCAAAGGCGCCAAAATAAGATTCTACGTATGATTACATCAGCTCCATGGTATATAAAAAATCTCGAACATCCATAAAGATCTAAACATGCCATCAGTTAAAGCAGAAATAGCCAAACATGCAGTCACATATCTAAAGAGGCTTGAATCTCATCCAAACCCTAATGTTTGTTTCACGGATTTTACAATCATTTGCGGGTCATCCCTCTAATGTACGGCCAAGAAAAGCAGTATCTCTCCTTTTTAGTCGAATGTAACCAGGTTCATTCCGCATGTTACGCGCCAAAGGGTTTGGATGAGATTCAATCCTTTTTAGATATGTCACTGCATGTTTCGCTATTTCTGCTTTAACTGATGGCATGTTTAGATCTTTGTGGATGTTCGAATTTTTTATATACCAGGGAGCAGATGTAATAATATGTAGAATCTTATTTTGGCGCCTTTGAATTTTTTCTACATTGCTAGCTGAGGCAGTGCCCCATTTAGTCTACGATTTATTGGAGAATGAGCCATTTGATAATGCTGCTTTAGTCAACCGTCGTGATCTTCGTGATACAGATGATCCTTTTGAGTTGGCATCAACAGAATTTAAAAAACTCTACCGTGTAAGTCCGGAGTTGGCGGAAGAAATTGTGTCACAACTTGATGGCCTTTTGAAAGGTTCTAGGATTACTGGAATATCGTCTGAAAAACAGGTATATATATATGTGTGTATGCATTCTCAAATATTTTTATAAAAAATATTTTTTTTAGGTGCTAGCGACTTTACGTTTCTATGCAACTGGATTTTTCCAACGGCCTGTAGGAGAGCAATGGGGTATATCCATGAGCCAGTCATCAGTAAGTCGTTGCATACATCGAGTAACTGATGCAATTAACAACAAAATGTTTTGTCCAAATATAAAGTTCCCAATGACACAGGAAGAACGTCACACTGCAAAGGCAATTTTTGCATCAGCTTCTTCACCCTTTGTTGCGGGTACAATTGGTGCAATCGATTGCACACATGTTGCAATATTAGCTCCAAAAATCCATGAAGAAGCTTACGTCAATCATCATGGCTTCCACTCCATTAATGTCCAAATGGTAAGTACAGCTTAAAAAACAACAAAAGCAACAATAAAATTGTGTTTTTTAACTTATGTACGTGTAGATATGTGATCCTAATTTGAAAATTTTAAACGTAAATGCTAAATACCCAGGAGCACGACACGACGCTTATGTATGGAGCTCTTCTGCAGTTCGAAGAGTCATGCAGCGAAGTTTCGAAAACGGAAACCACAATATGTTTTTAATTGGTATGTAAATTTAATATTTTTACATAAAAAATAAAAACTAACAATTTAAAAAAAAACACATAAAAATCTACAGGAGATTCTGGATACCCGTTGGAACCATGGTTGATGACTCCTCTACCAAACCAATTAGAAGAAAGTTCTAAATTCCGTTATAATGAGGCCTTGTGTAAGGCTCGTAATCCTGTTGAATGACTGTTCGGCGTCCTAAAGGGAACTTGGCGATGATTATCTAAGCAAAGAATGCTGCTATATGATCCAGGCTTTGCCGGAAAAGTTGTTAACGCTTAATTGCAAATTATTTTACATAGAAAAAAGTTCATTAGAACAAAGTTAAACCTTCCACATTTTTCCTAAGAACTATTTATTGCCATGTTAAAAATGTGGGATTCAAATTTCCAAGCTAAATTTTTTTGTTACAATTGTCAAAAAGTATTTAAATAGAACCCTTTTTTAATGAAATTGTGAAGTAAAACGACTTTATTTATTGATTTATTTATTATTGAAAAAAAATTTAACATTGGCAGTGGATAATGTTAAGAAATAAAAAGATGAACTATTCAATGAAATTAAAAAAAGATAATAAAGTTCAAACAAAAAAAATTCATTACACAAATAATTAAAATAAAATAAAAAAAGCAATTAAAATTAACAAAAATAACCAAAAGCCAAACATTAGGTACATAAAAGCAATTAGAAATTATAAGTAAGTAAAAAAGTACTGTTAATAAATAAAAAATAAAAAGATAAATTAAACAACATTCAAATAAATAAAGAAAAGATTTTATAAAAAAAATAATCTAGTAATAATAAACAAAGGAAACAATTCAAGAGATCAACAATTCAAAAGAACCAATAACAATTAAAATAAAATAACAAAAATTAAAAAAAATATGTACATGTACTTACGTATGTTACTCTTTAAGTCTGAGACAAAAAATTAATAATCGTTATTAAACCTCTGATAAATTATTATGAATAAGCCTCATAGTACATATGTATATGCCACTCGATAATTGCATTATTACATTAACGTTTGCTTGTTAATTGTTAACAAAAAATGTTAGCCTTACTCATAATAGTTTCTTAAAAGGTTTTTAAATATGTAGATAGATAAACAAAAATTTTAATGCACAGGGTTACTTACATTTTGCTTATTACATTGCCTAAATTAGTAATCGCAGTGGCAGTTTCTTTCAGACCTTCCCCCATCGTTTTTATCGCATCGGCCATAATTTTGTTATTTGCTACGCTCGAAGCAAAACATTCGGATAGCATCTATCAAAATAAAACAAAGCAAAAACAAATAATAATTCATTGTTAATGATAATTTATCTTAACTTAATAACTACCTTTAAAGCATCAGCCTGTTTTTTTGCAATCTCCAAGAATTCTTTCTTTGTTTCACTATCATTCTCGGCTCGCTTTTTTTTCATCCCTCTGCGTGGTGTCCTTTTGGAAGTGCTTGGCGTATCACACATCAAATCCAAAGCTTCTTCTGAAAGGAAAGGCGATTGGACGACAATCTCCTCGCCATCTTCATGAAGTATTTGCAGATTCTTATGGAAAAAAGAACTTGATTTAGCTAATTATACATATTAACTTCACCGTAACTTACCTCTTCCATTAGCACATTTTCGGCAGCGGATGCATGGCCCTCAATGTAGTCGTTGCCGATAATAGATATTACCAGCCTTTCCATTTCACTCAAGGCCTCTTGTGTCAACGGCTTATTTCCCGTTAGCGCCTGTTGCCTTTTCCGGTCTCGTACTTTGGTACTGGTACGACTTTTTAATTCCTTCTAAACCTTTTTAAATATGAACAATTTTATATTTTTCTATATTTATTCAAATGTGTTCACTTACCGCCTACCACTGGTTTACTGCTTTAACAGCCCCACCAAGACAATTTAGGGTTTCGGACAATTCGTTCCACTTCTTATCGCACTCCAGTTTTCCATGCAGCTTTTTAAATTTGGCGCCAGCAAGTCCCGGGTTACTTACCATAAAGTCAACCATATGACTTAGCTGCTCGGCAGACGCACGGCTTCTTTTGACAGAGGTACTAGCCATTCTACTTTAAAATTTAAAAACGTTTAGTAAATTAATAAAATAGTAAAAATTTATAATTTTTTACTTACTTTGCACAAAACTATTAGAAATTTATAAACAAGGTTTTTGTTTTTTTGTATTCTTCTTTGTTATTTTCTTCTATTTTGACATTTCGCATGGCAGAGTTGCCATGTTATATCAATTTGAATAGAGAGAAATATAAAACTGTTTACCGTGGTTAATAATGAGTTAGTGAATCACATAGTGGTTAGTGCAAACCATAAAATGTGTGGTTAAAGTTAAAGTTAACTTTTAAAGTGCTAAGTGAATCGCACTACAGGGTGGAGTTTCTGCCAATAAGCCAATTTAGTTGTATTGCTTTTAGTTTCATTTGTGTTAACTTGAAATCAATGTGGCTTTTCCAAGTAAGGCGACGGTCAAGATATATACCCAGGTATTTAACGTCTGAAAGCTGTGGTATCATATGCTTATTTATGCGAATAGGAGGGCATGAGTCCCTACGCAGTGTGAAAGTTATGTGAGTACATTTTTGTTCATTCACTTTTATTCTCCATTTTTCTAGCCATTTTTCCAAATTGAGTATGTGGTTTTGTAAAAGTTGTGATGCTTCTTGGGCACTTTCATGAATACTTAAAAAAGCTGTATCATCTGCAAAAGTTGATGTGTGGACTAGGGTGCTAATTGGCATATCTGATGTGTACAGTAAATATAAAATTGGTCCCAAAATACTACCTTTTGTTTTTGGCGTTGATAAGTGCGGATGCGATTTTTTTAAAGCTCGCATTAACAAAAAACAAAACATACATTGTGTGAATAATTTAAAACAAAAACAAAAAACAAACCTGTTTTAATACAACAACAAAGTTGTTTGTAAAATATTTTTTTTTTTCTTTTTCCTTTTCTTTATTTTTTTACAACGGCATTTTGAATTGCTACTTTTACAATAAAACAAAAACAATAAAGGCTAATGAGCCTATTTAATTTAAGCAACAAAAATGTTGACAATGTTGAATTAAATAAAAACAAAAAAACTGAAAATAATTTGTGTGTAAATGCTACGCCAGTTATACGTGCCCAATCTTGTTCGTCGCTTTTACTAAGCGATGACAATAAAATAACTACAAACAAATCGCCTTCTGAACACAGTGTTGCCAAAGATAATATGGATAGTGAAGAAAAACCCCAGACGCAAGTGGGAATGGACAGGTACATAACTGTATTGAAAAGAGGTCGAAGCCCTAAGTCTTCGCAGATTGCACCAATGGCTAAAGTACAAAAAGACAAGCACTCTAACGGAATAAATTCCCATAATCGTTTTGCTATTTTAGATAACGAATCAAGTGAAACAAAAACGGCACCCAAGTCGTTTAAACCACCACCAATTTTTTTAAGGGAGAAAAATTCAAATGAATTAATAACTAAGTTAATCTCAGTTTTCGAGGAAAACTCATTCTATGTAATTCCTATCTTGCGTGGTAACATTGGTGAAACTAAAATTCAATTTATAGACGAAAGTAGTTATCGTAAAGCAGTAAAGGAGTTTGAAAGCTGCAAAAAGAACTTTTATACCTACCAGCTGAAGAATAGCAAAGGCCTACAGGTAGTCATCAAAGGTGTAGACTCATATGTTAATCCAGTGGAAATAAAAGCTGGCCTTCAAAAAGCAGGATTTAAGGTTAAAAGCGTTGACAATCTAAGAAATCGAGAGCGTGTTCCTCAACCTCTATTTCGCGTTGAACTGGAACCTGGGGATATTAGATTGAAGAAGAACGTAACGCATCCCATTTATAATCTAAAATATCTGATACACCGCAGGATAAATGTAGAGAAACCACATAAGCGGTCAGGACCCGTTCAGTGTTTAAATTGCCAAGAATACGGCCATACAAGGGCTTACTGCAAGTTGCCGCCGGTTTGCGTTGTGTGTGGAGTGCTTCATTGTTCCGCCCAATGCGACAAACCAAAGGATGACTCGAAGGTTGAAAAATGTAGCAATTGCGGTAAAAATCACACTGCTAACTACAGAGGCTGTCCAGCTTTTTCTGTGGTAAGGAAGTCAACTCAGAAATTAAATACTCCTGCTAGGCTCTATGAGCTCTATGAGCAGCATGATGCAAGAAATGGTTCGCATGCAATCTATGATGTTGCAGGCGTTACTTAACAAACCATGAACTGTTTAAAAATATGTTTCTGGAACGGAAACGGCTTACGCCAACACAAAAATGAACTCGAGTACTTCTTGAAGAACCAACAAATTGATGTCATGATGGTTTCAGAGACTCATTTAACAACAAATAACTTTTTTAAAATCAATGGCTATATATTATATGACACTAAAGACCCCCGTGGCAGAGCATGTGGTGGTTCAGCAATACTAACAAGGGCTCGAATTAAACATCATTTACTGTGTGATTTTTGTGAGGATTATCTTCAAGCAACAAACATCTGTATTGAAGAATATCATCAAAACTTTGTTATTTCTTCGATTTATTCACCTCCTAGATTTCAAATATCAGAGAGTCAATATATCGAATTTTACAAATCACTAGGTCCCTGTTTCATAGCATCAGGCGACTACAACGCTAAACATACGTTTTGGGGATCACGCCTAATAACTCCAAAAGGTCGTGTTTTATTTGACACTATTTCAAAAATGCGTCTGAATGTGATATCAAGTGGACAACCCACCTATTGGCCTACTGATCGACAAAAAATACCCGATGTTATTGATTTTGGCGTGACTAAAGGTATTTCGAGAGAAATGACTAAGGTTGAAGCGTCACTCGAATTATCCTCAGATCATTCACCCACTATTGTCTATATATGGAATCAGCAAAATATCGTGTCGCCAACAACTTGCACAAGCATAAATTGGTTGAAATATAGAAAACATACCGCTAAGAACACCAGAAGATGTGGACCAGAGTCTAATTTATTTTGATCGAAACCTTAAATCAGCTGCCCAACATGCGACAGAAACCAGACAACCAGATAGATACAATCAAATTTATTTTGTAGATGTCGAGCGGCTCTTGGCTGAAAAAAGAAAGTAGTAGTAGCATCTCTGAAAAATTACTTGGAAGACCTTGACGCAACTGCACAATCAGATTATTCATTATGGCGTGCATGTAGGAACCTTAAAAGACCGGTCGTAAGTAAGCCTCCCTTGCGAACTTCTTGTGGAGACTAGGCAAGGAATGATACCGAAAAAGGCAATTTATTTGTTGGACATTTGAAGAAGGTGTTCACCCCAAATGTATGTATTGATATAGCTGAGTTGCCATCAGTAGAGACTAGTGCCGTAGTACCCCTAAGATTTGAATTTGGCGATATTGAAAAGGCAATAGCAGATTCAAACACCAAAAAAGCCCCTGGCGTTGATAAAACAAGTAACAACATGTTAGTTGAGTTGCACCGTATAGGCCACAGAATTATTCTGTTTGTTTTTAATGCCGTCTTACGTCTTGAGTACTTTCCCACAGAGTGGAAGGTCTCTTTGATAACTATGATTCCTAAACCAGGAAAAGACCACACAAAAGTAGAATCATACAGACCTATAAGCCTTTTATCAAACGTGTCAAAGTTATTTGAGAGAATATTAATAACTAAGCTGAATCCAATTCTTAGCGCGAAAGGATGTATTCCGAACCATCAATTTGGCTTCAGAAAACAACATAGTACGATCAAACAAACACACAGATTTGTAAATGTAATTAAAACGACCTTTGAAGAAAAAAATACTGTTCTGCGCTTTTTATCGACGTTTCTCAAGCATTCGGTTTGGCACGAAGGCCTAATATTTAAGCTAAAGCTGAACTTTCCCGAAAACTTGTATAAGCTCTTAAAAGATTATTTAACGAATCGCAAGTTCTTACTAAAACAAGGTGACTTTTTAAGCTCGCCACAGCTCAAAGAAGCCGGAGTTCCCCTAGGTAAAAACTGCGAATAAAAATTAAAATATATATGAATATGTAGAAATATATAGCAATATCTTCAATAAACCAGATAAAGGAATACAAGAAAACTTGTATTCAATTATCAATCGTCAGTTGGTGATAACGAAGTCTACCACTACCTTAAGCTTTCTTCTTGTTGAATATTTTTACTTTTTAATATTTACCACCTATATTTTGTTGTTCCTTCAGCGAACCTTCGGGTTTTGTTGGTTAAATAGATGATGCTTACAACTAAAACACTACCCTAAGTAGATTAGATACAAGAGTGCTGATGACGGACGTGGCTGTCTAGAAAATGTGCATTCCACTCGTGCTGGTGTCTAAAAATTAAATTTTCCCAATTTTTCTTTAATATTATCACCTAATTTGTAATTTAATTAATTCTTTCTTAGAGAGAATAAAAACGAACTTAAGCTTGATTATAAATTTCATTGTATGTAATAAAATAAATTTCCTTTATGAAGTCTTGAAAAAATCAATATAAAATTTTTTGTTATTTTTCAATGCATGACAGAAAGTGTTGCTGTTTTTTGCGAATGATAATAAATGGGCCAACACATTAAAATACCAAGGACACAATTGCTGAGAATACTTAAGTTTTGCCTAATTGAAAACAATTATTTTATGTATGGAAACACGATTTACCATCAAATATATGGTATGCCAATGGGCAATCCACTATCCCCGACTATAGCAGATATTGTCCTAGACAGTTTACTCAAGCAGAGTATTGACGATCTTAAAGAGAAAAATATTCACATGAAGGTCATTGTAAAATATGTAGACGATTTATTTGCTATAATTAAACATCAGGACGAAGAAATAATACAGACATTATTTAACAATTACCACAACAAACTCAAATTCACAATCGAACGAGAAAAGGACAAGGAAATTCCATACCTAGATATGAAAATATCAAGAAAGGACAAGAAAATTTGCACTAATTGGTATATGAAACCAATAGCCTCGGGACGCTTAATTAACTTTAATTCAACACAACCCATGTACCAGAAAATTAACACTGCAACGAATCTAATTGACAAAGTTATGGAAATAAGTAATGAACAATTTAAAACAGAAAATATTTTAAAACTAAAAGATATATTAATGAAAGACAGTTTTCCAATGACACTGATAAATTCGCTGATAGAAAGAGTAACAAATAAAACAAATCTACGGGAAAAAGAAACGGACGAAACATCTGGCAACCCCAAAAAATATTATAGTCTACCATTTATTCCAAAATTAACTGAGAACAGAAAAATAAGAGAGGTAATAAGAGACAAAGAAGTTATACTTAAGGCCCAACTATAATATGCATAAGCTGGCTTAAGCTAATGTCAAAAAATGAACGAAAAGTCTGTCAAATGCTTAAGCAACTTATTGAAGACTTTTAGGTGGCTACAATGTACTTACATGAATCTAAAAATTATTATGACACAGTTGCACATTAGTTTTATTCGTATTTTTGAAAAATAATAAATTTTTTCTGAATAAATTTAATTTCTTAACAAAAAGGTGTTAAATAAACATATTTTATATACCTAATGCCATTAATATACAAATTAATAATTATTTTTAATAGTTTTAAGAAAATTTCGAAAGAAACATTTAAATTTTTTTGTTGTTTTGGTAATTTTGGCCAAAAGTACTAAAAAATACAGCGGTGTGCATCACTCAACCCATAAACAATAAAATGCTCTTTCTTTTTAATTACAATTATTATAAAATTCCTCCCTTTTTTCTTATAGAAACTTTTTTTTTAAACATTTTATATTAAATTTAGATATAATTTGTTCACTTTCATCCTCCATTGCAATTTTTATGAATGTACATTCATATGTAAAACACAAAGCACAAACAGCTGTTTCCGTACGGAATGTGCGATCGGTTTCGGACTTTGCTTAAGCAAATGACATTCGACGAAACTCAACGAAAAGTATTGTTAAGTACATTATAGTTTGCCACATATGATTTACATGTAATTGTACAGTTGCTTAAGTTGGCTTAAGCTAGCTTATGCATATTATAGTTGGGCCTTTACATATCGATCAAGCAAGACATTACAACATTTATTAACAAAAACAAAGATAGAATGTAGAGAACAAAGTGATGTTGTATACCAAATTAAATGTGATGGCAAACCGAATGAGCAGTGTGGAAAAGTTTATATTGGTACGACGAAGAGAAATTTAGGCGTAAAAATTGATGAACATAAAACTGATATTAAAAAAGGAAAACATTCGACAGCTCTTGCATAACACTGCATAGAAAACGGACACTTACCAACTTTGACGCAGTTAAAATTCTAGATAAAGAGAAAAAGGAAAATAAGAGATATACGTTGGAAAGCTTGAGAATTCAACAAAAATCAAAAACTGCAATAAATGCAAAAGAGGATAAAGACAATACAAATGCTAACTACACCATAGCAATAGTTTAGCAATGTGATCAAATAAGAATATATTTACTGTGATATTTTATTTTTAAGTTCATTTTACATTTATTTTTGATTATTTTTTATTATTTAGAATAATGTAAACTTGACGAAAAGGAATACATATATGCAAGTAAATTTATTTATCATTTAGATTATTGTTGTAACTAAACTAAGTTTTCATTTTTTATTTATAATGTTGCCAGATTTAATAAAAATTTCCCTGATGATGTTGGAAAAAATTGCCAACGAAACGTCGGAATAACTGTTAAATAAATAGTCTTTTTATTTACATAAGAAATTGACCTTGAAAGCCTATCTATAGAAAACTATAGGAAATAAATATATAAAAGATTATAAGGTCGATATACAATAAATATAGGGCCAAAATAAAATAAAAATTTTTAGTGTCTTTTGAACCCTAAAGGGCACCAATTTCATATTTTAACAAACTAATAACAAAATTACCTTACAGATTAGTGTCCTTATAGTTGATGTAACTTGGAAATTAGGTATAATTTTAGATACTCCGTTATGACCGTACGTATAAATATTTAAAATTAGAACTTAAACAGTGTACCGATAGGTGATGTTACTTTATGTTTATGGCCTTTTCTTTTGAATAGTTATAGTCAGACACTTCATATTGCTATATCCGCAAAAATAAATCACATTTAAAATAAAATAGTGTTCTCATGGATGACTTAATTTGACGTATATCTCCTTATCTTTTAATATACAGATAGGCACTTAAAAATTATACAGTATTTGTATTGCTGTGTATGCTATAATAGCAATCATTGAAATTAAATGTTTTGGGAATTCAAGTATTATATTAATAATATAATGCTAATAACCTATACTATTTTATAATAAACCAATTTATTATTTAAAAATATATGCAAGGAAATTTATACCCACATTTTCAGAATAGAGAAAATTATTTATAAAAATAATGATAACTCTTTAAGAAGTCCAACACATACAATAAAAGATTTTGGATGTTCAAAATAACTTTGTTATTCCTACGACACGAGTGCTACGTTTTGTATAAAACCGATTTAAATAACTTACGAAAATATGTTTCTATCTATATGTAAATACCAAACTTAAATTTTATTTAAAAAAATGTATGTACTTTTTTGCTTTTTAATTTCATAAGGTTGTATAAAAGGACGTTGCTCCCCTACTAAAATATAATTAGAGGCTATTTAAATTAAATTTTTACGGAAGAACATTTCCATATAAATAAATTTAGTTTGTTCAATTATTTTTATTACGCCAACACTGTTAGCAGCAAATTAAAAATCAAACAAAAGTATTATTAGATTCAAACAAAAAAGTTTTTGAAAATCAATAAACATTTTAAAAAACCATTTGTTTAGAAATATTTTGGTAATAATTTTTTCTGTGTATAGAAAAATAAAATAAATGTATCGTAACAGAAATGCACATGCCACTCCGAATTTTTGATAACGATTGTTTTCAGAACCTGTAACAATCATGTACAGATTCAATGCAGAATTTGTATTAGCAGTTCCTGCCACCCAAGTATCTGCGGAACGATCTTTTAGCGTTTTACATATTGTTATGTGGAAGAACCACCGGAATTTAATACTGCTAAAACTTAATACAACACTAATTAACAAACTGTCTATTTAATACAAATATTGTTTGTTTATGTTTTCTGCTTTTATTATATTTATGGTTACTAGTTTTTAAAAAAATTCCCTAAAATAGCTTACAAAACTTAAATTTTTTAATTAAAATACATTTTTTAATTGAAAGATTTTAAAAAAATGTACATATAAAATCCCAACAAATAAATTGCATTTTTATTAAAAAACGTTATGGGTAATTAGCATAATAATAAATAAGTACATATAAAACGTTTTTTATTTTTTTCTTTTTTTTCAAGTACAAAATTATTTTGTACGTTAAAAGTAAATATCTTTTAAATTTTTATTGTTTTGATTTTGAATTTAGTAGAAAAGTTTTAATATATTGTACGCATGTGTTTTTTTATTTTTTTGATGAAAACTTAAAGTTTTAGGTTTTCTGTTTTTAATTTCTGTAGTGCAATTCACTGACTTTTAACGATCTAACACTTGTTAAATATATCAACATGTTTTTTGCTTGCACTAACGCATTTGCGATTCACTAACCTATGGTTAACTAATGAAAAATACAAACAAAAATAAATGGCAACTCTGCTAACCAAAATGTCAAAATAGCGGAATGAAAAATAATAAACAAAATATACAAAACTTTCCACCCAAGTGCTTAATTTTTTATTTTTTTTTAATTTTATGTCTAAAAATTGTTTGAATTCATTTTTATAAGGTAAGTAAAATACGTACATATGTATGTGTTTTAATTATGAATATTTACGATCGTATGCAGAAAAACAAAATGGCAAAATAGCGAAAAGAATAAAGAGGAATGAAAAATAATAAACAAAATATACAAAACTTTCCACAAAAGTGCTTCATTTTTTGTTCATTTTAATTTTATTTTTAAAAAATTGTTTAAATTCATTTTTATAAGGTAGGTAAAATACATATGTAATTGTTTTAATTATAAATATTAATTATTTACCCCCATATTTATAAAAAATAAAACATATTTGAAATGTATTTTAAAATAACTTTTGTAAGAAAAATTAGTTCTAAAATAGATTTCGAATAATATTTTACATTTTACATTCTACATCTAAAGACCGATTTTATCTTTTGATATTTTGATAAAGTAAACGACACAAAAATAGTTGCAGTTAAATTAACAATACTCGACTTGTTAAGAAAAACAGATGAATTATAACAACATCAAATGTTATTGAAAAGCATTTCTGAATAGCAAAGTCTTTTGTTAAGAATCGTTAAAATTGAATAGTGAATCGCACTACTGATGCCTGCTTTAAACGTGTGTATTTTATTTTTGACAGTTTCTAGTCGGTATCCTGATGTTGACTATGTGTTAAATACATCTAAGTTTTAAAACGGAGATCTCATTTATCAAACGCATTTAAAAAAATATGTTACTCTGTATACATACATACATATTTAATTTTTCGGCAATTGTTTGTAAAATTTTATTAAAAAATTTTTTTAAAAAAATTTAAAAATTTTATTGAATTTTTTTTACCTGTGGGTACCCTGTGGGTCAATTGGCTACCTATATGTGAATTGCTTCTATAAAGGTCTCTAATACAAATCAAAGCAGAAAAATCCTGTGTTAGAGATCTGTATGCACTCCTTGTGATCTACCTGTCGCGGTCTAATATTTATTTGACAAAAAAAAAGCAAAAGAGATCATTAAGCCGAAAAAAATTAAAAAAAAACGTGAAAAAAATGTTGGTGGGCGTGGTTTTTGGTCCGCAGCCTCCGAGAATGATCCGATGTTGCTGAATTGGAATCCCAAAACTTTCGAAACTATGCCTGACAGATTGGTGTGCTTAAATTTTTTGTATCTCTTCTGGTGCCTTGGCAAATGACATTTCAACCCGAACACGGACAGACGGACATCACTTAATCAACTTCTCTATGTATAAGGATCCAGAATATATATACTTTATGGGGTCGGAAATGAATATTGTAGAAATTACACAAGGAATGACAAACTTATATATACCCTTTCCACCTGTGGTGAAGGGTATAATAAGAGACTATTTTCACGCAACCGTTGAATAGAAAATAGAGAAAAAGTAGTGAAAATACGCTACCGATTTAAAGATATTGCGAAATTGGCAGCACCTTTTATTTATGGGATATACAATTTTTGAATTTTATCTAGGGATGGGTTCCTCTATACAAAAAAATACTCAAACCATAACTGAAGTAAGTAAGTTAAAAATTTGGTGTGGGTTACTTTCAAAGCAAAATTGAACAAAATATTGTCAGAACGCCTATGACGTGGCGGGCACAGCTAGTAAATGATAAAGTTAGTCTAAATTGAAACTTAATATGCCTACGTCAGTTTTTTTAATGTCAAGTGCTCACTTCGTCTAAAAGAAACCCGTTTTCACTTATCCGAAGTTAATAATTTTTCATTTGCTCTCAATCGAATTCGACTGTAAAAACTAAAAATTCTTTGTTCATTGAAAACTTAACGGTAAATCCCACAATGACAACAAAATGCAGCAGACAAAAGTTTAAATACATCTTGCATAACAGAAAACTCCCTTTCGTTTCTCATAAAAAAGTAAAGTTATATTTTATGTTTGGCCAAATTCTTTTCTTACAAGCCACTATTTTTTATTAGTAGCGTTCTTATAGCCATCATTGGAAGTTCAATTGAAAATTATGGGGAAAGATAAAGAAATTGAGTCCAGCGTTAAACACTTAATAATAAAATATTTAAAAGACGGAAAGTCCTATCGAAAAATAGGTAAATTATTAAATGTACCCTTTCTAGTATTCAAAATATAATTAGAAAATATAAGCAAACTGATTCGGTAGAAAATATGTCAAGAAGCGGCCGACAAAGAGAAGTGAACAAGAATCCAAGAATAAGTGCCCCAAAACTTGCAGATGATATCGCTAATAACTACAAGAAGTATGTACATTGGGAGAAAATGGGTATAACAGCAGAGTTCCTCGGAAGAAGCCACTCTTAAGTGAAAAAAAACAGAAGACTTAGACTAGAGTTTGTAAATATGTATAAAAACAAAGACGCTGAGTTTTGTTTTTACAGACGCACAGTGAACGGTCCCCATGGGTAGGTTAGGTTAGGTTTGGAAGGGTTGTGCCAAACATGGCACATCCACTCGGATACCTGTTGGTCCATTGTGATTCCCTTTAGCTAAACTACAAACTAAGAAAACTGTAAGGAAAATGAGAGACTTATTATGCTTCCTGCCACCGATCACTCAGCCACCCGATTTCCTTGATGAAGCCGACGACATCCTCGATTTTACACCGCGCGATGTCGAAGAGCCCCTCGTGATACCGGGCAGTGACACACAACGTGCTCAATAGTTTCCAACTCCTCCTCATCCTCGCACATCCTACAAAAATCCGGTGTCTAGCCATTGCCCTAATGGCGCAATGACCAGTGATCAACCCTATCACGGCTCTTAGAACCTTCCTGTTTAGACCCAGGAGTATCTCGGTTTTCGCAGCGTCCAGTCTAGGCCAGATTGACCTTGACACTCTGCACACTTACTTCCCAAGACACGTTGGTTCTCCTGACTACCCAGACTGATATCAACCTGTAGTAGTGACTAATCGGTGGGTTAACCGATTCTACCCTAATTGAATTTACCCCTTCCGAGCACAGTCTCGCAAGTTCGTCAGCAATCACGTTGCCCTCAACATTACAATGGCCCGGAACCCAACAGAATCTTACCCTATACTTGTCCGTCAGTGCGTCGATAGACTTTTTACAACCACCTACCAGCCTAGATGTGACCTTGTGTCAAGGCTTTTAGCGCCGCCTGGCTGTCGACGTACAGAGTGACCTCTTCCCCTTTTAAAACGTGTCCAGACACCAGCTCTGTGGCTTTTAAAATCGCCAACACCTCTGCCTGGAACACACTACAATCGTCTGGTAGTCTGTATGATATGCGTGTTCTAGTTCCCAGGATGTGAACACCAGCATCGGTACTCGCTTCCATTTTTGACCCATCTGTGTACACCGCAACCCCGTCATACAGTTTATCAGACCCCAACCATTCTTCCCTCTTTGGAAATACTACCAAGGGTATCCTACTGAAGGCAACCTCATTGACCATAAAGTCCATTAGCCCAGGAGGTTAACGAAAATGGTCCGTTGAGTCCGACCTCAAGAAGAATCTTTGTGTGTCCTATGTTTCTCGACTTCACCAACCCTGATTCAAAAAGTCTAAACAAACTTCTCGCCGCCATTCCGACCACAAACCTTTCAATGGGGAATAGGTGCAGAGTATGTCCAAAGCTGCTTGAGGTGTACTTCTCCTAGCACCTGTGATGCCAATTGAAGCACACCTCAGGACCTTGGCAAGAGTTTTCCTATGAGTAGTATAGATGTGGGGATACTACTCCAAGGTATTTGGTATGGGATACTGTCCCAAGGTATTTTGTATGGGATACTAATAAGCGGCATTAAAGATCAATAAATTAGTGTTGGTGTAATAAAAGTCAAGGTCAAAAAGGTCATTAAAGTAATAAATGAGTGTGAGTGTAATAAAAGTCAAAGATAATGATCATTAAAAAGTCATAAAAAAAGGGATTGACAAGTTGAGTAAGAATTTATGAGTGCAATGAGTGTAAGTGTGTGGAAAGAATGTAGGTCACTTGGTGTTAAAAACATAATCACTATTTCTAATAATGCACTGTGTAGATAGAGACTAAGAAGTGGACGGATATATGTGTGTGAGATGAAATTTTTTTAAGGGTAATAAATTTTTGAAGTGTGGAGATCGGTTGTGTTTTTAAGCATGTGGTAATATTCTTAATTATGAAAACTAAAATGTGAAGTGTTAGTTGATATGGGTTGACATATTGATGAGCGTGATATTCAGATTAAGGTTTAGTGCAATGTACTTAAAAAGCCATAAAAAAAGGGATTGACAAGTTGAGTAAGAATTTATGAGTGCAATGAGTGTTAAAAACACTTGGTGTTAAAAACATAATCACTATTTCTAATAATGCATAATCACTATTTCTAATAATGCACTGTGTAGATAGAGACTAAGAAGTGGACGGATATATGTGTGTGTGTGTGAGATGAAATTTTTTTAAGGGTAATAAATTTTTGAAGTGTGGAGATCGGTTGTGTTTTTAAGCATGTGGTAATATTCTTAATTATGAAAATTAAAGAAAATTTTTAAATTTAAAAAAAACTAAAAAAGTATTTGTGTGAGATAAGGAATTTTTAAGGGTAACAAATTCTTGCAACTAATTGCTTAAATGTGAAGTGTTAGTTGATATGGGTTGACATATTGATGAGCGTGATATTCAGATTAAGGTTTAGTGCAATGTACAAGCTCATGTAGATATATGAAAGAAATAGACAAGCTGAAAACAGCAGACACACATATTGATAAATGTTAAAACATGCTAACAAGTGGAGTTACGGATAGAAATATAAATATTTGATACATTAGGAAAAATAAACAATCTAGGAGAAGATCATTAAATTTAGATTTTTAGTTTTTGTTAAAAAGAAGCGATATGTGATAAGAATGCTAAAGAAGAATTTTGGTTTTTATTTTTATTTAATACTTTTGCAATGTATTTTTTACATAAGGAGTATTTTTTTGTTCCCAATGTATTTTTGTGATAAGAAATTTTTTTACTCCCAATGAATTTTTTCTGTTATAGAGACGTTTTTTTTTCTTTTTTAAATTGTAGTTTAAGCGGCATTACAGAGCGATAAAATTTGTAAATCAATTAAAAGAAGAAAGTGTTAGAAAAGAGGGTTGACATAGATAGTCTTTATTTTTCTATGTTTTTTGTTATAGTTTCATGTGATTTAAATGATCTTGTATATTTGAAAAAAAGGGTGAGTAATCATATCGGATTATTTATTACATAGATAATCTTTATTTGTAATTCTAATTATACGTTGAAGCATACACACGCGAAGACAAACATGGATAGTCCTAAACATTATATAAAGTATGTGTGCTAAGAATCTAAAATTAGTATATCGTGTTCGGTTCGCTGTTAACTTAAAAAATATTAAACAAAAATGGAAAACTTATTCATCTGTGTAGAATGCGGAAACAAATTCGGAAATCAAGAAGATTTGGCTGCTCATGAAAGCTCGCATGCAAGCACATCAAATGTGATGGTTAATCCCGCAATCAATGGAAATATTGAGGTAACGAAAAGTAACTCAGCGTTCAAAAGGCGCATGCAAACGATTTCAGTGGAAAATAAGGATGAAGCTTGCTTATTTCCTGAGGAATTTATAAATCGAGCTTGGTTCGCATTAAAAAATGAAGTCAGCATATGGATTGCTGAATATAATGCAATGAAGTTCAATATGGAACTTTTTGCATTGTATGCCAAGCTGAACACAGAAGATTTGGAAAATACTCCTTTAGAGGTGAAGATGTTTCAGACGAAAATGGAAATCATTTTTAATGATGACGACTTCGCTCATGCCTTCCCTCTCAAAGCAAAAGTTATAATTAAAAAAATGGAGGAGTTTCAGGAAAGAGATAGTGGTTGGACCCTAATACAATTATTAAGGGTTAATATAAATTTAAATAAATACCAGCCGCTAAAGGGTTCAACCTATATTCCTACACCAAAAAAGTTAGCGGTAAGAAAAGCATGCATAAACGTGAGAAACACGGATGAGTTTTGTTTCAAATGGGCAGTGGTTTCTGCTGTTTCTAATTTGAAGACACATGGTGAGCGAACATCATCCTACCATGTAGACATTAGATCCACAGAAATAGTCGTTAATAACAGAATTTTAAACTTCAAAGACTTATGCTTCCCAATGCAAATAAGAGACATTGAGATATTTGAAAAACACAATGCATGGGTTAGCATAAATGTCTTTGGATACGACGAGGATCAAAACATTGCTATTGGTCCATATTACAAGACCAAAGAAGTTAAGGATTGTCACATTAACTTGATGTTTCTTCAAAAACAAATTCATACCACGACCACTGCTCATTATATATGGATAAAAAATATATCAAGGTAAGATAATTGGAATTTTAAAAAATATTTAAAAAATATATTTAAAAAATAATTTTTTTATTTTTAGATTAATAAGAAGACAAACCAGCAAACATAAGGGTAAAAATTATATTTGCAACTATTGCTTGCTTCACTTTACTTGTGAGGCTAAACTCAAGGACCACATACCAGCATGCAGTAAGAGTGTAACATATATACCAAGTAAGGAAAAAAATATTTTAAAATTTACAAAACATGAAAGAGCATTAGATATACCGTTTGTGATTTATGCGGACACAGAATGCATATTTCAAAATATCGAGACATGCATTCCAGATCCTAATAAATCATCAACAACGTTGATAAACAAACATATACCTTATGCTTTTTCATATTATATTAAGTCTAGTTTTGATAGTAGTTTAGATAAATTGAAAATATTTAAGGGTGTAGATTCTCCTAAATTGTTTATTAGAGAACTAGTAGATGACATAATATATTTTTATAAGCATTATATAAAAGAAATCAAACCAATGATTCCATTAAATGATGAGGAATTTAACCAGTTTAATAGAACTAATGAATGCCATATTTGTGGAAAACCTATCATTGGTGAAGTTAAGGTAAAGGATCACTGTCATTTAAGTGGAAAATATAGAGGACCTGCGCACAATAGATGTAATTTAAATTTTAAAATTCCTCACTTTTTTCCAGTAATATTTCATAACTTTTCCTCGTATGATTGCCATTTGTTTATTAAAGAACTAAATTATATTGATAATGGTCCCATAAATATTATCCCACTAAACAAAGAGCTCTATATATCTTTATCAAAGGTTATTAGAGTGGAGGATGAAAATGTAGAAATTCGATTCTTAGATTCCTTTAGATTTATGTCATCAAGTCTAGACTCACTAGCAAATAATTTATCTAAAAACGATTTTAAAACAGTAAATTCAATTTTTAAAAATGAGAAAGAGTTTTCACTGCTCATAAGAAAAGGAGTCTTTCCATATAATTACTTGGATTCATTTGAAAAGCTTAAAGAATGCCATTTACCCAAGAAAGAGGATTTTTTTAATATACTGACTGAGTCTGAATGCTCTGATGATGATTATAATCGTGCTAAAGAAGTATGGAACGTATTCGGTTGTAAAACATTAGAAGATTACTTAATGCTTTACCTTAAATCAGATGTTCTTATTCTAACTGATGTTTTTGAAAACTTCAGATTGCTATGTAAAAATATATACAACTTAGATCCATGTCATTATTATACTGCCCCAGGGCTTTCATGGGATGCTATGCTGAAGATAACAAACATTGAATTGGAACTTCTGACGGACATTAACATGATTATGTTTATTCAAAAAGGTATAAGAGGGGGAATTGTCCAATGTTCCAAAAGGCATTCAGTAGCAAATAATAAATATATGTCAGATTATAATAATCAAGTACCATCTAAATATTTAATGTATCTAGATGCAAACAATTTATATGGTTGGGCAATGTCGCAATATCTTCCCAAAAGTGGATTTGAATGGGTGACGGATATTAATAATTTTTCCCTAAACTCTATTTCTGATGATTCAAGTAATGGTTATATTCTTGAGGTTGATTTAACATATCCGGAAGCAATTCATGACTCTCATAATGATTTGCCATTTTGTTGTGAAAACAAAGTCCCTCCGAATGCTAAAGATAAAAAGCTTATTGTTGATTTAACTGACAAAACCAAATATATTATTTATTATAAAAATTTACAGCAGTGTATAAAGCATGGTTTAAAGCTAACAAAAATTCATAGAATATTGAAATTTAAGCAATCGGATTGGTTAAAAAAATACATTTCTCTAAATAATTCACATAGAACCAACGCAAAAAATTGTTTTGAAAAAAATTTCTTTAAACTTTTAAACAATGCTGTTTATGGCAAAACTATGGAAAATGTTGACAAACGAAAGAATATAAAAATTGCTAACTCTTGGGAAAATATTGGTAAAAAATTAGGCGCTCGCGCTCTTATTGCCAAACCAGAATTTAACTCAGTAAGCATATTTGATGAAAACATGATTGCAGTTGAGTTAAATAGAACCTATTCGGTTTATACTAAACCTATATATCTTGGACTTTGCATTTTAGAGCTTTCAAAGTGGAAAATGTATGATTTTCACTATGATTACATGCTTCCAAAATATAAATCCAACTTAGAACTTAATTATATGGATACGGATTCCTACATTTATACAATTCACACTGATGACTTTTATAAAGATATCCTTAACGATATTGATGATAGGTTTGATACATCTGAATATAATTTAAATAACAAATTTAATATTCCTCAAAAAAATAAAAAAATTTTGGGAATGATGAAAGATGAGAACAATGGTGTTATAATGAGAGAATTCATTGGTTTGAGATCTAAGATGTACTCCTTCATTAATGAAAATATGGAAGAAATAAAAAAAGCAAAAGGAGTAAAAAGTAATATTTGTAGAAAGCTAAGTTTATCAGATTATAAAAATTGTTTATATAATAGAAAAATTTATTATGGAAAAATGTATATGTTTAGGTCTAAGTTACATACTTTATATACAACCTTAGCTAATAAAATATCATTAAGTTATAAAGATGAAAAGAGATTTATATGTAAGGACAACGTTAATACCCTAGCTTGGGGTCATTATAAAGAAAAATTTTTTAATAGCAATAATGATGATGATTGTTTAATGGATCTCGATAATATTGATAACCTAGATTTTAATTATAAAGATCAATTTATGAAAGATGATGATGTATATTTAATGGAAATAGAATGCTAGTTTTAAGATTTTTGTAACTTATTTTGTTAAAAAAAAGAAGAAAAAAAATTAAGTTAAAACAAAACTTTATTATGTCTTTAATTTTACATTAAATTGGAAAAAAAAATAATGTAAGTAATAAAATCATATAAAAATTCATTAAATAACTTTCTGAACAATTCCAGTTAATGGGGTGTACTTCATCAACCGATCATAAAGAATTAAACAATAAGCATTTGTGTTTGCTGGAATCGGAATCGTAGTCTCAAATTCAATTTTTACATCAATAGGCCCGCTCTTAACCATTTCATTTTGATAGCTTAGATCAATAACGACAATTGGGTTGTCCTTAAATTTTTCACAGGAAAGAAGTGGTTGTGCAGACTTCATATAGTAATTTTGTTGAAATTTTGCATACATATCATACAAAATAGCATAGCGGTTCTCTGCAATCTTCAAGTTTAAATCATCGTACGGATAAGAATCTGAATTTAAATGTACTTTTATATTTTTTAAGTCAGAATGAATATATTTCTTGTTGTTTTCTAAAGCAAATAATATAAATCTAGGCCTCTCTCTGTTTACTGATAGCTTTACATTCCAAATGTGGTTTCTTCCACCAGAGAATGTAGGATTAAAATAACAGTCCCAACTCCGAAATGCAATGGGTAAAGTCATACCATCTTTAATAATCTTCATTATTTGTAGTTTCTTAGAGTCTGAAAGTTGTACGTGTGGAATTCTCCATGTTATATTTGTAATTGATAAAGTAAGATTTTCATTTTCATCTGTTGAGTAATACACGTTCTCATCATTTGAACTCCGTAAAAGAATGAGTTCATGTTTACTATTTAATATTATTTTATTGAAGTCCTCGGCAAATCCCAACAGTGATTTTAGGGGTAAACAAAAATTAAATGCTTGCATAGTTAAATCTCCAGAAACATTCCAACCGGCATTTCTCATCATATTGCTTTCAAATTCATTAAGTGAACAATAGTTTTTAATAGTGCTAGACATCCCCAAGTATCGGGTACGATCAATTTCAACACCATTAATTTCATAACGTATTTCATCAAATAAGTAGGCAACGCAGTTATTCCTTAGTCTGATATTTGGAGAGCTTTCACCTTTAGTATTTTTTATATTTCCCTCCAAATATAAATAGCTTTCACTAGGAAGAACATATAAGTCTTGATTTTGTAGAGTAATTCGAATCTCATCATTATTTTTAAATGATTGAATGTAGGGTACATAACTATGATAATCCTTTTTTATTATATTCTCATCTGTAATAGGGGTTTCCATAACATTTAGTATATCAGACATTTTTCTTTACTTTTAACTGAAGTAATCTTAAAAATGCTTTATTTTCTTCTGTTAATTTAGGTCTTTTAGCTTTAACAGTTTCCAAAGGAATGTTTTCGTTAACGTTTTTTAGTTCGGTTTTATTGTAAATTATCATATTTCCCTTGGTCTCAAATGTAATCTAAGTGTTATTTCTTCACCTCTAAAGTTTATTAAACGATCCTCTTGATCAACAATCCAAACTTTGATATATGTTATTTCTTTCACATTCACTGGTAAATAGATTAGATTATTGGGGATAACATCTAATTTATAACCTGGAGGAACGTCCACTGCAAACTCATGAAGTATATGTGCTGGAAAACTATTCATATATGCTCCCCTTATTATATTACATTTAACTTGTATGGCATTAACTTTTAAAATATTTACTGGTTGATTCGATAAATGTTTTATACTAGGATCTAAAGAACCACCATTAAAACCAAGTAATCTACCGATAGATCTTTTACGATCAAAGAAAATTGTATCATGCGAGGATGTTATTTCAATTTGTAGAGTGTTATTATTGGCTTCAATCACTATTGATTTTTTAACATTTTTTTCATTATATTGTGTGATTATATAATCAGCTATATCTTGCAACTCATAAGAACCTATAGGAATTTCAATTACTTTATCTCCAATATGAAAAAGATTGTTATCATAGTCTACGTTGGGAATGGAATTGTATGAATGAAAATCAATTAGAGAACATTCATATTCCGATGCCAATTCTATTGGTGGAAAGAAATTTGCCGTTAAAATTGAAGATTTTCCGCTTAGTGCTAATGTTATTGACATAGCGAATGATGGAATGTAAATAAAACAAAAATGCAATGTGTAGTTTTTTTATTTAACATATTTATTTTAATAATTAAATTACATATTACTACTTATTACAATATTTCAGTTTTGTTTATCCAAGAATTGTGCTGACTTGGAAATCCTAACCATTTAACATATGCTCTATCATTCTTGGTTTTTAATATTTTTTCAACCAAGAATGTATTAGGAAAACGGGTGCGTAACAACTCCTCCTTGTAAAATCCACCTTTTATTTCATTTCCTTTATAGTCTTCTAGTATAAAAGTGATTGGATAAGTATTTTGTATCGACCTTATTTTAAATATTTCTGTGGTCCAATTTGGTGTATATCCCTTTTCAAATACATGCTTGTATTTACTAATGCGTACATAGTCTCCAACTTTAAACCGTGAAGATTTAAATAGTTTTAAATGATTGTATGCAGTATTCAGTAATTGTTTTTCGTGTTCATGAGTTACATGGATAGGAGCCATTTTGATAGTTCCATGTATTTTTTTATTATATTGATTAATCAAACCTTTATAGATACTAATCCATCTGTAAGATCCATTGTTACTAAACTCTTTCCACATCATTTCTTTTAATGTCCTATTGAAACGTTCTACAATTGAAGCTTTCATAACACTATATGTAGAGTAATGATTTATTGAATGTTTTCTCATTAATGATCCAAACTCCTTATTAAAAAATTCTTTGCCATCATCTGTCTGTAAATTTTTAGGTATACGTCCCATACGAAATATCTTTTCAAATGCTTTACGAACTTCTAACGCAGTTTTTGACTTAAGTGATTCGGCCCACGCATACTTTGAAAATGTATCAATAACCGTTAGCATATATTTATATCCATTATTGCTTGTTGAATAATTGCCCATTTCGACCAAATCAGCTTGCCAGAGATCGTCAATCCCCTTCATTATAACTCGACGGCGTAAAAACTTTTTACGCGCTCGTGAATGAAGTTCATTTACTATTTCTCTCTTGTCAGTTGTCATGTCTTTATAGATTACGTGAAATTTTTTAAATTAGGTTGCTTATATTATGATAACTTAATTGGAGGTGGTGGTTCTAGCTTCTGTTTTTTTATAACATCCACTTTAGTGCTGTTAGCCATCCACGTGAAAATATAGTCCTCAATCTTATTAAATCTTTCTTCGATACTGTTTATAAAAACTTTATTTGTACTATATAACTGATCCTTCACAGCTGCTTCAATAATTTTAGCATCTTTATCAACATCCTTTTTAAACGAATCTTGCAATAATTTTATATTACTTTTAATTATATTTAATTGATACTCATATTCAATTTTAAATTTTTCTATTTCAATATTTTTGGAAATATATTGTTCAATTTTATCAATTCTTTCTTCAATCTCTTCGCTTATATAGTTTTTTAGATCTTCTTGTATATGTTTGATTTCTAAATTCATGTATGTTTTATTAACAGCATCAAATTCGTCCAACGGTGAGCCTATATTTATAATTCTTCTATTTTCTACGTTTATATTGTTTCCATCCAGAATGAAACCAAATTTTTTTAAAAGCGTTTTAGTTTTTAACTCATTACTTTGCTTTTGAAAGTAGTGTCCAAATTTATCAACAGTCATTATTATTACTTCAACTACTCAATTATATTTGATTCCTTCAGTTCCTCAATTATTGAAATTATTTCATTAGTATGGTTTTTGTTACCAGCTTGTTGTGATGCCATCAAGAGCTTTAACCGGTCTACTATTTCATTGGGATCATCCCAGTATATATAGTTGGGTTTACTAAGGTTTACTCTCATTAAACCTTTACCAATGTGAGTAGTAGCAAATAGCTTATTAATTATTTCCTTATATTTATAACCTCTATTTCCTTTTAGTTGATTATTAGGATCAAAGTTTCTTCTGTGTGCATTTGTATCAATCAAAATTCGTTTATATATATCTAATTCTGATGAGTCATACTGCTCTGGCCTTTTATGAAAGAGCAATGAGTATAGACCAGGAGTTAACGCCCAAGATTTATTTCCAATCGTTATTTTTTCATTACTTAGCTTCAAATCTGAATTTCCGAATTTCCAGTCACCATTTTGATTTTTATGAGGTCCAAATATAGTATCAAGCTTCTTATTTTCATATAAGTCTGTTAAATCAAATTGCCAATCATCGGATTGTGAATAAAAGGATTCATTATCTAAATCAACATCTTCTTCTTTAACATCACTTGTTTTTGATAACGTATCAAAATGGTCTTTTTTCATCGAGGTGCTAGCCACAATACTATCTTTGTTTTTTACATCTCGAATTTCTATTGGTTTCAATACCCTTTCACTAGATAATTTAACTAGTTTTTGTAAAGGTTCTGTTAGGGGTTTAAATGTATTTTCTAACTTGTTGATTGTTTCTTCTTCCCCGCGTTTAATAGCTTCAAATTTCTTTTTTAAAATTTTTCTAGATTTTACCAATTCTTTCAATACATTTTCTTCCATGTTTGTGTATAAGAGACTTAATTAATATGAATAAATTATCAAAAATTTTATTAGATCTTTAAACAGCTTCTTCAAACAGCTAAACAGATTCTTCAAACAGCTAAACAGATTCTTCAAACAGCTAAACAGCTTCTTCAAACAGCTTATTTAAACAATTAAACAGTCGATATGTATAGCAAAACATCAATATTAATTTTATAGGTCTGAAGTAGTTTAACGATTAATTATGACTAAGCTTCAATGAAGACATCGAAGCCTTTTCTATAACGTCCATTACATATTTCATCATCTTTGTTTATTACCAAAAATCCATATTTATTCTGCCAACATTCTTTACATATGTTTTGAAACATTTTGAAGCTCATATCACTTCCAACGTGATCTTTATATATATGCTTAAGATTTAGTTCATCTTGCTTAAACATTATAATTAAGTTTGCATTATCACGTATTAAATGTTTTGGAATGTGTGTATATGTTTGACATAAATAAAATGAATCGATATCATTGTGTCTCCCCATACAAAAATATGATCTAATATTATTTTGCTTTTCACATGCAACATCATCAAATATCATTACTGAATTTACTTTAGCATCATCAGGTGATAAAACATCTTCATTTTCCGAAAATGTATATAAGCCCATACCCTTTACCGATGAAATTAGTTTCCTTAGATATTGATATTTAGGTTGATTTAGTGATTTAGAATAAATGTAAATGTTTCTGAATTTTAATCCATTAGGGCTTTCAATCAAACTAAGCATAACGTTAGTTTTTCCGCAACTAGATGGCCCCACTATTAATGCTCTTATAGAGTTTGGCAAAAGACAGCTATGTTTAGTTACATTATTTTTTTCATTAAAATCCAAATTTCTCACTAAAATGTTTGAATGTTGTTTTATCAAACGCATCTTTGTAAATGAGCTGTAAAATAAAATAATCATCTTTATCTTTACATTAACTAGTATTCGCCAACTTACATATTTTCAGATATAAATTGTTATAAATGAAGGTGTATACAAAGAAAAATGTTATTGGTAAACAGGTAGTTAATGGAGAAGGACTAGTAAATAAGCTTATTAATTCGCTGCCAATTGAGCTTCATCTACCCGGTTATCAATTTTGTGGACCTGGAACGAAACTGGATAAACGTATCCAACGGGGAGATAAAGGAATCAATCCTTTAGATGCTGCTTGTAAAATTCATGATATTACCTATTCAAAAAACACTGATATTAGTAAACGACATCAAGCGGATAGAGAACTAGCCGAGAGGGCTTGGAAACGAGTAAAAGCTAAAGATAGCACACTTGGAGAAAAAATAAATGCTTATTTTGTTACTAACGCAATGAAGTCTAAAGTAAAATTTGGTTTAGGTGTTAAAATGAATAATCTTAAAAAAACTTGCAAGCGAAACCTTTTTCGCAATGCAATTAAATCAGCAACTATGATCTTAAAAAAGGAAAAACCATTAAATGTTAAAAAGGCAATAAAAACTGCAAAAAAAGTTATTGATGAATCATTTCTTGGGAAAAAATCAGAAGTTAAAATTCCAAGAGTTATTACCGTTCCTAAGATTGGAGGTATTCTACCCCTTGTGCCTATATTTACAGCACTTGGAGCATTAGGTGCTTTAGCTTCAGGTGGCTCGTCAATTGCTAAGCTTATTACTACAGCTAAAAACGGTAAGCAGCAGCTCGATGAGAATAAGCGTCATAATAGAACATTAGAGGCAATAGCTATGGGTAAAGGTCTCTATCTCAAACCTTATAAGAAGGGATATGGAATATTTTATAATAAAACGAAAGCATCAAAAAACTAATACAGCAGCTACCCAATAGACCTCTCACCGATGTGGATTTGAAAACGTTTGGAAAGAAGCATATTCCTTGTTTTAGAGGAGTTTATATGAGAGATACTTCCTAAAACTCCACGCAAAACTGAATGTGGAATAATCAATTTAGACTCTCATAGAGGAGATGGTACACATTGGGTAGCCTACTACAAAAATAATGATTATGTGGAATATTTTGATAGTTTTGGAAATCTTCAACCACCTCTAGAAGTATTAAGATATTTAGGATATAATATAAAATACAACTATAAAAGATATCAGAAAAGTAATTCTTTTATTTGTGGACACTTATGTTTGCAGTTTCTAATAAATTTTGAAATAAAGAAATGATAAAAATAAAAAATCAAATTTTTTTTTTAATAATTTTTTCTCATTTATTTTCCATTCTTAAATATAATCTATGAATTTTTATATCAGTAATTATTTTTCTCTGCATTTTTTTTCCGATCTCATAACAGAGGCGGGTTAAATCTATTGCTATATCGCTTTCATGGATTCCTTTAATGTCACCCAATAGGATTTCAGTCTTTCTCATTGTGGAGCATGTTGGTATGAAGTAATTGTAATAAAAATGTAATAACTGTTTCCTTAGAATTCCATTCCAACATAGTATTGATGTTAAAAATACTCCTATCCGGATTATTGATTTCCACGTTTCAGGATCAATTTTTATTCTGAATTGTCCTTGCCGGACTATTAAATAGCATACACCCTTTTTATATTTGAAGGTGTACTGCGTAGCTTCTTCGCTTGTATTTTCAATTAAGTTAATTGAATGTAAAAATTCTCGCTGAGAAAGCGTGTTGGTGATGTAGTCCTTATAGCTCATTAGGTGGAGCCAATCTTCTCGGCTGAATCCGATAAAATGTTTATCATTGTAGTGAAGCCATATCATCGGCTGAAATCCATGAATAGTTGAAAACCCGCAAACAACTTTTAATTTTAGATTTATAAAATATTCCATCTCAAAAACCACGTCATATATTTTAGGCTGACGTTCTTGAGTAAATTGCAGAGTATTTTTTATTATTTTATTCATTCTCTATGAAGCTCAATTGTTGACTATTGATTTTTTCAGTTCGAAAGTCGTCTTTTAAAGTAGATTTAGAACCCTTGTTAATAAGTATATAAGAACTAAACTTATCAAAATAGAATAATCGTATGTATGTATTTATGTACTCGTATTAATAAATAAAAATAATGCAATAAATATTTTTTTTAAGTATATAAGAATGTTGTTTTATTAACTATAAAATTCTAAAATATAGTAACTTCATCTTTATTATTCTTTATGATTTTCGGATGTTGATGTTGATGTCAATAGGTTAAATAATTTTTTATACTGCTCAATAATTTTCATCACTTTTAGTTTGTTCTTATGAAAGAAATAACATCCACACATTCCAACTACATCTCCATTTGAATTATCATGGTCACAAGGTATAATGTAATTACTAAAATCTACATATTTATTTTTAAACTCTTCTATTTCTTGTAAATGTTCTTCGAAAATTTCATTTCCAAATTTTTGCAAAAACTCTTCAATAGTATTCATCCTTGTAGTTTAAAATTTCATTTAATACTGAATAAATAGATTAATCATAGTCAACTCTTATAGTTAGAATTTAATTCAAATTGTAAATAAAAAACAATACTTTTTGATTTCATTTTAATTTCCTTTATTTAATTTTTTTATTTAAATGTATTATAAGGATAATAGTCTCTCATTGGAGGAACTGGCTTTAACTCCAACCTGCAGAATGAGCTATCCTTATCATCATTCAAGGGAAATTTTGTTATCATATATGCGCCCGTAGATAAGATTTCTACATCCTTATTGCTCAGCGAATTAAACCTCTTAGGAAGGTAAAGTATATTCGTTCCCAACTCTAGCACAACGGATTCTCCATATTTTGTTGTTATACGCTCTGCTCCAGTTATATGATAGTCTTCTAATACCATCATATCCTTGATGCTTAGCCTTTGCCTTACATTTAACTTGTTAAAAGATGCAATTAGTTCCGCGTTGCTGTTCATCGTTGTAAAATTTACAATAAACTATAGAACTTTATTGAATTTATTCAGAATTTATACAAAATTTGCGTAATAAATATCAAAAAATTAATAACTAAATAATCTACAAAACAACAACGTGATAATTTTTCAATACTAATAAGTAATATTTTAATATAAAAACAAAATCCAAGGAAAACCATTATGACCCAACTAAAGTAAGAAAAGACAAACTTTTTTTCATTTTATTTTATATTTATTTATTTTTTATAACAATATGAGATTCATAATTCCATTATTTATATTTTTTATATTTAAACTTAAATTTATTTTTTCTTTTATTAACAATTTATATCCCTCAAAATTGTATCTCCTTCTTCATCAAACCAGTCGTCTTTCACACCAAGCATAATAGCATCCCCTTCTTCATCATAAAGAAATTCAAAAACTTCATCGTCAAAGTAGTTTAAATGATATCCCAGCTGATTGTTGGGAATATCTATATTAACCTCACTGCTATCAGTATTAAAGCTTAATAGTGTGCCCATCGATATATATATATCGCCTTCCTCAACTTCGAAGGAGAAGGGGCTTATTGGCGCTTCTTCTTCTGCATCTTCCAAGGGACTCAAAATTGGACATGAAGTTAATTTGCTGATCATACTTTCCATTTTTTTGTTTTTTGTATATAGGAGTATTTTTTAAATTTTGTATGTTAAAAATTTTAAAGTTTTTCCTTCAGCATCAATATAAAGACTAATTACATATAAATTTTTTATAAAAAAGAAAATTTTCGAACACTAGAATTTACCAAAATAAAACTATCTATGTAATAGATAATCTATGTAATAAATAATCCAATATGATTATTCACCCTTTTAAAATATACAAGATCATTTAAATCGCATAAAACTATAACAAAAAAACATAGAAAAATAAAGACTATCTATGTCAACCCTCTTTTCTAACACTTTCTTCTTTTAATTGATTTACAAATTTTATCGCTCTGTAATGCCGCTTAAACTACAATTTAAAAAAAGAAAAAAAACGTCTCTATAACAGAAAAAATTCATTGGGAGTAAAAAAATTTCTTATCACAAAAATACATTGGGAATAAAAAAATACTCCTTATGGAAAAAATACATTGCAAAAGTATTAAATAAAAATAAAAACCAAAATTCTTCTTTAGCATTCTTATCACATATCGCTTCTTTTTAACAAAAACTAAAAATCTAAATTTAATGATCTTCTCCTAGATTGTTTATTTTTCCTAATGTATCAAATATTTATATTTCTATCCGTAAACTAACACTTCACTTTACACTTTAAGCAATTAGTTGCAAGAATTTGTTACCCTTAAAAATTCCTTATCTCACACAAATACTTTTTTAGTTTTTTTTCCACTAAATTTAAAAATTTTCTTTAATTTTCATAATTAAGAATATTACCACATGCTTAAAAACACAACCGATCTCCACACTTCAAAAATTTATTACCCTTAAAAAAATTGCATCTCACACACACACACACACATATATCCGTCCACTTCTTAGTCTCTATCTACACAGTGCATTATTAGAAATAGTGATTATGCATTATTAGAAATAGTGATTATGTTTTTAACACCAAGTGACCTACATTCTTTCCACACACTTACACTCATTGCACTCATAAATTCTTACTCAACTTGTCAATCCCTTTTTTTATGGCTTTTTAAGTACATTGCACTAAACCTTAATCTGAATATCACGCTCATCAATATGTCAACCCATATCAACTAACACTTCACATTTTAGTTTTCATAATTAAGAATATTACCACATGCTTAAAAACACAACCGATCTCCACACTTCAAAAATTTATTACCCTTAAAAAAATTTCATCTCACACACATATATCCGTCCACTTCTTAGTCTCTATCTACACAGTGCATTATTAGAAATAGTGATTATGTTTTTAACACCAAGTGACCTACATTCTTTCCACACACTTACACTCATTGCACTCATAAATTCTTACTCAACTTGTCAATCCCTTTTTTTATGACTTTTTAATGATCATTATCTTTGACTTTTATTACACTCACACTCATTTATTACTTTAATGACCTTTTTGACCTTGACTTTTATTACACCAACACTAATTTATTGATCTTTAATGCCGCTTATTAGTATCCCATACAAAATACCTTGGGACAGTATCCCATACCAAATACCTTGGAGTAGTATCCCCACATCTATACTACTCCTATGTGACTCCGTTTTCAAAGCCTCCCACCAAACAGCGCATCCATACTAAACAATGGGTCGAACCACCGAGGTATAAATCAGTTTACAACCTTTGGTTGTAGGCCCCAAGTTTTCCCTATGGAGTTCTTGCAGGCATAATAGGCATTTAGATCCTTTTTAAATCTCTCCTGAATGTTCCTGCTCCAGATCAGTTTACTATCCAGATAAACTCCTAGGTATTTAGCCTCGCTTGCTAGTTTCAACTCAACACCATTAACTTTAGGTGGCTTGAAACCAACCACTTTGTATCTCCTGGTGAAGAGAACTAGTTCAGTTTTATCCCCGTTGACCCCCAAACCCTTGCTTGAGGCCCAGGATAAGAGTTCCCCAAGTGCAGCCTGCATGACTTCTGTGGTAGTGGTGAGAAATTTCCCTTTTACCAATATCACCACGTCATCTGCGTAGGCCACTATTTTCCTCCCCTGTGTATCAAATTGTCGCAAGCTGACATTGACCACCAGCAGCCATAGTAGTGGTGATAGAACCCCACCCTGCGGCGTACCCCTAGTGACTAGTTTTCTCAAACAGCCGCCTCCTAGTTCCGAGTTGATAATCCTACTGCTAAGCATACGAATAATCCACTCCACTATGAAGTCCTGGATGTTGAGATCTACTAGGGATTTCCTAATAGGGATTCCTTCAATATCTAAGAACGCCGCTAACGTATATTCCCTATCCTGCAAACCGCGCTCAATATACCCAACCACATTATGAAGCGCACTCTCAACTGATTTACCCTTAAGGTAAGCATGCTGAGCGTCACTAATGACGTGCAGGTCAATTGTGTACCTTAGGTGCAGATCGATAGCGCACTCTAACATTTTCAGCAGAAAAGCCGGTTACCCGAACTTCTCTCCACCAATTGGGTATGACACCTCTTGCTAAACACGTCCTAAAGACGTCCCTAAACAGCATCAAGATATGTGTCGAGAAGTTTTGCACCATGGCCGGAAAAATACCATCCGGGCCAGCAGATTTATATGGCTCGAAAATATTAATCGCCCATGTAACCTTGTCCACAGTTACTAAATCCTTGATCGCCTCCTCTGATATCCCTACCAAACTAGGGTAAAAATCCCTGACCGAATAATCGGCTCGTAACCCACTGCAGCCCGGGAAATGCGTGTTCATAAGTAACTCCAGGGTCTCAGAGCTCGATTCGGTCCATGAGCCATCAAGCTTTTGTATATATCCGAAATCCCTAGGGTCCTTGGATAGTATACGTCATAATCTTGATAACTCGCTGACCGAATCAATAGATTCGCAGTACTTCGTCCACGAGTCCCTTTCCGCCCTCTTTAGAGATCCCTTGTACTTATTGAAAGCTATTCTATGGCTATCCCAATCCTCAATCCTACGCGTGAGTTTTGCCCTGTTCAAGAGCCTTCTAATCGTCGACCTTTGATCCTGTAGATCTTTGGTCCACCAGGAGGGCTGTTCCCTTTTGCCCGGGAAGGTTCTTGGGCATGCCAGCTCAAAACTCTCCTTAAAGGCTTGTCACCTTGTTCACCACTGCATCCACTTCACTTTGTGCCTCTCCACATAAGGAAGTGTCAACCAGCTTAGACTCCACATTAACCCTGAATAGATCCCAATTTGTTTTCCTGGGATTTAAATAAGGGTTACACTTTGGTTTATTAAAGTTCAGTTTGAAGGAAATTCTACTGTGGTCCGAGAAGGAACAGTCCGTAGAAACCCTCCAATCTACTAGTAGATTCCTGTTGTTGGTCAAAGTGATATCTATAACTTCCTCCCTAACCCTGTTACTAAACGTCGGAATATTACCCTTGCTAGTTATTAAAACGGTTGTTAGTAGTAATAAAATCAAAAACCAACTCACCCCTGGTGTTGATGTTGCTGCTTCCCCATTGACTGTGGTGAGCACTGGCATCACAGCCAAGTACTAGGTTGGCTTTCCGTCTACTGACGTACCTGGTTAGCTCCTTTACACACATGCCCGGTGGGTCATCGGCCTCATAGGGCATGTAGACCGAGGCTAGAATGAGACTGTGTCCACCTTTAGCCTCTCCACAGACTGCCGTCACATCGCCGCAACTGAAAAAATGAAGAAGTTTTAATTTAAGCTCTTTTTTGGCGATTATACAGGTTCTTTCCTTGTCCTCTGTAATTGGGACATACAGGGTGTAGCCTGCCGCCCTCAGTCCGCAGACTCTGTTTTTATTGATCCAGGGCTCCTGGATGAGAGCAACGTCTGCTTGCGGCTTCGTGAGGTGTAACATCATTTCGACTGAGGCTTCTTCACTGTGATGCAGGTTTAGTTGCACCACTAGCAGACTCCTTGGGTTCATCAGATCTCGATAACCTGAATCTGACTCGCCCTAAACCGAAAGTGACGATACCCTCCTTCGTCTTTAGAATTTTTAGAGACTCCTGGTCTTCAGCAAACCGGAAGTCCCTTCCCATGTTCTCCTTACAAGCCAGCGAGGATATCAGCTTCCACTGGCTCGTGTTGAGATCTTTGTTTTGGTTGGCCAATATTGACCGCATGGACTCCACCGGCTTTACAGGGGGTGGAATCCATACCGTTACTACCGGCCTTAGTGGCAGTTCAGAGGCACATATAACCTCCAGCTTCGCCTCCCGACAAAAATCGCCGCATCTGCCAACTGCAGAACTTAGGAATTCAAAGGTCTTCCTGTTTCCGCAATTGACAACTTTGACACCTTTTGACCAGTCCGCGCCCTGAAAGTCCATATCAACCGACCAACCACTAGCTTTCGATAAATAATCGAGGAGCCTATCTTCGATTAGCCGCCAAAGATCCGTTCCTATCCTACCATCAGGGTCGGACCGATCGATGACAGCTGCCTGAAGACTACCTTCCTGGTCGATTTCTTGGCTTTTTTCGAGGTGGAGGCTTGATCGCTGGGTCTTATCACCCCTCCCCTCGAATTTTTCAAAAGGCGCTGGATGCTTAGCCTCAGAAGCTCGTTCCGAAGACTTGAGCCCTTTGGTAAGCGATCCTTTGCCCACCCTACTACTGCCGGAAAGGGAGGTACATGCCAATGACGACCCTGTACCCTTACGGGAAACACTAGGGGCATCATCCACACGAAGCACCCTTCCCTTGGGACAGGAGGCGCCTGCCTGTTTCACCCCATCACCTATACTAGGCATAACCGGGGCTTCGCCGACATTCGTCTCCTGTTCATTGGGATAGGATATACCAAGGAGAGTACGGACTGGTCTGTAAATTCTCTCGAATTTTGCGACACTCTGTCTGTGCTTCCTGAGCAGATGCCTCTCCCTGGCAGTAAACGACATAGAGTCCCTTTTAGCCATCTTAATTAGATAGTTCAAAGAGGCTCTTTTGCCGCTCATCGCCTTTTCTTCTTTAGTGCGGACTTTACCTGGCTGCGATGGAATACCGACTCCCACCACAGCGTCCTGCTGTAGGACGCTTCTCGAGCAAGAAGGCCGATCTGCCTGAGTCCCCAAAAGACCCCCCTGTGCACTAAGCACCACAAAGGCAAGAAGCTCAGCCTCAAAACTCCGACCCTGAGTTGACAACTTATCGGTAGTCAGCTCCTCGTCGGAAATCAGCGACAAAACCCCCAACTTCCGGGCAGCCTTACCCCCCACAGAGGAATCCCTTGACAGTTCCATCAGATCGTCTACTCCCTTGAGTTTCGTCCGAAGCTGTCCCTCCTGTCTTTCGATAACTCTGTGTATGTCCGTGAGCGAAAATTCACCCCCTGACAGTTTGTCCACAGAGTCAGCGTCCGTCTCAATATGTTTGTTTGTTTTTTTAGAATTTAAATTGTCAATTTGGGTCCCACGAGTAACCACGTAAAGAAAAGGACCATCCATGCAGTGACGGCGTGCCCTGGCGCCGGAGGGGAGCTGTTCACGACTAGTCTTCTTTAACCACTAACTAGCCATTCAGATTCTCGGCACTGCTACCACCACCTTAACCTTACAAGTGGTGTCAATTATAGTCCGCGGGCATGCGTCAAGGTCGTGACAACTGTTATGCGATTGCCGACCAGAAAAGTCTATGATCCAGTTGACAGTCGCAAACCTTTGACACGACCCCCCTATCCGCCACCTGGGGACGCGCTCGATGGAAGGATTGACAACTCCACACGAGGAACGGTCCCCATAGTAAAACTGGGGAAGGAGTTATGGTAGCTTAATGAAATTTTTGGACATATCTCTCTTGGCCTACTATTTTCAGAAATGAATTAACATTTTTAGAAATGCTTTTATTTTTCTGGTGCGTGCACAATTAAAAGATTCATCTATTATTATGTAATTACTAATTTATTAATTATTGTTAAAAGAGCTGCTTGTATTTATTGCATTTCTATTAGATGAAGTTAATGGATCAGAAGAAATGAAGGGTTTATTCATTAAATCTTGATTACAACTTTCTCTGCTATTTTTTCGAGTGTGCTCAACTTTGTTCTCTCTTATATGTTTTGTGAAGGCATTCTAAAGCATTCGCCCGTGCACTCACCTTGTATTAGTTCGCTCTGGTTTAAATCACAGCCTACTATTATCATACATTTTAAAATATTAAAAATATCAACTGATAATTTTAATAAAATCATTATATTTCAAAAGTTGGCATAGAAAACACCTAAACCTTTTTATACATATTTTAGTATATATAACAGAAAATAAGATTATTTTGATGTGCCTATTTTTCCGGGTCCATCGAAGCTGACTATTTTTTTATGTACATATTTTGGCTAAAAACTTTACAATTTTTTTTACAGTGTTCTTATAAATATTAGAATTTTAGGATTATTTCATTGTTTCTGCTACATTTCTGAATAAAACAAATGAATTTTTATTGAAATTTGAATTTTTGAGATTTATTTTTCCAAACCCATTTTTTGTTACTTAAAAATTATAAAAAAAATTATCAAAATAATTCGAATTTGCAGCCGTGTAACTTTTTATAGGTGTAACGCACATGAAAAACCATTCCATATATATTTTATTGTTAAATTCTAAAGTTTTTTTTTTTTTTTTTTTGATTTTTCTCCACTAGACAGCTTACTGTGAGGCGAGAGGAAATTAAATTTATTTGGAAGCGATGGACGTGCAAAAGCTCAAACCAAACACTGCCCTTCGAACACAAAATTTGGTTCCTACGGTAAAACATGGAGCAGCCGGGGTTGGGAATTTGGAGTTTATTGATGACATAATGAATCAACATATTTACAAAAGTATATTGGAAAGAAATTCGCAAGCATCTGCCAACATATTTGGCCTTGGATCCCGTTGGATCTTTTAACAGTATAACGATCTTAAGCGCACCGTACTTTCTGTTAAAGAGTGGTTGCTTTATTATGCTCCCAGACATCTCACCAGACATAAACCCAATTGTGCACGTTTGGGATTTAATGAAGCGGTAATTAGTAAAAACTTACAGAACGCGCAAAGAATTGGCTCTTAAAAAAATCTGGTCAGAAATATTGCCTTAGCCATGGCGGTGCAACAAAGTATTGAAATGTTTTTCATTTTTAAAAATGTAATAACCTTCAAAGATGTCAATATGGTTGCATCGGGTGGTTAAACTTTAAGGGCCGATGTTGAATGTGAACCACACCTAAACGTCAAGTTTTTTTCTGCATATAATTTGACATTTCTCAATTTCAGACTAACTCAATAATCGAACAACGCGTTAAAGTTATTCAGGCTTATTATGAAAATGGGCATTCAAATCAAAATGCATTCGTGTTTTTTTGTTCAATTTAATCGTCCAAATGTGCGTACAATCGGAAAAATCGTAAACAAATTATAGGAAACCAGGTCTGTAGGAGATGTGAAAACATCAGTGCATGCTCGTACTGCAGAAAATATTGCTGCTGTTTGCGATAGTGTTGCTGAACTCAACTCAACTCGTCGTCGAGCCCAACAATTGCATCTCTCACGCTCGTCTTTGATGAACATTATGCATAAAGACTTGCATTCAAAACATCGTCAATGGTCAGAATGGTGGCAAGAAATGGCAAATGGTGCAGTTTATGGGCTGGCGGCATCATCGGGTCTTTTTTTTCTAAAATTAGGCCGATCAGGCAGTTACTGTGAATGGTGTTCCCTATCGAGAGATGATAACGAACTTTTTATGGCCCGAATTGGAAGATATATGTAGATGTGGATGATATGTGGTTTCAACAGGACGGTGCCACTTGCCACACAGCTAATGAAACAATGGCTCTTTTCCGCGACAAATTCAATGGCCGTGTTATCTCACATTTTGATAAACAATGCATCCACCCTGCATACATTAATCTTAAACCACAGACACCACGTGTACCCCCGAAAGGGACCTCACCAATAACCGGTCACAGAGAGGATAGGCTCTCTGTGGGGCTACCGATTCCCGTGGTACCAATCCTTTGGAATCCTTTGGGCACTGGTCGGTCCTCGAAGAGAACCCGTATGTTTTAACACACATACCTTTTCTACCAGATTTAGGTTCTAGGAACCCTAGCGTCTGGTGCCCCTATTTTCCCCGAGTGAATCGCGTCAAAGCATTTGCCATTCCTGCAGTGACAATTGGTACCCCCGGGGGTGAGAGCTAAAGGATGAGGTAATTTGACACATTAAAGGCATATAACCTTAATTATGCCTCAGCGTCAACGAGGTCGCGGTGGCCATTTGGCCGATATTTTGTTCCATACATAATTGAACCATACCAATATTATCAAAATAAAAATAAATGACCATATATAATTTGTGTTTTATTCAAAATCAACATCGGCCCTTAACCCTTTATTTGAACTTTTGTGCAGTGAATTTTATCGCATTTTTTATCTAAATTTTTTGTTATTAGTAAAGAGTGATTTTTTAAGAGCTTGAGAACTTTTTTTTAAAAAAAACGCATAAAATTTGCAAAATCTCATCGGTTCTTTATTTGAAACGTTAGATTGGTCCATGACATTTACTTTTTGAAGATAATTTCATTTAAATGTTGACCGCGGCTGCGTCTTAGGTGGTCCATTCGGAAAGTCCAATTTTGGGCAACTTTTTCGAGCATTTCGGCCGGAATAGCCCGAATTTCTTCGGAAATGTTGTCTTCCAAAGCTGGAATAGTTGCTGGCTTATTTCTGTAGACTTTAGACTTGACGTAGCCCCACAAAAAATAGTCTAAAGGCGTCAAATCGCATGATCTTGGTGGCCAACTTACCGGTCCATTTCTTGAGATGAATTGTTCTCCGAAGTTTTCCCTCAAAATGGCCATAGAATCGCGAGCTGTGTGGCATGTAGCGCCATCTTGTTGAAACCACATGTCAACCAAGTTCAGTTGTTCCATTTTTGGCAACAAAAAGTTTGTTAGCATCGAACGATAGCGATCGCCATTCACCGTAACGTTGCGTCCAACAGCATCTTTGAAAAAATACGGTCCAATGATTCCACCAGCGTACAAACCACACCAAACAGTGCATTTTTCGGGATGCATGGGCAGTTCTTGAACGGTTTCTGGTTGCTCTTCACTGCAAATGCTGCAATTTTGCTTATTTACGTAGCCATTCAACCAGAAATGAGCCTCATCGCTGAACAAAATTTGTCGATAAAAAAGCGGATTTTCTGCCAACTTTCCTAGGGCCCATTCACTGAAAATTCGACGTTGTGGCAGATCGTTCGGCTTCAGTTCTTGCACGAGCTGTATTTTATACGGTTTTACACCAAGATCTTTGCGTAAAATCTTCCATGTGGTCGAATAACACAAACCCAATTGCTGCGAACGGCGACGAATCGACATTTCACGGTCTTCAGCAACACTCTCAGAAACAGACGCAATATTCTCTTCTGTACGCACTGTACGCATTCGTGTGGTTGGTTTAATGTCCAATAAAGTAAACTGAGTGCGAAACTTGGTCACAATCGCATTAATTGTTTGCTCACTTTGTCGATTATGTAGACCATAAATCGGACGTAAAGCGCGAAACACATTTCGAACCGAACACTGATTTTGGTAATAAAATTCAATGATTTGCAAGCGTTGCTCGTTACTAAGTCTATTCATGATGAAATGTCAAAGCATACTGAGCATCTTTCTCTTTGGCACCATGTCTGAAATCTCACGTGATCTGTCAAATACTAATGCATGAAAATCCTAACCTCAAAAAAATCACCCATTATTTGTTATTTATTAGGATAAATAAAACTGCATACTAAAAGTTTTTCGGAAATGCTTATTTTTCTTTAAAGTTAAAATTTTTGTGTCGATTATGTTAAAAGTTAATGAGTCTTTCATAAATCATCAGACTTGATTTTGCTTCTCCTTTCAATTTATCCTGCCAAGTGTTCGGATCACATGAATAAAGATCCACAACATTGTAACTTAAGGCTGACAGCGATGTCAAGGACTGTATTATCAGAGGATACAAACTTAAAACAGTTTTCTTTACCATCTACCTCCCATTTATACTTTGTTTTGGAATTTTGACTGGCTTATATCTTTATCGGAGGCATTCCTTCAGCATCAAAATTGCCTAAAAGGGAATATTTTGTAAAATTTATTTCTTCTTGCGAATATAATCTTACCTATACCCGCTACGCAGCAAGGCCTGTATTAGCCATTTCTTTATCCCTGTTCATAATTCTGCACAAAAAATATCATTTAAATCCCTTAAAGTTTCGTTTCAGTTTCTATGTTGAGAAGTGCGGACGCAATCAACAAAAAACAAACTTATAGTGTGTATAAATTTTAAAAAGAAAAAAGCAAAAAACAAAAACCTTGTTTTAATACAACAACAAAGTTTTGTGTATTTGTTCATTCTTTTTTTACAACGGCATTATTGCTGTACTTTTAAATAAAACAAAAACAATAGAGGATAATGAGGCTCTTTAATTTAGGTAATAAAAATGTAGAAACAAATATTCAAACAAACAATTAAAAACAATTTGCGCATAAATGCTGCTCCAGTTTTTCGTTCTCATCGCTTTTGTTAAGTGGTGACATTAAAATAAATAAAAACAAGTCGCCTCCTGATCTCAGTATAACCAAATGAAATATTGATAGTGAAGAAAAACCCAAGACGCAAGTGGGAATGGGTGGATACATAACTGTATTGAAAAGCGCCTAAGAGCTAAATCTTTTCAATTAGCCCCAATGTCTAAAGTACATAAGGATTCTAACGGAATAAGTTCTGAAAATAGTTTTGCTATCAAATCAAAGGATGACACTAATGTTAAAAAATTTAACAATTGCGGTGAAAACCACACTGCAAACTACAGGGGCTGTCCTGTATATTCTATGGTAAGGAAGTCGTCTCATAGATCAATTACACCTCGTAAGCAGACACAATATCGACCAAATGATCATTATCCTCAGCTAGCCCAACCAACTACCAAACATGTTTCATACGCTGACATGCAAAAATACAATCCTAACCCAGTACATAAAGCACCACTGATAACTAACCTGATCCAAATTTTGCACCCAGAATCTAAAGAACAAACACCGTCTGTTAACTATACTCATCTGGAAGAAGCGATTGTGAAGTCGCTAAACTACTTTATGAGTTATATGGGTAACATGATGCTAGAAATGCTAAAAATGCAATCTATGATATTGCAGGCAATACTTAGCAAACTGTGAACTGTTTAAAAATATGTTTCTGGAACGCAAACGGCATACGCCAACACACACAGAAAAAAATAATATTTTTTTCGGTTTTCAAAAACTTTTTTGTTCGGATCTAATAATATTTTTGTTTGATTTTTATTTTGCGACAAACAGTGTTGCCGTAATAAAAACTAAAAGATAAAAAATCCTTAATTGAGAAAATAAAGTGATTTCATTTTAATAGTTTCTTATATTACTTTGGTAGGTAGACAAAATCATCTTCTATACTTTTAAGGCACAAAATTGCATTACAAAATAATAAAATCCTTACACTATAGATATAAATAGAATATAGAATACTACATGACGCACTGCAACTTGGCTTCTTTTTATGAACAACATCACAACCTTAACACTGGTGTTGTCGAAAATATGATTCAATTTTGCACAGCCAAATTTATACATGTAGAATAACTGAAACTTACATTAATGGCTATTTAATTAATTTTTAAGTTTTGTGATAAGCTTCTTTCAGAAGTTTTAACGATATCGGCATTAGCTTGAGGATACAGTAAAACACAAAAAATAATATTAAATTACATTTTATTTTCAAGAATAGTTTCAAAAGTAACACAAGGCCTTTTGCAGAAGTGAAAAACCAGTAATATACATACACGCATTCTCAATTTTCTTCTGTCTTTTTTATATTTCGAATTCCAAAGCAACAATAAAATGTGTATGTCAGTACCTAGTAAGATAAATCTACCTTAACATTACATATTTAAGAAATTTTTTGTTCCATATATTGATACTTACACATGCACAGAAAACGGCAACACTTACATGACATTTAATTTAAAAAATATAATATAATTTAAAATTTATTTTTTAAACTAAACCGTAAATATACTCTAGATCTATTATCGGATTTGTGAACACGAGAGACCACACTATCTATGCACCGCTACTACCGATTATCTACATGTTGTTCGTTGACGTCCTACTTTTCGTCTGCCTTGCGGATTCCATTGTAAGGTGGTATTTGCTATATTCGAGATGTCTTTATGCAGCGTATGGCGAATCCATTCTATTGTCGGTGGCAGAATTTAGAGATAATGGGAGTTTAGTTGCTAATTGACAACAGGTCAGCTTTTGCCATGCGCTTAAGTTAAAATATGTAGGTACATATGTATTTGTTTACAAACACGTAGTTTTTATGCAATTGACTCAGTTAGTCCCGAGTTACATGCAACTTTTGTCGCCGCAATTCTTCATTAGTAGGCGAGAGGGAAGAGAGGAACTAAAAAGGGTGCACATATGCATGTACTCTTGAAATTCGTTTTGTCCTCTCATTCGTAATTTTAATTTTGAAGTTTATAATGTAAAAAAAATGTATACATCCATGCAAATTGCTGCAATAAAATTTGCATGATGTAAACACAAATGCAATATTAAAGAAGAAACGAGAAAGATTGCAGCGACAAAAGTTTCATAATGTAATTCGGCACTTAATGCCCACGTTTCACTTTATGTTGGAGTTAAAGATCTTCGCTTTGTACCGCTTAAAATTTGGGAGGAATTCAGCCAAACTATTTGTTTGAATTTCCTTATAATGTTAGTACACTTTTTGTTCGATTCAGCTAAATTAATTGTCTGAAAATTTTTTTATTTTCAATAAACTTTCTTTACCAAGTATCAAAATTATTTGTTTAATAAAATCATAGATTTTTTTCAATAAATTATTTTAACAATAATTGTTTAAATTTACAATTTTGTTTATACGACCACTCTCAAACAAAATATGTTTTGTAATATGAATTTTATTTGAACTATTTTTGAATTAATAAATTAATTATTTAGGCTTAAGTTCTTAATTATAAAGAGATAAAGAAAAATTAGATACCAGCAAAGCAGAATGCATTTTCTAGACAGCTATGTCCGTCATCAGTACTCTTCGTATCGATCTACCCGGTAGTTTCAATTGTTATTAATTTTAAAAGGTACCGAAACTATATATCTACCTGTAGAATCTCCGCTAGTGGTATTTTTATAAATCTCCTCGGAAGGAGTCATAATTTTCTTTCTTGGGGTTTCTTCTAATTCCAAAAATTCAAAAGATTTTGATTTGAATTATCTTTAGTCGAAAAAACGTTAATAGAATTATTAAAATATCTTTGCGAACTTCGCTTAGAATTATTTTTATTATTTTTTTATCAACTGGCACACACACTTAATATTCAAAGAAAAATTAAATGTAGGTAAATTACTCGGAAGTTATTGATTTATTAACGCCGGAAATTTTACATTCGTAGAATGTGATGGAAGTCGTAATTTGTTTCGCAAACTTTCTGAAATAAATGATGCTTCTGAAGCTGGGTCAAACAAAGTCCTTGCTGGATATGTAATATCATGACAAAGAATGGAAACCATAACAGTTCCTAATAAAACAGACGAATTTTGTGAAATGTGGACGATTCAAGTTAGCACGAGCGGTGGCTGACGTCGATGGCAATTGTGGTTCCACGTCCACAGTATTTACACTTTATCTTGCATTTAAATGATTATTATTATTTACTTTTGCAATCTTTGACCTCATGGGATTTCAATAGACAGTTAACGCAGCAATGAAATCTTTTTACGGTAGAGAAAAGCTCAGATATGGACAATTGTCTAAACCGATGACAAAATCGAAGCAAATGCGATTGTTTTGGACATAAAAAACAGGAATTGGATGAACCTGTGTTAGACATATGCACTTGACTTTTCGTTCAACAATTTTTTTCTCTGTTCCCAAACTTGTGAGATCGCGTATACAACTTAAAGTTTGAATTCGTTCGATTAAGAACATGTATAAGTCTTTCCAAAGGGACAAAGCAGTTTTGTCTTTTATACTTTGCTCCCAAAATGTTACCATTTAATTTGGCAATCGTTGAAGGTAAATAAAAACAATAATCAAATCCCAATTATGAGTATCTATTTCATAAACAGACATATCAGTTAAAAAACTATTAATACGTTGTAAATTTTCGGCCCGAACTTGTTTCTTTTGTTACAATTTGTAGACTAAAAAGGCCCTTTAGTTAGTTATTAACCAACATTCGAGGACTCTCATACGTGTTCTTAGATTTTTCCACGCGATATCAAACCCAGCGTTAGTTAACCGACACTTGGAAACGATTTCTTTAGCCTCGTTTCCAGTTCTTTCGACCAAATAACACAATCTTCAATATTACTGAGATGGCTCTTGTTAATATATAAGGCCGGAAAAAGATCCCTAAAAGTTGGCCACGAAAGGTAATCACCATAAAAAACATCCGTATCACATGGTGGAAGCAGTAGATTATGGCAAGAATTACCATCAACCGAACCTTCAAAAATACTTTTAGAACGTTTCGGTTCGGCCTTTGCCCCTAGTTCATAACCCTTCCAATTTTATTGCATTCAAAAACCAAACGTATGTATTAAGAGTGCTTGCATATTTCCCTTAAAGAACTTCTAACTCGTCAGATTTTATTTTCGGGCACGCTTCTAAATCAATTAAACACTTCTCTAATTCACCACCCACTCACTAGTATAGCCTGATAATCTACATCTCGAATTTTGTTAAAATTTACTTCAAATTTAAAAATGGCATCTGAAGCACAAGTAAAACTTAAAAAATATTTTTCGACATTTCGAAATAAATTATAATTTACTTTAACGTTTAAGATGAAAGGCTTCGGTGAATTTTCAAAAAACATAGAGTTCAGTATCAAATGATATAAATAAAAGAAGAATACTAACAAAACAAAATGTTAAAAATCGTATTAATTTACAGAAATATCACCGGCTACAAAAATTAATTAAATTGTTAGGAAAATAAGTGAAATGACTGTGAATATAGTTTATGATATTATCAATATAAACTAACAAATCAATGCAATTAATTTGCCCGTAAATACACCACACTATATATGGATTAAATAGGCGGAATTATGGAATAAATTGAATTAACTACTTATTCTTATTATTTGTACTTCTTATTATTTTTATAAATTTATATTTACTAGAGTTCGCCTTGTGGCCGAAATTCGACCAAATTTATTTCTGACACATTTTATATAGTTTACATACATAAGTACACATTTTTTTTAATGAAAGAAACGTTAATATCAATTCATGTTATTCATATATTTATTAAATTAAACAAAATGGGAAACAAAATTGTAACAAAAATCTTATACATACTCGTAGTAGTGTGACGTATTTTATTTCGATTTAAAAAAAAGTAAATAAATTGTGCGTAATTCATATCAAATTGTACTGCGCATAGCATGGTTTTCTGCCACATTCAGTCACCAATGCACCGACGCGATGATAAAACACATCATGAATTTTAAAATGATAGATTCCTTGCATACAATTTCTATAAATTTTTGCCTCTGTACTAACCATTGCAAATGCTGAGTTAAAAGCACGAATATTTTCAAAAAAGTTTTTTGTTTTACGCTTTTCAACAGCGTTTTGTGAATTCAAATTATTTAATAAAGAATTAAAAAAGCTATTTTGAGACAATGGCATTAAAGAAACTTTTCCCTTGTAGCAACATGCTGTAAAAGAAGTTAAATCATTTTGAGTTACTTCAGACTCAAAATGCTTAGCACTACAAAAACGGCATATTAAGTGCATTGGACCACAGTTATGACTTACAAAATTACTTGGAACAATATTGAAAGCACATTTAAAACTATTTAATAATTCATTACGCAGATTGTCGGTGTTAATATTTCCAGATCTGTTCTGAGTAAGATATTGAATTGCTCGTTGCCGTCTCTCCATTCTACCAGTTATTGATCATCTTCGTGACATCTCAAAAAAATATAAAAATTAGTTTCTTTAATAAAAAAGAAAATATATTTTCAGAATACATAAATGCAAAATTAGGATAACAGTCACTTTGAATTCAAAGTAAAAAATATTTAAAAATCTTAAACCGATTTAAAACGTTTTATAAATTATGTACATACATACACTTTAGAAAATTTTAAAAAGGTAAATAATAAAAAAAAATACCACCACACTTTTAATTAACACTTCCTAACAAAGGCTTTAATAATTTGAAGCTAAGAATAAAATAAAGCTGAAAAATAATGCATTTACCAAACAACTAAAAACAAATGCAAATCGAAAAAATAACTGTTTAAAATTTCTTGCATTGATTTAAAAGGCAATTATTTAATTATGTGTACATAAGATGTTTTCATGTTTTCGTCATTCTTGCACATGTGAACATATGTAGGAATGTGTAGACATACATACAAATATACATATTTAATTATGTTTATTAACTCTCATCTGTTGTTGTGTTTTCAACTTTACTCATTTAAATAGAGAAACAACTGTATAATTACTCCTTCTCTTTTTGTTTTCAAAAAGTGAAATTGCATACAAACACGCACATTTGGTTTTACTTGAAACTACCACATACATGTGAGTTTTTAGCATGTGTAGTGGTAGCAATTTAAAGAGCCATTTATTCCTAAAATACTGAACCGATTTTAATCAAATATAGACTGTGCACTAAAGCTAGATAATATCTACTAACCGGTGAAAAAATAAACAAAATCGGTTGACAAACATAGGAGAAAAAGGGATCCAAAGTTTTGTCTTTGCCTATTTATATATAGATTTTATAGCTGTCCGTCTTCAAAATAAAATTCAGCTTTGTTAAAATTGGTATTGATAAACAAAATGTCAAAGGTATTTTATTTTTTTTATCGATCATTCACAATTAACGCACTATATTATCTTTGTTCGCACCCAATAACCAATTACTTGTTTTTTATCTTCTTATACTCACACATATCGTCGCGTTTCTTCTTAAACCACGTAAGCGACATTTTTTCGAAATTGACTTTTTTGGTTTTTATAGTAGTAAATAACATTTGCCACCAGACTACATTCTCATCTTAACAAGTTTGTATGCAAAATAAATAAATCCATTTTCAAAACTTCGTAAGCGCCATACAAATGACATTTGCATGCAAAATTAAATGGTTTTTATATTTCAAGTTGGAAATGTTAAAGTCTCAACCACTAAGTTTTTTATATTTAAGATTAAAAAAATCATGAAAGTTGCACGCCAATTGGAGTATTTTTAGTAAAGTTAAAAGTCTTTTTTTTATAAATACAAAAATAAATATTTATTTACACACAGAAATTTGCAATTTACTGTGTGCGCCAAAACCACTAAGCGACAGATTTGGCTACAATTAATTGTAGAGTCGCACAGCCATGTTTTACAAAAAAAAATTATTTTGAAACCCATATTAAAGAAGTTATTAAGTTTTTTTCGTTTTCTGAAAAACGACTTCATGGCGCTTACATGGTTTAAGAATAAACGCGACGATATGTACATTTACACCAGTTTTGTATAACTTCCTTTTAACAGTAAGTTTAATAAAGCTTCCGTTGCTAGATCCAACTGGTTTGAGGTTTTGTACAAATCTGATTCTTTGTTTTCCATCATCTTAAAGTCTAATTTAAAAGTAAGTATGTGTTTGTAAATAAAATTTGATAAAACTTAAATATAAACAAATGATGCATGTGTTTAAGTTCTTTGTGCAGAAATTCATTTCTAATGAATCTCTAAAAAAACGGTGTAGGTTACATTTTGAAGTCATTTGCATTCTTTTAATAAATTTTATTCTTTGCCACAAACGAATCTCATTGTGTGGTCAAAAATAGCAATTCAAGCATAATATCAAGTAGACAGCCAAATGTTTAAATTATTGCCGCTCTCATTTGTCGCCAATTGATTATTAAATACAAACGGGAATATCATAGTCATACATGACTCGCCCCTCCTTATGATTCGAGTGTCTTCGAAACAAAACCTTTTTGAACCTCAAAGCCACCAAAACACAAGCAACACATAAAATTAATGAGTAAAGTATGTAAGTATGATACATTTTATAATCTTCGTTTATAATTGCCTTAATTTCCTCCAAGTTGTCAAATTTAGGAATTTCCATTAATTCAGTGATATTATTGTCTAACTTCTGTTGATTAGGAATAATTATATTCATTTTACTTTCAAATCTTTTGATTTTATCTATTTCTATTTCACAATTTTGAAAATTTATTAAGTAATATCCAGTAAGTTTATATTTATATTCATTTCATGTACTTTTTAAAGTGGAATTAATATTTATCAAGAAAACGTTTGCAAAATCCAATTATTGTATCAATTCTTAAGTAAAGTTTCTTTTGGTACATTCATCATACGAATTATTTATAATATTCTTAAAACATTTATTGTTTTATTTACATAGTATGTTTAATTTTTTATGTTTACAACTCTAGAAATGTCTAAATTAACCTGCATATAATCTACATTTGGTATTGGTACAACAAATGTTGTGTTTTCATAATTTTTCAAAAATATTGGAAATGATATTACAAAAAATATAATGTCTTTCTATAGTTTTCCTTAAGAACACTACTATCTTAACTTATCACTATTGATTTGGTAAAAATCAATATCTTTATTAGTTAAAAAGAATCTGTTTATTATCTGGTATTTAGAACTCATTATGTTATCTTGTATTCTTTCAATTTTGTCCTTTATTTTGTTTATTAAGAAAGTTAAATGATTATATTTTATAAGTTCTTATTTGTTTTTAATTCTTTACTGTGCGTTTTATAAAACAATTCCTTATGGGATTCCAAAATAAGTTTAACATTCAACATATACTTTTGTATATCATTATTTATTGTTATTTGCTTATTCAGATTATTTATTATATTAATTTGGTTTATATCTATCGTTTTAAAGTGATTATTAATATCTTGTTTGTCTTGGTCGTTGGTTTCCAAACACCCATTTAATAAATTTTCCTCCCGCGTCAATTAATGCTCTTCTTTCTCTATTACCATGTGTTTGTATTGTCAACAATGAATGTTCCAACTCTTTAATATCTCTTTGTAAGATCAACATCATCCATCCTTGCTTCCCATTCATATTACTTGAAATGCTTGCTCTGATTTTACTGACTGTATGTTCTATCTCCTTTAGGTCAATTATGTTTATAAGCTTTGAATAACCTTGGATCCAAGTTATGGGCTGACTCCTCACTATCATATATCCTGCGTCAGTTTCTATTTTATTTATTATTATCTTAGTTTTAGTTTGTGCGTTGAATAGTACGGTCGGGGTTTGTTTAAGCTCGCCATTAACAAAAAACAACAACAAATTGTGTGAATAAATTCAACCAAAAGCAAAAAACAAACTTGTTTTAATACAACAACAAAGTTGTCTGTAATTTTTTTCACTTTTTTTAATTCTTTTTTTAAAACGGCATTATTGTATTACTACTTTAAAAATAAAACAAAAACAATAGGCGCTAATGAGCCTCTTTAATTTAAGTAACAAAAATTTTGACAATTTTGATATAAATAAAAACAAAAAAAAAATGAAAATAATTTATGTACATATAAATGCTACGCCAGTTATACGTGCTCAATCTTATTCATCGCTATGCTAAGCGATGACAATAAAATAACTACAAACAAGTCGCCTTCTGAACAAAGTATTACCAAAACTAATATGGATAGTGTAGAAAAACCTAAGACGCAAGTGGGAATGGACAGATACATAACTGTATTGAAAAGAGGTCGAAGCCCTAAATCTTCGCAGCTTGCACCAATGTCTAAAGTACATAAAGATAAGAACTCTAACAGAATAAGTTAACACAATCGTTTTGTTATCTTAGATAGCGAAACAATTAAACCTAAAACCAGGTCGTTCAAACCAGCTCCAATTTATTTAGGGAAGAAAAACTCGAGCGACTTAATAAAGAAGTTAGTTTCAGTTATTGGTGAGAACTCATTTTATGTAATTTCCATCAACCGTGGCAACATTGATGAAACAAAAACACAATTTATTGATGAAAACAGTTATCGTAAAGCAGTAAACGAGTTTGAAAGCTGCAAAAATAACTTTTATATTTATCAGCTGAAGAGTAGTAAAGGTCTACAGGTAGTTATAAAAGGTGTAGACTTATATGTTGATCCAGTTAAAACTAGAGATGGCCTCCAAAAAGCGGGATTTAAGGTAAAAAGTGTGGACAATCTCAGAAATCGAGAATGTGTCCCTCAACCTCTATTTCGCGTTGAACTGGAACCTGGAGATATGAGATTGAAAAAGAACGAAACGCACCCTATTTATAATTTGAGATATCTGTTGCACCGCAAAGTAAGCGTAGAGGAACCGCATAAGCGATCAGGACCCGTACAGTGTCTAAATTGTCAAGAATATGGTCATACTAGGGCTTACTGCAAGTTGCCTCCGGTTTGCGTTCTGTGTGGAGAGCTACATTGTTCCGCCCAATGCGACAAAGCAAGGGATGACTCGAAAGTTAAAAAATGTAGCAATTGCGGTGGAAATCACACTGCTAACTATAAAGGCTGTCCAATTTTTCCATGGTAAGGAAAACCACACTAAAATTAAATACTTCTGCTAAGCACCCGCAATATCGAGCAAATGCTCATTATCCTCAGTTAGCCCAACCAACAACCCAACATGTTTCATACGCGGATATATTAAAAACCAATCATGTTTCACTACATAAAGCGACTCCCACAAATAATTCTACTCCAAATTTGCACCCAGAACCTAAAGAACAACCATCATCTGGTAACTATAACGGATTTAAACACCAAAAAGCCCCTGGCGTTGATAAAACCAGTAACAAGATGTTATTTGAGTTACCCCGTATAGCTCGCAGAATCGTTCTTTTTATACCCTTCACCACAGGTGGAAGGGAAGAGATACAAAAAATTTAAGCACACCAATCTGTCAGGCATAGCTTCGAAAATTTTCGTATTGCAATTCAGCAACATCGGATCATTACTTTGGAGGCTGCGGGCCAAAAACTACGCCCACCGATATTCTTTTCACGTTTTTTTTTTAATATTTTTCGGCTTTAACGATTTTCTTTTGCCTTTTTTTGTCAAATAAATATTATACCGCAACAGGTAGATCGCAAGGAGTGCATACAGATCTCGGGGGATCAATAAACCCCTGTTTGTTTTTAGGTTGGTAGGGTTTTTCTGCTTTGATTTGTATTAGAGACCTTTATAGAAAGCAATTCACATATAGGTAGCCAATTGACCCACAGGTAAAAAATTCAATAAAATTAAAAAAAAATTTGAAATTTGAAAAAAAAATTTTTTTAATTGTTTTCTACAAAAAACTTTAGAAACCGTTTTCAAAACAATATTTCCACAGAAAATTTTTCGAAAAAAATTTTTTAAAAAATTTTCCAAACAATTTTCGAATAAAATTTTACAAAACAATATTTTTAGAAAAAATTTTTACAAACAATTGTCGAAAAACTAAAGAAAAAATTTTAATATTTCTGTGAAAATAAAAATCAAGACTGTAACATAATATACGTTAATATTAAGAATATATGTATGTATGTATTCAGAGTAACATATTTCTTTAAATGCATTTTTATACCCTTCACCACTGATGGAAAGGTTATATAAGTGTTGGGGTGCAGTTGTGCCACTTTATAAAATATTTGGAGTTTATTTCAAGTTTTACCTCTTTGTGTGTCTACAAGTTAACGACTAAAAACTAGTCACAATGTTTTATAAGTTCACAGCTTATTATTTGGTGGTTGCAGAAGATGAGATAATTAGATAAAAGTTATTAATTTGCTCTTTTCAATACACTACGCGAGACTAAGATAAATACGACTTAAAATATAAATATTAATTACACATAAACATTCCGGCCCCCTTGCTATTATGCAACGTTGGGAAACCGGAAGTTCTTCAAAAAAAAAATTTTTTTTGAAAGGTGTATATAACAAAAATTCAGTTCAAATATTCAAAAATATATATATATATACCAATCTTAATGAAATACAATTTTAAATACAAATATTGTAGGCAGTTATTAAGTTCAAAAGATGCGATAGTATAATCTATGGTTAATATTTACTTGATTTTCAATGTATAATACAAAACAAATTTTTAAACAGTATATAAAACAATATTATTTACATATTTAAATATAAATAATAAAAGACAACTGCACTAATACGTCAAATCTGCCAATAATAGTCCAGCCTAGGATGGTGTCTTGGGCCATGGGAGAACCAACGGATTCTGGCTGAATGCTGGGCTTTATGATACGTGGGTACACGTCTGCGCCAAGTATGAGGTTAACAAATAATAAAATGAATTTTGAAATTTTTAATTATTATTAGTCGAACTTTTCATGTATTACATACAATGAAATTTTTATAATCAAGCTTAAGTTCGTTTTTATTCTCTCTAAGAAAGAATTAATTAAATTACAATTTAGGTGATAATATTAAAGAAAAATTGGGAAAATTTAATTTTTAGACCAGCACTACCGGAATGCACATTTTCTAGACAGCCACGTCCGTCATCAGCACTCTTGTATCTAATCTACTTAGGGTAGTGTTTTTTTTTTAGTTGTAAGCATCATCTATTTAACCAACCAAACCCAGATAAAGGAATACGAAAACACTTGTATTATTCAATTATCAATCGTCAGTTGGTGAGAACGAAGTCTACCACCACCTTAAGCTTCCCTCTTGTTGAATATTTTTACTTTTAATATTTACCACCTTATATGTATGTTGTTGTTCCTTCAGCCAACCTTCGGTTAGCTATGAAAGTTACTTTTTATTTATTTGTTTTACTCCCAACCAAGGCGAATTCATACCAGGTGGAGTCGATAGCCCAGCTGAGTATTTTTTGCTCTCGTTTTTTTGCTAATGTCTTGTCAAAAAATACTTTGTTTCATATCTGCTAATCTAATGTCAAAGTTGTTGTTTTGTTGTAGTTGTTGTCCTACTGCTCACACCTGGTATGAATTCACCTTGCTCCCAACATTCGTTTTTAGTTAACACTAATCTAGTATCACACCAAACTTTGTTGAGTAAACAAGATTGCGCGGTGCTGTGCGATTTCTAATTTTGAAATTTTTAATTATTATTAGTCGAACTTTTTATGTATTACATACAATGAAATTTTTATAATCAAGCTTAAGTTCGTTTTTATTCTCTCTAAGACAGAATTAATTAAATTACAAATTAGGTGATAATATCAAAGAAAAATTGGGAAAATTTATTTTTTAGACACCAGCACGATCGGAATGCACATTTTCTAGACAGCCACGTCCGTCATCAGCACTCTTGTATCTAATCTACTTAGGGTAGTGTTTTTTTTTTAGTTGTAAGCATCATATCTTTAACCAACCAAACCCAGATAAAGGAATACGAAAACACTTGTATTATTCAAGTATTATTCGAGAACGAAGTCTACCACTACCTTAAGCTTCCCTCTTGTTGAATATTTTTACTTTTAATATTTACCACCTTATATGTATGTTGTTGTTCCTTCAGCCAATCTTCGGTTAGCAATGAAAGTTACTTTTTGTTTATTTGTTTTACTCCCAACATTCGTTTTTAGTTAACACTAATCTAGTATCAAACCAAACTTTGTTGAGTAAACAAGATTGCGCGGTGCTTTGCGATTTTTAATTTTGAAATTTTTAATTATTATTAGTCGAACTTTTTATGTATTGCATACAATGAAATTTTTATAATCAAGCTTAAGTTTGTCTTTATTCTCTCTAAGAAAGAATTAAAGCAATAAAGTCGATTCTTTTGCTTAACCTCATGGAGTGCTACTAGATAGCACCCTAACTGCAAAAGGAATTAAAAACCAGAAATATTTTATTAACTGGGTAAACACTACATGGCGATCCTGCCGCCCAAACCTGGAGTGCTAAAATATAAAACCAGCACCAAAAAGCACCAGCCAAAAGTCCTGGCGTGATCAGCCGAAAAACGATCCGCCAGCCGCGTGGAAGGAAGAAACTGTCTGGCCAAGAGACAGTTAAAGATGTCAACAAGCGAAGGTCCTAAGAAACTGACAATTGAGGAATACCAAAGAAGACAAGTAATTGCCAAGGAAAGGGCTGCCACAGCAATCCCAAGGCAAATCAAACAAAAAAGACGGGGCGGATACATAAACCGCCTAAGGCGAGAAAAGGCGTATATCCTACGCCAAATAAACGCAAAACCACCACCAAGTTGGGTAGAGGCGACAAAACTATGGCACAGAATGGACGATATTGAATTTAAGATTAAACAACACATTGATAAAACTTAAACACATTGATAAAACTAAACTTTAAAGAGGTGCGATACGCCGCACTAATAGGGCCAGAAAGCGTTCTACGCTATAAGCAAACTTTTTTTTAATAAACAAAAAAAAAAATCTTTTCTTTAAAATTATTATGGGAAAACCGCAATCGAAAGTTGTTGACCCAAATGCGAATGTGGTCAACGAAGTAGTTGTATCAAACAATATAGATTTGTCTCAAATTAAAATCTACCTTATGCTGATAACAATAATTTTATCAATTAATTTTGTTTTTAGCATTTATGCAATGCATTTTAGAAGAATAAAGAAAAGGTATACAAGTAGAGCCAATGATTTAGATAAGATTTAAGCCTATCAGTGTAAAAAAAATATCTAAATATAAATAAAATAAAACTAATAAGGAATATTTTTAAATGGAGAAATGGGAACTAATTAAACAAATTATTTACTCAGAAAAAGATAAATTTAAACAAGCTTATAAATGTATTAATAAAAATGTATACATCAAACAAGAAAGAGTAAGAAAACATTTATTTACATTAACTAATTCTCTAGAGATCATTAGGGAACTGATACATAAAAATCTTGAAAAATTTACTGAAGAACATAAAGAAGAAATTTTAGATTTGTATTGGAATTTAAGGGATTAATTGGTTAAAATATTAGATAAATATAAAATTTTTCAAAGAGTGCCTCATTCTATTGATGAACCCATTAACATTGACGTGAACATTGTATTAACAACTGAAACCACAGAAGATCTTGAAACTTTGACAGAAGAAAAAACTGACGAAATAAACCCCAAAATGCCAAAAACAGCAGTGGAATTTTTGAGCATGGCCTCAAGGCTAATACCCGATTTCGACGGTAAGCCTGAAAATTTAAGATCATTCCTTGATGCACTCACACTGGTAGATTCATTAGCAGACACACATGGTAACGTGGCTGTATCTCTCATAAAAACAAAACTAAAAGGAACTGCGAGAAACCTTATTAGTACTGAGTCTTCAATCACTGAAATTTTGACTAAACTCAAATCTGTGAAGGGAGAATCAGTTGAAGTTCTGTCCGCTAAACTAATGAACATCAGACAAAATAGTAAAACCGCAAATGCATATTGTGATGAGATTGAGGCGCTGGCAAAGTCATTAGAAAATGCATATATATCATTGTCATGTGAATTAGCCAATAAATATTCCACACAAGTCGCTGTTAAAGCAATGACTAAAACCTGTACCATCGATAAGGTAAAACTTATCATGGAAGCAGGGCACTTTAATAGCATGAATGAATCAGTTGGAAAATTCGTTAATAGCTGCACTGAAGCCACTGGACAAAAGAATGTAGTTTTATACTTCGGACAAAGACTTAACCGAATAAACTATCGAGGAAATAACAGACGATACCGTGGAGGATATAATTATCCACGTTATAACAGCAATAATAATAGAAACAATACACAAAGACCTCAAAATACTAATAGTAATAGAAACCAGTCAAATCATAACTACAGAAATAGGAACCGCAATTACGTACATGTAACAGGTTCAAATGAAGATAGTTCGGAAAACTCCGAAGGCCCCCAGGGATCAACCGAGTGAATAACAAAGTGTATAATTTAAATCTCAGCTTATGTTTCTTTATCCGAATTAATGCAGATCTTTTTAGCACTACAATAACACTACTAGTCGACACAGGTGCCGAAATTTCGCTTGTAAAGCTAAAGAATCTTGACTTAAATCAAATAAATACACATTGTCGTGAATGTGTGTGGGCACATGTGGTTTACATATGTCACAACAATTGACATTCAATATTTTAATGAATAATACCCAAATTATTTTAGGTGCATTGTACAATTGCTCAAATATCATTTTAAGTGCATTGCCACACATGTTGAGTAATTTACTTTGTAATAAACAAGCACCCTTCTCAAGTAACACTACGATTGACCTAAATAATTGGCATTCTTTAATGTTATACGAGACACACATTCATGACACTTTTCGCTAGTATATAAGGTTAGTTTTTGGTTGATAAAAGACAGTCATTGATTCATTCTTAAAATAAGCAAGTACAGTGTCGGTTGTGTTCTACCTTTTGTTTATTTGTGTTAAAGAAAATAAATAAATTAATAGAAATAAAGTGTTGCTGTTTTTTTTATATATACATATCCAAATAAAAAGCCCGATCATTATAACATAAAACAACAACAATTAGTGGAATAGGACATGGTCAAATACAATCGCTAGGAAGAGTATTTTTAGAAATGAAGGCAAAAAATTTTATAGTGCCACATTATTTCCAAGTAGTAGAAAATAATTTTCCTACACCATGTGATGGAATCATTGGTATGGACTTTATTAAAGGGTACAATTGCATATTGCATTTTAATGATGAAAATGACAATTTTATCCTACGACCATCTAATTTGACACATAGTATAACTATACCGGTGAACAATCACCACAACGAAATTGCATTACCGCCAAGGTCTGAGGTAATTCGACAAATTAATTTTGTGGATCCTGAAAATGATATAATAATACCAAACCAAGAAGTATAACCAGGTGTTTTTATCCCAAACATGTTAGTAAAATCAAATAATGCATTTATTCGATTTTTAAATACTACAAATAACATAGTTACAATTAAACAAGATAGCATACAAACAGAAAATAGCTCCGACTACCAGATAATCATACAAAATTTAAACCAAAAAGAAGATAGAGATTCTAAAGTTATGAACTTACTATTTTTGGTTTAGAAACAGAAGCAATATCAACTAATAATTTCTATGAGCAAAAGCTGAGGTTGAAAGATACGCAACCAGTATACATTGAAAACTAACGTATACCAAATTCACATAAAGATGAAATCAACAATCAAGTTAAAACACTAATAAAGAACAACATAGTTGAACCTTCATTCTCAGAATATAACAGTCCAATTCTATTAGTACCAAAGAAATCACTTCCAGGTTCAAACGAAAAGAGATGGCGACTCGTGATAGATTATAGGCAGATAAATAAAAAATTAATATCCGACAAATTTTCATTGCCTAGAATCGACGATATCCTTGACCAACTTGGCAGAGCATAATACTTTTCTTGCTTAGATTTAATGTCAGGTTTTCACCAAATCACTTTGTAGAAAAACTCGAGAGACTTGACGTCATTCTCAAAAAACAATGGTTCATATAGATTTACTAGACAACCCTATGGCTTAAAAATCGCGCCCAATTCTTTTCAAAGGATGATGACACTTGCATTTAGTGCTTTAAAACCAGACCAGGCATTCCTATATATGGTCGTATTAGGATGTTCTGAGAAGCATATGCTTTCCTATTTAAGTGATGTATTTGATCTTTGTCGCAAATACAATCTAAAGTTACACCCCGAGAAATGTTCATTTTTCATGAGAGAGGTTACATATCTGGGTCACAAGTGTACTGATAAAGGAATACTACCGGACGACAGTAAATACTCGGTAATCGAAAATTATCCGACGCCTAAAGACGCGGATAGCGCCAAAAGGTTTGTTGCCTTTTGTAACTATTACCGGAGATTTATTAAAAATTTGTCTGAGTATTCCAGGCATCTTACACGTTTGTCTAGAAAAGGTGTATCATTTGAATGGACAAATGATTGTGAGTCGGCATTCAAATATTTAAAGAAAGCATTAATGAGTCCAACTCTTCTTCAATACCCTGATTTTACCAAAGAATTTTGCATAACAACAGATGCAAGTAAACATGCGTGCGGTGCAGTCCTTACTTAAGAATATGAAGGAAAACAGCTGCCAGTGTCATACGCTTCAAAAACATTTACGAAGGGAGAAAGCAATAAATCAGCGATTGAACAAGAATTGACTGCTATACATTGGGCTATCACACATTTCAGGCCATATATCTATGGAAGACATTTTTTGGTCCGAACGGATCACCGACCTCTTTCATATTTGTTCTCAATGAAAAATCCCAGTTCTAAGCTAACAAGAATGAGACTAGATCTGGAAGAATTTGATTTCAGTGTTGAATACCTTCGGGGGAAAGAAAATTATATCGCCGACGCATTGTCGCGAATTTCAATAAATGATTTGAAAGAAATGACCAAAAGAGTATCAAGTGTATTAAAAGCCACGACAAAATCGATGACAAAACATAAAGATAGTAGAAGTATAATAGATCAGCATGAAACAAACAAAATTGATGAGCCCAAAATATATATACCAATTAAGAATACTGACGTCAGAAAATATTATAAATTAAAGATTTTTCCTAATAAAAGTTATATTAAGAAAGGAAAATCTTTTTTAGCTAGCATAAAAATTGATGATTTGTTTACTAAAGAGAAACTTGACTTAAGACAATTCTTGTCTAGGCTCGAAGAAGCGGCCAGTAAATTAAACATTAATAAATTACAACTAGCACCTAGTAAGAAAATATTTGAATATATATCAGCTAAAGAATTTAAAAGTATGGGCAATAATGTGTTACGCAAAATTAAAATAGCGCTATTAAATAAAGTAACCATAATCAATAATAAGAATGCTAAGGCAATTCTAGGAGTAAAATGAAATATCACGATGACCCGGTCGAAGGAGGACATTGTGGAATATTTAGGACCACTAAAAAAATAAAAAGATACTTCTACTGGAAAAATATGGCAAAAGACATTGCTAAATAATGGGTGATTTTTTTGAGGTTAGGATTTTCATGCATTAGTATTTGACAGATCACGTGAGATTTCAGACATGGTGCCAAAGAGAAAGATGCTCAGTATGCTTTGACATTTCATCATGAATAGACTTAGTAACGAGCAACGCTTGCAAATCATTGAATTTTATTACCAAAATCAGTGTTCGGTTCGAAATGTGTTTCGCGCTTTACGTCCGATTTATGGTCTACATAATCGACAAAGTGAGCAAACAATTAATGCGATTGTGACCAAGTTTCGCACTCAGTTTACTTTATTGGACATTAAACCAACCACACGAATGCGTACAGTGCGTACAGAAGAGAATATTGCGTCTGTTTCTGAGAGTGTTGCTGAAGACCGTGAAATGTCGATTCGTCGCCGTTCGCAGCAATTGGGTTTGTGTTATTCGACCACATGGAAGATTTTACGCAAAGATCTTGGTGTAAAACCGTATAAAATACAGCTCGTGCAAGAACTGAAGCCGAACGATCTGCCACAACGTCGAATTTTCAGTGAATGGGCCCTAGGAAAGTTGGCAGAAAATCCGCTTTTTTATCGACAAATTTTGTTCAGCGATGAGGCTCATTTCTGGTTGAATGGCTACGTAAATAAGCAAAATTGCAGCATTTGGAGTGAAGAGCAACCAGAAGCCGTTCAAGAACTGCCCATGCATCCCGAAAAATGCACTGTTTGGTGTGGTTTGTACGCTGGTGGAATCATTGGACCGTATTTTTTCAAAGATGCTGTTGGACGCAACGTTACGGTGAATGGCGATCGCTATCGTTCGATGCTAACAAACTTTTTGTTGCCAAAAATGGAACAACTGAACTTGGTTGACATGTGGTTTCAACAAGATGGCGCTACATGCCACACAGCTCGCGATTCTATGGCCATTTTGAGGGAAAACTTCGGAGAACAATTCATCTCAAGAAATGGACCGGTAAGTTGGCCACCAAGATCATGCGATTTGACGCCTTTAGACTATTTTTTGTGGGGCTACGTCAAGTCTAAAGTCTACAGAAATAAGCCAGCAACTATTCCAGCTTTGGAAGACAACATTTCCGAAGAAATTCGGGCTATTCCGGCCGAAATGCTCGAAAAAGTTGCCCAAAATTGGACTTTCCGAATGGACCACCTAAGACGCAGCCGCGGTCAACATTTAAATGAAATTATCTTCAAAAAGTAAATGTCATGGACCAATCTAACGTTTCAAATAAAGAACCGATGAGATTTTGCAAATTTTATGCGTTTTTTTTAAAAAAAAGTTCTCAAGCTCTTAAAAAATCACTCTTTACGTAAAAGTATGTCAAAAATGTCAAGTTGCAAAAACTACCAAACACATTAAAAGTCCGATGATTCTCACAGAAACACCTGTCAAGCCATTTGATACGGTGTATATAGATACAATCGGACCGTTTCCTAGATCAATAAATGGAAACGAATATGCAATTACATTAATATGCGACCTAACGAAATATTTGGTAACGGTACCAATACCAGATAAATCGGTGAAAACAGTCGCTAAAGCGATATTTGAAAATTTTGTACTTACCTATTTGCACCATTATACAATGTAGAAGATTACGCTAAGGAAGCAAAATATAGACTAGAAGTAGCACTTAAAAGAGCTAGACAATTACTAGATACAAATAAACTTAAGCAAAAATATAAATATGATAAGGGTATAATAGATTATAACTTTAAAATAGGAGATTTAGTTCTACTTAAAAATGAAGCAGGACATAAGTTAGAAGAAGCTTATAAGGGCCCATATGAAATACAAAATTTAGATTTAAGAAATAATGTAACTATAGAAAATAAGAAAACAAAAAAGAAACAAATAGTTAATAAGAATAGACGTAAATTATATAATAAAAATATGAATTAAAATTTTATTAGAGAATAATATTATTAAAATTTAACTTCAAGAACTATTTTTAATTATTGTAAAATAATGTCCATGAAACTTTCAGTTATATGAACATTCTTCCGTAAAAGGAAGGTGTTGCATGACTCAAGTTCATCATTACCAACAAGAACAACAAGAACATTTTTGGCTGATTTTAATTAAAAGAATATCATGTTACCATTCAATAATAAACCGTCAACGCACTTAATGACTATTGCTGCTTCAGCGTATTAAACTGAAAACACTCAGTCAAACTGCTACTGTATCAATCGTTCTACAGTCAACCCTTTTGGTGTTGTACAACTGATCGTTGTGTTATATATTACAAATCTAGCCAAGGGTGTTCTGTCCGTCGCTACACTACCCACTGTATATAGAATTGTTAAGTAAGCAATTATTTAGTATAAATTCTGACGATTGTTTTCAATAAAGACGTTTCTTTTGCTTAACCTCATGGAGTGCTACAAGATAGCACCCTAACTGCAAAAGGAATTAAAAGCCAGAAATTTATTATTTTATTAACTGGGTAAACACTACAATATCAGTTTCATTGATATTATTCGCCGTTATTATTTTCCTAGAATTTTTAAATATCGATTGAGTTATTACTTTAAGAGAAGGAGAATTTGTTTTTTCTATAATAAACTGCTTTTTATAAACATTAATTGGAGAACTGCTTTCAGATATAATTCCTGTGCGAGGTTGGTCAATTAAATTTATTTCGGGTTCAATTCGGGACAATGCATCTGCATTCCCATTTTTTATGCCACGTTTATATAAAATTTCGTAATCAAACTCTTCTAATTTTAATCTCCATCGTACTAATTTTTATTTGGCTCCTTAATTGCTTGCATCAGTACTTAAAACAAACTTTTTACTAAAATCGGGATAAACTAAAATTGGATCATTGGTAAGAAGTATTTTTAACATTTTGAAACTGTCTATGTACTCAGGATCATTTAAATTTATTTTAGCGTCTTTTTTGAGATATTTTGTTATCGGCATTGCAATCTTCGAATAATCTTTTATAAATTTACGGTAATATCCATTTAGCCCTAAAAATTGTTTAATTTGCTTCTGTGTCTTTGGTAAGGCATAATTTATAACACATTGGACTTTTTTTGGATAAGGTTTTATACCAGTGATTAAAAATGCTTGACTATTTTCAATGCATATGTAATTGCTTAACTGTTGCTTAGAAAAAGTGTGCAGCAAAAGCAAAAAAAGGAAGTGCAACTCATTTGCTTAAACTGACAATGTATCTCTTGCTGCAGCAAAGCAATCAGCAAAGCAGTTATTTTAAAAACGTTTACTGTTGCTTAATCAGTAAGTTGTTCTTCATTTTTATTTTTGCTTATGCTTAATTCTTTACTGTGAAGTTGTGGCTGACTACGATTGCTGTTTCTTGCTGTTACTTGCTGTTACTCGCTGTTTCAGTCTTTAGTTTTAGAAAATGTTTTGACAGTGAGAGATTAAAATTATGAGAAATATTTTTAATTTATTAATGCTGTTTGTAAAATTTGTTCGCACAGTTTAAAAAGTGATAGGGCTTTTAATTTAAAAACTCATGTGATTAAAGTGCATAAAATTAATGAAAATGAATTTACACATAGTGATAATAATGTGTCTGACTATGTTTCCATAAGTGCAGAAACAAATTTAGAAAACATGTAGTTAAAATTGAAATAAGCAAAAAACAATTATTTCGATCTTATATTGGTTTAGTGACGGAAGATAGTATTCCATTCAATATTCTAAATTCAGAGAATTTTAGAAATATTGTAGATCCCATTTGTCGCGGTTTGAGTAACAAACTGGGGAAACAGTTTTATCTTAACAGCAGCAATTGCAAAAAAGTCCTTAAAGTAGTTTCACAAACCATTAGAAACTCTATAAAAATCACTAAAGATTGATAGTGCAACTCGTTTGTCACGAAATGTATTCGGCATTAGCGCACATTTTATCAAAAACGACTAAATTCAATTACGCATACTGGGAATGGTCGAGCTTAATGGTATAGGAGCAAGCTGTTCACTAATGAAATGAAAAGAAAGGGTAAATGTGTAAAAATTTATTTTTCAAATTATGCATGTTTGACCAACACGTTTGCTGGCCTAAATGTTCAATAAAATTACTAAGTGTTAATTAATGACATCTTAGTTTTTACACACATATATTGCTGTAGAAATCCCGGAAGATCAAAAATACTTTTTATTGAAATCTCAAAGGGAACACACATGTCTTTGTCTATCTGCTGTTTTAACATCGCCTAATTGAAATTTTTTATTTAGTAGGAAATATAATCATAAAATTTTTATGGAAACAGTTTTTTGGGTTTTTAAGAGAATAACAATTAGCCAAAAACAAAATTTTTATTACTTTTTAAATTTCTGAACGATGGGTAATACCAAAAAAAATTCTATGAATTTTGAAATAAAACCCTTCCATCGTATTTATTCATTCATCATTTTAACATTTCAAACGTATTTATTGTATTTATTACTTACAATTGTAAGAAAATACATTTTATAATCGTTGCTTTTGTTAAACCATTAAATTAATTGCAAACAATTTTGCAAATAATAATTAAAACGAGTTCACGATATATTTTTTCCATAACTAGAATTCAAAATTTATTCACCAAAGAAACTCAAGTTTATTTCCATTACTTAAAAACTAAATTTAGAAGATCTGCAAAATAAAGATTTCCAATATTGTTTTACAGCAACAGCAAAAGAAGAAACAAACATTAACTTACTGCTTAAGCAACAGCAAACGGTTTTAAAATAACTGCTTTGCTGACTGCTTTGCAGCAGAAAGAAACACACAGCAAACTTAAGCAAATGAGTTGCTCTTCTTTTTTTTGCTTTTGCTTCCCTTATAATCAACTGTTATGTAAATGCTGAGAAATTCAGTTTTTTTTATTTGCTGAAAAGCAAAGATTTTACTGCTCTTGCTATTTTTAAGCAAGCAATTAAAACCCTGTTTTATACCCTTCTGTGTTACTACTTGACCTAAAAACTCTGTTTCCCTTTTTAAAAATTCGCATTTGTCTATTTGTATTTTCAAATTTGCTTTCCTTAATTTATTAAATACAAGCCGAAGTGAATTTATATGTTCCTGAAGGGAAGTTGAATAGATAATTACGTCATCCATATATACTAAACAAATTTTGTTAACTAATTCACCTAAAATATTATTCATAAGCCTTTGAAAAGTAGCTGGTGCTGTTTTGAGACCAAATGGCATTCTAAGAAATTCATAGTGACCGCCTTCAACTGAGAATGCCGTTTTATGAACATCCCTTTTGTCTATTTCTACCTGATGAAACCCTTTCGCTAAATCCAAAATAGTAAAATACATACACCTACCAAGTTTTTCTAAAATTTCTTCAATATTTGGAATAGGGACCCGATCCTCTATTGTCTTTTCATTAAGTTTTCTATAATCAACAACTAATCGCTACTTTTTTGACCCACTAGCGTCCTCCTTTTTCGGTACAATCCATATAGGAGCAGAATACGGCGAGTGTGATGGTCTAATTATCTTACTATCAAACATTTCCTGAACTTGCCTTCTCACTTCATCTTTATGTATATAAGGATACCTGTATGTTTTTGAGAAAACGGGAATATCATCTTTTGTAATAATTCTGTGTTTGATTGCATTTGTAAAAGATAAATTAGAATTTGTTTTATTAAAACAAATCAAAATAATCATTCAAAATAAGTCTCAGATAATATTTTTCCTCTTTATTTAAATGATCCATTCTAATTTTGTCAAATAAGGATATCCCACAATTATATTCTTGCAGTAAAACATCACTAACCAAATGACAATTTTCGGACGTAACCGGCCACACATTCTTTTCACTAATATACATTACATTTGGACAATTAGCTACTGTTTCAACTTCAACTTTAAAATTTTCTGCATTATATACCTCTTAACTAAAAACTATTTCCCCAAAATGATTACGATGTTCTTTGATATGGACTAATCCACATTCAATATTAGTAATTAATTCAACTTACGTAATTTTGGAATTAATATTTATCCTAAGTTCACTTCTATTATAATCTATCACAGCTTTGTATATTCGTAACACATCATTTCCAATGATTCCATCATAATAATTATGAAATTTACATTCTATTAGTCTTATTTTGTCATTTATATCACCTAACTCAGGAAACATGGGTACTTGATAAATTGTGTCTGAAAACACTTGATTCTGAACGGTTTTTAAGATTACTTTTGCTGAACTAACTCTCCATTTTGGATTACATAAATCCGGATTTACAAGTGAATGAATTGCACCAGTATCCACTATAAATTTAAGATTTCCTTTTATTATTATATACGGTAATTCTCCGGAGAGGCTGGAAAACGAAAATTTTCTGTTACTATATTTTGGTTTAACAGTTCAGAAGAAGAATTATTTTGTAACATATTTTGAGAAACCGGTATTTTTCGTAAATTACTTACAGTATTACCATTCTGAATCATATTAATATCCATAGGTTCAGAATGTTGTTGCTCTGGGAAACAATTTGGGTTAAAATTATAGCTGTAATTCTCCTTATGATTATAATTTGGATTATTTTTAAAATGATTATTATTCTGTTCATACCTATTGTTATTATAAGATTTATTATAATACTGTTTGCTTCTAACAAACGGCTTATTGTTATATATTTTTGAATAGTGATGTGTATTGCTAGGACCGCTTCTATATGCCTCTATTGGTTCCGGAATTTTTTGTTTAAAAATATCCAGAGAAGTTTTCAAATTGTTCTTGGCAATCTGCTCACTATTTACATCTACTCCGAAATCCGAAGCTACCTTATTATTGAAACTTCGAAGTTTATCTTTAATTTCATTATAAAATTCAACTACATTCGTTCTGAAAATCACAGAACGAAGTTGGTCATAAAGCTCTTCTACACTTCGATTCTCCCCAAAATAATTCACCAAAACTAATTTAATCTCCGGCCACGATCGCACATGAAAATTAATTTCAATTGCTTCTTTACGTTTAATATTACTTTTAATCAGATCGAGAAATAAAAGCTGGGAAGGTTCATCATACTGTAAAAAGAGGGGATTAATTTTATCAACAAGGGATATGAATGTATATAAATTCTTTTTCTCCCCAAAAAATTCTGGTAATCGTTCCATAAATTTAACAGGGTCTAAAGTATGCGCCATTTTTTAATATTCAATAAATATTTTTTAAAGGTCTTTTTTTAAATTAAAAGAAAGAAAAAACTGATTTATTAACGATAAATAACAAAATATAATTTAAATGCACGTATAAACGCGAACAAAAAGTAACTTAAATAATTATTTAATCTATTAACAATATTTTTATATAAACAAACAAATATTTATAACAAATTTAAGATAAAAATAACCACTTAATGTAACAATAAAAATAATTATTTTAATAATAATAACAATAGTAATTCAAAGAAATTGATTTTAATAAAATGCACTTTCCTTTTTATGATGTCTTCAAAGGGAACAATTGACATTGCTTCCTCATATATGTATGTATTTCCTTTTTTCACAATCACTTAGCTTCTTGATATTCTTTAGGTTTCATTAGACTTCAATGTTTTTTATCAGTTTTAAATTCAAAACTTCTTTTTTTTCAAATACAATGTTAAATTTTATAATCAATTTCATAGTTTATATTACATATAAAATTTAAATTTAGTTTTTAGTTTATATACTTTCAGTTTTTCTATCGATTGTTTTTTAATATATACATATATTATTATATACGCACTATTATTGCTTTTGATAGTTTTGATTTTTTTTAATATTATTTTTCAGCTTTCTTTTTAAAATTTTAAAATTCTTTTCTCTTCTTTTTCTAAATTTCTGTTTTTAAACAATTTTCATTACATATTTATATCTTTCTAATTTTGTATTGATATCCTGGAGGGTCCCTTATGAGTCGCAGGATTAATTAGGATTATTATTTTTTTTTTTTTTTTTTTTGTTTAATTGTTTATTCTTTTCAATTTTTTTACATACACACACACATTATTATATTTTTTAAATATTATATTTTTCTTTTATCGTATTTGTTTTCTTCTTAAATCTTTTTAAGTTCATTGATTTTTATTTCAGTTTATCTTTTATTGTTTAAATTCGTTTTCATCATCTCTCAGAATATTTTTTTAAAGGATGTTAACTACGGTTCAATATTTTCTTATTGTAAAAAGTTTGACTTTTCAAAATTTTCTAATTTTTCTTTATTTTTTTTTTCTTCCATGAAAGTATTTCAAAATTTTTATTATGTATCATTCAAAATTTTCTTTTTTTAAATATTTTTTTTAAGTTTTGGTTTTTATTACAAAATCTCACGTTATGGACACTTATTTTATTGTTTTTTCTAAATTTTCACTATTTTTTTTCAATTTTCTTTTTTTTTAATTTCTTATCAATTGTTTTTCTTTTTTTTCAGTTTTAAATTCAGTTTTTCTTACCGTTCAACTTTTCTTGGTGAGAAAGTTTAAGTTTTCAAAACTTTTCAAAATTTTATTTTAGTTATATGTACTTATTTTTTAAGGATTTGATGTTTTTTTTTTCTTAATGTTTTGTCCCTTTTCAAACACTCACACGATATAATATAGCACCAGGACAACTTATTCTAGTATGTATAATAAAGTTAATCAATTTTTTTTTAAATGTCACCAACACGATTTTCTGTTGCTGCTGTAAACTGTTTTCCACAATTTTATTATTTAATACAACGTTTTTTTTTAATTATATCCTGGAGGGTCCCTTGGGATTCGCAGGATTAATTAATTATTTACAAAAGTTTTTTTGTAAACACTGATCCTTTTTAATAAAAGGATCCTACCGACAGCGCCAATTAATAAAATTAATTTTTATTTATTTTTTAGTAAATTCAAGCATTCCATTTGAATTCCAGATTTTAACTAAAACTAAAAACAATTTTCATAAAACTCAAAAAATTTCTTATGATGCTACGATAAATACAAATAGTTTGCAAAGGAGTATTTTATCAACAAGTATTAATAATAAAAATAGGGTTTTCATATAAAAGTAAATACATAAGGTTTCTATAAAAGTGTTAATACATATTGTTACGTTTTTACTTTACGTTGGGTTCTTTTAATTGCAAAATAAATACACACTGTTATTACTTTTACTGTAAGTCACTTTATTTATTAATACCACTGTTAAAAAAAAATACAGCAAACTGTTAAACGCTCTTAAAATTCGACAACTTAACTCTTTGACTTTTAACTTAATACTGCCATACTACTCGCCAGCACGATTCACTTATATAGGTGATTTAAAAGCACCAGAATGTTCTATTCCAGACAGGTCTGGCAGGTTCGATTGTTATTGCTCTTGTTTTCTGTTTGTGTGGTTGTTTATATCTTTATGTATGTGTGGCTGTTTATTTGTTTATGCTTGTATTTATGTATGCGGCTGTGTATTTAACAGAAGAGTGTTTATTTAATCTGTGTGTATATATGCGTAAATGCGAATGTTTGTATGAGGCGTTTCTTTCTTCCATCATTGTAAGAAAATAAACCATTATTGTTGTTGTTGTTGTTCGAGAGTATTGTTGTTCAGAGCTTATAATGAATAAATTCTTCTTTCGTAACAATATAATATATGTGTACGACTAAGTTATACATATAACTGTTAACGTCATCGTTTCTAAAAAAGTTGGGGTCAGCAAGACGTAGGTTTGTGTACAAAGAAGCCATTCTCTCGTCAATCTCTTCCTTGGGCTGCTTACGTGGTAGATCACTCACTACCTTTGCCGATACGACAATTTTCGGTCCGCCTTCGAAACGGGGTTTGATTTTAATTTGACACCACCTATTCGCTTCACTGGAAGCTTGTAGCGTTCTACGAGGAACTCTGCCACCGAACTTTTTTCCTGGCAAGGGTTAAGTATCCCTCGGACGTTGTCCCATTCTTTCCCCAGCTCTACCTTCGCAATTATGGTAGGAAGCAGTGAACTGGAGGCAGTTGGGTGATTTACTGACCGGCAGACGTTCATGTCGATGTAGCGACGTGTGATGCTTTCCTCTACATTGGCGATAGCGATCGGTATTGCGACACCGGTTGACCTTGTGGGAGTGTGCCAGACAGTTCTCGCAATAATGGTACTTCCTGACCACTTTGAGTTTCTCTACAACATTCATCCGTTTAAATTTGAGGTATCTTCTAAGGGGATGATCCTTCTGCAATATACGGCAGTCAAAAACGTTCGATTGATGGCGATTACAGTCTTTTTCTTCGATTGGTGAGAGGCTTCTGCGGTTACGACGTGGCATTGTTATGGCTGTAAATAGATATAAAAGTGCGTTATTAGTTAGGTTCGGGGTTGGGGAGTAAAACTAATTTTACGATGGACCTAGTTACGATGCATTGGCAGTTCGTTTTTCGGCGACTCTAACTCTGTTATCTCGACCCCGGGCAACATTTTCCGTACAGCCGGGACGCCACTGATTTGGGGGTATATTGTCTTTTCTTATAATGACAAGATCACCTATAGCGTAATCACGCTGGGGGGTATTTCCACTTGTTGCGCTTGTGGAGCTCTTTGAGGTATTCCTCCTTCCACCTTTGAGCAAAATAGTGCCAACGGTTCACATGACTCAATGAATGATCTGAAAGATCAGGTTCTGGGGGAGATAGCAGTAGGTTGCCGTAAGGAAGTAGGTTGCAGTAAGGAACTGACCGGGGGTAAGTGCACATAATTCGGTAGGGCTTTCACTTATTGAGCTAAGTGGCCGAAAGTTTAAACACGCTTCGATTCTTACTAGCATAGTAGAAAATTCTTCGTATGTGAAACTCTGACTATGAGACACTCGTTTGAGATGCATCTTGAAGCTTTTCACGCCAGCTTCCCAAAGCCCACCCATGTGAGGTGCACCTGGCGGGATAAAATGCCATTCTAGCAAGGCAACACTATGTTGATCAAGTAATTTTCGACGTACTAGTGATAAGAACTCAGTTTTTTCCGCATATGTGAGACGCATATGTGAGGCGCCAACAAAAGCGGTACCATTGTCCGAATATATAGGACTGGGGGAGCCTCGAGGCTAAAAAATTTTTGCAAACGCAGCTAGAAATGCTTGATTCGAGATTTCACTTGTGAGTTCGAGATGTATCGCCTTAGTTGCGAAACAGATGAAAACTAACATAGCCTTTCAAGATTTTGCAACCACGGCCAGCATACGTTTTGACATCAATGGGGCCCGCAAAGTCGACTCCAGTGTTAGCAAACGGGCGAGAAAGAGTTGTCCTCTCGGATGGTAAGGAAGCCATTATCTGTTGACTTTTCTGACGTTTTTGAATTACACATTCTCGAACTGCGATAATTTAGTTTTAATTAGGACTTTTAGTTTAGGAACGTAGTAATAAAGCCTCATAAGTCTATAGAATAGGGCGTTTTGACCGTGGATCGAATATTTGCGTAGATATGCTAAAAAGAGCCTTGTATAGCATCCGTGATAAGGCAGCAATATCGGAAACCTCTCATTGTAACTTAAAACAAGCGAGTTAGTTTAGCGACCGTTAACCCTCATAATGCCAGCGGTATCCAGAAATGGATTAAAGTTAAAAGATGAATTTTTCGGGGTAGCTCTAGGCCTTGCTATAATTTGTTCGAAATTTTTAGAATTCTTAAGCCATTGACCTTGTGGCAGTCTAAGCCATGAGGTTCCATGCCACCATAATTTGCTAGCTATAAGCTGTGATACGGTGAGTCCACGAGTTGCCAAATCAGCGGGGTTATCTTTAGAATCAACATGAAACCAAGATTGATTCCCAACCTTTTCGATTATAGAGGAGACTCGATTCTCCACGAAAGTTTTCCATCTATCATGCTAAGACTATAGTCGGGTCGGTCCACAGAAACAGTTAATAGCTTTTGAGGTTGAGTTGGGACTGAATCGAGTCTATCATTCTGGCCATTATTTCGGCGCAATTCTGGGCAATGAAACGAACTTAACGGGGGCGACTTTCGTCTTTGCGACAACGAGATGATTCGAAACAGAACCTAAATTTTCTGCTCGTAAATACAGAGTTGCAGCGTCGCAGAATCCATGCAATTCGGTTGAGAACGTCGGATCGAAGTCAAAAAATTGCGGTATTTTAATATTTTCTATATTCGCATAATCATCTATAAACCCATGCCAACTAGATATTGTTGTCGGTTTAAGACCTTCATCCCAGTTTGTTTCATCCTTCCAGATTTGCTGCATGATTATTTTTGCAACAATAATTTTAGGGGCCAGCCAACCGGCGCACAGTGGTCAATTTCGCGAGATAGCGGTCAAAACTCTATAACTTTTGACCGGATTGGTATTTTTTTAAGCAATTTGTTTTCTTCAATAGGAGGGACTTTAAGCTTCAATTTGCGTGTTCAAACGTAAAAATCGACTAATAGGAACGAAAGTAATGTGGAGTTAAAAATGCATTTTAATTTTTTGTTGAGTTTCCTTGTAAAAGTTGAATATTTTGACATTTTAAATATGTATTTTTTTTTATAATTTCTTATTTTCTTCAATCGTTTTTTGCAACCAATACTTATTTATTATTCCTAAACTTAATTTTGGTCAGAAAATGTCAACATTTGGCTCCTGATATTTATTTAGTGTCAATATTCACAGGGGCCAAAGGTTGGTTTTTTTTGAAGAAAGCTAATTCTTGTGAGGATTAAACTGAAAAATAACACTGAAATTCCCAACAATATCAATACCATTTGGATATATTATATACAGAACACAACATCGATAAAAGTTTAAGTAAACTTTTACTATTGAATTAAAGTGCACATATATTTTATTTAAATGTATTATTAAAAATTTATACTAAAATTAGAAACAAATTATAATCTTTAAACTAGTATTAATTAAACAATATTAGTAAAAATTTCTTCCAAATAGCTTTGATTTTCATTTTGCAGTAGTTGTTTAGCTTCTTCATCTAACTCCAATGAGGTTGATTTCCATTTTTGTCGAATACTGGACATATATGGGTCTGGTGTGCATAACAAAATATTAATAAGATCTTTATTAGTACAATATCTGGAAATTTTTCTTGTATTGTGCTGGCGAAAGAATCTGTAATCTTTGTTCCTTTTTTCTTGCGCTTCTTCTGAGAGATCTCCAATTGGAAGCATATTGTGCTGAATTATTTGTTCCCCATGGAACAAAATTTTGTGAACTGTGGTTGGCATATGTCTACAAGAATATTTTTGGTTATAAAGGGTTGCAGTCTCATTAGCATACTGACCAAATTTTTTTGCATCTATCTTTTTGCTACATGCTATAACTTCTAATATGATTTAGAATCGTCGTATTAAATCATAATCTACTCCAGTTATAGAAGCTGCAGTTTCTGGATCGGAAAAAAATCTCCTTGCTGTGTTTCCATCATTAGAATTTCCTTCTCCTTGCTTTGGCTAGTCAATTATAAGGCCTATCTCACGGTATTTTTCTTAAATATCTTTTTTTTTGCTTTCTTTTTTCCAAATTTTCTTTCTTGTTTCTCACTGTTTCGCCTAACGGGCCAAATTCCAAATCGTATCCCAATTTAAGAATATGCTCCATAAAACGAATTCTAGCATGAAGAGGTGACATTCCAAATTCATATGCTTCATTAAAACTATCGTCTTGTGTTGGTGGTTGGCTCAATTGACTTGATGTTTTTTGGCATATGGTGCAGCTTGACGAAGACTTTGTTTCGGTTAAAGCTTGTGCAACTTTTCCATCGACCATTGTAAGTGACATTTTAAAGTTAACTTCGATGCAGTGATTAAATTCAAATATCACTGGTTGAAGTTCTTTAATTTCATCTGTTATTTTGCCAACTTCTTCAGTTATGACATCTTTAGTTTCTTTTTTGTAAGCAAACTTTATTGGTCTACAAAATTTTGTTGACGAGGGAATTTCATTCTTCCATACATCTATCTCTGCAGCTCTACTAGTTGACGGCTCTGAACCAATATAAGTTTTTGTTAAACGTAATGGAACGAAAGTCGATTGTTGAATTTGATGCAGAAATGAATCCTTTATGATGCTACAAGAAACTTCTTCATTGATATGTTTAAGCTTGCGTCTTCGTGATCTTTCACTACAATTATCAATTGGCTTTGCTGGTCGACCACCTTTTCCAGTTTCCGTGGTAGTTACTGATGGCTTTTTAAAAATAAGTTTATTTCTTAGCCATTCTTGGTTGCGTGAGTGAAACAATTTCTTGTTTCTGGAACATTGATTGTACCGTTTTCTTAAAGTATTTAAAAAGTTTTTTATTTTTAAGTTATGAATTTTAATTTCTTATTTATCTCATATTTTGAAGAATGGATTATTCATTATATGTAAAATAATGTCGTTTTCATCTTTCCGTTCAAAATATATATCAGATAGAACACTATAACTGAATTTAGCCATTGTTTAAACAATAATGAAGAAAAAAAATGAATGCATGGATTAATATACTATTGCTCGAAGTTTCAACATGATCTTTTTTACCTCTTTGAAACATAATATAACAGGTACTTGGTTTTACCAGTTATTTCCATTGGTTTTAAATTTATTTGCAATTTTCAGGTATTTAATTTGTGTAATATTAGATGGCAATAAAAGCATTTTTTACCTTTTCCAAATGAATTGCCAGATACCACATAATTTGAGAGTTCTATTGTCATTTTTGTCAAAATTTTAATACACCCTTCTATGTGGACTAGGTCCAAATATGGGCCAACATAGATCCTTATTTCAACAGAATTATTTTTTGGGTCAATAAGAACTCTTGTACAAAATTTAATCAAAATTTATGCATAATAGCCACTTTCACATACAAATAACTTCTCAAAAAATATGACGTGCATATGTACCGAATATCTTACCTTGGGTCAGAAAAATTGCTGTAGCTCAAAAAGTGCAGTCCCGATGCATGGACATGTATATATAGGAATGTAGGGGAGAGTTAGGACTACAAAATAGTAAATTTGTGTTTTGACTCAGCTTGACTCACAGGAGTTGTGCTCTATGAAGTAGGAAATTTCCGAGAAATTTTAGATTTTTAAAAAAAAATATTTAAATTGTTCTGAAAACAGTAGAGCTTCAATTTTTTTTTTACCAGTAATAGGAAATAAGTTAAGTTACAACACAAAATTTATTTCGTCCAAAAATCTTGAAAAACAAAAACGTTATGATCATTTAAACTTTAAAAATTAACTAAAAATATCATAAATTTACTAAATTCTGAAAAAGCCCATTTTGGACCACCCTGTTCTCAGTGAAATAGTTGAAATAGAGTTTTAGTTTTTTGGCTCCCGAGGTTTACTACTGTCTACTTTCATATGAGTCTAATAACTTTAAAATCGGAGAACAAAAACTAAAAGGAGTTTTGGCCGCTATCTAACAGTTTGGCGATTTGAGACAAAACTGATCTTTTTGTGATTGAATTTCGATCGGGGTAATTCTTTAAGCGGAAATAAAAATGTTCACTTCCAGCATTCCATCGTAAGCCTAGAGTCTTGGTGGTACAAGAGTCTGACAGTTTCAGGAACTAGTAGATGATTGGGCGATAAATCTTTTAGCAAGTAATCACTGTTTGCTGTCCATTTACATAGCGCGAAGCCAGCGGATTAAAGGACTTCGATTATTTCATATCTTGCTTTCAGAGAAGCAGAAATTGTGTGGGCGCCGACCAAAACATCGTCTACGTACATATTATTGCGAAGAATGTCGGCTGCGATGGGATTAGTCGCATATGTTAGCTAACTCAAGCAGTTTACGTATCGCCAGATAGGGAGCACAATTTACACCAAATGTCACTGTATTAAGCTCAAAATCCTGTGGGGTTTCTTCAGGCGAACTTCTGAAAATTATTCTTTGAAATGGGGAGTATATGTGGTTGACTAGTTTCTGGTGATACATTTTTTCAATATCGGCATGGAAAACGTATCTGAATAGCCTCCAGCGCAAAACTAAAATGGTCAAATCTGATTGCAGAATAGGACCGGGGTAAAGCAAGGCGTTGAGACTATTTCCGTTTGATGAGGGACTAGTAGCATTAAGCACTACACGTAATTTCGTGGTTTCAGAACCGCATGATGGGGTAAGTAATATGTGTGAGTGTTCGTTGACGGCTGAACTGGTTTTATTTGATTACGAGATAAGTATTCGGTTATAACTCGATCATATTCAGATTTTAATTGGGGGTTCTTAAGCAGGCTAGACTCATTCCTAATGAACTGAGATAAGGCAATGTGACGAGAAAAACCAATGTTTAAATTTTTTTTTTTTTTTTGTTTTTTTATTCATATACAAAATTTAAATTATTACAAAAAATGATTTTTGCCTCAGCGTCCATAGGGACATTTTTGAGGCCAGTTAGCAAGTGTTTAGAAGCTTATAAAAAGTTCAAAATATATTTTAGAAAAAAAAGAAAAAACCAAAAAAAAATTTTGAAATGTAGTAACATTACAATAGAAGCATTTCCAGGTTATCAAATAAATATTTTTTAACGTATTTCTTAAAAATTGATATTCTTTGAATATTTTTTATGTCTTCTGGTAACCTATTATATTTCAAACTACCCATATGATCAATTCTTTGTTTAGTTCTTTCCAAACGGCAAAAGCTTATACTCAGATTGCTCGCGTTCCTTGTATTAAAGTTATGTTGATTTCATGAGAATAAAATAGTATGGTGGCCAATATTGTGTATAGATTTATAAACATACAGCAAAAGTTGCATTTTGTGTAATCCATATACAGGAAGAATTTTTGGTGATACATCTTTATATAAGAGTAAAGTTGAAAAAGTCAATGGAAGATTGAATACCGTTTTTAAAGCTTTATTTTGAGATATTTGAAGTGATTTAATCTCATTGTTTTTATTCCACGCATACACAATAGCTAAGTAGTTTAAATGACTCTGAATTAAAGCTTCGTAAATTATTAGTTTAGTTTTAACATTAAATTTGTTTTTAAATTTATAAATTAAGCCGGTAGCTGAAGCAATTTCTGATTTTAAAGATTTTATATGTAAATCCCACGATAGGTTGCTTTGCAGATGTACACCGAGATATTTCGTTTAGGAAACTTCGTGCACAAGTTTACCATCCACAAAAATACTAAAGTTTTGTCCATGAACCATATATGGCCTAAATCTTAAAACTTTTGTCTTTTCAGCATTTAAACATAACCTATTTATCCTCTATTATCCACTATTTTATTTATCCACTATCATTGCTGCATCATATTCCATGTGAGCTTTTAGGGAAGTTTCATGTTTATATGGGTAAAAAACACATGTCATCAGCAAACATAATCAGTTTACCAAAAAGTTTTAATTTTTTTAAATCATTGAGATATATACTAAAAAGTAATGGGCCCAATACACTACCCTGCGGAACTCCATACTCAACCACACCAACTGAACTTTTGAGATTATTTACTTCAACATACTGTTTTCTGTTGGACAGGTAACTTTTTAACAAGGCTAGCGCTCTATTCTCCACTCCATAATATACAAGCTTCTCAATAAGAATTTTATGATCTACAAGATCAAACGCCTTCGAAAAGTCATAAAAGATACCCGCCAAACCACTAATTCCTTCATCTAATCCTTTACATATATTATTTACTACATTTACAACAGCTTCCTCTGTACCAGATCCTTGTTTGAAACCATATTGACATTCATATAACAGCCTGTTTTCATTCAAATATGACGAGAGTTGTTTATGAAGTACTTTCTCAAAGATTTTGTCGATAATTGAAAGTAAAGCTATTGGCCTAAAGTCTTCCACTCTCACAGCATTAGTTGTCTTGGGTATAGGTACGATTTTCGCAATCTTTAAATCTTCGGGATATGTAGCAGTAGCAATCATGTTGTTGAATATTGTTGTAAGATGAGTAGATAAAATAGTAGTAGACAAAATTTTGGGTGAAATGCCATCAGGTCCACAGCTTTTCTTTAAGTCAAATTCTGTAATAATATTAATAATTTCAAACTCTGTTATATAAGAAAAGTTGAAAATGCTTTGACAACGTTCTAGTGTCCTTAGGCTATTACACGAATCTCCAGGTAAACATAAAATTTCCTCTTTTAAAGTTTTTGGAATTTGAAGAAAAAACTTGTTGAAGGCATCACTTCTTTGGTAATCAGTAATAATAGCACCGCTATCGTCAATAAGATTAATTTCACCTTTCATTTTTCGACCCAGGCTTTCATTTAAAAACTTCCAACATTTCTTTGGATCTTGTTGAATTTGGTTTAAATTATCGTGATAATAATTATTCATTACCACTCTACAAGCTTTCCTTATGATTCGACTAACTCTTTTTAGTATGTCTTCAACATAATATTTCCCTTGTCTTGTCATTTTGAGCAAATTTTTTTATAATTAATTAAATGTAATAAGTTTTTGTTCATCCATGGAGTCAATTCATTTCTGATAATCTTTCGATCTCGCTTTTCGATGGTAGCATTTTCGACCGTTGATGAAACAATCTGTATTAATTTAGAGATATCTTCAGATGGGTTTCCAGTTTCATGATATAATAGCAGAAGGTTATTAAGGCTATTTCTCACCTGTTCATAGTCACAAGTTTTCTTTATTGTTTTAATATAATCATAAGTATTGACGAATGTATTTAATTTAATGAATAATATATAATGGTCAGTTAAACTGCAGGCAATAGTATCTATAAAAATATCATCTGTGATGTTACTATAAACATGATCAATACACGTACCAGTTCCTGGACGCGTTATCAGGTGATGACAATTTTTGTAGCTGAAGCTTGAAAGTGTATCAACTAAATCAGATTCAAACGAATTTTGCAAAAAATTTATATTTGAATCACAAACAACCATTCCAGGATAGTGACCATATCGTGTTAATAAATTTTCCATAAAGCTTAAAAAAGAGTTTAAACTGCATTTTTGGGATCTATAAAATGATGTAAATTTTAAAGATTTTCCATCGAGTTTTAGGCTCTCTAATGAAATTGTAATGGCTTCAATGAAGTCATTGCTTTCGCAGCTTTCTATTCTGTATTCAATGTTTTTGTTTATATAAATCGATGTTCCACCATATCCATCTGTTCTACAGCAATGTATAGCATTATAGCCAAAAATATTGTAAATTTGTGTCATATTCGAAGAAAACCAAGTTTCTTGAACCGCAATGATGCTGGGTAGTTTAGGAAACTTAGATTTGTTAAAATTTTCAATTGAAGAAATGCTTCGCATGTTTACAGATATAATATCAAATAAGGGAACATTTATTGAATGATAATAGTTTGTAAAAGAAAGAATATTTTCAAAGTGCTTATTATTCATAAGTGAGAGGAAAAAAAAAAGAAAATAATAAAACTTTAATAGTAAAAGAAAAAAAATATATATATAAATATATGCCAGTCTATTGAACTGGCGACATAAACGAAGGATTTCCATCATCATCATTAGTATCTTCCCTCACATCTGGTGCTCGAAACGATCTGCACTTATTTTGATTAGCAGTGGCTTCAAATAACAAATTATCAACATCTGTCTCAGTTTTGATCGATTTTCGCCGTGATATTCCACTTCTCTTGACATAAATTTTTCCATTGTAGGTATAAACAGAGGTATATCCAACTTTCTTTAGTGACTTGGCATATTCAAAAATCTTAAGGGTTTCCCGACTTAAGTAATCATTAATATATATATATCTTTGGTATCATCGTTTTCTTTTAGCTTAGATTTTGCAGCCATCAAAGTTTCTTTTGATTTTTTTGAGTCAAATTTAACAATAAGAGTATGTTTATTTTTTGATGCATTATTATTTTTTATTATATACGCATTATCAACATTTTCTTCTTTAACATTAACTCCAACGTTGTTCGAAATTTTTAATAACATATCTACGGCAGTCTCATTTTCATGAACTTCGACACCTCTGATTATACAATTTTTGCTGGCATGTTCATCATTCAGAAATTTTACAGTTTCCTTCAATTCTTTCACCTCAGATTTTAGCAAATTGTTTTCTTTTTTAACAGCATCAATTTTCTTTGACATAAACGTTATTGCATCTCTCATTTCGGAAAGCTGATCAAGCTTAGTTAATTGTTTTTTTATTTCACACAATTCTTTCTTTACGTCACCACCGCCGCCTTCACATTTATGACACAAATATTCTTTTTCCTCATTATTTACCAAATGCAAAAATTGTTGTTTGCTTAGGCTAGTACATGATACATGATAGTTGTTATTGCATTTGTCACACTCAATGCTATCTTGTTCTTCTTTCAACTGTTTTTTGCATTGACTACAATGAACAATCTTTTTATTCAAGCTGAGAAGAGTTTTTCCCGGCATATTTCAATTGCTCACTTATTAATCACAATTGTTAAACAATATTTTTTACCAATTTGTATTAGTTATTAAATCTTTTTTCAATTTTAACAAAAAATATGATAATTATTATGCAGAAATTGTAATTTTGACGTCTATTCGTACAGGGTTGCCAACTATTGGACAATCTTTAGGACATTCGCGTCGAAATGGCAATGAAACCACGAAACGTCCATTCTCCTCACGGTACGTTGTAGATTGGAACACAGATTCGCAATGCTTATCTTCGTCAGAGAGCCGAGCTTGCTTCGTCACTTCTTCAAGTTCTCAGAACTTTTGAATTTGATTATTAAGGGCAAGTTCGTTATAAAATGTTAAGACTGAAGATATGGAGCTTTTCATAGCAACTTTGCTTGTCACAATCCATCCAAAAACAGTCTGTTGTGCCACTAAAGCTTGATTTTTGTCCCATAGCACACCATTTTTGATAAGCTTGGGATATACGTCAACCGTAGAAGAATGTCGATATCTACGCGTTTGTGACCATTTGAGTCAGCCATAACTAAATATGAAAAATCACCATCTTTTACCGCAGATAACGGATAATAAGGGAGTTTTCCCGTTAACTTCTTGACAACGAAGGCATTCGCGTGGGTTTCAAACGAGCTATCGATGGGTAATCCAATGCAGAGATGGTACAATTGTCTTGCAGTGGCGGCCAAAACATCGATCAAGCCACGAACTTCCGTCTGTAAACTTCAATTATCAATTAAGGCCCGAACGGTATATTTTAGACAATCTGAATAGACATCGATAAGAGCAGTACCGAGTAAAATTGTGGGATTCTAAATAAAGGGCAAAGCCTAAGGGAGTGTTTTTCTGGACAAATAGAACATTTCCCAGACTTACTTTGAGAAACATTCGTGCTATAACATTTAAGTTTCTTCTGAGATTTCATCGAGTTAAAAGATTATTATTATTTGACGTATGGGCGTTAGCGAAAGTAGCACGAATATCAGCTACAGACTCTAGGGTCTGAAAACGCCAAGTTAAAAAAGCGTTCATTTGCTTCCATGTCGGCAAATCTATGCTACTAGGAAGGGACTGCTCCCAGAGGCCAAGAGTATTTTCTGGTAAGCAAGTCGAGCAGATGTACATATGATTTCCCAGCTTTCCGTATCAATTTGAATAAGTTTAAGATTTGTGACACAGTCGTTTATTGCACGTTGAATACTTCTAATATTGTTACAAGTTTCCTTATAAATTGGGGTTATGTTAAAAAGGGTCTTTACTGAGCGTTGACTAGTATTCTTTTATTTTCGTACCGATTAACTAGTTTATTCCATGAAATTTCGAATCCATCGTTAGTTATCGGACAAGTATTAAGAAGCTCTCGGGCCTCCCCCTGTGTCTTTTTAAGCAAATGACACATTTTCTCGACTGGAGATCATCTTTGGCAATTTTGATACAACTCCGTGAACATGTCACGAAACGTTGGCCATGACTTATAATCTCCATAAAATATTTCAGTGTCGCAGGGCGGCAAAGCAATATTAGGAGCAGACTCATTTTGGGGGAGTGAAGCTGAAGTCGAAACCTTATTAGGATCAGCCTTTTGGCAAAGAGCATCCAACAACTCATTCGATCTTGATGGAACTTTAACGTGAGATTCAAAAGTTGAATAAAAACGCGACTTTAATGTTTCGATTTGGACATCCTCTTCCAACTCCTTAAAGTTATCTAAAATGTCATCGTAACATGTTCGAAATTGCGACCAAAGGCGGACAATTTCATCCTTTTGAACCTCTAGGGTATGAACTGAATGAATGTCAGCAGGCAGGCTAGCAAAATATGCTTGAAACTCTACCACACGGACAGATGCACGCATAAATGAGTCTAGTATGGCCATAATGACGTCTATATAAGGGTTTGCGTATACAGTGTAAGGCCAAAAATGGTTATACATAACAAGGTAAATTTAAATAAAAACCGGGTTATGATGCCACACGATAACACTAGGGGTTCCAGAACACTCGCCAAATAGGAGACCGACAGCAAGACAAACAAAAAGTATAATACGCGTAATCGAAACGCGAATATTTAGTCGAGCAGTAAATTATTTTAAAAAATATATATATGGGTATGTTCTGTAATCCGAAACCGAGTGAAATTGAATCCGAATGAAATTTTAAATAGTCATAACTTTTAAAATGTTGTAATTTTGATATTATTTTTTATACATTTGATTAAAGACCATTCTTCCTTTATTGCTAATGTTTTAAAATAATAGGCGCAACTAAGTTATATGTTTCTTTAAAAATTTATTCGATTTCAATTTCACTCGGTTTCGGTTTACAGAACATACCCGATAAACTTTGGTTATTTGTTTTTGAATATAAAATTCTTCCTTTCAGTATATAATTTACTAATAATTTTTTCTGGAGGGGGAAAGCAGGCATACAGTTATTATTGCACTTTTTTGGGTTCAAATAAACCTTATAAAACTTTATACAGTTCAACAGTTTTTTTTTTTATTTATTTTAAAGTTTAATCGCTTTTTAATTTATGTACTGAAATTTTTATTTTTTTTTAAATTTTTATTTATTTATTTATTTGTCTATGGAAATATTCCTTACAGACACTAAAAGTATGTACATGCGTATGTAAATATTAAAATATATGAATAAAACAAAATAATTAACAGGTATAAATAACAAAGAACACCAATTATGAATTTAAATAGATAATTATAGAATTTTTACAACATTAATATTTAAAAAAAAATCGATAAGTCCAAACAGTTGGTTGAATTGATTACACAATCTCCTGAGAGGGTCAGCATCAACGTAATTAGCTCTAGAAAATTCTACAAATAACGGAAAGAAATACCGGGATGAGCGTTGAGGAATGTTGAAAGAAATTTCATTGACAAAAAATCCAGAGCAAATATCACCATTAATAAGTTTTAAAGTAAAAGAGACGTTAAGTATAGTTCTACGGCTTTTCAGTGTAGGCAGCTTGATGAGAGCCAGTCGGGCATAATACGACGGCATATTTAGAGGGTTGAAGCGTAATCCCCGAAGACAAAATAACAGGAATTGTTTTTGCACTGACTCAATTGCATTTGAATGAGTCTGATAGATACGGTCCCATATTATCGATCCATATTCTAATATAGGACGTACCAGTGCGGTATATAACGTTTTCGCAATAAACGGATCATCAAACTCTTTTGACCAACGTTTTATAAAACCAAGTGAACCACTGGCTTTATTTATTGTAGCTGTGATATGCGGAATAAAACACATTTTTGGGTCAAATAAAATACCTAAGTCCAATATACTGTCCACGGTATCAATTTTAAATCTATTAAGAAAATAATTAACAGCATTCTGATTATTTTTAAAAAAGCGCATTTGCTTGCACTTTTTCAAGTTAAGCTCCATTTTGCACCAATTATAAAACGAATCTAAATCCATTTGAAGAAATTTGTGATCCAAAAAGTTATTATAGCTTAGGAAGATTTTTACGTCGTCTGCGTACATTAAAACATTTGAAAACTTTATTACGTCCGGCAAGTCATTAATATACAGCGAAAATAGCAGTGGTCCAAGGTGGCTCCCCTGTGGTACACCGGAAGGTACGTGTATATTATTTGACACTACATTTCGGAAATTTACGTACTGCGTCCTACCTGACAAATATGAAAATAACAATTTTAAACTTAGATTTGTAAAACCCATAGTTTGCAGCTTCTTTACATGTAGTGATTGACTTACTTTATCAAACGCTTAGCTGAAATCAGTATAAATTATGTACATTAGCTTGCTTCTTTTATAAGATTCCATGATTAACAGCGATAGTGAATTGAAGCAAATTCGTGGTGGTTGAACATCCTTTTTGGAAGCCATGTTGCTGTGGAGATATTATACTCGACACATGAAAACGGAACTGCTCTGTTATCAATTTTTCAAAAAACTTTGGAATAACACTAAGTTTTGCAATGCCACGGTAATTTTCAATTTCAGCTTTGTTGCCTGATTTAAACAAAGGAACTATGTTAGAAGTTTTCCAAATAATTGGGACGAACCCATTTCTAATTGGTGTATTAAACATGATAGTCAGAGGTATAGCTATGGTTTCAGAACATTTTATCAATATACAGCTGGGAATCTTTTCAGGGCCAATGTTGTTGGATAATTTGAGTTTCTTTATACCAACTAAAATTGTTTCATAATCAAGAGTTGGCAGAGATATAGACTGACTCTCAGCAAGGCGAAATGGATAATTATTTGAATTATCATAAGTTGCATTGGAGTATACAGAAGAGAAAAAATCCGCAAATATATTACATATAATTGTATCATCAGATGACTCATTTTGTTGAAACCACATAACTTTCGGGTAACCGGATGTTCTTTTCTTTGAGTTAATGAATTTATAGAAAGATTTTGGATTTCGTTTAAGATTATTTTATACATCATTTAAATATCGTATATAGCAGTCTCTGTTCAACTTGCTATATTTTGCACGGCTTACGGAATACCTTATATAATCAATAGATGTTCCAGATCGCTTGAATTTTTTATACCATTTATTCTTTTTTTTAGCCAAAGACAGTTGTTTATTATTCTATGGTGAACCATTTAAAGGCTTAATAATATGTTTAGGAATACATATATCCATGTAGGTAAACGTTATGTTATAAAATTTGTCAACAATTTCATTAAACGACGCATTACGGCTTGAAGAAAATGATAATAAGTTACTCCAGTCTGTATTCCAAATAAGCTCGTTCAAAATGCAGTAATTTACTTTCTTAAAAGAACTAGAGTTAACCCTGTGGTCGAAATTCGACCAAATTTATTTTAGTAATCGTTTTAGGTATATATTTTACATAAGTACACATTCATGTTGCATATTAGTCAAATTTAGTTATTAATACATACATATTTTCTTTCGGTTTGGATTTGCGTTTTGGTTTACAAAATTACATTCTATATTAATAAATTAATAAGTTTTTCTTTCTGAGTGTTTACGGAGTTGCCAAGCCAAATTTAATTTTGTTAATTTTGATTTTTTGTTGTAATTTTTTAGCAAATTAAGAGAGAAAGAGAGATCATGGCTTTATGATAGGCTAATATTATTAACTGTTTTTAACTATCTTAGACTCAAAAATGTAGAAGAAAAAATACATTCTGCACTGCTCCTATTGACAATCTATCAAACAAACAAAAAATCAAGCGAATACGTTGAGTTTAAGTCAGTTAGACCGAATTTATACGATGCCATTTTTTCATGCCATTTTTTTCATGTCTCTTTTAAAGTTGCAGCGAATTTCATGGAACATTTTTACAATGAATTTTTTCATGCAATCGGCTTGAATTTGTTTTTGACATTTTCTTTTGATTTCATATTCGTAATTTTTATTGTTTATGCGTTATTTGAAAAAATTATATTTTATATATCATTTAAATATCGTATATAGCAGTCTCTGTTCAACTTGCTATATTTTGCACGGCTTACGAAATACCTTATATAATCAATAGATGTTCCAGATCGCTTGAATTTTTTATACCATTTATTCTTTTTTTTTTAGCCAAAGACAGTTGTTTATTATTCTATGGTGGACCATTTAAAGGCTTAATAATATGTTTAGGAATACATATATCTATGTAGGAAAACATTATGTTATAAAATTTGTCAACAATTTCATTAAACGACGCATTACGGCTTGAAGAAAATGATAATAAGTTACTCCAGTCTGTATTCCAAATAAGCTCGTTCAACATGCAGTAATTTACTTTCTTAAAAGAACTAGAGTTAACCCTGTGGTCAAAATTCGACCAAATTTATTTTAGTAATCGTTTTAGGTATATATTTTACATAAGTACACATTCATGTTGCATATTAGTCAAATTTAGTTATTAATACATACATATTTTCTTTCGGTTTGGATTTGCGTTTTGGTTTAAAAAATTACATTCTATATTAATAAATTAATAAGTTTTTCTTTCTGAGTGTTTACGGAGTTGCCAAGCCAAATTTAATTTTGTTAATATTGATTTTTTGTTGTAATTTTTTAGCAAATTAAGAGAGAAAGAGAGATCATGGCTTTATGATAGGCTAATATTCTTAACTGTTTTTAACTATCTTAGACTCAAAAATGTAGAAGAAAAAATACATTCTGCACTGCTCCTATTGACAATCTATCAAACAAACAAAAAATCAAGCGAATACGTTGAGTTTAAGTCAGTTAGACCGAATTTATACGATGCCATTTTTTCATGCCATTTTTTTCATGTCTCTTTTAAAGTTACAGCGAATTTCATGGCACATTTTTACGATGAATTTTTTCATGCAATCGGCTTGAATTGGTTTTTAACATTTTCTTTTGATTTCATATTCGTAATTTTTATTGTTTATGCGTTATTTGAAAAAAATATATGCACTATTACTGAAATACAAAATAAATAAAACTGAAACAAGCAAATAACGAAATTTTACAAGAAATTATTAAAATCATACCGAAATGTATACATAATTAAACCAAACAATTTCATTTTTTGAAATCAACTCTGAACGAATGAAAATTGCACAAATCAAGTGTCAAAAAATCCCCTCAAAATTCAGGCCATGCCATTTTGTTTAGCCCGCTTGCTTCTCTACACCTCTTGCCAGCAAACTAAAATTGCATGCAACCAGTTTCATGAAAAATGTCATGGTGTAAGTTGGCTCTTAAAATGGTTCTTAACTTTTTTCACTTGCCTATTTATATATAAATATTCTTTTTCAGCACTATAGGACGATGGCAAGACTTGTTCAGATGGAATAGACATAATTAATTCAATGGCAGGATGGTGCCGGTCTTCAGAAAGAGTAACAGGAGATGATCGTTTTATGTAACTATCCTCTTTATCATTCACAAAGACTAAATCAAGGATCCTACTGCCTATGCCATTAATTTTATAAAGGCCCACATCATATAAGTTATTAACAAAATCTATCCAGACATCATTCATCATGAATTGAACATAATATCGTTCATCAGGCAAATACTTCCACGAAATTGAGCCATTATTACAAAAGAGTCATTTTCATTTTATGAACCAGCAACAGATTTAATGGCTTCGCCTTGCTGATTTTAAATATACTGTGGAGATGATGGAGGAATATAAGAACAAGTTACAAAAATCCTTTTATGTTTCAGTTTAATTAGCACGGAAATAAATTCAATATTATACGAAGAGTAATCCACCAATAGCTCTGACGAGATATTATTGGAGACCATAATAAGAACACCACCCCCAAGAGCACCACGATTACGCCGGAAAATGTTATAGCTGTCACTAAGTATTTCAGTATTAAAATAAGATTCATTTAGCCATGTCTCTGTTATAACAATTAAAGCTCTCAATATACAATTTTTTTTTCGCAATTTTTATTTATTGTATCTTCAATATAATTGAACTATCAATAATTACTCATATCTTAAGTCTAAAAATATACTTGTTAAGTCCAACCAGTGCTGGACAAAGAAATGTATGTTTCACGGTTACTGTAATTTGTGGGTTATCCCTCTGATGTACGGATGAGAGAAGCAGTGTTCCTCCTTCTTAGTCGAATGTAACCAGGTTCAGTTAGTATGTTACGGGCTAGTGGATTCGGATGACTTTCAAGCTTCTTTAAATACCTTATGGCAAGTTTCGCTATTTCTGCTTTAACTGATGGCACGTTTAGATCTTTATGGATGTTCGAATTTTTTATATACCAGGGAGCAGATGTAATAATACGTAGAATCTTATTTTGGCGCCTTTGAATTTTTTCTACGTTGGTAGCTGAGGCAGTTCCCCATAATTGAATGCCATAACACCATATTGGTTTTAGAATTGACTTGTATAATAAAAGTTTGCAGTCTAAAGCTAGAGTAGAATTTCTGCCAATGAGCCAGTTTAGTTGGACTGCTTTCAACTTCATTTGTGTTAACTTTGTTTCTATGTGCCGTTTCCATGTAAGGCTCCGGTCAAGATGTATGCCGAGATATTTGACGTCTGAAAGCTGAGGTATCGTTTGGTTATTTATCCGAATAGGGGGGCAAGATTTTCTGCGCAGTGTGAAAGTTATGTGAGTACATTTTTGTTCATTCACTTTTATTCTCCATTACTTCAACCATTTTTCTAAATTGGATATGTGGTCTTGTAAATATCGTGATGCTACTTCGGGTCTTTCGTCAATGCTCAAAAAAGCTGTGTCGTCAGCAAATGTCGATATGTGATCTCGGTTACTAGTTGGCATGTCTGAAGTATACAATAAGTATAAAAAGGGCCCCAATATACTACCTTGGGGAACTCCGGCTTCGATTGGCTGGGGTGAGCTCAAAAAATCTCCTTCTTTCACAATAAATTTTCGTTCGGTTAAATAACTATCTAGCAGCTTATATAGGTTTACGGGCAAATTCAGTTTTAGCTTATATATTAGGCCTTCATGCCATACCTTATCGAATGCTTGAGAAACGTCGATAAAAAGCGCAGAGCAGTATTTTCTCTCTTCAATTGTCTTCTTAACAACATTGACTAACCTGTGAGTTTGTTCGATCGTACTATGTTTTTTCCTGAAGCCGAATTGATGGTTTGGAATACATCCTTTGCCGCTTAGAATAGGGTTAAGCTTAGTTATTAACATCCTCTCAAACAGCTTTGACATATTTGACAAAAGGCTTATAGGTCTGTATGATTCAATTTTTGTGTGGTCTTTTCCTGGTTTAGGAATCATGGTAACCAAGGACACCTTCCAATCTGTGGGAAAGTACTCAAAACGTAAAATGGCATTAAAAATAAAAAGAACGATTCTGCGAGCTACACGGGGCAACTCAATTAACATCTTGTTACTGGTTTTATCAACGCCAGGGGCTTTTTTGGTGTTCAAATCCGTTATTGCCTTTTCAAGATCACCAAATTCAAATCTTATCGGTACTGCAGCACTAGCCTCGAGAACTGGCAACTCAACTATATCAGTCGATATATTTGGGGCAAAAACCTTTTTCAAATGTGCAGCAAATAAATTTCCTTTTTCGGTATCACTCCTTGCCCAGCCTCCAGCTGAAGTTCGCAAGGGAGGCTTACGTAAGACTGGCCTTTTAAGGTTTCTACAAGCACGCCATAACGAATAATCTGATTGAGGAGTTGCGTCTAGGTCTCCCAAATAGTTTTTCAGGGATGCTACTCTTCGAGATTCCAGCATGTCTCTTAGCCGGTTCGTGCATTCTTTAAGTCTGCTTTTGAGTTGAGAAGATCTCTGTGATTGCCATTCTCTACGAATTTTTCTTTTTCCAGCCAAGAGCCGTTCGATATCTGCAGAATAAATTTGATTGTATCTAGCTAATTGTCGGGTTATTGTTGAATGTTGGGCAGCTGATTTGAGGTTTTGGTCAAAATCAATAAGACTCCGCTCTACGTCTTCAGGTGTTCTTAGCGGGATGTTTTCCGAACAATGAGTACTAAGATACTTTCTATATTTCAACCAATTAATGCTTGTGGTAGTCATTGGTGATATGATGTTTTGTTTGTCCCATATATAGACGATAGTGGGTGAATGATCTGAGGATAATTCAAGTGACGCTTCAGCTTTAATCGTTTCTCTCGGAATCAATAACATCCGGTATTTTTTGTCGATCAGTAGGCCAATAGGTGGGTTGTCCACTCGATATCACATTCAGACGCATTTTTGAAATTGTGTCAAACAAAACACGACCTTTTGGAGTTATTAGGCGTGATCCCCAAAACGTATGTTTAGCGTTGTAGTCGCCTGATGCTATGAAAGAGGGACCTAGTGATTTGAAGAAATCGCTGTATTGACTCTCTGATATTTGAAACCTAGGAGGTGAATAAATCGAAGAAATAACTAAGTTTTGATGAAATTCTTCAATACAGATGTTTGTTGCTTGTAGGTAATCTTCACAAAAATCACACAGTAAATAATGTATGATTCGAGCCTTTATTAGTATTGCTGAACCACCACATTTTCTGCCACGGGGGTCTTTGGTGTCATATAAGATATAGCCATTTATTTTAAAAAAGCTATTTGTTGTTAAGTGAGTCTCTGCAAACAGCATGACATCAATTTGTTCCTTCTTAAGGAAGTACTCGAGTTCATTTTTGTGTTGGCGCAAGCCGTTTGCGTTCCAGAAACATATTTTTAAACAGTTCATGGTTTGTTAAGTAACGCCTGCAACATAGTAGATTGCATGCGTACCATTTCTTGCATCATGCTGCTCATAGAGCTCATAAAACTGTTTATCGAATGCACTAATGCGATGCTTGCTTCGAGACGATTAAAATTACCAGATGGTGTTTGTTCTTTAGGATGCGATTGCAAATTAGGAGTAGAATTAGTTGTCGGTTTCGCTTTATGTACTGCAGTATGATTGGTTTTTACCATATCCGCGTATGAAACATGTTGGGTTGTTGGTTGGGCTAACTGAGGGTAATAGCATTTGCTCGATATTGTGGGTGCTTAGCAGGAGTATTTGATTTTTGAGTGGTTTTCCTTACCATGGAAAAAACTGGACAGCCTCTGTAGTTAGCAGTGTGGTTTCCACCGCAATTGCTACATTTTTAACTTTCGAGTCATCCCTTGCTTTGTCGCATTGGGCGGAACAATGAAGCTCTCCACACACAACGCAAACCGGAGGCAATTTGCAGTAAGCCCTAGTATGACCATATTCTTGGCAATTTAGACACTGTACGGGTCCTGATCGCTTATGCGGTTCCTCTACGCTTATTTTGCGGTGCAACAGATATCTTAAATTATAGATAGGGTGCGTTTCGTTCTTTTTCAATCGCATATCTCCAGGTTCCAGTTCAACGCGAAATAGAGGTTGAGGAACACGTTCTCGATTTCGGAGGTTGTCTACACTTTTTACCTTAAATCCCGCTTTTTGGAGGCCATCTCTAATTTCGACTGGATCAACGTATGAGTTTACACCTTTTATAACTACCTGTAGACCTTTACTACTCTTCAGCTGATATGTATAAAAGTTCTTTTTGCAGCTTTCAAACTCGTTTACTACTTTACGATAACTGTTTTCATCAATAAATTGTATTTTTGTTTCATCAATGTTGCCACGCTTGATTGGAATTACATAAAATGTGTTCTCACCAATAATTGAAATTAACTTCTTTATTAAGTCGCTGGAGTTTTTCTCCCTTAAATAAATTGGAGGTGGTTTGAACGACCTGGGTGCCGTTTTTTTTTCACTTGTTTCGCTATCTAAAATAGCAAAACGATTATGGGAATTTATCCCGTTAGAGTCCTTGTCTTTTTGTACTTTAGCCATTGGTGCAATCTGGGAAGATTTAGGGCTTCGACCTCTTTTCAGTACAATTATGTATCTGTCCATTCCTACTTGGGTCTTAGGTTTTTCTACACTATCCATATTAGTTTTGGTAATACTGAGTTTAGAAGGGGACTTGTTTGTAGTTATTTTATTGTCATCGCATAACAACAGCGAGGAACAAGATTGTGTACGTAGAACTGGTGTAGCATTTATACACAAATTGTCACTAGTTTTTTTGTTTTTATTTATTTCAACATTGTCAACATTTTTGTTGCTTAAATTAAAGAGGCTCATTAGCCTTTATTGTTTTTGTGTTATTTTTAAAGTAGCAATTCAATATGCCGTTGTATAAAAAAAGACAAAAGAAAAAGAAAAAAATATTTCACAAACAACTTTGTTGTTGTATTAAAACAGTTTTTTTTTTGTTTTAAATTATTCACACAATATATGTTTTGTTTTTTGTTAATGCGAGCTTGAAAAAAATCGCGACCGCACTTATCAACGCACAAACTAAAACGTATATACAAATCAGACAATTTAGTTCTCAGGCCCCGAACATTTTGGTAAAGAAATGATATCGAGTCATCAGCAACATTAACAAGATTTTTGATACATAGCCTTGACGACTAGGAAGAACACCAACATTAAAGTGTTTTCCAACCAGAAGTTATTTTCCAAAATTTTCCAGGTCAGACGAAACGGTTATTTTGAAATATGAAATCGATCTCTGCTGCGAAAAATTAAATTTATGTATCGAAAAATGCACATTTTGACCCAATTTTGATCTTATATAATAATCTATATCATCTGAGGAAGTATCACTTGCCAAACGAGATACAAATATGGTTTTCTTTGGCAATACAGCTTGAAGAGGTTTATGGACAGTAACATTTGATGAAGTATTTGCGGACATTAAGTCAGACCATTTGGCACAGGACCGATAGGAGTAGCTGGGTCAGTAGAAATAATTGGAATATTTTGAGCATTTTGAACCAAGCTATTATTATGTAAGGTGTTCTCTTTAACTGCAATTCTTGGAGATTTACGACGAGTAGGAGATTGAACCTTTGGAGAATTAAAATCTTTTAAAATTCCAAAATCTACAAAAACTGCGAATAATCATTGAAGATTCTGCAAAGCAGTTAGATTATTTTGCATTTTCAAAGAATTTTCTCTTGTGCTTTGGAAAAACCGGTAAAATTCACTGCTAATTTTCTGACAATCGTTACACTGCCAATTTAAATTTTTATGCTTAGACAATGATGCAGCCGCCAGTGTGGGAAGACCACTACATTTGAAGTGACACAAACCATGACAAAGCCAACAGACAATCATTTTTTCGTCATCAGAATCTAATTTACAGCATTTTTACACAAGCCATGATGGTATAATGCAGCTATGAACAAATTGTTTGTTGGGTTGTTTTTAACAGGGTGACACAGCTCAGAACTATGCTGGTGGTTGTTGACTTTGATACACAATTTAACACATTAAAGTTCAGATTCAGTGCAGATTATTGAAATGCAGAGGGCGATTTAGAATTGTTGTATTTATTATGTATTAAATTTTGGATATTACTCACAGATGTAAAATGTTGTATTGAATCAAATTGTAGATAAATCAGATAAAAAGACGACACTTCATATCGCACCCAGTGTTGTCAGATTAGGGGATTTATCCCCAAATCGGGGATTTTTATTTGCTAATGGGGATTAAAAATTTAGTTTGGGGATTGGAGAAATTTGCTGAGGATAATTTCAATATTTTGGGTTTTTTTGGGGATTCTTATTTTGATTTCATATACTTCTTGGATTATTGTAACTTTATTATTATTTTAATCGTTCGTTAATTAACATTAAAAGTAGAACTGATAAATGAAGGTGCAAATGATGTAACGAATATTTTTTAAGGAATAAAAGTTAATTCATAGAATTTACCCTGGATGATATGGATCTAGCTTACGATCTTAAGGAAGAACTGAAATCTGCAGATGCTCCACGGTCATTTATTCAAATACGTTCTTTTTATATCTAAAAAGTTTAATGCACAAAATGGTAATACGTTGCTCGAATTTTTTTTTTTTAATTTACTTTCTTTCTTTTTTTTCTTGTAGTAAAATCGGGTTAGAATTGATATTGTAAAGATATTTCTTTAACTAAAACTTATTTAATGTACTTAGAACTATCCTTTTCCCTTTTATAATACCGTTTTTGCAGATTCAAATGTATTGACATTTGCAAAATTTCAACATTTGCAAATTCAACTTTGTATCACTATTACATATTGAAATTACAAAATAATATTTTATCGTTCAACCCTAACGTGCAAGTTTAAGACAACACTACCTACGAATCTTTTCGCTTGTCTGCAGAGTCTTTGGTGGTTGTCGAACCCTCAGACTGATAGATAAGGCGCTCTACCAATCAGTCTATCGAAATTTGTTGTAACACTTTTAATCCATCCCCAGAAATGGTGAGGTAAAAACTTAATCAACTCGTATATTTTTATTACTTAAAAACACCTAATGTAACAATTAAATTTTTTTGGGGATTTTTGGGGATGAACATTTTCAAATTGGGGATTCAACTCGAAAATTATCTGGGAACCCTGATCGCACCAATAATAAGCTTGATGAGGATTAATTTTACGGTATTAACAGACAATTAACACGACGAAAAATATATAAATCAGACGATTAACTTGCACTGCAACAAAATACACAACTTCACTATACAATATCCCAGCGAACATCGAAAGGAAATTTTAGTTTTATTTAAAAAATAATTTTCATTTAAATGAAATTAAATTCCAGTTCTTTATTTGTATTAAAAATTTATTTTAATCCTGTTAAATTTGGACCAATTATTATTAGGTTAACTTTTATTTAATTAGATTTCAATTTAATTTGTAATTATTTTTTATGAGAAAAAAATAATGAAATTTTATAATCAAGCTTAAGTTCGTTTTTATTCTGTCTAAGAATGAATTAATTAAATTACAAATTAGGTTATAATATTAAAGAAAAATTGGGAAAATTTAATTTTTAGACACCAGCACGAGCACGATTATTCCTTTATCTGGGTTTGGTTGGTTAAATAGATGATACTTACAACTAAAAAAAAAACACTACCCTAAGTAGATTAGATACAAGAGTGCTGATGACGGACGTGACTGTCTAGAAAATGTACATTCCGCTCGTGCTGTAATTTAATTAATTCTTTCTTAGAGAGAATAAAAACTTAAGCTTGATTATAAAATTTCATTGTATGTAATACATAAACAGTTCGACTAATAATAATTAAAATTTAACAAGCAAAAAATAATAAACACAAGAATAATTTAAAAAAGATAAGTACTTAAAGTTCTCCTAACAACTGTAACTTGTAGGTTTGTTTTTATTTATGCATTTGTTTTGCATTTATTATGTGTATGTACAGTGTTACCGCCGAGAATTTTGAAAAAGTAGCACAAAAAGTCGAATTATCAAAATAAAGTCGCACAAAAAAGTCGTTTTTCCAAAAAAACGTCGCACCCTTTTTTTAACGTTTTTTTTTTTTCATTTAAACAAAACAAAAAGTAATTAACAATTCAAACACAACAAAAAGCTAAACATCAATTCATTGAAAAGTGTGATTAAATCAGCTTTTTATATAATATTGTGTGTAAAGATATACACTTTTATATCGTTGGTACATATACTGCGTTAACAGACCAACTCCATTTTGATAGTTTAGAGATAAGTTAAATTAAACTTAAAATTTATCTAATAAATCAGAATTTGAATTTTTCTTAACTATTTGTTTTTAATTCACTAGAGGCTAGTTTATACAATGATACTGTTATTTATTTGTTTTTTATAAAGACCAACGTCAGTTTATGCAGTTTATATTAATTGACATTTTATTATTTTTTTTTAAATGTGTTTATATACACTTTTATATAAGTATGTATTAACTTAACTTATTATTTTTTTTTTAACATAAAGGTCTCAGGTTCACTTATGACATAATTAAATTCTGATATGAGATCAATATAGTTAATAACTTCGTTAGAGGTAAAAAATTAAGGTTGTAAAAAGATTAAAATGACTGAGTATTCTTCTTATCATTAATGTTTATCCTCAACAATATTTCGTCACAAAGTTTTTGGTAAAACTTTAAAATATTTTTTTTAATCGCAATGCATTCAATATTAAGCATATTTTCAGCATGTATTGCAGTTTCAGTTTCATGGCCTATATAAATATTTTTAACATCTTTGATGTTTAGTGCGTCTCTATAACTTATATTTTCTAGCTTTGTGACCAATACGAGTATATATTCTATTTTCAGAAAAATTTGGAGAAAAATCTCCTTGAATATGATATCAGGTATATTATTTGAGATGGCTCACTCTGAAAGCATTTTTTAAATTTATTCATAATACCTAAAATGTACACCAAAAATTTTAAGTAAATGCGATTGGTAGACGACGACTTATCCTGAATTGCACGTATTTTACCCAATGTTTTTGCACTCTTTTCTTCAAATTGCGCCCGAATGAAATAATGCTGTAGTACTGTCCATTGTTCTAAAATTCTATTTGCTACCGATTCAAACGAAAGCCATCTGGTGTCCGAAAGCCCTAAAAAAGCCTGTGCTCTGGAATTTCAAAAATGCTCTGCAAGTCTTTACTTGCCTGTTTGAACTTCAAAAAAAGTTAAAAATGTCCTTGGATAACTTCTCTACGTCTTCGGGTATGCATTTTAACCCCGAAATGTTTATAAGATTATCCGAGTGGCAAACACAGCCAAGATGAAACAAGTGGGGGACTTTCTTTTTTTGAATAAACTGGACGCTCCAGCATTTCTTCCATCCATAGTTGAAGCGTTGTTTGTCGCTTTTTTTTTTTTTTTGTTTTTTTTAAAAAGGGGGAAAAAGTCGCACAACGGTAAGAAAAGTGGCATAATTATATGAATGTGAAAAAGTCGCACATTAAGTCGCAGTCCACCAAATAGGTTGCAAATTGCGACTTTAGTCGCACAACGGTAACACTGTGTATTTATGCAAGTTTTCTGCTTAATGGAATTTTAATGATGTCCGATCCTCGATGTGAAAAATCGCCAAACCAGTTTTTTGTACAAATTTGTCTCTAATATATACAATATTTTTTAATTTTAAAAATATTTTTAACAAAACACAAAAATTTAATAGAAATAGAAATAGCTAAAACTCGCCAAAAATAGAGAAAAAGTCGCCAAAATATATAAATATTTTACTTTTATACAAATCAAATGCCAGTAGTGCTGTTGAATCTGATATCGTTTCTGTGCCCGATAATTCCAATTCCTCAACTTCTCCAATTAACTTAGAGAAGTTAATGACTGTTCCAGAAAATATTTCAAGTAGCGCATCTGAAGTCGCACCTATGATGTTAGTTAACTCGGTAAATATATCGGAACCTTACCCAATATTACCCTCGACCTCTTATATTTCGCCGATACAAAACAACTCATTACCAATTGTTCCCGAAAATGAGAATAATAGTAATTATGCGCACACTTCACATAGTGTTCCTGTTTCAAACATTAATTATGTTGAACCGAAGCCGTTGAAAGCTATTCCACCTAGTAAGAAAATTTTTGTTTCTCGTTTAGCTTCTGATACGACTGCTGAGAATGTTATATTTTACATCAAATCTAAACTTCATACTACTTGCGATGTTTTTGTGCATAAATATATATACTCTCAGCCAAGATCAATTACTTCTTTTAAAATCACTGTACCTGATGAACTTTTTAAATATAGAGTTGATCCCACTTTTTGGCCCATGAGTACATTTGTTAGAGAATTTGTTCATAATGAAAATCGAAGATCGTCTGTACGTCTACCAGCATCTACTTCAAGAATTTCAAAAAACTAAATAATTCTACAGATATGATAATAGTTTATCAAAACGTTCGTGGAATAAATACAAAATTGTCTTCATTGTTTATTTTTACTGAAACATGGCTGGTTGATAATGTTTTAAGTTCTGATATATTCTGTGATAATTACCATATCTATAGACGGGATCGTGGTGGTAATATCAGAGGAGGTGGTGTTCTAATTGCAGTTTCCAGTCTTTTTTCATCCGAAGCTCTAACAATTGACCCTGATTTGGATATTGAATTCGTTGGTGTCGTTATTAAATTAAAACATAAGAAAATGGTTGTTACTTCTTCTTATATTCCTCCGAATTCATCTGAAATAATTTACCAAAAACATGCTGATGCTCTCAAAAATGTTGTTAATGCTGCAAGCCTGAATGATTTTTTAATTGTCGTCGGGGACTTTAATATGCCCTCAATATCGTGGAAATTTTCAGCTGATGACGGATATTTTATCCCAATGTCGAGGACAAATACATATGTCATAGATTTCGTAAAAACCCTACTTGATCTAAATCTTAACCAAATAAATGGAATTTTTAATAATGATTTAAAATTGCTGGATTTAGTTTTTGTTAATGAGTGTGCTAATATTACCATTAATCGATATGATCCAATTTCTGTTCCGGAGGATAGTTACCATTCTACAATCGAAATCAACATATTAATGCCACCGTGTCCGGTGATCTCACCAAACCTTTGTTTAAGGGAGAAATTGTTTTGTTTTAAAAAAACGAACTACCAGGCTTTTAAATAATACAAACTGGATGAACCTGCTATCTATCCAAATTAGCAATACCAAAGACATTGATAATATTATTAATAGTTTTTACAACAAATTATATTTGTACTTGAATCAATGCATTCCTAAAAGCTTCGATTTTAAACCTCCGGGTCCGCCATGGAGCACTAAGTATTTGACCCAAGCTAAAAATAAGAAAAACAAGTTGTACAAAAGGTATAAAAAGTCTGGTTTGTCTGTTGACTATGCCAATTATTCTTTTAGTCGTGCTCAATACAATGCAATTAATCAATCATGTTACTCTGCATACTTAAACAAAATTCGTAATAATTTTAAGTCGAATCCAAGATCATTCTACAAGTTTGTTAACTCCAAAAAAAGATCAATGGCATTTCCATCCGTTATAAAGTATCAAAATCTTGATTCTGATGATGAGCTGACGATAAGTAATTTGTTTGTAGATTTCTTTTCCACCACATATTCTAATAAAAATTTACCTGAATCCAACTCTTATCAACTATCAGAGGTGCCGTATCCAGCTGCGAGTATATCAATTCCATTTCTTGATGGATCAACAGTGTTTAACAGTTTAAAAAAGCTTACATTTGCATATAAATATGGTCCGGATGGTATTCCGAGATGCGTTCTTAACAAATGTGCCATGGCACTGGTAAAACCTCTCACAATAATTTTCAACATATCATTGAAGTATGGTTATTTTCCTAAAATATGGAAGGATTCTTTTATTATTCCATTATTTAAATCTGGTTGCAGAAATAATGTTGCAAACTACAGAGGTATTGCTAAACTTAGCGCTATACCTAAACTTTTTGAAAAAATTGTTACTGATCACCTTTCCCATTAAGTATCATCTGTACAGGATCCTGCTCAGCATTGTTTTCGAAAGGGTTGTTCAACGGTTACTAATCTTTTGGAGTTAACAACAGTAGTCAATCGAGGATTTGTTCAACGTAAACAAACGGATGCTATTTACACAGACTTTAGTAAAGCATTCGATAAAGTCAATCATAAACTTTTAATAAAAAAACTTGATCTTATGGGATTTACGGACAATTGCCTTATGTGGATTAATTCATACCTGTCAAATAGAACTCAAAACGTTCGTTTTAAAACGCATACTTCCAAAGGAATTTCGGTTACATCCGGCGTGCCGCAAGGGAGCCATCTGGGTCCTTTGTTATTTTCCCTGTTTATTAATGATCTACCGAAAATCATTAAACACTCAAACGTTCTATTGTATGCAGACGACGTAAAGATTTTTCGCACATACGAATGTCACGCTCATTATATTCTTCTGCAAAAAGACTTAGATGCATTTAGTTCCTGGTGTAATATTAACCTTATGGAGTTGAACCTTAAAAAGTGCAAACACATGTGTTTCTTCCGAAGATGTCATACTAACGTGCAATATATTTTAAATGGTCATGCACTATACAAAGTGAATGTAATTTCTGATCTTGGTATTTTACTGGATGCTAAATTAAATTTTATAGAGCATATTTCGTCAACCACTAACAAATCACGAGCTGTTCTTGGATTTATAAAACGCTGGGCGAAGGAGTTTAGTGATCCGTATATCACAAAACATCTTTGCACCTCTCTGGTCAGGCCTATTCTGGAATATGGCTCAATAATTTGGGATCCAATGTATAAAGTTCATTGTGATAGCATTGAATCGGTACAAAAACAGTTCTTGTTATTTTGTCTTCGAGGGTTACAATGGGATCCCTTAATTCTACCATCGTACTCTAGCAGACTAGCTCTAATAAAGCTGCCAAGCCTGAAAAGCCGCAGACAAATGTTAAATATCACCTTTGTTTTAAATTTAATAAAAGAAAATGTGTGTTCAGTTTTTTTTGATAAATAATATTTCTTTCAATGTTCCATGTCGTCCAACTCGCCATTTTTATCCACTGGCTGTTAAAGTATTCAGAGAAAATTACGCTAACTCTGACCCGTTTTTAAGAATTTGTACTGAATTTAATAAATTTTATAAATATATTGATTTTTCTTTAAATGTTAATGTTATTAAATGTTATCTTATTTCGTATTTAAATAATTAAAGTTATGTATTTATGTACTTTATGTTACAGTTTTTAATGTCTGTAAGGATCTTGAATCCATAGACTCAAAGAAATAAATAAATAAATAAATAAAAAATAAATATAATTAGATAGAGTATCAAATATTTTACAATATTTCTAAAACAAAAGGTAATCGGCCTTATTGTGTAAGGCGTTGTCGTATATATAACAAGGCGTTTTGAAAAATGCGCATTGTTTGAGTTGATAACGCCAAAAAATACAACTCAAAATCTATTTTAATATTATAATTCGCAACGAAATTTTTTTTTATCTGAAAATCAAAATAGAAGAAGAAACGATAAAAATGTGTAAAAATGAAGTTAAGATAAAGGAAAACTGTTGAAATTCTTTATATCAGTTAAGAAAATAGGAAATTAAAGAATAAACTTTAATTAAAAAATTACAGAATTAAACAATAACTTTTATTAACTTTTAATTACTGCAATATTTTTTCTATTACAAAAAATATCGTAGGCCTTTTTTGCACGGTACGGAAAATATTAAGAAACGTCATCGACTATGCTAGCTGACGTAAAACTACAACGCCTTACACAATAAGGCTGAATATTCTCTTATGGTTGGTTGATAAGTTGAGAAGTTGGAAAACAAGAATTTATGTTTGTGATAAGAAATTGCAACATTTTAAAATTAAGAGATAAAGTTTCCAGAATAAAATCATCTTTAGATATGAAAAACTTTTTTAAATATAAAATGTTCGTGAACTTTAAATAATTTTATATGTTTCGAAAGTTTCCAGAAGTAAAATCATATTTAAATATGAAAAACAATTTACTTTTAAAACTTCAATTTCTTTGTTATCCCTTTTTATATTCCTTAATTTAGTTTCTAATATTGGCCAAAAGTCAATGAAAAATCGCCAACAATATCGCCAACTTTTTTAAAAATCGCCATGTCGCCAAATCCAAAATTTGATCGCCAAATAAGATTGAAAATCGCCACGTTTAGCGAGAAATTTCTATATCTGACAACCCTGGTTGTTTGATCACTTGTGGGCACAAATCAGACCAGATAAGACACGAAAATTTTAGTGTTGCCAGATCACAGCTTTCGTTGGAAAGGGATAGCAAGAGTTAATGCTTTTCTTATATTACTATATCTTTCTGGTTATAGCTCAAAGCGAATTCATACCAGGTGTGAGCAGCTAAGCAACAACTACAACAAAACAACTTTGACATTAGATTAGCAGATATGAAGCAATGTATTTCTGACAAGACATTAGCAAAAAAACGAGAACAAAAACCAATCAGCTGGGCTATCAACTCCACCTGGTATGAATTCGCCTTGTTATAGCTGCAATTTGACATTTTATTGTTTACAAAATAATTTGTGAAACTGGTGGAAAATTTTAATAAAATTTGATTTGTGTGTAAAATTAATTGTTTTATAAACAGCTTTAAAATAATTTGTGGCAAAAATAAAATTTGAATAAATATCATCCGAAGTCAGCCAAATAAATAAAAGGAAACAAACAAAAGGAAATAAAACAACAGGAATCCAACAGGAAAAAAATGTAAGTATAACAAAGCTTTTCTATTCAAATTAATTTGTTTTTAATTAAATTATTTTGCTATTTCAGGAGTCGCCGATGCATAATGGGCTGTCCAAAAGGGGAGATATTTCTTCAGTTCCCGAAAAATTCAACCAAGTTGTTGCGGGTGGGAAAAATTAAACGCTTTGTTAAAAACTTCTCCCAGTGTATGTTCAGTTTATGTTTATAGTTTTATTAAAATTTGTTGTCATTTAGTGAAATTTAGTTAATATTATTTGATATAAATGTTTTTTTTTTTGTTTTGTTTTATTAATGTGTTATTTCTTGTAGATTTTGTTTGTCTTTGGGGTAGTTTTAACTTTTATGTTGTAGGTTTACCTGCACAAACAAAAGAATAATAGATAATTATCACTATAATTTGTCAAATCCCTGTAAAATTTAATTGTAAATACTTACATGTTTTCCTCTTGTTTTCCTTTTTTCGTTTTGTTTTGTAAGAATGTATGTTTGTATGTATGTTTACAGTGTTGTGTTTTTGTACTTAAGGTGTAGTAAAAAAATATGACAGAGTCGTATTTTCATTCATGAAACCGAAATTTAAAATTAGAATTAAAAAAAGGATAATAAAGGAAATGAGTGAAAGTACGATTCTGTCTTAATATTATGTTAGCCTGGTGGAGCAAAGCGGTTATAAATTATTTTTCTTTGCATCCGTCGTCAGTTAGGGGGAACTTAAGGAACGTTTAAAAAAATCAAAATCAAATTATCAGCAAGAAATCATATTAATATATAAAATTGGTTTGTTAAAAAAATATGGCTACTGGCGGGAAAGAATTAACTAAAAAATATGTATATATAGTTGAAAAATAAATAGAAACCGCTATAAATTATAATATGTGTATGAGAAATATTGAAATGGGGAAATTACAAAAAAATAGAGCTGGCTCATTTATAAACTGATTTTTGGACAAGCAAGACGTTAGTTACAGCGTGAAAGTGAAGTAGAAGGAAATTCTTTTTGAAATAGAAAGTGTGTGCAAAGATTAAATTCATAAAACGTAAGAAAAAAAAACGAAAATTTACTTTGATTTTTTTAGTAAAATTGTTTTGAATTTCAGCTGGCTATTTTCTGGGGAGCAGAGTTTAAAAGGAAGTGCAACCCAAGAAAAGAAGAAGAAAAAAGCCAGGTAAGACTTCATTGATAAATCATGTCAAAAAGACTAACTCTGAATAAAAAATCTGAGCATAAAAAAATAATTAAAACCATCTTGGTTAGATCTGGGCAAGAAAAAATTGCGTCCAGCACCAAAGAAAATAAAAGCATATGTGCCAAAAAAAAAAACAAATTGTATTGGAAAAAAAAAGAAGTTATATTAAGATTGAGGATAATTGGTGTTATTGTAAAAATTTTGTAGTTTGTGTTATTGTGCGAAATTTATAAGATATTCGTTAGTGTTTAGTTGGTGTTCATATATGTATGTATTTCTCTATGTATTGTTAAAATTTTATTTGTGCCGTAAAAAAAGAATATGAAAAGTTTAATCAAAATAAATATATACATATATCTCTGATTTGTGTGTGTATAATATTAATAGAGCTTAAGTGAAGCGCGTTAAAAAAATAAAAATAAAAACACATCTGTACAGTGGCAGACAATAGTTCAACCTCAGGGAGCTCTTTTAGGTGTAGTTAGGAATAAAATTCGCAGATTAGTAAAAAAAATGTAAAGGAAATATTAGCTTAAGCCCTAAAAAGATGCACATATATAGATTTGATAAGTAAATCAGGGATAGAAAAAAAAATTAATTTGTTACAAGAAATATTCAAAATATAACGGCGTTTCAATAAAAAAACTATTATGTATTTTTGTTATGTTCTTTATGTATTAATCTTTTGTATACATTGTTCAATTTATTTTGTTATATTTTAATTATTTCATTTTTTTATTTTTTTATATTTTTATATATAGTATTTATTTCCTTATTTTTTTTTTTTTTTTTTTTGATTATGTGTAAATATTTAATTATTGTATTTTTTATACCTAATAAATAGTTTTTATGTGTGAATATGAAAAATGTAAGGTTGCATTAATTTAGTGTGTTCCTGGCAATGATGGAAAGGTAAGAGGAGAAGTGGTTAAGTGTCTTTTTTTTGTGGGTCGTAGAGCAAAATTTTAAAGGAAGTGCTGCGACATGGTTGGGAGGGCAAACGAGACGACCATCTGTCTCGGTGTTCTTTGTGTGGTGTAATTTTTGTAGTGTCAGTTAGTTTTGTTTTATGTCTTTTTTTATTAGTTCGGATACGCGGCTGGCGAGAAGGGTTGGGACCCCCTGAAGAGTGAAAATAAGAGCTAGACGGAAACCTCGCCAGTCAAACCGATCCGTAACAATATGGCGCCCAATTGAATGTGACAACTGAAGATGAGTCTAAAATAAATTAAAGTCATTTTCAGCTGTAAATAGTATTACATGTATAACACCTAAACATGTGGCAATAGCCAACTAATTCTTTTTTTCAATAGCCAAGAATGGAGCCCTAACAGCATTGCAGGAGTTGGTCCATGTAGCCGCTCCAGGACGAAATGGATGTGTTGTATGTGGATGGAACTCCTGGATGTTAAGTAAGGCCAAGTAGAATCGATGGGAATGAGTGCAATAGCTTGAGAGTGACCCCAATGCGTCCCCAAATGTATTGTATTCGTTTCTTCTTGTTGTAATGTAGAGTTCAGTTTTTGAGTCATTGACAGTGTTGAATGTTATGTAATGTCTGATAGCCTGTCGGATCATGTGTATCTCGAAGTGTGTAGTATCAGCGTTATATATGTTCAGTCCTGTGAGTGATTTCATTCAAGTTTTGTTGTAGTTTTGTTTTTATGCTACACAAAGAATCGGTAAAGTTTTTAGTTGACCACTTCGCATCCGTCCATCATTGCCTTAATCAGAAATTTAGAATGATGGTTGTGTTTATTTTGTATTTATGTTTTATTATTTTTAGTATTTATTCAGTTTGGTTATTTATTTATATACCTATTTATTTATTTTTGATTATTTTTATTGGTATTTGCGATTATTTATTTGAATATTTTTTGTCTTTGTTTGTTTGTTTATTTATTTATACATATGTATATTACTTTTCTTTTGATTATTTACTTGTTGATTTTTATTTGTGATTATTTACTTGTTTGATTATTTATCTAATTATTTATTTTATTTCTTGTTTTTGCATGTTTATTTGTGTTATATTTTTTTACTTATTTAATTTTATTATTTATTACTTGTATGTTAATATTTAGTTTAAATTATTTGTATAATTATTTATTTATATTTGTAGTTTTTTTTTTTAATTATTTATATTGGTGATTATTTATTATGTGAATTATTATTTATTTGTTTAATTATTTATTTATCTGATTATTTATTTATTTATGTTGTTTTATTTGTTAATGTCTTGTTATTTATTGGATTTTTTATTTATTTATTTTATTATATTCATTTGATTATTTATTACTTATGCATGTTATTGATTATTTTATTTATTTTTTATATAATTTTTTTATTTATTAGTTTTTATTGTTTCTCAGTTTTTTTTGTTTGTAGTTAGTCCTTTATTTACTTATGATTTTTGTGTATTGTTTGCTTTTTATTTAGAAGTAGTTATAAATGTTTTTCTACTTTTTATCTGTTTGCTATATTTAACATAAAAAAAAATTTTTTTTTGGATATAATGTATCCAGAAATCCGATTTTCTGATTTTTGGCGATTCATCATATTCATAAAATTGTTTGATTTCTATTTAAATTTCTTAATTTCTTTTGCACACCAACAAAACTACGTCCTGAACAGTTTGTTTAACTCTTGTCGGTTTTGATAAAAATCAGAAACTATTTTTTTTGCCACATTCTACGACATTATTGAAAGAAAAATAGCCTGTGATAATATTCATAACTTGTGTTTTACCAGAATTAGTCGATTAGTGCAATATAAGTAAAAGGGAAACTGCAATATTAGGGTTAAGAAAATCTGTGATATGAATGTTTTATTTGTTTATGTCTCTTTGTGTTTTTTTTTAGGATTAAAATAGATATAATAAGTGTAATATAGTTTTAGTCTCCATGTTGTGCTTGTCTGTTCTATTTTAAAACTGTGAAATCCTGAAAAGTTAAGAGAACTCACAAAGTAAATGTTCATTTCATACATTTATTTCAGAAATACTTCCCGAAGGGTCATGCGTTGATCATCTGTGCTGTATTTTGCGAATCTTTGAAACTTTTCTTATCAAAGTTTTTAGAGATCCAAGGCTGACCTAGCCTGATAATCAGGAATTAAAATAACGAGAGGCCTAACCCTATTACTATTGAAGTTTTTAAGAACTCAATTTAATTTTTATTTGCCTCTAAAGGGCGCTCGATTTAATTTTATATGCACATAAAAGTGCACTGCCGATTGTAGATCGGTACCAAGATGTTTATTTTAAATGGGTTGCCTCTACGATTTTTTTTTTAAGAAAAAAGGTTAGATAGAGTGCTGTTACCAGTAGGTGGTAAGAAATAAGTTCAGGAATGGTTGATGCATGCAGCTTTCTTTTGCAGTTTCTGAAAATATGAAATAATGAGCTATAATTAAAGAAATAATTACATATGTACATATAAACTTACTTTTATTGCCCGGCTAACTCTAGGGTAGAAAATGAAACTCAATCTCAGGGTGTGAGAGTTCCCCACGTTGGGCTTTTCAATGAAATAAACCCCGCACACCGTTCCCTCTGGCTGACACCAGCGAAACCGGAGTTTTGTTGCGGGTGGGAAAAATTAAACGCTTTGTTAAAAACTTCTCCCAGTGTATGTTCAGTTTATGTTTATAGTTTTATTAAAATTTGTTGTCATTTAGTGAAATTTAGTTAATATTATTTGATATAAATGTTTTTTTTTTGTTTTGTTTTATTAATGTGTTATTTCTTGTAGATTTTGTTTGTCTTTGGGGTAGTTTTAACTTTTATGTTGTAGGTTTACCTGCACAAACAAAAGAATAATAGATAATTATCACTATAATTTGTCAAATCCCTGTAAAATTTAATTGTAAATACTTACATGTTTTCCTTTTTTCGTTTTGTTTTGTAAGAATGTATGTTTGTATGTATGTTTACAGTGTTGTGTTTTTGTACTTAAGGTGTAGTAAAAAAATATGACAGAGTCGTATTTTCATTCATGAAACCGAAATTTAAAATTAGAATTAAAAAAAGGATAATAAAGGAAATGAGTGAAAGTACGATTCTGTCTTAATATTATGTTAGCCTGGTGGAGCAAAGCGGTTATAAATTATTTTTCTTTGCATCCGTCGTCAGTTAGGGGGAACTTAAGGAACGTTTAAAAAAATCAAAATCAAATTATCAGCAAGAAATCATATTAATATATAAAATTGGTTTGTTAAAAAAATATGGCTACTGGCGGGAAAGAATTAACTAAAAAATATGTATATATAGTTGAAAAATAAATAGAAACCGCTATAAATTATAATATGTGTATGAGAAATATTGAAATGGGGAAATTACAAAAAAATAGAGCTGGCTCATTTATAAACTGATTTTTGGACAAGCAAGACGTTAGTTACAGCGTGAAAGTGAAGTAGAAGGAAATTCTTTTTGAAATAGAAAGTGTGTGCAAAGATTAAATTCATAAAACGTAAGAAAAAAAAACGAAAATTTACTTTGATTTTTTTAGTAAAATTGTTTTGAATTTCAGCTGGCTATTTTCTGGGGAGCAGAGTTTAAAAGGAAGTGCAACCCAAGAAAAGAAGAAGAAAATAGCCAGGTAAGACTTCATTGATAAATCATGTCAAAAAGACTAACTCTGAATAAAAAATCTGAGCATAAAAAAATAATTAAAACCATCTTGGTTAGATCTGGGCAAGAAAAAATTGCGTCCAGCACCAAAGAAAATAAAAGCATATGTGCCAAAAAAAAAAAACAAATTGTATTGGAAAAAAAAAGAAGTTATATTAAGATTGAGGATAATTGGTGTTATTGTAAAAATTTTGTAGTTTGTGTTATTGTGCGAAATTTATAAGATATTCGTTAGTGTTTAGTTGGTGTTCATATATGTATGTATTTCTCTATGTATTGTTAAAATTTTATTTGTGCCGTAAAAAAAGAATATATACATATATCTCTGATTTGTGTGTGTATAATATTAATAGAGCTTAAGTGAAGCGCGTTAAAAAAATAAAAATAAAAACACATCTGTACAGTGGCAGACAATAGTTCAACCTCAGGGAGCTCTTTTGGGTGTAGTTAGGAATAAAATTCGCAGATTAGTAAAAAAAATGTAAAGGAAATATTAGCTTAAGCCCTAAAAAGATGCACATATATAGATTTGATAAGTAAATCAGGGATAGAAAAAAAAATTAATTTGTTACAAGAAATATTCAAAATATAACGGCGTTTCAATAAAAAAACTATTATGTATTTTTGTTATGTTCTTTATGTATTAATCTTTTGTATATATTGTTCAATTTATTTTGTTATATTTTAATTATTTCATTTTTTTATTTTTTTATATTTTTATATATAGTATTTATTTCCTTATTTTTTTTTTTTTTTTTTTGATTATGTGTAAATATTTAATTATTGTATTTTTTATACCTAATAAATAGTTTTTATGTGTGAATATGAAAAATGTAAGGTTGCATTAATTTAGTGTGTTCCTGGCAATGATGGAAAGGTAAGAGGAGAAGTGGTTAAGTGTCTTTTTTTTGTGGGTCGTAGAGCAAAATTTTAAAGGAAGTGCTGCGACATGGTTGGGAGGGCAAACGAGACGACCATCTGTCTCGGTGTTCTTTGTGTGGTGTAATTTTTGTAGTGTCAGTTAGTTTTGTTTTATGTCTTTTTTTATTAGTTCGGATACGCGGCTGGCGAGAAGGGTTGGGACCCCCTGAAGAGTGAAAATAAGAGCTAGACGGAAACCTCGCCAGTCAAACCGATCCGTAACAAAGTGTACATATTACATTTGTTAAATTTTAAAGTGAATTAAAGACAATTGGAATTATTTTTTTTTATGTAAAATGATATGTTACAAAAATATCGTCTTGCTGGATTAAAATATGTCTTATTTATTATTTAAGCAGGTTCTTACATTGGATAGATTGTTGGCAGGACTGTTTTGTTAATGGTGACTAAAATCTCAAGGTAAATAAATATGTTACAAGTTTCCTTTTAGTTTTTTAATATCTGTATGTAACTTATTTTTTTATGTAAAATGATATGTTACAAAAATATCGTCTTGCTGAATTAAAATATGTCTTATTTATTATTTAAGCAGGTTCTTACATTGGATAGATTGTTGGCAGGACTGTTTTGTTAATGGTGACTAAAATCTCAAGGTAAATAAATATGTTACAAGTTTCCTTTTTAGTTTTTTAATATCTGTATGTAACTTGTTTTTTCTAATTTCAATCGTATTTAAATCTAACCAAATTACCTATTGGTAACATTCCCTTCAAAAAAACTTGTCCTGGAAACGATTGTAATCTTCATTGTACTTATACTAATAAATTGAAAAAGATACTACAACTATCTCCAACAACTGCAAAATATTATGTATTACGTTCACCTGCTGTTAACGTTACTTCAAATTAGAAAAAAACATTAATAAGACCAGAAAATAAAAATACATAAATTATTTTATTTAAAATGTTCACTTAAAATCCAAAAGTAAATATGAAAACTGCATATAAATTTTCTATTTAAATTCAATTAAACTAAAAATATGTATTTTCTACTACTACCGGTAAAAATTATTAAACTGTTAAATAAATACAGGAGTCCTTAAGTAAATTTAGTGCAGCATCATTTAAAATTAATGATTACGTGGTGGAGCAAGTTCTCGTGTTGACCGAATGTTGGTACGAATGCAACGTGAACCAATCCCTTGGCATTTCCGCTCCTGCTTTTTTCACAAACGATACGAAGGCGTATTTGATTTCATATTTTGAGAATAGCGTGTAATGAGCCAGTTAAGTTAAGCTTTCGGTTTCTATTGCAGGACTTAGATCTCCCGCAAAAACATTATGTGAACTAGCTATCAGAATTAGTGACACAATTTACATAAAATTAAAATGCAATTTATTTTCCGTATATATAACAGTATATTCAGATTGATTTGCTTACCTTATTTTCTTTCTCGAGAAATAAACGCTTATTCATTGCTGTTAAGGCGGTCGAGGTTGATTAAGAAGATCAATAACCATAGGGATCATTGCTCATGTAAAATTTTACAACTTTTCAATGAACCCATTTTACTAAAAAAAGCAACTAAATACGAAGATGCATCAAAATTCCCTACACACATTTCTTTTACTAATCTAGTATTTTGTTTGATTGTAGATGATTTAGTTCGTTTACTGACAAACACTCTTATTTATATTTATGAAATATAGTTGTATACTGTTTTAAGTTTTCGTTTCTTAGGTCCTCAATTCCACTCGAATCCCTTAAAACGTTAGATTTGGTTTGAAATAATATAGGGCATCGACGGAATAATCTTTTTGTTTCTCACCGCCATTATCATGTACAAGAACATTTCCTTATGTTCTGGTTGCTAACATGCACTTCGCCGGAGAACCATTCATGTAATGCACATAAGCATCTATGTATATTGCACAACCCTTATAAAGTCACATACATGTATAAAATTGTTTACCATAATGAATCAAATAATTTAGACAGGGCTCCTCCGCTTCCAACTGTATTTGTGTCCAAATTTTCCTTGAATTCTATTTAACATTGAGACTTTTTGAACAAATGCCACTTAAAAAACTTTTATTGCACATTTTTTTCCAACTTTATGATCATGTTGTATTTTTTGTAACTTTTAACTGCGCTTTGCAACAACCGTAATATATTTTAATAACTGTTAACGAAATTATTGTACCAGTTTATTTTAAATATTATAAAGAAAATATAATTTTTGTTAAAATTTTGTTTCCAATTTTTGTTTACTCAATTTAAAACATATGTTAGTAATGGCAACATATAGCTGGTACTTCTTACTCATTGCTTTAAACATTTTTTTTTTGTTATCTTTTTATTCACTTTATCGAAAGCTGCAAGTACAAATGATAATGTACTTTTTTTTAATGTTCTCAACTGAAATCAAAGTAACAACGGAAGAGGTTGACACAATGAGTACTTTGTTGACGCATATTAAATCAAACAAGAAAGCACTTTAAAAGCTCTTTTCTCCATTTTTCTCTATTAAATTAAATTATTTTGTTTTATTTTATTTTTGCTTCCACTCAACACAAAAATTAAATTTTGAGAGAGAGAGAGAGAGAAACAAATAGAAAACAATTTATAGCTTTCAACGTACGTCAAAAGTTACCCAACTTTCGTACTTTGCGTTGACGGAGACGTACTGATTGTGACAACACTCATTAGAAAAGCTGTATTTCAACTCTCCTGTACATTGAAAAAGTCGACGTATAACGTATGACGGATTCTATGTGCCCGGCCTTAACACACTCAGTAGATATTTTTACACTCAAAAAATATGTTATTAAAATGTGTGGAATTTGTTTCACTTTATGGGGGGAAATTTTATTCTTAGCAAATAATAACTGTATGCTAATATGTATTTTGTTTTTGCAATTTTTTTTAGTATATTGAAGCACTTTTTTTTATTTTATAAATGTATGTAAAAACACGACCATTACTGTGATTTATTTTTTAAAAATGATTAGGTAAATCCAAATGGGGGTAAAAAATAGTATTCCTTGTATGGTGATGTTGATTTTTGGGGGTTAAAGTGGGGATTCCTTGGTGGGATTTTTCACGGGGGTCGAGTATTTTCTTCCACAAAAGAAAATATTTACCAAAAAAATTCCTTGATAGGTATTCGAGATCCGGCTCGAAGGACCAAAAATGATGATGTGCAGTTGTGCCAAAAATTTGGTAAATATTCCAATGGCAAATTAAAAAAGATGCCGGGGATTAAAACTTTATAAAATATTTGGAGTTTATTTCAGGTTTTATCTCTATGTGTCTCTACAAGTTAACGACTAAAAACTAGTTACAATGTTTTATAAGTTCACAGCTTAAGGCCCAACTATAATATGCATAAGCTGGCTTAAGCTAATGTCAAAAAATGAACGGAAAGTGTGTCAAATGCTTAAGCAACTTATTGAAGACTTTTAGGTGGCTACAATGTACTTACATGAATCTAAAAACTATTATGACACAGTTGCACATTTGTTTTATTCGTACTTTTGAAAAATAATAATTTTTTTCTGAATAAATTAAATTTGTTAACAAAAAGGTGTTAAATAAAAATATTTTATATACATAATACAATTCATATACAAATTAATAATTATTTTTAATAGTTTTAAGAAAATTTCGAAAGAATAATTTAAAATATTTTGCTGTTTGTGTAATTTTGGCCAAAAGTACTAAAAAATACAGCGGTGTGCATCACTCAACTCATAAACAATAAAATGCTCTTTCTTTTTAATTACGATTATTATGCAACGCCTCCCTTTTTTCTTATAGAAACTTCTTTTTTTAAATATTTTATATTAAATTTAGATATAATTCGTTCACTTTCGTTCTCCATTGCAATGTTTTTATGACTGTACATTCATACATACATATATAAAACACAAAGCACAAACAGCTGTTTCCGTACGGAATGTGCGATCGGTTTCGGACTTTGCTTAAGCAAATGAAATTTGACGAAATTCAACGAAAAGTGTTGTTAAGTACATTATAGTTTGCCACATATGATTTATATGTAATTGCACAGTTGCTTAAGTTGGCTTAAGCTAGCTTATGCATATTATTGTTGGGCCTTTATTTTTTTGGTGGTTGCAGAAGATGAGATAATGAGAAAAAAGTTATTAATTTGCTCTTTTCAATACACTACGCGAGACTTAGATAAATACGACTTAAAATATAAATATAAATAAATAATAATATAAATAAATATAAATATAAATAATAAATAAATTTGTCATTCCGTGTGTAATTTCTACAATATTCATTTCCAAAATATATATACTTTCCCATAAAGTATATATATTCTGGATCCTTATACATAGAGAATTTAATTAAGCGATGTCCGTCTGTCCGTCTGTCCGTGTTCGGGTTGAAATGTCATTTGCCAAGGCACCAGAAAAGATACAAAAAATTTAAGCACACCAATCTGTCAAGCATAGTTACGAAAATTATCGTATTGTAATTCAGCAACATCGGATCATTACTTTCGAGGCTGCGGGCCAAAAACCACGCCCACCTATATTCTGTTCACGTTTTTTTAATATTTTTCGGCTTTAATGATTCTCTTTTGCCTTTTTTTATCAAATAAATATTAGACCGTGACAGGTAGATCGCAAGGTGGGCATACAGATCTCGGGGGATCAATAATCCCCTGCGGCGGGGGATTTTTGTTTGTTTTTAGGTTGGTAGAGTTTTTCTGCTTTAATTTGTATTAGAGACTTTATAGAAAGCAATTCACATATAGGTAGCCAATTGACCCACAGGGTACCCACTGGTAAAAAAAAATTCAATAAATTTTTTAACAAAAAATTTTAAATTTAAAAAAAATAAAAATTCTATTTTTTAATAAAATAGAAAATAAATTTTTTTTTTAAACATTTACAAAAAACTTTACAAACCGTTTTCAAAACGATATTTCCACAGAAAAATTTTCGACAAAAATTTTGCAAAAAATATTTTTACAAAAAATTTTTACAAACAATTGTCGAAAAACTAAAGAAAAAAATTTCAATATCTCTGTGAAAATAAAAATCATGACTGCAACATAATATATGTTAATATTAAGAATATATGCATGTATGAATTTATATTATTATTGTAACGAAATTCAAAAACAAAAGAAAACACACATTTAATATTTATGTCTGTTTTATTAGAACTCCGGAAGACAAAAGCTTAAAAACTAAAGTTACAATTTAGTTTTATTAAAGTTTGATGATCGTTGTTTTTATAATTGTAAACGACGATCACTGAGAACTAATTCTATTGTTCTCTCTTAATTTATATTTTCTCTTAAATAAAATGCGTTGATTAATAATAACAAAAAGTGATTGTTTCTTTTATGAAAAATGAGCCATGAAATATAAATAAGTACTCCTCAATAATTGTTTATCATCAGAACAATTATTGAAGAATTCAAATTACAAGAATATAAATCATTGGGTGTGGTAAGTTATTTTAAAGATTCATATTACAATTGGATATTTTTTTATATATAACTGACATATTGTCGTTGGGTAAAACTTCCCCGGACGAAGACTGGTTCCCAATTTCAGAAGGAAACTTGGGAAACGAAACAATTGTTTTATTTATAGTCCTTTTAGATCTAAACTTAACGATCAGGTACCCAATGATCAAAATTATTATAATAGCGGTTACAATATAAATATATATATACATCAGTTACCTTTTGGTTATTTTTTAATTCTTTAATATATTTGATATTTTCTATATGTTGGTAAGTTAAATTCCTTAATGATAATCCTTCTTCCAAATTAATCTCTATTTCTTTAGAGAAAATAGGTATTATTTCATTATTTCCATAAATTTTCTTATCAAACCACCTATCCAAGAACATAATTTCACATGATTCAATTTTTATTAGGTAATGACCCGTTAGTACTATAGGTAAATCATTACAAGTTTGATTAATGGTTACATTATTCATGTTAATAGCGAATATTAAATCGGAACTTAATTCTATTATATGTAGTTGTAAGTTGATTTTTTTGATAATTACAAAACATTTTCTTATTGTTCAATAAGTTTTCAATACAATCGTCTTTTACTTTAGTTAAATTTTCCTTAAAACTAGTTTTATAGTATATTTCTTTATCTTTTGCAATATATGTATAAAATTTTTCATTTATTTCAAAATATTTATTATTTGGAATGGGTTAGATATATAGAGTGTCATAAAGTTCATGGGTTAATTGGGGAATTTGTATTATGAACAAAATATTTCCCTTACTAGTTGCCACAGTCATTTTTGCATTTTGTAGCTTTTCGAAAGTGATGTTATATTTAGTTAATTCTTGGTCTGTCAATATGTTTTGACTCAAGAGTCCTAACCGTGAAGTCAACAATATTCCTTCGACCTTATCAATGATCTTTTCCAATGTCATAATTTGAAAAGTCAAGTGCGTTTTCTCTATTTCCCGTTTTTCCTTTTTCGTTTCATTACCAAGAGCAATGTATTCTAAGCAAATTTTCTTTGCTTCTACTTCGTAAATTTTTGAAAGTTTTGTCAACTGTTCGTCAAAGTGTTGGTTGATCTTAATTTGGCTGTTAATTTCGTTGTACGTGTTAGTTTCATAGATATTCAGTCTGGCTTCAATTTCTCTCTGTCTTCATCATCCATCGTCCCGTATAAATATTTCAGGCCAGTACCCATAATGTTGATCAGTCCTCTTTTCTGCCTATTTGGTAGAAGTGTTTTTAAGGATATCCTTAAATGTTGTATCTCTTGATTCAAGTAGTAGTCGTCTAGCTCAGTTAAACTTTTCTCTAAGTTATCAATGTAATCCTCGTATTTAGTAACGTTAAAAATATGTATTATGTTAAAGCAATCCTCAATCAAATGTTTTCTACCCAGATTTACCACGATGAATCCATTTCCTGTCGTGAGATCCGTAAAATTAATTTTCTGAGTTGTCACTGAAACTGCAAATTTTATCAGTAGGATCGACCAGAACATTTAATGATCTGAAAGTATTTTTGGCACGGATTAATTGATCTTTGTAAATTATTTGATTTTTATTTTGATAATGTTTATCGTCAAGTCTATCTAAAGTTACTTTTTCATGTCTTGCGTCAGTCTTATGCGCCCTGAAATCCTTTTTAAACCTTTCGTTCACCGGAACATCTTTCCGATTCTTATTGAGATACACCAAATTTCTTTCTTTTCGCTGCTCCAATATTTCCGATACTCTCCTATTCTCCTCGGGGTCAGATTGAAAATGTACTTGTATAGGTTTTCTTCTGGTTGATAAATGTATAGTGTTATTATAAGTAAAGTTAGCTTGTATAGGTAAATCTATGGTATAGGCGGTATCATTTTGTTCATCTCTTGTTTTTAATATTCTAATATGTTCATTTAAACTGCTATGAAATCTTTCTATGTCTGAGTTACCAGTGTGTCGGTATGATGTAGTAAAGTGTACATCAATTTTTTGTTTTTCCAAAAAGTCCTTGAAAAGCGCTGAAGTAAAACTTGGTTCATTATCTATTAATAATTTTTTTGGTGTTCTCATCAAGTTAAACATTATTGTAAAATGTTTAATCAGATTTAATGGCGTTCTATCCTCAATTTTCTGAATCAGAGCATATTTCGAAAATTTATCAATCATCGTAACATAGGGACTCTTTGGATCCAAGTACAAAATATCCGCGTGGTAAATTTCATGTGGAGCACCAGGTGTTTCCGTCTTCTCAAATGGAAGCTTAAGGGGGTTTCTTTCAATCTTGAAGTTGCAGATTTCGCAATTATTTATTACTTTAGATATTACCTTTCTTAGGTTTGGATAGTAATACCTTCTTTTTAATTCCAAGTATGTTTTATCGATTCCAGGGTGGGTATTTTCATATTTGTGGTGTTTCATTATTATTTCCAACAACACCTGTCTTTCCACATTCTCCAACAAGGTATATGTTCTGTAAATTTTAAATCTTTTAATATTTTTCATTTGAATTACTTCACTCTGTATCATGCAATATAATTCTTCAATATCACAATATATTACCAAATTTTCCAATTTTTCTATAAATTTTAGTATTTGTCATTTGTCGCAACTCCAAATTTGTACAATTTTTTATTAAACGGCTCTTTCTCCTCATACGAATCGTCTTGTTTTCCTTCAATTAATATTTGCTTGTTTGCAAATTGTAAGGGACTTTCCGTAACTTGGATATGATCAATGCCATCATCTTGAGCGCTATGCACTGTTAGTATTGGTGAACTTATTCGTTCCTTATTTTTTCTTTTTCTAATACGATGTTGTTGCGTTTGTCTGTCAACAACTTGAAAGTTCAATTTCTCATTTCTATGCTTCCGCAAAAATGTCCTTTTAGATCTCTTTAGCTTTCAAAAAAGGCGCTACATAAGTTGCATTGGAAAATCTTTGTTCCATGCTTTTGGTTTATATGCAGATTTAAGACTTCCTTTCTTTTATAATTTTTCCTGCAAATATCACACTCGAACAGATTTATTTCCGCTTTTTCTGTAGTTATTCTTGATAAGGCATCCGCCACCTTATTTTCTTTTCCATTCACATGATGGATATCAAACTCATATTCGTTGAGCCTAATTTTTCATCTTATCATTTTCGAATTTGGCTCTTTTAGAGAGGCCAACCATATTAATGGCTTATGATCGGTATTCAGATGAAATTTTCTACCATATAAGTAGTGTCTGAACTGTCCGCAGGCCCACACCATCGCCAGCAGTTCCTTTTCAATGGTGCTGTAATGGATTTCGAGCCTATTTAGAGTCCTTAAGGCAAAAGCCAAGGGGCCATCTTCCTGGGACAACACCGCACCGAGAGCAAAACTGCTTGCATCTGTGGTAAGTATAAATTCTTTTTTGAATTTTGGGTACCTCAAAACCATTTCTGAAACCAATATTTTCCTTAATTTGTCAAAAGACTCTTTATAGTCGGCGTCATTTACGTTGATCTTACCATCCTTTTTGGGTCTTAACGTGAGAGGTTTTGATACCTTGGCATAATCTGGAATAAATTTTGTATAATATCCACTCAATCTAGGGTTGCCACATCGCAAAAGTCTAATAACTTCACACTCGGCAAAAAATAACTTGATTTGTAAAAAAAAACTTGGCAATAAAAAAATGTATAAGCAGTTTATTTTTATTAAAAAAAAAAATACACGAAACAAAAACAATATAAAAAAAGGAACAATTTAAATTCAGTCTTTACGTCAATTAAAATTCAACTTAAAATTAGTTAAAATTATTGTAATATGATTACATCTGTTGGTTTTTTCCACATATACTTTGTACTTTTTGTAACCGCATTAACCAGTTCTTTTCCTTTGGGTGTATGTAAAAAAGTTTGAAAATTTTTACAATTTTCTTCAAAATTAAGTCTTATTAATATTTCAGCCTTTATAAGGTCGAAGGACATTCTATTCCTTTCTTTGGAATATAAATTGTTTAAAATGCTAAATGCCCGTTCACAAAAGCATTGCTGATCGGGATAGCAAAAACAAACGAAATTAATTTAAATAGGTTTATTAAATTATTTTTATCACATTTTTCAAAAAACTTGGACCATATCTCCATGATTAAAATGTGTACAACGAAATCATCAAACTTTGAATTATAGAAACAGAAATTCATTTTTTTTTTTTTTTTGTTAAAAATAAAATACAAAATATTTAAACTTACTATTTATGTACATATTTTCCAAAATTTCAAATCAGCTGTTTTGTGTTGTCAAGTTATTAGTGTTGGGCAAAACTAAACAATAAACTAATGTTGGGTATAGGGGGAAAAATTTATACTTTTTTAAGTACAATGTTCTAATAATTTATAAGTGTATGTCAAAGTAACAAATATGTACATACGGTGGTGCTTTTAGGAACAAACATTCGTAAATTATAAATTATTATTTTTTTTAGAAAATTATAAATGTTAATGGTGTTATGATGTTGGCTTTTTTCCTTCTTTTTTCAAGTGATTTTTTAGAACTGTAAGTTTGAAACAAATATAGTTGAGTGAAAGAAAGAAAAATATTGTCATTTTTAATGTTGACGTTCTTTTATTTATATTTGCTTACAAGTACAATAGGTCAATTCAACAAAAAATATAAAAATTTAATTAGATTGAAAAAAATTAAAAAATAAATTTAAATTTGGGTATTAAATATACATTTATGGTCAAATTTAAATTTGGGTATTAAATATACATTTATAGTCAAATCATTTTTGGTTCTACAGATTTTGTTTGAAATATAAAGGGAAACGACCTATTGTGCAATGAAAAAATAACAATTACTCCTAAAATATCAAATTCTCTAATTTTGCACATAAAATACACATACAAATACACATTAAATGCAATATAAAGTTAAAAATAATTATTTTTTATTTTATTTATAATTTTTTTTGCAGAAAAAAACACTCAAATGCAAGAAAAACACAATTCTTGAAAAATATGTACATATATATTTACTTATTGTTGTTTGTTTACACTTTTGTTTATTTTGATTTATTTAAAGTTAAAATTGTCATTTTTAAAAAAGAAAAAGACAAAATTTTCAAACTTTTTTAAGTTTTCTGCCGGCGCACTGTGGTCAATATTTTGAGATAGCGGCCAAAACTCCTTTTGGTTTTTGTTCTTCGATTTTAAAGTTATTAGACTCATATGAAAGTAGACAGTAGTAAACCTCGGGAGCCAAAAAATTAGAACTCTATTTCAACTATTTCACTGAGAACAGGGTGGTCCAAAATGGGCTTTTTCAGAATTTAGTAAATTTATGATAATTTTAGTTAATTTTTAAAGTTTAAATGATCATAACTTTTTTGTTTTTCAAGTTTTTTGGACGAAATAAATTTTGTGTTGTAACTTCACTTATTTCCTATTACTGGTAAAAAAATTGAAGCTCTACTGTTTTCAGAACAATTTAAATATTTTTTTTAAAAAAGGTCAAATTTCTCGGAAATTTCCTACTTCATAGAGCACAACTCCTGTGAGTCAAGCTGAGTCAAAACACAAATTTACTATTTTGTAGTCCTAACTCTCCCCTACATTCCTATATATACATGTCCATGCATCGGGACTGCACTTTTTGAGCTACAGCAATTTTTCTGACCCAAGGTAAGATATTCGGTACAAATGCACGTCATATTTTTTGAGAAGTTATTTGTATGTGAAAGTGGCTATTATGCATATATTTTGATAAAATTTTGTACAAGAGTTCTTATTGACCCAAAAAATAATTCTGTTGAAATTAGGAGAAGTTGGCCCATATTTTGACGTAGTCCAGATAGAAGGGTGTATCAAAATTTTGACAAAAATGACAAGAGAACTCTCAAATTATGTGGTATCTGGCAATTTATTTGGAAAAGGTAAAAAATGATTTTATTGCCATCTAATATTACCTAACTTAAATACCTGAAAATTGCAAATAAATTTAAAACCAATGGAAATAACTGGTAAAACCAAGTACCTGTTATATTATTGCCAGTACCTGTTAACTCTCAAATTATGTGGTATCTAGCAATTCATTTGGAAAAGGTAAAAAATGATTTTATTGCCATCTAATATTACACAACTTAAATACCTGAAAATTGCAAATAAATTTAAAACCAATGAATAATCCATTCTTCAAAATATGCGACAAACAAGAAATTAAAATTCATAACTTAAAAATAAAAAACTTTTTTAAATACTTTAAGAAAACGGTACAATCAATGTTCCAGAAACAAGAAATTGTTTTACTCACGCAACCAAGAATGGCTAACAAAATAAACTTATTTTTAAAAAGCCATCAGTAACTACTACGGAAACTGGAAAAGGTGGTCGACCAGCAAAGCCAATTGATAATTGTAGTGATAGATCACGAAGACGCAAGCTTAAACATATCAATGAAGAAGTTTCTTGTAGCATCATAAAGGATTCATTTCTGCATCAAATTCAACCATCGAAAACTAATAATTTTTGCAAAAAAAACCGACTTCAAAACAGATAGAAGGGCACCAATTCTAAACTAAAAATGTAAGAAGTAATCTGTAAGAATTAGATTTAAACCAAATAAAAGATGCGCCAAAATTAGAGGGAAAAAAATTAAGACTATTGCATGTCAAGCCTCTCCCTATTACTGTTCAAAAGTTAAGCTATTTTCACCAGTATCCGTCTTGTATGGGGACATCATTCAAGCCTCTGTCTATAACGGTTTCAAAGATAGGGGCACACAGATCTAATAACATCACCTATTCGGACACCCTTTAATTTACAATGTTAAATGGTAAATTTCAAAGGTCTGTGAACAACTATTCAAAAGTTTGGCGATTTACATCAAATTAAATGAGCTATTGGAGCACCCTTTAATTTAAAATTTTGAATATTTATACATTTTATTATAACGGTCATAGTAATGGACATTCTGTCAAATTTTCAAGGTTTTGTCTATAACGGTTCAAAAGATAGACCCAAATAGGTCAAATTATGTCACCTATGGGGACACCCTTTAAATTTTAAATTTATTTTTTTATTAATTTCTGCTGTTGGGAGCTATAGCTGCACGCAATTTTTTAAAATTTTAATTTGCTGCCATTTACGGTTCTTAATACACGTAAAAAACATGTATGTTGTATGGGGACACCCTTTAATTTTTAATATAATGAACTGTTTTTAAAATGGGACCAACCTGAAAGCATAACCTTTCAAATAAAGAAAAAAAATTTTAAAATCGGTTCAGAAATGGCTGAGTTCTGCGGTTACATAAACAAAAAAAAGCAACATTCAGACGAATAGATAACCTCCTTTTTTTTTGAAGTCGGTTAAAAAGAGTAAAATTGCTATCATTGAAAAAATACTGGAAGTAAGCCCCAGATGCACAAAAAGGATTTTAGAAAGTATGCGGACACCAACTGAAGAAAATAAATTTACTCCAGAAGAAGCATTTGCACTTACAATGATCGATGGAAAAGTTGCACAAGCTTTAACCGAAACAAAGTCTTCGTCAAGGTGCACCATATGCCAAAAAACATCAAGTCAATTGAGCCAACCGCCAACACAAGACTATAGTTTTAATTTGGAATGTCACCTCTTCATGCTAGAATTCGTTTTATGGAGCATATTCTTAAATTGGGATACAATTTGGAATTTGGCCCGTCAGGCGAAACAGTGAGAAACAACAAAGAAAATTTGGAAAAAAGAAAGCAAAAAAAAAAGATATTCAAGAAAAATACCGTGTGATTATAATTGACCAGCCAAATCAAGGAGAAGGAAATTGTAATGATGGAAACACAGCAAGGAGATTTTTTTCCGATCCAGAAACTGCAGCTTCTATAACTGGAGTAGATTATGATTTAATACGACGATTCCAAATCATATTAGAAGTTATAGCATGTAGCAAAAAGATAGATGCAAAAAAATTGGTCAGTATGCTAATGAGACAGCAACCCTTTATAACCAAAAATACTCTTGGAGACATATGGCAACCACAGTTCACAAAATTTTGTTCCATGGGGAACAAATAATTCAGCACAATATGCTTCCAATTGGAGATCTCTCAGAAGGGACAAAGACTACAGATTCTTTCGCGAGCACAATAAAATTTCCAGATATTGTACTAATGAAGATCTTATTAATATTTTGTTGTGCACATCAAACCCATATATGTCCAGTATTCGACAAAAATGGAAATCAACCTCATTAGAGTTAGCCGAAGAAGCAAAACAACTACTGCAAAATGAAAATCAAAGCTATTTGGAAGAAATTTTTACTAATATTGTTTAATTAATACTAGTTTAAAGATTATAATTTGTTTCTAATTTTAGTATAAAATTTTATTAATACATTTCAATAAAATATATGTGCACTTTAAATCAATAGTAAAAGTTTACTTAAAATTTTATCGATGTTGTGTTCTGTATATAATATATCCAAATGGTATTGATATTGTTGGGAATTTCAGTGTTATTTTTCAGTTTAATCCTCACAAGAATTAGCTTTCTTCCAAAAAATCCCACTTTTGGCCCCTGTGAATATTGAGACTAAATAAATGTCAGGGGCCAAATGTTTGCATTTTCTGACCAAAATTAAGTTTAGGAATAATAAATAAGTATTGGTTGTAAAATACGATTGAAGAAAATAAGAAATTATAAAAAAAAATACCTATTTAAAATGTCAAAATATTCAACTTTTACATGGAAACTTAACAAAAAATTAAAATGCATTTTTAACTCCACATTACTTACGTTCCTATCAGTCGATTTTTACGTTTGAACACGCAAATTGAAGCTTAAAGTCCCTCCTATTGAACAAAACAAATTGCGTAAAAAAATACCAATCCGGCCAAAAGTTATAGAGTTTTGACCGCTATCTCGCGAAATTGACCACTGTGCGGCGCTCTGCCTGTAGGAACTTTAAATTGTGACATAAGAAACCTTTTTTGAATATAGGGTGATTGTTTCACACTCATTATAAAGCAAATTGGGATATATTTGGACTTTTTTAATTGTTCTAAAAAAAGTCGAAAAAAAATAATGTCATAACACCATAAGCAATTTAAATTTATTTCTTAAATATTTTTATTAATGCTTTTTAATTAATAAAAAAAAAACGACCAAATTCCATTTTAACTTGACAAAAAAAATTTGTCCTTGGCACTTGACAAGACCTAAATTAACTTGACAATCAAGGCCATTCAAGGCCATGTGGCAACCCTAACTCAATCCCAAGAACGCTTGAAGTTCCTTTACAGATTTCGGCATCGGAAAATTTCTAATACAGTCCACTTTTTTCGGATCCGGCTTTATGCCCTCCGTTGTTACTACATGTCCAAGGAAACTAGTCTCTTTTTTCAAGAAGTCACTTTTATTTAGGGACACTTTTAAATTCGCTTTTCTTAACGTTTCGAATATTTTTGTCAAATTATCTAAATGCTCTTAGAGTTAAGTTCCAAAAATTAATATGTCGTCCATATATATGACGCATATTTTGTTAATATATTTTCTCAGTACATTATTCAACATCCGTATCAAACGTATGCCAAGCCGAATGGCATACGTTTGAATTCGTAGTGGCCATCGCTTGTCGAGAAAGCAGTTTTCTCTTGGTCGTGTTCGTCGACCTCTATTTGATAGAACCCTTTTGTTAGGTCTAATGAAGAGAAATAATTAGCTCTTCCCAACTTGTCCAAAACATCGTCAATGAGTGGTATTGGATATTTATCTTCCCTGGTCACAGCATTCAATTTTCTGAAATCTATTACGATTCGCCATTCCCTATTACCCAATTTGTCTTCCTTTTTTGGAACTACCCAAATGGGAGAATTATAAGGTGAATCACTTGGGACAATTTTACCCTGATGCAACATTTCGTCTATTTGTTTTTTTACTTCTTCTCTATGCATTTCCGGATATCTGTAGGACTTGGTATAAATCGGTTTGTCATTATTCGTGGGGATCCCATGCTTTACTTCATTGGTAAATGTCAAATCGTCTCCCTTTTTATAGAATACATCCGAGAATTTGTTTATAAGCTTTTTAATAGCAATTCCTTCTTCTTCATTTAAATGTCTTATCCTGAGCTGTTCTACTACTCCTAATTCATCCAGATGGTACAACTCAGGCAATGACTCTATTTCTTTTTCTTTAAATTCTTGTATTTTCTTGTTTTCATGTTCTTTTTCGTCTTGAACTTCAAAAAATATTGGAAATTCTTGCTGGTTTATATTAATACATTTCCTTTCATAATCAATAATAATGGCTTTGTTTTTTTTTAACAAACCCGAACCAAATATTCCATTGAACGTTTCATGGAATTTTAAAATTTTGAAGGTTATATCCTTCGTTAATTTTACTGGTAAGCAATTTTTCGAAACATGTGCTTCCTTATTTATGACGACATAACCAGCCGCAGTATTTATTTTTATTGGACATTTTAGAACTTTTATAAAATTTTTGGGGCAGTGATCTTCGTCAATTACATTTTCCGTCGACCCGGTATCTAAAAAAATTCGAGTGACGTCTGCTCCTTTTCCGAACAAAAGATAGGGTAGCCCCTGTCTTGTGGAGGGTCTCCCGTTGTGGAGGCCAAATACTGAAAATTTAATTCCTGAGAACTTTGTGGTTGTTTATTTAAATAGTGGTTCTGTCTCGTCTGTCCACTAATGTCTATTGGGTGTGGTCTAGAATATAAATGTCTATTGGGATAAGGATTGGGAGTGTATTTTGTGGGAAAGGAATTATTAAAATTACTTGGCTTTCGAATTTGTATATTTTTACTATAATTTTCGCTTATTTTCTTATTGTTATTATATTTATAATTACTAGTATTAACAATATTACTATTATATTTTATTTTTTCATTTAGCACATTTGCTTCTCCCAACTCATGGAGGGCCAACTCCAAAGAGCTGGGCTTTAAAGCACAAAGAAATGTTCTCAAATTCACTGGTAGGTTATTTATAAAGACCTTTAGAGCTACTTTATTATTGTGATTAATCTCAGATGGATTACCATCCAGCTTATGACTTTGATTTAGCAATGATAATTTAGTTTGAATAAAATTATAGAATTGAAGGACGTCACCTCTATATTGGGCGCCTCTCAATTCCTCATAAAGGAGTTCAGCAGAAGCCAACCCTCCGAAATTCAATTCCAATAAGCCTTTAATGTCGGCCCATCTGGTTAGATGTGGATGTATCTCCAACACCACCTTAGCCTTACCTTTTATTTTTCCTTTGATTATGGAAAGAAAGATCCTCTGAGATGCTGGATTGTATTGCTCCATCGCTGAGATAACGTTGTCGATGCTCTCCAAAAAAGGGTACAACTCTTCTTTCCTACCATCAAAATTTGGGACCAGGCTCAAAAACTTCAAAGGGTCTATATCCCTTTCGATCATCTGTTGGGGAAGTAGTTGCTGTGCTTGTTGCTTAACCTGCTGTTGTAATTGATGTTGTAATTGTTGTTGCTGCAGCAATTGTTGCTGTTGTTCTTGTTGTATTTGTTGATCCATTTCTTTCAATTATTTTCGGTTATCACCAAAAAATTGCTTTCGTTTCTCGGTCCTAAGCTTTTTAAGATCCACTTTGTTTATTAAAAAGTTCTTTTTTTTTGTTGTATTTAAATTATAATCTCAGGTGTCTCAGAATTTAATTATTTTTTTATTATAAAAAAAAATTCTTTAAATTTTATTTAATTTTATTATTATTATCCTTTTACACAGGATATTTTACTGAACTTATCCTTTTACGTAGGATATTTCAACGAACTTATTCTTTTTCGTAGGATATCCTACCGACTGCGCCAATTTTATTATTATTGTAACGAAATTCAGAAACAAAAGAAAACACACATTTAATATTTATGTCTGTTTTATTAGAACTCCGGAAGACAAAAGTTTAAAAACTAAAGTTACAATTTAATTTTATTAAAGTTTGATGATCGTTGTTTTTATAATTGTAAACGACGATCACTGAGAACTAATTCTATTGTTCTCTCATAATTTATATTTTCTCTTAAATAAAATGAGTTGATTAATAATTACAAAAAGTGATTGTTTCTTTTATGAAAAATGAGCCATGAAATATAAATAAAAAATTTGGTGGATGGTGGAAATGGAAAATAAAAAAAGATGTCGGGAATTAAAACTTTATAAAATATTTGGAGTTTATTTCAAGTTTTACCTCTTTGTGTGTCTACAAGTTAACGACTAAAAACTAGTTACAATGTTTTATAAGTTCAAAGCTTGTTTTTTTTTTTTGGTGGTTGCAGAAATGAGATAATAAGATAAAAGTTATTAATTTGCTCTTTTCAATACACTACGCGAGACTTAGATAAATACGACTTAAAATATAAATATTAATTACACATAAACATCCCGGCCCCCTTGCTTTATGCAACCTTGGGAAACGGGAAGTTCTTCAAAATAACTCTTTTTGTTTGAAACAAAAATTCAGTTCAAATATTCAAAATTATATATATACCAATCTTAATGAAATACAATTTTAAATATAAATATTGTAGGCAGTTATTAAATTCATAAGATACGATAGTATAATCTATGGTTAATATTTACTTTATTTTCAATGTATAATACAAACAAATTTTTGAAACAGTATATAAAACAATATTATTTACATATTTAAAAAATAAAAGACAACTGCACTTATACGCCAAACCTGCCAATAATAGTCCAGCCTAGGATGGTGTCTTGGGCAATGGGAGAACCAACGGAGTCGGGCTGAATGCTGAGCTTTATGACACGTGGGTACACGTCTGCGCCAAGTATGAGGTTAACGTCATCGTTTCTAAAAAAGTTGGGGTCAGCAAGACGTAGGTTTGTGTACAAAGAAGCCACTCTCTCGTCAATCTCTTCCTTGGGCTGCTTACGTGGTAGATCACTCACTACCTTTGCCGATACGACAATTTTCAGTCCGCCTTCGAAACGGGGTTTGATTTTAATTTGACACCAACGTTCGTCACCTAGTCGCTTCAATGGAAGCTTGTAGCGTTCTACGAGGAACTCTGCCACCGAACTTGTCTCGGACGTTGCCCCATTCTTTACCCAGCTCTACCTTCGCAATTATGGTAGGCAGCAGTGTTACGCTACATGGAGACAGTTCTCGCAATAATGGTACTTCCTGACCACTTTGAGCTTCTCTACAACATTCATCCGTTTAAATATTCTAAGGGGATGATCCTTCTGACATATACGGCAGTCAAAAGTCTCAACTATAATATGCATAAGCTAGCTTAAGTCAACTTAAGCAACTGTGCAATTACATACTTATAAATCATATGTGGCAAATTATAATGTACTTAACAACACTTTTCGTTGAATTTCGTCAAATTTCATTTGCTTAAGCAAAGTCCGAAACCGATCGTACGGAAACAGCTGTTTGTGCTTTGTGTTTTACATATCAATGTATATTCGTAAAAAATTACAATGTAGAATGAAAGTGAACAAATTATATATAAATTTAATATAAAATATTTAAAAAAAGAAGTTTATATAAGAAAAAAGGGAGGCGTTGTATAATAATCGAAATTAAAAAAAGAGCTTTTTATTGTTGATGAGTTGAGTGATGCACACCGCTGTATTTTTTAGTACTTTTGGCCATAATTACACAAACAGCCAAAAATGTTAAATTTTTCTTTCGTAATTTTCTTAAAACTATTAAAAATAATTATTAATTTGTATGTGAATGGTATTAGGTATATAAAATATGTTTATTTAACACCTTTTTGTTAACAAATTTAATTTATTCAGAAAAAATTATTATTTTTCAAAAGTACGAATAAAACAAATGTGCAACTGTGTCATGATAGTTTTTAGATTCATGTAAGTACATTGTAGCCACCTAAAAGTCTTCAATAAGTTGCTTAAGCATTTGACAGACTTTTCGTTCATTTTTTGACATTAGCTTAAGCCAGCTTATGCATATTATAGTAGGCCTAAAAACGTTCGATTAATGGCGATTACGGTCATTTTCTTCGAGTGGTGAGAGGCTTCTGTGGCTATGACGTGGTATTGTTATGGCTGTAAATAGATATAAAAGTGCGATATTAGTTAGGTTCGGGGTTGAGGAGTAAAACTAATTTTACGATGGGCCTAGTTACGATGCCATTGGCAGTTCGTATTTCGACGACTCTAACTCTGTTATCTCGACCCCGGGTAACATTTTCTATACAGCCGAAACGCCACTGATTTGGGGGTAGATTGTCTTTTCTTATAATAACAATTTCACCTATAGCGTAATAACGCAGGGGGTATTTCCACTTGTTGCACTTGTGGAGCTCTTTGAGGTATTCCTCCTTCCACCTTTGAGCAAAATAGTGATGCAGAACCTTTAATTTTTGCCAACGTTTCACATGACTCAATGAATGATCTGAAAGATCAGGTTCTGGGGGAGATAGTAGTGGGTTGCCTATAAGGAAATGAACGGGGGTAAGTGCACATAATTCGGTACGGCTTTCGCTTATTGGGCTAAGTAGCCGAGAGTTTAAACACGCTTCGATTCTTGCTAGCATGGTAGAAAATTCTTCGCTAGAAAAAACGTGCAAACGCAGCTAGAAATGCTTGAGTCGAGAATTCACTTGTGAGTTCGAGATGTATCGCCTTAGTTGCGAAACAGATGAAAACTAACACATAGCCTTTCGTGATTTTGCAACCACGGCCAGCATACGTTTTGACATCAAAAGCGCCCGCAAAGTCCACTCCAGTGTTAGTAAACGGGCGAGAAAAAGTTGTCCTCTCGGAAGGTAAGGTAGCCATTATCTGTTGACGTTTTTGAATTACACATTCTCGACACTGCGATAATGTAGTTTTAATTAGGACTTTTAGTTTAGCAACGTAGTGAAAAAAGCCTCATAAGTCTATAGAATAGGGCGTTTTGACCGTGGATCGAGTATTTGTGTAGATATGCTAAAAAAAAGCCTTGGCAATAATATCGGAAACGTCTCATTGTAACTTAAAAAAGCGAGTTAGTTAAGCGACCGGTAACCCTCATAATGCCAGAAATGGATTAAAAGTTAAAAGATGACTTTTTAGGGGTAGCGCTAGGCCTTGCGATAACAAGTTATATTCATGTTCGAGGTACAACTTTTGGCAAGAGATTATCATTCGCGACTTGCCGTGATCTAGTTCAGCTCTGGTAAATTCATTAGTTGTCACGAAAAACGAAATACCAGACACATAACACGCAAGGCTTTTGGAAAGTCTGAAATATTTGCGAGGAGCTCCGTACTGCGGATTTGAGTGACGTGAGATGAAACAGGTTTTATCTTCTCTTCGGTGTCGAAATTTTTAGAATTCTTAGGCCATTGACTTTTCGGCAGTCTAAGCCAGGAGGGTCCATGCCACCATAATTTGCTAGCTATAAGCTGTAATACGGTGAGTCCACGAGTTGCCAAATCAGCGGGGTTATCTTTAGAATCAACATGAAACCAAGATTGATTCACAACCTTTTCGATTATAGAGGAGACTCGATTCTCCACGAAAGTTTTCCATTTTTGTAACCATGCCAAGACTATAGTCGAGTCGGTCCACAGAAACAGTTTATAGCTTTTGAGGTTGAGTTGGGACTGAATCGAGTCTATCATTCTGGCCATTAATTCAGCGCCACAAAGTTCTTTTCTGGGTAATGAAACGAACTTAACGGGGGCGACTTTCGTCTTTGCAACAAGGAGATGAGTCGGAACAGAACCTAAATTTTCTGCTCGTAAATACAGAGTTGCGGCATATGCTTTTTCTGAAGCGTCGCAGAATCCATGCAATTCGATTGAGAACGGCGGATAGCTAACTCAAGCAGTTTACGTATTGCCAGATAGGGAGCACAATTTACACCAACTGTCACGGTATTAAGCTCAAAATTCTGTGGGGTTTCTTCAGGCGAACTTCTGAAAATTATCCTTTGAAATGGGGAGTGTGTGGGGTTGACTAGTATCTGGCGATACATTTTTTCAATATCGGCATTGAAAACGTATCTGAATAGCCTCCAGCCCAAAAATCTGATTGCAGAATAGGACCGGGGTAAAGCAAGTCGTTAAGACTATTTCCGTATGATGAGGGGCTAGAAGCATTAAACACAACATAATTTCGTGGTAGTGCTATCGGGTTTCAGAACCGCATGATGGGGTAAGTAATATGTATTGGTGTTAGTTGACGGCTGAACTGGTTTCATTTGATTAAGAGATAAGTATTCGGTTATAACTCGATCATATTCAGATTTTAATTGGGGGTCTTAAGCAATCTAGACTCATTCCTACTGAACTGAGATAAGGCAATGTGACGAGAAAAATCAATGTTTAAATCATCAAGACATTCGCGTAGAAATGACAGTGCAACCACGAAACGTCCATTCTCCTTACGGTACGTTGTAGATTGGAACACAGATTCGCAATTCTTATTAAGGGCAAGTTCGTTATAAAATGTTGAGACTAAAGATATGGAGCTTTTCATAGCAACTTTGCCCGTCACAATCCATCCAAAAACAGTCAGTTGTGCCACTAAAGCTTGATTTTTGTCCCATCGCACACCATATTTGATAAGCTTGGGATATACGTCACCCCCTAGAAGAACGTCGATATCTAGGCATTTGTGACCATTTGAGTCAGCAATAACTAAATCTGAAAAATCACCATCTTTTAGCGCAGATAACGGATAATAAGGGAGTTTTCTCGTTAACTTCTTGCCAACGAAGGCATTCGCGTGGGTTTCAAACGAGCTATCTATGGGTAATCCAATGCAGAGATGGTACAATTGTGTTGCAGTGGCGGCCAAAACATCGATCAAGCCACGAACTTTCGTCTGTAAACTTCGAGTCTTTAGGGAAAGTTTGCTTTGAAAATTTTTCGAGACAAAGGTCTCCTCTGACGCAGAATCAATTAAGGCCCGAACGGTATATTTTAGACAACCTGAATAGACATCGATAAGAGCAGTACCGAGTAAAATTGTGGGATACGAAGTGGACTGTAGCTGAGTAGAATAAGTTTGTCTCATTTGGCATACCGCTTGAGCAGAAGTAGAGGGATTCGTGTTTAAATTTGATGTTTGAAGGGGGTTTAGAACACGAGAGTTATTCGGGTGCGTATTCAAAGGCGAAGCTAAAGTGCAAGTGCAAGACGTTAGAAACGTGCTCCGTTCGATGAAGCAAGGTATGATGTTTTTGCTTGAATGTATGGAAGTTCCAAGGCAGTTTGAACATCGTTTTTGTTTTTTAACGATCGAAAACGTTTCCTCAACAGACATTCCGAGAAATAAAGGGCAAAGCCTAAGAGTGTGGTTCTCTGGACAAAGAACATTTGCCAGACTAACTTTGAGAAAAATTCGTGCTATAACTTTTAATTTTCTTCTGATCTGCAGGTTGAGATTTCTTCGAGTTAAAAGATTTATTATTATTTGACGTATGGGGGTTAGCGAAAGTGACACGAATATCAGCTACAGACTCTATGCTCGGAAAACGCGAAGTTAAAAAAGCGTCCATTCTCTTTCATGTCGGCAAATTTACGCTACTAGGAAGGGACTGCTCCCAGGGGCCAAGAGTATTTTCTGGTAGGCAAGTCGAGCAGATGTACACGAATATGATGTCCCAGCTTTCCGTATCAATTTGAAGAAGTTAATGATTTGTGACACAGTCGTTTATTGTACGTTGAATACTTCTAATATTGCTACCAGTTTCCTTATAAATTGGGGTTATGTTAAAAAGGGTCTTTAGATGAGCGTTGACTAGTATTCTTTTATTTTCGTACCGATTAACTAGATTATTCCACGCCATTTCGATTCCATCGTTAGTTATCGGACAAGTCTTAAATAGCTCTCGGGCCTCCCCCTGTGCCTTTTTAAGCAAATGACATATTTTCTTGGCTGGAGATAATCTTTGGCAATTTTGATACAACGCCGTGAACATGTCACGAAACGTTGGCCATGACTTATAATCTCCATAAAATAATTCAGTATAGCAGGCGGCAAAGAAATATTAGGGGCAGACTCATTTTGGGGGAGTGAAGCTGAAGTCGAAACCTTATTAGGATCAGCCTTTTGGCAAAGAGCATCCAACAACTCATTCGATCTTGATATAACTTTAACGTGGGCTTCAAAAGTTGAATAAAAACGCGTGTTTAATGTTTCGATTTGGACTTCCTCTTCCAACTCATTAAATTTATCTAAAATGTCATCGTAACACGTTCGAAATTGCGACCAGACGCGGACAATTTCACCCTTTGAACCTCTAGGGTATGAACTGAATAAATGTCAACAGGAAAGCTAGCAAAATATTCTTGACACTCTACCACACGGTCAGATGCACGGATAAATGAGTCTAACAGCAAGAAAAACAAAAAGTATAATACGCGTGATCGAAGCGAGAATATTTAGTCGAGCAGTAAATTAAAAAATTTTTTTAACAAATATATAAACTTTGGTTATTTGTTTTTGACAAAAAAATTTTTCCTTTTAGTGTATAATTTACTAATAATTATTTCTGGGGGGGGGGGGGGGGGAAAGCAGGCATACAGTTATTATTGCACTTTTTTGGGTTCAAATAAAACTTATAAAACTTTATACAGAACAACAGGTTTCTTTATTTATTTTAAAATTTAATCGCTTTTTCATTTATGTACTGAAATTTTAGTTTTTTTTTTAATTTTTATTTAAGGAAATTTTAGTTTTATTTAAAATATAATTTTCATTTAAATGAAATTAAATTCCCTTACTTTATTTGTATTAAAATTTTGTTTTAATCCTGTTAAATTTGAACCAATTTTTATTAATTAGATTTCAATTTAATTTGTTATTATTTTTTATGAGAAAAAAAATAATATTTTGAATTGAAACAGTGTAACAAGTAAAAAATAATAAACACAAAATAAATTAAAAAAGATACTTGAAGTTCTCCTAACAACTGTAATTTGTAGGTTTATTTTTATACCCTTTACTACAGGTGGAAAGGGTATATATAAGTTTGTCATTCCGTGTGTAATTTCTACAATATTCATTTCCGACCCCATAAAGTATATATATTCTGGATCCTTATACATAGAGAATTTGATTAAGCGATGTCCGTCTGTCCGTGTTCGGGTTGAAATGTCATTTTCCAAGGCACCAGAAGAGATACAAAAAATTTAAGCACACCAATCTGTCAGGGATAGTTTCGAAAATTTTGGGATTACAATTCAGCAATATCGAATCATTCCTTTGGAGGCTGCCAAGAACCACGCCCAACTATATTTTTTCACGTTTTTTTAGGCTTAATGATTCTTTTTTGCTCTTTTTTGTCAAATAAATATTAGACCGCAACAAGTGGATCGCAAGCAGTGCATACAGATTTCGGGGGTTCAATAACCCCCTGCGAGGGGCGACTTTTGTTTTATTTTAGGTTGGTAGGGGTTTTCTGCTTTGATTTGTACTAAATACCTTTATAGAGAGCAATACACATATAGGTAGCCTATTTGACCCACTAGTAAACAAAATTTTATAAAATTAAAAAAAAATTTAAATTAAAGTTTTTTTTTAACATTTACAAAAAACTTAACAAACCGTTTTCAAAACGATATTTGCACAGAAAATTTTTCGAAAAAAATTTTTTAAAAAATTTTCGAATAAAATTTAAAAAAAATTTAAAAAAAATATTTTTACGAAAAATTTTTACAAACAATTTTCGAAAAATTAAAAACAAAATTTCAATATTTCTGGGAAAATGAAAATCATGACTGTAACATAATATATTTTAACATTAAGAATATATGTATGTATGTATGTATATAGAGTAACATATTTATTTTTAAATGCGTTTGATTTTTAAATAGATGAGATAGATCTCTGTTTTAAAACATAGTCAACATCAAGATACCGACTACAAACTGTCAAAAATAAAATACACACGTTTAAAGGTAAACGATTATTTTAAAGCCAGTATAGCTACATGGCTACACGACCACCGTTGTGGCTGTCGTAAACTTAGGCTAATTTCTATTTTATTCAACAAAAGAAAATATCACAAAATTGCAAATTACAATTTCATATACAAACAAGAAGTTTTGAAATATTTATAATTTTTTAAAAAAGTTATTTAATTTTATAAAAGCAAAATAAGTATTTCTACAACAATGTCAGAGTTTACGATGTAGCTGTCGTCTGCAATATCATTAGGTAGCTGACAATACGGCGACATTTGAATTTTTTTTCATTTAGCTGCGTCGGCGCTGCCTTCTATTTCTTTAAAGTATGAACAATGAGTTTTTTTTTTCATATGACTTATTTTAATTTATGTAAAGAGTCAACAATATGGATAATGCTGTACATGTCTGTATAAATAAAATCACCATGGTGAAGGGTATAGAAGATTCCGCACGGCCGAATATAGCACTTTTACTTGTTTTAAATGCGTTTTTATACCCTTCACCACAGGTGGAAAGGGTATATGTATATAAGTTTGTCATTCCGTGTGTAATTTCTACAATATTCATTTCCGACCCCTTAAAGTAACGAGTGATTTTTTAAGAGCTTGAGAACTTTTTTTAAAAAAAAAACGCATAAAATTTGCAAAATCTCATCAGTTCTTTATTTGAAACGTTAGATTGGTCCATGACATTTACTTTTTGAAGATAATTTCATTTAAATGTTGACCGCGGCTGCGTCTTAGGTGGTCCATTCGGAAAGTCCAATTTTGGGCAACTTTTTCGAGCATTTCGGCCGGAATAGCCCGAATTTCTTCGGAAATGTTGTCTTCCAAAGCTGGAATAGTTGCTGGCTTATTTCTGTAGACTTTAGACTTGACGTAGCCCCACAAAAAATAGTCTAAAGGCGTCAAATCGCATGATCTTGGTGGCCAACTTACCGGTCCATTTCTTGAGATGAATTGTTCTCCGAAGTTTTCCCTCAAAATGGCCATAGAATCGCGAGCTGTGTGGCATGTAGCGCCATCTTGTTGAAACCACATGTCAACCAAGTTCAGTTGTTCCATTTTTGGCAACAAAAAGTTTGTTAGCATCGAACGATAGCGATCGCCATTCACCGTAACGTTGCGTCCAACAGCATCTTTGAAAAAATACGGTCCAATGATTCCACTAGCGTACAAACCACACCAAACAGTGCATTTTTCGGGATGCATGGGCAGTTCTTGAACGGCTTCTGGTTGCTCTTCACTCCAAATGCTGCAATTTTGCTTATTTACGTAGCCATTCAACCAGAAATGAGCCTCATCGCTGAACAAAATTTGTCACATTTGAACATTTCGAACCGAACACTGATTTTGGTAATAAAATTCAATGATTTGCAAGCGTTGCTCGTTAGTAAGTCTATTCATGATGAAATGTCAAAGCATACTGAGCATCTTTCTCTTTGGCACCATGTCTGAAATCTCACGTGATCTGTCAAATACTAATGCATGAAAATCCTAACCTCAAAAAAATCACCCATTATATATATTCTGGATCCTTATACATAGAGATGTTGATTAAGCGATGTTCGTCTGTCCATCTGCCCGTCTTCGAGTAGTAATGTCATTTGGCAAGGCACCAGAAGAGATACAACAAATTTAAGCACACCAATCTGTCAGGCATGGTTTCGAAAATTTTCGTATTATAATTCAGCAACATTGGATCATTCCTTTGGAGGCTGCGGGCCAAAAACCACGCCCACGTATATTTTTTCACGTTTTTAATTAATCTCGGCGGATCAATAACCCCTTGCGAGGGGTAAGTTTTGTTTGTTTTTAGGTTGGTAGAGTTTTTCTGCTTTGATTTGTATTAGAGACCTTTGTAGAAGGCAATGCACATAGAGGTAGCCAATGGACTCACGGGGTATCCACTGGTAAAGAGAAGCAGTTAAAAGGCACTGGGGGCTCAATATGAGGAAATTCTAATCATATATGAGGACCATTCTAACTCAATATAGATTGCAGGAAGGTCCTATTTTGTATGACGTTGTACTTTGGCTCTTTGGCATTGAAGACATGAGTGAACATATTTAGCTACATCTGTTGACATTGATTTCCACACGTAATGATTAGCGACCAATCTTTTTGTTCCACGAATGCCAGGATGTGAAAGTGAATGGAGCTTTCGCATGACAGGTTCTCGACAACTTTTTGGAACGTATGGTCTCACCCTGTCCACTAAAACGTGACAATACAGTTCTCTCGTCGAATTTGGAATTTTAAATTTTGTAAATTTTAGATGTGAGTCATTGTTGCTGTTCAGCATCGACTGTAATTCGCTGTCATAACTTTGTTGTTCGGCCATTTCATCAAAATCTATCACTTGATCTTCTAAAGTGTTTTGTAATGTAATGTTATATGTATTTTAAAAATTTTGTTAATTTCCCTGTAGCCCTTGTATTTATATTAAACAGCTGAAAGGGTTCCAGCTCAACTATAGGCGTTCAAAAGAACTGCCGAAATCTTGAAATTTTAAAATTAAAAACAACGGCTTGGTATAGCCAATTTGAGTTCTTAGATCCAAATCTGTTTTATTTGTGGCGCTAAGCCCTTTATATACAAAACATGAAAATAATTCTTAACTGTTCTACAATTGTACAATTATCTATTTCTTTCATTCTTACTTTCTATTCAGTATTATGGAATTTGTGTAGGATCATGTTACCAATACTAATAACCAATCACAAATTAGTGTATTTCAATGTGCATTGAAATACACTCATCTATTGTGATACTCAATTGTGTGTCACTCAATTTCTGTGTGGTCATCAATATTGATAGTTTCATGATGGTGTATGCATTGTGCACTTGTGAAGTACACTACACCCTTACCCTTAAGAGCAAAATTAGGGGAATAATTTTTCTTACTGTATCCATAGTGCTGTTACATAATTTGTTTAATATGCTTATATATAAATTGATATAGGGTTATTTATTCAAAGATAATTGTAATGTTAAGGTAGTAAAATAAATATAAAGTAAAATAAAATATATGTATTGTGATAGTAATAATAATAAATAGTTAATGACGTATTTATGATTTTAAAGTGTGTTATATATATAAATTTTTTGTGTTATCTTATATGTATAATGATACTTATTTTACAATGTGTTGTATGGCTTAAGATTATTGTTATGTAAAGTTTTTTCTTTACCATTGTAATCTATTGTGGTATTTACACCTTCTTTACTTATTATTTTAAATGGTCCTTTGTATGGACTTTGGTTTTTCCTTCTATTTTCTACTTTTACTAAAACTAAATCTCCTACTTCTAGATTAAATTTATTTACATATCTGTATTTTGATGTTCTGTTTTCTTTTGTATTAACGATTAATTCTTTTGCTTTATTTAAAGCAAACTGTAATCTGATTTTTAATTCATTTACATAATTGTCATAGTCATAAATTTTATTAGTGTTTTCTAGAGTGTCAGATGGCAAGCATGGCAATTTCCCATAAACTAGTTCAAAGGGTGAATAGCCTGTATCTACATGTGGTGCCGTATTATACGCAAAAGTAAAATGTGGAATCCACTTGTCCCATTCATGATTGTTTGCAGATGTTAACAAAAACTCATTTAGAACTCTATGGTTTCTTTCAATTGATCCTAAAGTTTCATGGTGGTAGGGTGCCGAAAATGTTTGTTTGATGTCTAACAGTAAGCATACGTTTTTCATTAACTCATTCGTAAATTCAGTTCCTCTATCTGACTTAAGTACCTTAAACTGTCCGTATTTTAAAATAAATTGTTCAACTAATGTTTTGGCAGTTGTAAGAGCATCAGTATGTATCAGTACTCGTTTGAGATCCGAAGGGTGTCAATTGAAATCACTTCAAAACTGTAGTTTGGTGTGTTTGTTTGTGTAAGTGGTTCTTTGATATGTTTTGTTTGTTTGTTTATATTACATTTGTCGCAATACATTACAAATTTCTTGACCATCTTGTTCATGTTTTTCCATATGTATCTTTGTTTTAGTTTTATGACCGTTTTTCTAATTCCTAAGTGGCCTGCGTGTGTGGTATTATGGAATTCATCAATTAATTTGTATTTTAGAATATCATCTGTTATTCTTTTTGGGGCATTGTATATTAATATTTTTAGTTAAGGACTTTTATCTTTTGTATTTATTTTCTTGTAGGCTTCTTTTAATTCTTCTTTTGTATACTCTTTAAATATTTTATCATTGTTCGGTACCGCTAATTCTTTAATATTTTCTTTCTTCATTTTAGATATCAGTTTCTTCAGTATCGAATCTAGTTTCGCTGATTTATCACTGAATCTTGCTAGCTTATTTTCATTATTACTTATATCCTTGGCATGTGATTTCTTCATGGAACTGGTTCCGAATGAATTTTCGTCACATCCTATGTGCACTATATTTTTTTTTTATAATTATATCGATATCTTTTATATTTTCAACATTATTAAATTGCAATTGCTTCATATTCTTTATATCATTAATGGAGGTGCATTCCCATATTTGAAGTTGATCAGGCTCCTGAGAAGTACAGTTTTCTAATTTATTTTTATCTGCGCGCGTTTCTTTTATTCTTTTATTTTTTTCTTTGTTCGTACTTTTTGCCTCATTATTTATTCTTAATTTTTCTCTTTTATTTGCCTCGTTAATTTTATTTTTCATCGCCCTCGTTGTTACTAATATTTTCTTTTCTTTTTCATCACTTTCCTGCGGTATCATTTGTTTCAACATCTCTGAATTAACTTCTATTCTAGAGAGTGCATCCGCATTTGTGTTCATCTTTCCTTTTTTGTAAACTATTGTAAAATCATAATCGCTTAAATCTAGTCTTATTCTAGTCATTTTAGATGATGGGTTCTTATGCGAGAATAGTGAGATTAACGGTCTATGGTCCGTTACTACTATGAATTTTCTACCGTACAAATATGGTCTAAAAAAATTTATGCTCCAATGAATCGCTAAGAGCTCCTTTTCAATTACGGGTTTATTTAAATCATGTTTCTGTAATGATTTACTGGCATAAGAGATTGGTAAATCTTTGCCTATTTCGCCTTGGGACAAAACTGCTCCTAACGCGTAGTTTGAAGCGTCTGTCGTGAGAATGAACGGTTTATCAAAGTTTGGATATTGTAGCAATGGTGGATTCATTAGTTTGTCTTTTAGTTTTTCAAAAGCGTTTTGGCACTCGTCTGTCCATAGAAATTTTGTCTTTTTCTTTAGTAATGCGTTTAGATGTTTGGCAATTTCAGCAAAATCAGGAATGAATTTTCGGTAATAGTTGCAGAATGCAACGAATCGTCTAACCTCGTCCGCGTTTTTTGGGATTGGATAATTTTTTATTACGTCATATTTTGCTGGGTCTGTCTTTACTCCGTCTTTTGTTATTAAGTGTCCTAGGTAAATTACTTCTGGTCTTAAAAAACAACATTTCTTTGGGTTCAGTTTTAAGTTGTATTTCTGAAGTCTGTCTAATACTTTAATTAAATTTTGATTATGATGGTCCGAATTACAACCGTATATGATTATATCGTCTACATAGAGAAATGCTTCTGATTCTAATCCTGATAATGCTATTGTAAGCATTCTTTGAAAACTATTTGAAGAAATTTTTAGTCCAAATGGGAGTCTTTTGAATTGATAGTGTCCTTGTGGAGTGGAAAAGGCTGTTAATTGTCTTGAGTCTTTTTCCAATTCAATTTGGTGGAAAGAGCTTGTCATGTCAAGTGTAGAAAACCATTTGGCTCTGCCTAATTTGTCCAAAATATCCTCTAATCTAGTTAGTGGAAATTTGTCATTGATGATTTTATCATTTAGCTTTCTAAAATCCACTACCAGTCTCCATTTTCTTTTGTCTTCAATATTTTTCTTTGGTACTAAAAGGAGTGGTGCATTATATGGGCTAACTGATGATTCTATTATGTCATTATTAAGCATTGTCTCAACCTGTTCATTTATTACGTCAGTGTGTGCATGTGGTAGTCTATAATTCTTTATGTAAACTGGTGTATTGTCTGAGGTTATGATTTTCTGTTTATAAAAATTGTTTACTGTTAATTTTTCATTCTCTAGTTGAAAAACATTTTGATATTTCCTAAAAATATTTATTAGTGTTTTGTTTGCGTAATCATCTATTTCATTTAATTTTAGCTCTTTTAGTATTTCTTCAAAACGTTCGTTATTCTTAGTTTTTTTGTAATATAATATGTCATAGTTTGAAAGTGGGTCAGTTTGTATTTTAAAATTTTTTAAAGTTACTGTATCGGTCGTTGTGTTTAATATTTTTATGTGTGTCATACAATTTTTTGGTGCGATTGAATTGCTTAAAAATATTCCATCTTGTATTTCATTCTTATATATGACGCAATCTTCTGTTATGTTTAATTTAATGGGTTGAATGATTTCTGTTCTTGGTGGTATTGTTATTTCTGAGGTGTTAATTGATTTTGTTTGCATAGGAATTACAATAGTGTCATTGTTTATAAATAGGGCAATTGTAAATGTTTCATAATCTATCTTGCATAGATATTTCTTAAAAAAAAATCTCTTCCTAATATACCGTCTTTTTCTATTGGAAAGCTTTGTTTTAACAATTGAAATGTGTGTTCGCATGTTTCTTCCGATGCTTTTAACTTAAGTCTAATTGTTCCCATTGATTCTATTTCTTCTGTTGTGATATTTTTTTTTATGCTTACGAAGAGCTAACTAAAATATTTTCTTAATTTTAAATGTACTAAAAACTAATTATTTGTTTATTTTACAATGTGTTTTTTTTTTACTTTTAATAGCATTGTTTATTTTTTTTACGCTTAACTAAATGTTTCCATTTCGAAATGCAGTGTTGTTTTTTTTTTTTAAATTTACATCTTTAATTTTTTTTATAAAAACTAATTTCATACTCATATTAATAGTTTACATAGATTTATAGTACTACGCGAAAAGCTGTCTAAATTTTTTTTATGATTACTGTAAATGTTCCATTTTGTGATGAGCTTTAAAATAAAGTGGGTTTTCTCCATATTTTCCTTTATTGTCCCGATACTTTAGTTCTCCCATTTTTCATCCTATCTAATCATTCGCACTGTTTTTTCTTCTATTCTGGGGTTTTCTCTTATGTCAGTTGCTATTAATTTCCAATGCTCGGCTAACCATTCAATCTTTTCTGCCATAGAAGGTTCTTTTTTCGTCTCTTCCTTAAAACTGATAGGATTCTTCTTGAACCGGTTACTGATAAAATGTTTTTATCCATTTTAATAATAAATTAATTTTTGTTTTAAATTAAGTTGTTATAATAAATAAATAGCTGTTTGTTTTTCTGGAGGTTGTTCTAAATTAATTTAACTCGTTGTTTTGTTGAACAGAATCTATTTGTCCGAATTGGGTATGATCGCATGATTAATGGTCGCAAGATCATTTGCAGGGTCCTTGTAGTCCGCAGGATCAGAGGATTTGGTCTGTTTGCAGGATCAGAGGATTTGGTCTGTTTGCAGGATCAGAGGATCTGGTCCGTTTGCAGGATCGCCATGTGATGTAATGTTATATGTATTTTAAAAATTTTTTTAATTTCCCTGTAGCCCTTGTATTTATATTAAACAGCTGAAAGGGTTCCAGCTCAACTATAGGCGTTCAAAAGAACTGCCGAAATCTTGAAATTTTAAAATTAAAAACAACGGCTTGGTATAGCCAATTTGAGTTCTTAGATCCAAATCTGTTTTATTTGTGGCGCTAAGCCCTTTATATACAAAACATGAAAATAATTCTTAACTGTTCTACAATTATCTATTTCTTTCATTCTTACTTTCTATTCAGTATTATGGAATATGGAATGGATCATGTTACCAATACTAATAACCAATCACAAATTAGTGTATTTCAATGTGCATTGAAATACACTCATCTATTGTGATACTCAATTTCTGTGTGGTCATCAATATTGATAGTGTCATGATGGTGTATGCATTGTGCACTTGTGAAGTACACTACAGTTTATACGAGATAACAAGTCTGCTATATTATTGTCTGCACCTGGCAAGTGCTGAATATCCGTCGTATACTGACTTATAAAGTCCAATTGGCGTGCTCTTCGTGGCGACGCTTTTTCACTCTTTTGCTTAAATGCAAAAATTATTGGCTTATGGTCTGTACAAACAGAAAATTCTCTACCCTCAAGGGCGTACTTAAAATGCTGAATGGCCTGGTAAATTGCAGTAAGCTCTGTGTCGTATGCGCTGTATTTTTGCTGGGATGCTGATAATTTCTTGGAGTAAAAACCCAATGGCTGAACTTCGTCTCCTACTATTTGGTGCAGGACTGCTCCAACAGCTTCTTCCGATGCATCCGTCGTTAGTGTAAGTTGTGCGTTTGGTGCCATATAATTTAACAGAGTCGCTTCGGTAATATCATTTTTGCACGCTTCAAACGATGCTATGGCTTCGTCAGTCCAATTTATTATGCTATTGTCATTCTTCTTATTGCCGGGAATCAAATTTAGGAAAACATTTTGGTTTTTAATCGCGTGTCGGCTGAAAGGACGATAAAAATTTAGCTTGCCCAGAAACTTCTTCAAATTTTTAAATTTTTCAAATTTTTTAAATTTTTGGAAAATTTCGAATTGCCGCCACCTTATTGTCGGGTGGCGTCAGTACATGTTGATTAATTTTGTGGCCCAAAAAAAACTAGCTTACTTTTCCCAAACTGGGATTTCTCAAAGTTTACGGACAGGTGTGACTGACGTAAGCGGTCAAAAACGATTCGTAGATGTTTAGAATGTTCCTCTTCGGAAGACGATGCGATTAACATGTCGTCTATATAAACAAAAATGAAATCAAGTCCCTTAAAGATTTCATTCATATGACGCTGGAAGGTTTGGGCTGCGTTTCGTAACCCAAACGTCATGAAACAAAATTTAAATAAGCTATATGGCGTAATTATAGCTGTCTTGGGGATATCGCACGGCTCCACCGGTATTTGGTGGTAGGCCCGTTGTAAATGTATAGTTGAAAAAATTTTCTTCCCATACAATATACACGTGACGTCACGTAAGTACGGTAAGGGATACCTGTCAGGTACGGTAATGTTGTTGAGCGCGCGGTAGTCACCGCAGGGTCGCCAGTCCCAGTTCGGTTTTCTCACAAGGTGGAGTGGACTTGCCCAATTACTTTTTGAGGGTCGACATATACCCATTTCCATTAGGGAGGAACTTTAGTCGTGATGTGATGGGTTACGGTTGAATCAGTTGGGCGTTTGTTGGCGTTAATCGTAGCCAGGTCTTTATATTCATTTAACAGTTTGGCGTATTTTTCTTGTGTGTTGTATGCCACAATTTGAACACAAGACGAGCGTTGTGTACAACTCTTTGATTCAAGTAAAGTAGTGCGATCAATAAGCTTACCTTTTTTGATGTCGACTAACAAGTCATAGTATTTCAAAAAATCTGATCCTATTATGGCTGAGCTAACGTTTGCCACCAAAAACTTCCAAGGAAAATTACGTCGCAGACCCAAGGAAACATTGAGTCGCTTTTCGCCGCATGTTTTTATACGCGTCCCGTTGGCTGCAAACAGTTTTCTTGATACACCTACACGGACATTTTTAACGCTGGATGATGGCAACACTGAAACATCTGCACCAGTATCAATTAAAAAATTCTGCTTCGTCACGTCGTCGCACAGTGGCCAATTTCGCGAGATAGCGGTCAAAACTCTATAACTTTTGGCCGGATTGGTATTTTTTTACGCAATTTGTTTTGTTCAATAGGAGGGACTTTAAGCTTCAATTTGCGTGTTCAAACGTAAAAATCGACTGATAGGAACGTAAGTAATGTGGAGTTAAAAATGCATTTTAATTTTTTGTTGAGTTTCCATGTAAAAGTTGAATATTTTGACATTTTAAATATGTATTTTTTATAATTTCTTATTTTCTTCAATCGTATTTTACAACCAATACTTATTTATTATTCCTAAACTTAATTTTGGTCAAAAAATGCCAACATTTGGCCCCTGACATTTATTTAGTCTCAATATTCACAGGGGCCAAAGGTTGGTTTTTTTGGAAGAAAGCTAATTCTTGTGAGGATTAAACTGAAAAATAACACTGAAATTCTCAACAATATCAATACCATTTGGATATATTATATATAGAACACAACATCGATAAAATTTTAAGTAAACTTTTACTATTGATTTAAAGTGCACATATATTTTATTGAAATGTATTAATAAAATTTTATACTAAAATTAGAAACAAATTATAATCTTTAAACTAGTATTAATTAAACAATATTAGTAAAAATTTCTGCCAAATAGATTTGATTTTCATTTTGCAGTAGTTGTTTAGCTTCTTCATATAACTCTAATGAGGTTGATTTCCATTTTTGTCGAATACTGGACATATATGGGTCTGATGTGCACAACAAAATATTAATAAGATCTTCATTAGTACAATATCTGGAAATTTTTCTTGTATTGTGCTCGCGAAAGAATCTGTGGTCTTTGTTCCTTTTTTCTTGCGCTTCTTCTGAGTGATCTCCAATTGGAAGCATATTGTGCTGAATTATTTGTTCCCCATGAACAAAATTTTGTGAACTGTGATTGGCATATGTCTCCAAGAATATTTTTGGTTATAAAGGGGTGAAGTCTCATTAGCATACTGACCAAATTTTTTTGCATCTATCTTTTTGCTACATGCTATAACTTCTAATATGATTTAGAATCGTCGTATTAAATCATAATCTACTCCAGTTATAGAAGCTGCAGTTTCTGGATCGGAAAAAAATCTCCTTGCTGTGTTTCCATCATTAGAATTTCCTTCTCCTTGCTTTGGCTGGTCAATTATAAGGCCTATCTCACGGTATTTTTCTTGAATATCTTTTTTTTTTTGCTTTCTTTTTTCCAAATTTTTTTTGTTGTTTCTGACTATTTCGCCTAACGGTCCAAATTTCAAATCGTATCCCAATTTAAGAATATGCTCCATAAAACGAATTCTAGCATGAAGAGGTGACATTCCAAATTCATATGCTTCATTAAAACTATCGTCTTATGTTGGTGGTTGGCTCAATTGACTTGATGTTTTTTGGCATATGGTGCAGCTTGACGAAGACTTTGTTTTGGTTAAAGCTTGTGCAACTTTTCCATCGATCACTGTAAGTGATATTTTAAAGTTAACTTCGATGCATTGGTCATTAAATTCAAATATCACTGGTTGAAGTTCTTTAATTTCATCTGTGATTTTGCCAACTTCTTCAGTTATGACATCTTTAGTTTCTTTTTTGTAAGCAAACTTTATTGGTCTACAAAATTTTGTTGGCGAGGGAATTTCATTCTTCCATATACCTATCTCTGCAGCTCTACTAGTTGACGGCTCTGAACCGTTAAACGTAATGGAACGAAAGAAATCATGAATAAATTGGCGTCTGATGAATTTCCCGCATTACATTGTTTGTATTGTTTCTGGCCAGAGGACCCATCACATCCCCATTTAGAAATTAAAGTCATGCTGCAATTTTTAAACTTCTTTAAATAGTCAGCATCAAATGTCTTTAATAATCGTTCTGCAGTGTGTTCAAGAAGATCCTGCAGAAACTATATCTCGATATGATGTTTTTTGGTCATTTTCAAATCCAAAAATAGTGCAAATGCTTCTTCTGGAGTAAATTTATTTTCTTCGGCATACTTTCTAAAATCCTTTTTGTGCGTCTGGGGCTTGCTTCCACTATTTTTTCAATGATAGCAATTTTACTCTTGTTAGTTTTCGATGGTTGAATTTGATGCAGAAATGAATCCTTTATGATGCTACAAGAAACTTCTTCATTGATATGTTTAAGCTTGCGTCTTCGTGATCTTTCCAGTTTCCGTGGTAGTTTCTGACTTACTTATTTTAAAAATAAGTTTATTTCTTAGCCATTCTTGGTTGCGTGAGTGAAACAATTTCTTGTTTCTGGAACATTGATTGTACCGTTTTCTTAAAGTATTTAAAAAGTTTTTTATTTTTAAGTTATGAATTTTAATTTCTTGTTTGTCGCATATTTTGAAAAATGGATTATTCATTATATGTAAAATAATGTCGTTTTCATCTTTACGTTCAAAATCTATATCAGATAGAACACTATAACTGAATTTAGCCATTGTTTAAACAGTAATGAAAAAAAAATGAATGCATGGATTAATATACTATTGCTCGAAGTTTCAACATGATCTTTTTTACCTCTTTGAAACATAATATAACAGGTACTTGGTTTTACCAGTTATTTCCATTGGTTTTAAATTTATTTGCAATTTTCAGGTATTTAAGTTGTGTAATATTAGATGGCAATAAAATCATTTTTTACCTTTTCCAAATGAATTGCCAGATACCACATAATTTGAGAGTTCTATTGTCATTTTTGTCAAAATTTTCATACACCCTTCTATGTGGACTAGGTCCAAATATGAGCCAACTTCTCCTAATTTCAACAGAATTATTTTTTGGGTCAATAAGAACTCTTGTACAAAATTTCATCAAAATATATGCATTATAGCCACTTTCACATACAAATAACTTCTCAAAAAATATGACGTGCATTTGTACCGAATATCTTACCTTGGGTCAGCTGTAGCTCAAAAAGTGCAGTCCCGATGCATGGACATGTATATATAGGAAGGTAGGGGAGAGTTAAGACTACAAAATAGTAAATTTGTGTTTTGACTCAGCTTGACTCACAGGAGTTGTGCTCTATGAAGTAGGAAATTTCCGAGAAATTTGACCTTTTTTAAAAAAAAATATTTAAATTGTTCTGAAAACAGTAGAGCTTCAATTTTTCCAAAAATCTTGAAAAACAGAAAAGTTATGATCATTTAAACTTTAAAAATTAACTAAAAATATCATAAATTTACTAAATTCTGAAAAAGCCCATTTTGGACCATCCTGTTCTTAGTGAAATAGTTGAAATAGAGTTCTAATTTTTTGTCTCCCGAGGTTTACTACTTTCTACTTTCATATGAGTCTAATAACGTTAAAATCGGAGAACAAAAACCAAAAGGAGTTTTGGCCGCTATCTCAAAATATTGACCACAGTGCGTCGTTGATGATGAGACGGGCAATGGTGTAGTCGTCTTGAGATCCGCCCGCAGGATCACAAGGCGAAATTAGTTTTTTGATGATTTTTGTTGGGAAAACGCACAAGGCTCACGACATTTCGTAGCCTTTTCTCCAAAGGTCCTGTGATACAAACAATTGTCAGCTTTGGCATTGTTAGCATTGGAACGTTCTGCTGACCTTCCTCGTCTTGAAGAAACTGAGCGAGACCGACGCGTATATGGTCTATTGTTGTTGTTACAAAGGCTGTTTATTTGTTGTTCGATGCGGTCTAAACGTCTATCGATATTATCTTTTGGGTTACGAGTTGGTGGTGTAGAAGAAACAGCGGCCAGATGTTGGAAATCGCCAACTTCCATTATTTTATCGGCTAATTTAGCCAATTCGTTTAACGTAGCGTCAGATGCTTGCAAAATTGCACGTACCTGCGCCGGCAATCGCTGCAACCAAAGTGATTTTAGAAAATCTGTTGTTACTTTATCTTTTGACAACGTACTCAGTTCATTGAGAAGTTGAGTTGGTCGTTTTTTGTCACCTAGGTCAATTTTTGACAACAGTTTTTGTGTCTTTTTTTGCTCGCTTTCACAGTAACGCTCCAGTATACACTTTTTCAGATTGCCGTACTTGTTATTTTCCGGAGGATTTAAAATAGCGTCTGAAATTTGTACTAGAACGTTCAACTCTATTGCCGCAACAACGGTGTTGAATTTCGAAACGTCACTTGATATGCCTGCAACAGCAAATTGTGCCTCAACTTGTGCTAACCAAATTTCAGCGTGGTCAGGCCAAAACGGTGGGACTTGAACCGCAATTCGATTGATGGCCGTAGTCTCGATAGGCCCCTCTTGATTTTGTAGTGGATGTTGTTTATTTATTTTAATTAACACAAAAAACTTTTTTTACAAAGTCAAAAAAAGATGACTAGTCAAGTAGGCAAAAATAATAATCTTACTATTTACATAGTAGTAACAAAAAGTATTAGAAATTCATTTTTAAGATTACAAAAAGGTATTTTTAGTAAAAGCTATCACCACAGGACCATACCCTTCTTCTAGGAAAAGAAATTCTCATTTTTTTATTGGAATCGATCACCTAACGAAGTTTCTGTTTTTGCAGCCTGTAAGGTCTGCTACTTCCACTAATTTAATTGATTTTTTCAAAACTATATTTTCAACACCTTCGGTGTTCCACAGTACATCCATAGCGATAACGCATCTTAAAAGAAATGCAAGATTTTTTTTCCCGCTTTCGGCGTAACTCACATTAACATTAAACCCGGTTTATGTTCCTCCCGGGCCAACGCATCCGAGCGAGCAAACCGAGAAATAATTTCTTAGATAATATTTTATCTCAAAGAGGAATCTAATCATCTTAACTGGGACCTTGGTATACCCCGTATTTTATCAGTTTTACGTAGTGACTTTCATACGTCAATTCAGTGTTCACCATACTATGCACTGTTTGGTCAAAACATACATATGTATGCATGGCTCCTCATACTCTTTATTAGAAAAGCTCAACATGCTGAAGGAGGACACTGTCATACCCAGCGAATATTTTATCGAACAGAATTTGCTGTATAATTTTCCTTCTTTTTTTTACTTATAAAGATAATAAACAAAGTTAATATACATATTTTTTTAATTTTGAAAATTTTAATTATTATTAGTCGAACTGTTTATGTATTACATACAATGAAAATTTATAATCAAGCTTAATTTCGTTTTTATTCTCTCTAAGAAAGAATTAAAAAAAAAACGAATGTTGGAAGTAAAACAAATAAACAAAAAGTAACTTTCATTGCTAACCGAAGGTTTGCTGAAGGAACAACAAAATATAAGGTGGTAAATATTAAAAAGTAAAAATATTCAACAAGAGGGAAGCTCAAGGTAGTGGTAGACTTCGTTCTCACCAACTGACGATTGATAATTGAATACAAGTTTTTCGTATTCCTTTATCTGAGTTTGGTTGGTTAAATAGATGATGCTTACAACTAAAACACTACCCTAAGTAGATTACATACAAGAGTGCTGATGACGGACGTGGCTGTCTAGAAAATGTGCATTCCGCTCCTGCTGGTGTCTAAAAATTAATTTTTCCCAATTTTTCTTTAATATTATCACCTTTTTTGTAATTTAATTAAATCTTTCTTGGAGAGAATAAAAACGAACTTAAGCTTGATTATAAATTTTCATTGCATGTAGTTAATATGTATATATATACATAAGTACATGTTGAAGTACTTTACTATTAATTTAATTTGATTTTTTTTTTAATTTAATTTTTAAGTTAAATTTAAATCTTTTTTTTTGTTATAATAAAAGCGATGAGAAACTTAACAAAAGGGTTAATCATTAAATGAAGAAAGTGCTTATGGTTACAATAGGCGTAGTTGAAATTAACTATGGGAGGGAATAGTGCACTTATGGGACCTTAACATTAAGTCGTCCTACTGCTGACAACTCGGCCTTATGATTCGTATTTATTTATATCTATTTAGCTCTATATTGAAAGATTTTGTGGCAATATAACACGGCATGTACTTTTTTATATACATATATACTTTTTATGTTTATGCGGTGATGAACCTTGGGTCATGAACCACGCCATTCAGGGCAGAGCTAGCCAAGAATTTTCTTCATACATGCCAATGTATATGTATAATGCAGCTAGTGAGGTACATCATGTATAAGATATTCTTTTCAATGCCCGCATTGTGCTTCTTGGTATCGCTGTCTTGCTGTAAATACCAGCCAGTATTTAGTCTCAATTATTTTATCAGTTTCTTTAAGAAGATTTAAATTAACAAATAGGCCCATCGTGATCCCAATCAATACGAAATTGCCCACACCAGCAGGATATGCGTCCCCAGAGCATGATATTACCACCACCATGTCATTTGCCAAGGCACCAGAAGAGATACAAAAAATTTAAGCACACCAATTTGTCAGGCATAGTTTCGAAAATTTTCGTATTGCAATTCAGCAACATCGGATCATTTCTTTGGAGGCTGCGGCCCAAAAACCACGCCCACCTATATTCTTTTCAGGTTTTTTTTAAATATTTTTCGGCTTTAATGTTCTCTTTTGCCTTTTTTGTCAAATAAATATTAGACCGTGACAGGTAGATCGCAAGGAGTGCATACAGATCTCGGGGGATCAATAACCCCCTGTGAGGGGGGGGATTTTTGTTTGTTTTTAGGTTGGTAGGGTTTTTCTGCTTTGATATGTATTAGAGACCTTTATAGAAAGCAATTCACATATAGGTAGTCAATTGACCCACAGGGTACCCACTGGTAAAAAAATTCAATAAAATTAAAAAAAAAAAAATTTAAATTTGAAAATTACAAAAGACTTAACAAACCGTTTTCGAAACGAAATTTCCACAAAAAAATTTGCGAAAAAAATTTTTTAAAAAATTTTCCGAAAAATTTTGGAATAAAATTTTACAACAAAATTTCAAAAATATATTTTTGCAAAAAATTTTTACAAGCAATTTTCCAAAAATTAAAAATAAAATTTCAATATTTCTCTGAAAATGAAAATCATGACTGTAACATAATATATTTTAATATTTAGAATATATGAATGTATGTATACAGAGTAACATATTTTTTTAATTGCGTCTGATTTTTAAATAGAGGCTGCCACGAAATTAAGTCATATCGTGATTTCGGCCGAAATCAAGTTAAAATTACGTAATTTCGCATACATTTTACCATTGCCTAAATTAACTCATTCTACTTAATTTCGTCAAAATTAACTTGAAATTACCATAGACAACGCTGGTTTTAAAGAAAAAGTTACTTTTTTTGCAACCACGATCATATTTACAACCTTGGAGTCCGTTTTGTTTGAAAAAAAATTTAAAAGCCAAATGAAATCATGGAAATATATACATAATTGTACATTAATTTTGTTGTAGTTTTGTTTTTAACATTCGTGTATATTTTAAATCAATACGAAAGTGTTGTACGAAAGATTTTTGCAAAAAAATTAAATTAAACAAATATAACTAAACCTGATCAGCTGTTTGCGAAATTAACTCAAATGTCAAAAAGCCCAGTATGAACACTTTTGATTTCGTTCGTAATTTCAGCTCGAAATTACTTAATTTTGTGGCAGCCTGAACGCGCTATTAGATGCATTTAACAAATAGTCAACAGCAGGATACCGACTACAAGCTGTCGAAAATAAAATAAACACGTTTAAAAGGTACACGATTATTTTAAAGCCAGTATAGATAGCTACATGGCTACACGACCACCATTGTGGCTGTCGTAAACTTAGGCTTATTTCTATTTTATTTAACAAAAGAAAATGTCACAAAATTGCAAATTACAAATTCATATACAAACAAAAAGTTTTGAAGGAAATATTTATAATTTGTTAAAAAAGTTATTTAAATTTATAAAAGCACAATAAGTATTTCTACAACAATGTCAAAGTTTACGATGTAGCTGTCGTCTCCAATATAATTAAGTAGCTGACAACACAGCGGCAATTGTAGCCAACGGAATTGGTTTTCATTTAGCTGCGTCGCCGCTGTCTTCTATTTCTTAAAAGTATGAATAATGAGTTTTTTTCATATGACTTATTTTAATTTATGTAAAGAGTCAACAATATGGATAATGCTGTAATCACCGTGGTGAAGGGTATAGAAGATTCGGCACGGCCGAATATAGCACTTTTACTTTTTAATTGTATTTTCAATATTTTTGAACTGACAATAATTACTCATATTCTAAGTCTAAAATAAAAATATACCGTTTAAGTCCAGCCAGTGCTATACAAAAATAATGTTTGTTTCACGGATTTTGCAATTATTTGCGGGTCATCCCTCTAAGGTACGGCCAAGAAAAGCAGTATCTCTTCTTTTTAGTCGAATGTAACCAGGTTCGTTCAGCATGTTACGCGCTAAAGGGTTAGGATGAGATTCAAGCCTCTTTAGATATGTGACTGCATGTTTCGCTATTTCTGCTGGCATGTTTAGGTCTTTGTGGATATTCGAATTTTTTATATACCAGATGCAGATGTAATCATACGTATTATCTTATTTTGACGCCTTTGAATTTTTTCTACAATGCTAGCTGAGGCATTGAATCCCATAACACCAAATTGGTTTGAGGATCGAATTGTACAGTAGAAGTTTACAATCTAAGTAAGGCGACAGTCAAGATGTATACCCAGGTATTTGACGTCTGAAAGGTGCGTATCATTTGGTTATTTATGTAAATAGGAGGGCATGAGTATCAAAGCAGTGTAAAAGTTATGTGGGTACATTTTTGTTCATTCACTTTTATTTTCCATTTTTTTACCCATTCCCGATAAAAAGCGCAGAACAGTATTTATGTTCTTCAAAGGTCATTTTAATTACACTTACCTAATCTATGTGTTTGATGTATCGTATTATGTTGTTTTCTGAAGCCGAATTTATGGTTCGGAATACATCCTATTGCGCTAAGAATTGGATTCAGATTAGTTATTAATATTCTCTTAAACAACTTTGATATGTTTGATAAAAGGCTTATATGTCTGTAAGATTCTACTTTTGTGTGACCTTTTCCTGGTTTAGGTATCATAGTAATCAAAGACACCTTCCATTCTGTGGGAAAGTACTCAAGACGTAAGATGAAATTAAAAACAAAAAGAATAATTCTGCGACCTATACGGGGCAACTCAAATAACATGTTGTTACTTGTTTTATCAACGCCAGGGGCTTTTTTTGTGTTTAAATCCGTTATTGCTCTTTCAATATCGCTAAATTAAAATTTTAGAGGTACTACGGCACTACTCTCTAGTGGTGGCCATTCTGCTATATCAGTACATACATTTGGGGTGAAAACCTTCTTCAAATGTCCGACAAATAAATTGCTTTATTCGGTATCATTTCTTGCCCAGTATTAACAAGAAGTTCGCAAGGGAGGCCGTACGACCGGTCTTTTAAGGTTCACACATGCACGTCAAAATGAATAATCTGATTGTGCCGTTGCATCGAGGTCTTCCAAGTAATTTTTCAGAGATGCTACTCTTCGAGATTCTAGATCAATTAGACTCTGGTCCACGTCTTCTGGTATGTTTTATGAGTACTGAGATACTTTCTATATTTCAACCAATTAATGCTTGTGCAAGTTGTTGGCGACACGATATTTTGCTGGCTCCGTATATAGACAATAGTGGGTGAATGATCTTATGATAATTCGAGTCACTCTTCAACTTTAATCATTTCTCTCGGAATACACTTAGTCATGCCAAAATCAATAACATCAGGTATTTTTTGTCGATCAGTAGGCCAATAGGTGAGTTGTCCACTCAATATCACAATCCTACACATTTTTGAAATTGTGTCAAATAAAACACGAACTTTTGGAGTAATAAGTCTTGATGCCCAAAACGTATGTTTAGCGTTGTAGTCGTCTGATGCTATGAAACAGGGACCTAGTGTTTTGTAGAAGTCGCTATATTAACCCTCTGATATCTGAAATCTAGGAGGTGAATAAATCAAAGAAATAACGAAGTTTTGATGATATTCTTCAATGCAGATGTTTGTTGCTTGAAGGTAGTCCTTACAAAAATAGACAGTAAATGATGTTTAATTCGAGCATTTATTAGTATTGCTGAACCACCACATGCTCTGCCACGAGGGTCTTTAGTCTCTTATAATATATAACCATTGATTTTAAAATGAGCCTCTGAAACCATCATGACATCAATTTGTTAGTTCTTCAAGAAGTACTCGAGTTCATTTTTGTGTTGGCGTTTTTAAACAGTTCATGGTTTGTTAAGTACCGCCTGTAACATCATAGATTGCATGCGAACCATTTCTTACATCATAGGGCCCATAAAACTGTTTAACGAAAGCACTAATGTCTCGATGCTTGCTTCGAGACGATTATAGTTACCATATGGTGTTCTTTAGGTTCTGGGTGCAAATTTGGAGTAGAATTGGTTGTCGGTGTCGCTTTGTGTGCTGAAATATGATTGGATTTCAACATATCCGCGTATGAAACATGTTGGGTTGTTGGTTGAGCTAACTGAGGGTAATAAACATTTGCTTGATGTTGTTGCTGCCTAGCAGGAGTATTTAATTTCTGAGTGGACTTCTTTACCATAGAATAAACTCTGTAGTTAGCAGTGTGATTTCCACCACATTTTTTAACATTCTAGTCATCCTTTGGTTTGTCGCATTGGGTGGAACATAACATTAGCCCAGAAAATGTTTTATTTGTTAACGTGAGCTTTTGGAAATACTATGCGTTTATTTTTATTAATATCGCCGATGTTTGGCTTCTTCCTGGGCATACGACTATGAGATCCATAATTTCAAGGTATACTTCAAATTGTTTCCGGGTGAATTGACGTAATATAATTCTAGGTATTTTGTGATTTCCTCTGCTGTGTTTATTCGAATTTGTTTTATCTCACCAAGAATCTGGCGTTTTATGCGATTTAGGTGGACGGCCACTTTTCCTTAGGTTAGGTTAGGTTTGGAAAGGTTGTTCCAAACATGGCACATCCACTCGGAGACCTATTGGTCCATTGTGATTCCCTTCAGCTAAACTACAACAAAACTAAGAAAATTATGGGGAAAAAGAGAGACTTATTATGCTTCCTGCCACCTATCACTCAGCCACCCGATTTCCTTGATGAAGCCGACGACATCCTCGATTTTACACCGCGCGATGTCGAAGAGCCCCTCGATAAATCTATCACCTAACCATCTAAGTCTGCGGCTTTGTAATACCGGGCAGTGACACACGACGTGCTCAACAGTTTCCAGCTCCTCCTCATCCTCGCACAACTTACAGAAATCTGGTGTGCCGACGACCCAGTTTCTAGCCATAGCTCTAATGGCGCAGTGACCTGTGATCAACCCTATCACGGCTCTTAGAACCTTCTTGTCTAGACCCAGAAGTATCTCGATTTTCGCAGCGTCCAGTCTAGGCCAGATTGACCTTGACACTCTGCAATCCCCCTCTACTTTCTAAGACACGTTGATTCTCCTGACTACCCAGTCTGATATCATCCTGTAGTAGTGACTAATCGGTGGCTTAACCGATTCTACCCTAATTGAATTTACCCCTTCCGAGCCCAGTCTCGCAAGTTCGTCAGCAATCTCGTTGCCCTGAACATTACAATGGCCCGGGACCCAACACAATCTAATCCTATACTTGTCCGTCAGTGCGTCGATAGCCTTTTTACAATCACCAGCCTAGATGTGACCTTGTGTCTTTTCAAGGCTTTAAGCGCCGCCTGGCTGTCGACGTACAGAGTGACCTTTTCCCCTTCTACAACATGTCCAGCCACCAGCTCTGTGGCTTTTAAAATCGCCAACACCTCTGCCTGGAACACACTACAGTCGTCTGGTAGTCTGTAAGACATGCGTGTTCTGGTTCCCAGGATGTGAACACCAGCACCGGTGCCCGTTTCCATTTTTGACCCATCTGTGAACACCGCAACCCCGTCATACAGTTTATCAGAACCCAACCATTCTTCCCTATTTGGAAATAAAACCAAGGGGATCCTACTGAAGTCAACCTCGTTGACCATAAAGTCCGTTAGCCAAGGGGTTAACGGAACTGGTCCATTGAGTCCAACCTCAAGAAGAATCTTTGTGTATCCTATGTTACTCGACTTCACCAACCCTGATTCAAAAAGTCTAAATAAACTTCTCGCCGCCTTTCCGACCACAAACCTTTCAATGGGGAATAGGTGCAGAATAATGTCCAGAGCTGCTTGAGGTGTACTTCTCCTAGCACCTGTGATGCCAATAGAAGCACACCTCTGGACCTTGGCAAGAGTTTTCCTATGTGACTCCGTTTTCAAAGCCTCCCACCAAACAGCGCATCCGTACGAAACAATGGGTCGAACAACCGAGGTATAAATCCAGTTTACAACCTTTGGTTGTAGGCCCCAAGTTTTCCCTATGGAGTTTTTGCAGGCATAATAGGCATTTAGACCCTTTTTAAGTCTTTCCTGAATGTTCCTGCTCCAGACCAGTTTACTATCCAGATAAACTCCTAGGTATTTAGCCTCGCTTGCTAGTTACAACTCAACACTATTAACTTTGGGTGGCTTGAAGCCAACCACTTTGTGTCTCCTGGTGAAGAGAACTAGTTCAGTTTTATCCCCGTTGACCCCCAAACCTTTGCTCGAGGCCCAGGATGAGAGCTCCCCAAGTGCAGCCTGCATGACTTCTGTGATAGTGGAAAGAAATTTCCCTTTCACCAATAACACCACGTCATCTGCGTAGGCCACTATTTTCCTTCCCTGTGTATCAAATTGTCGCAAAATGACATTCACCACCAACAGCGATAGTAGTGGGGATAGAACCCCACCCTGCGGCGCACACTGTGGCCACTGCGGCAATAAATCAATTTGGATCTGCTATTCGATTTTGATGATTTTTGCACAGATGGTTAAAAACTATCTAAATTTCATGCAAATATCTCCATTGGTTTTCTGTCCCGAGCAGCGCAAAGTTGAAGTATGTGAACAAGTCTCAAATGTGATAGTTTTCTATGTCATATTCAAAAGCCTGTTACTTATAAACTATACACCGAATGTACCTTATAAGTATTTTTTCAGTTAAAATGGACATTAAGCATTATATGTATATTAAAAAAAAAAATTGAAAAATTGAAAAAAAAAATTCTTTTGACAATATATTTTAAACCAAAAATAAAAACATTTATAATTTTCCGTTAGACTTTTAGTTGTGTGCGAAGCAGTGCGACACATGGAGTCCTATACTAAAATAAAGCTGAGAGTCTTAGCTAATAGACTAAAAAAAAAAAAACCTGCCCCAACTTGCCCGCCGCCGAAAAAACAATGAAAAACCAAAAAATTACAGTAAAAAATATGCGTTATGCGTTTGAGTTCCGATTACAAAAACAAATGTACACAAAAGTATTTATCAAAGTAATATCGGTACATTGTTTACGTTGACTAAACAACAAAAAATCTAAATGTAAACTTACTACACATTAAATGAAGAGCTTTATATATAACTTAATCAATAACTTAACATTGATCACATTTTTTCTCTTAAAAATTAACTCCGTTATCCGTTATAAACATTCTTTTATATTATATTTGAGAGTGGTATAGTGATAAGTAAGTGTTTATTAAGCAATTAAAGCAAATTTATATAATATACAATGGAAAAGCTAAAAATATCTTTCACCACGCTTTCGGAAATTGTTTTTCAATGTAAAAAAGATATTTTTCTTATAATTCGTGTAGTTTTCGGAATTATAAAATAGTGTCTGAGAAAACTCAAGAAAAGTTCAGACGGTTTTTGAAACAAACATTTATGCCTCAATTTTCAAAGTAGTGGAACAAGCGTACTTCATCCAGATTTTTTAATGACAATGAAGAATGGCTAACACATTATTATACGTTGACTGATGAAGTAGTAGACGATACAGTGGATGGTAAGCGTGGACGTCCAACGAAAAGCTTTGGGGAGAGCAATGCCAGAACGAAATCTTCGGTTCAAAATTATATTATCCACAATTAGTTGCAGTCAGGCAATAGACGCTGAGAAATTCTAAATATATTGTATAGACACGACAAAATTGTACATTGATTTGTATGGAAAATTTTGTATGGAAATGCCAGAACGAAATCTTCGGTTCAAAATTATATTATCCACAATTAGTTGCAGTCAGGCAATAGACGCTGAGAAATTCTAAATATATTGTATAGACACGACAAAATTGTACATTGATTTGTATGGAAAATTTTGTATGGAAAATTTTTATATTGGAGTTGTATGAGGGGTGGGTGTTACAGTGGGCGGATGTTACATGCATTTTTGCGAAAAATAAACATATTGCATATAAAGATATTGCATTTTTGAAATATAGTTTGTATGGGAGGTGGGCGTAAAAGTGGGCGGATTAAGTTCATATTTTCAGAAGGTCATTCTACAATTATAATATTAACATGTTATAAAAATTGAGTTAATATATTTAAAATCATGGAAGTTATGCCACATTTTCTATTTAAGTTGTATGGGAGGTGGGCGTAAAAGTGGGCGTATTTTTGTAAAAAAAAGAAATTGAAATTCTTAAAAAATTTAAAATAAATGTGTGCAAAATTTCATGAAGCTCCGCAACCTCCTTGATTTAAGACCATTAAATACACTACACGGCCACAGTTTGCGGCGTACCCCTAGTGACTAGTTTTCGCAAACAGCCGCCTCCTAGCTCCGAGTTGATAATCCTACTGCTAAGCATACGGATAATCCACTTCACTATGAAGTCCTGGATGTTGAGATCTACTAGGGATTCCCTAATAGCCTCCAAAGAAGTGCGTGTTCATAAGTAGCTCCAGGGTCTCAGAGCTAGATTCGGTCCATGAGCCATCAAGCTTTTGTATATATCCGATTTCCCTAGGGTCCTTGGATAGTATACGTCTAAACCTTGATAACTCGCTGACCGAATCAATGAATTCGCAGTACTTAGTCCACGAGTCCCTTTTCGCCCTCTTAAGAGATCCCTTGTATTTATTGAAAGCTATTCTATGGCAGTCCGAGTCCTCAATCTTACGCCAGAGTTTTGCCCTGTTGAAGAGCCTTCCAACCGTCGAACTTTGATCCTCTAGATCCTTGGTCCACCAGGAGGGCTGTTCCCTTTTGCCCGGGAAGGTTCTTGGGCATGTCAGCTCAAAACTCTCCCTAAAGACTTGTGTCACCTTATTCACCACTGCATCCACTTCACTTTGTGACTGTCCACATAAGGAAGTATCAACCAGGTTAGACTCCACATTAACCCTAAATAGATCCCAAATTGTTTTCCTGGGATTTAAATAAGGGTTACACTTTGGTTTACTAAAGTTCAGTTTGAAGGAAATTCTACTATGGTCCGAAAAGGAACAGTCCGTAGAAACCCTCCAATCTACTACTAGATCCCTGTTGTTGGTCAAAGTGATATCTATAACTTCCTCCCTAACCCTATTACTAAACGTCGGAATATTACCCTTGTTAGTTATGATAAGGTTATTAGTAGTAATAAAATCAAAGACCAACTCACCCCTGGTGTTGATGTTGCTGCTTCCCCATTGACTGTGGTGAGCATTGGCATCACAGCGAAGTACTAGGTTAGCTTTCCGTCTACTGACGTAACTGGTTTGCTCCTTTACACGCATGCCCGGTGGGTTATCGGCCTCATAGGGCATGTAGACCGAGGCTAGAATGAGACTCTGTCCACCTTTAGCCTCTCCACAGACTGCCGTCACATCGCCGCAACTGAAAGAATTATGAAGTTTTAATTTAAGCACACGAGCAACGTCTGCTTGCGACTTCGTGAGGTATAACATCATTTCGGCTGAGGCTGCTTCACTGTGGTTCAGGTTTAGTTGCACCACTAGCAGACTCCTTGGGTTAATCAGATCTCGGTATCCTAAATCTGACTCGCCCTAAACCGAAAGTGACGATACCCTCCTTCGTCTTTAGAAATTTTAGAGACTCCTGGTCCACAGCAAACCGGAAGTCCCTACCCATGTTCTCCTTACAAGCCAGCGAGGCTATCCGCTTCCACTGGCTCGTGTTGAGATCTTTGTTTTGGTTGGCCAATATTGACAGCATGGACTCCACCGGCTTCACAGGGGGTGGAATCCATACCGTCACTATCGGCCTTAGTGGTAGTTCAGAGGCACATATAACATCCAGCTTCGCCTCCGGACAAAGATCGCCGCATCTGCCAACTGCAGAACTTAGGAATTCAAAGGTCTTCCTGTTTCCGCAATTGACAACTTTGACACCCTTTGACCAGTCCGCGCCTTGAAAGTCCATGTCCTCCGACCAACCACTAGCTTTCGATATATCATCGAGGAGCCTATCTTCGATCAGCCGCCATAGATCCGTTCCTATCCTACCATCAGGGTCGGACCGATCGATGACAGCTGCCTGAAGACTACCTTCCTGGCTCGTCGATTTCTTGGCTTTTTTCGCGGTGGAGGCTTGATCGTCACCAGACCTAATCCCCTTAGATATCCCCTTATGGGGAGCCCTAGGCGGGCTCGGCTGGGTATTATCACCCCTCCCCTCGAATTTTTTAAAAGGCGCAGGATGCTTAGCCTCAGGAGTTCGTTCCGAAGACTTGAGCCCTTTGGTAAGCGAACCTTTGCCCAGCCTACTACTACCGGAAAGAGAGGTGCATGCCGATGACGACCCTGTACCCTTACGGGAAACGCTGGGGGCATCATCCACATGCAGCACCCTTTCCTTGGGACAGGAGGCGCCTGCCTGTTTCACCCTATCACCTGTACAAGGCAAAACCGGGGCTTCACTTACATTCGTCTCCTGTTCAATGGGATAGGATATGCCCAGGAGAGCACGGACTGGTCCGTAAATTCTCTAGAATTTTGCGACACTCTGTCTGTGCTTCCTGAGCAGATGCCTCTCCCTGGCAGTGAACGACGTAGAGTCCTTTTTAGCCATCTTAGTTAGATAGTTCAAAGAGGCTCTTGTGCCGCTCATCGCCTTTTCTTCTTTAGTGCGGACTTTACCTGGCTGCGATGGAATACCGACTCCCACCACAGCGTCCTGCGTATGACGCAGGCCCCCTGTGGGGGCCTGAGACCCCCTGTGCACCAGGCACCACAGAGGAAGGAGGCTCAGCCTCCAAACTCCGACCCTGAGTTGACAACTTAGCGGTAGTCAGCTCCACTTCGGAGCTCAGAGATAAAACCCCCAACCTCCGGGCAGCCTCGCCCCCCACAAAGGAATCTCTTGACAGTTCCATCAGATCGTCCACTCCCTCGAGTTGCGTCCGAAGCTGTCCCTCCTGTCTTTCGATGACCCTGTGTATGTCCGTGAGCGAAAATTCGCTCCCTGACAGTTTAAGTTATCAATTTTGGTCAAACGAGTATGTACGTAAAGAGAAGGACCATCCATGCAGTGACGGCGTACATGGACTAGGCAAGAAGTTACAACCGGCCCGTGCCCTGGCGCCGGAGGGGAGCTGTTCACGACTAGTCCTCTTTAACCACTAACTAGCCATTCAGATTCTCGGCACTGCTACCACCACCTTAACCTTACAAGTGGTGTCAATTATGGTCCGCGGGCATGCGCCAAGGTCGTGACAACTGTTATGCGATTTCCGACCGGAAATGACTATGATCCAGTTGACAGTCGCAAACCTTTGACACGATCCGCCACCTGGGGACGCGCTCGATGGAAGAATTGACAACTCCACACGAGGCCACTTTTCCTTACTTTCAAAGCATTTTAATTCTTTACAGTTTTTTAATTATAGTTTGTACATTTGCCTTGGAACACACGACTAACTCACCACTTTCCCGAAAAAATTTTTCACCTTCGTGGTACCTAACAATAAGCTTGAGTTACATCAAACATATTTTTTTCCTTTTTCACACATTTTATCAATTTTATTATTAAAATTAATTTTAGTTTATTATTAAAATATTAATAGAAAATAAGAATAGAATACTATGAATATCTTAAAAGCTGACAAAAGTTTGCAGCAATATTTATTATGCATGATTTTTGTTGTATTTGTTATATTTGTTGTATTTGGAATTATTTCGTTTTTTTTTTTTTTTTTCTTATAATGTTATCGTTTAATATATACTTCTTTTATAAATGTCCCCTTTCCAGAATTGAAAAATATTCTGGGGTATGTAGAGTTTTCTGTGCCACTGTACATATTGACGTTGCCTTATACGCCCTTCTTCCCACCATATTATGTATGTTTATATTATTTTCGCATTTAAACTATTACTCACTGTGCAAAAATATATATTCCAAATATTCAAAAGTCATTGCAATGAAAAATAAAAACGTTCTTGTCAACAAAATAAATACCTAAATATGATGGCCGTTTATTAAACGACAATAGAGTTGTCAAGGATAACAGTTGACTTCAAACAACAACGCGTATTGTTTGAAAGTTTTACTGCGTAGCAAAATCGATTATTTTATTTTTTAATTTTTGTTAACGATTCGATATTTGTTAAAACATTGTAGTGAAATGCACTACTGATGCCGACAAGCATCCCCAAACTAATACCTAATCACCTCCATGTTTTACAATATCGGTTATGGTTTTTGGTTCGAGTTCGGAAATTGGCGTTACTACACTATATCACGTTCACCTGACCCGTAAATGCTTGTTTTAGTCTTCGTCTAAAATTTCGACCACGGTATTCGGCTTTATGTAACAAGTGACGGCTTAAATCTAGTTTATGGACACATCATACAAATTAAAAAAAAGTAGCATATTGTGTGTAAAATTGAATTCTAAACAAAAAATGTTAAGTGAAAAAATTGGGGGCGACTCTTAGTTTCGGAGTTACGGACCCCCAAAGTTTCTATGTAAAATATGATATATCTCGACCATTTTATGATGGAATGAGGCAATATGGGTATCGTTGGAGTGGTAATAAAATGTGCTATCTAAACCAACAAAAAAGGTTCGTTTTTTTAGCCTGTATGTCGCAATTTACATAGGAAAAGAAACAGGGCAGACATTTTTTGAATTCTCTTTTGCTCTTGCTTAAACAATTTACATTGGACATAAACAAGACAGACAGATTTTTGCACATTTTATTTTCTGTGTTATATTCTTTACATGTTTGTGTGTTTCAAAATCTGTGTGTTTAATATAAACTCATTAAAATGAGGCCGACTTGAGAAATATAAAGTGAAGCAACAAAGAAAAAAGCGAAAAGCAGAAAAGAGAAACGAAAAAATGTCCAGTACACTAGTCATGAAATACACACTCTACCTCTTCAACTCCTTGCCTACAAATCTCGTCTGTCTGCCCATTTTTCTGTCTAATGTAAATTGCGACTATATAATATGACATTTAAAAAGTTTTTATGCGGTTTATTTTCAAGTTGTCATGTAGTTATTGCGTACAGTTTGTTTTGCTTTTTGCGTCATCGTTTTATTTGTTATTAAAAATGACTAGCCCAATTGTAATAACGGCAGATAAAACATTTTTATAAAGAGTAGATCACATGTCACTTGGTATTGTTTGTTGATATTTGAACATAAAAATGAATTCGGAAGAATCTCGCTTGCGGAGTTTTGATACCTGGCCCAGTAGTGGTCCTGTGTGTACCAAAATGCTATCAGCTTTGGGATTTTATGCAACTGGAAATTTATTTGAAGTAGAATGTAATTGGTGTCACTGTCGTATCAACGATTGGGCTTTTAATGAAAGCATACAACAGCGTCATATTCGTTTGAATCCTCATTGCGATTTTATTATAAATAGTATTCAATGCGATGAAATATCCGTCGCATCAGGTGATTTGCAGCAGCTGCAAGATCAACAGGAAGTAAACATAGGAGATATACCCTTAGTTGCTAAAGAGAATGCTACGCTAGATTTGTTGATTGAAAAAGATCGCTTAGCTACATTTGTGAATTGGCCTGTAAGAAAAATATTTAAGCTTGAGAAATAAATTTTTAAATTAAAATTTTATTTATTAGAATCCAAATATTACACCTGAAGCATTAGCTAAAGCAGGATTTTTTTATCGTAATCGCTCAGATGAAGTTGAGTGTGCTTGGTGTAAGGGTGTTATAGCCCAATGGGAAAAACAAGATAATGCTTTTGAGGAACATCGCCGATTTTTTCCGGATTGTCCGCGAATGCAGCTTGGTCCATTAATAGAGATAGCCAATGAAGGAATACGTGACTTAGGAATTCAACAAATATCGCCTGCTAAAAATCCAAAATATGCTTCTTTGCACTATAGATTGCAAAGTTATTCAAATTGGCCAATACCCGACATACAAAGACCAGAAAATCTTGCTCAAGCAGGTCTTTATTATCAGAAGGTTGATGATCAAGTGAGGTGCTTTCATTGCAACATGGGATTGAGATCCTGGGAAAAAGAAGATGACCCTTGGTTTGAACATGCAAAATGGTAGGTACATCACGTATTTTAGGTATAAGTTTCACTTTAGAGTGTACAAGCATCAGGGAACGTATGTAACGATTGTGGTATTGAAAGCTATATTTTAATATATGTATGTTATTTGATTTTTATTTAAGTGAGTGAAGATAAATATTGAGTGAGTGAGTTTCGATGTAGCAACTTAATGAAAACGACTTAATTACATACAGTCTGTCAAGGAATTGTTTTTACATACATAGTGAAAAAAGTTTTGATTTTGACTTATGATGGAAAATGTTGTTTCCTTTATTATTTTTATTAATTTTTTTTTAAATTAATTTTATCTATGTATATGTAAACTTACGAATAACATCAAAAAAGAAAACCCAGAAAAAATAAGGATGAAAAACAAGATTAAAAACAGAAACACTATCGAAATTTTGCTGTCAAGTAAGTGTTTTTACATCCTAAGATAATATGAAAACACGCTATGGATATGGAATTGTAAGACAATCAGTAATTTGTATGGATTCCAGTGGCATTAATCATTGCTTGCAGACACGCTTTGATTGAATTAACTAATTTTTGCATCCATTCCGTTAGATTTTATTCTATTCCTTCAAAATTACAGCTTTTAATTCATCATAGGAATGTTTTTTCAAGATAGGTTCACAAATTTTCAACTGGATAAATAAGTCAGGACCTGAGCAGGAGTATTCAGTACTTTGCCACAGCTTTAGAAAATCACGTCCTTACCAGAAGAGCCTTATGTTTGGGATCATTATCCTGATAAAACTATCTATCAGTATGAATTCTATATTTATTGACCATGGAAATTAGATGACCAGTTAATATATTCAGGTACTGAATCGCAACCATTCTGTGCACAATGAAACAGATTACTCCAACTCCCTTACTAGATATGGACCTACAAAATATTACAGAAAGTTTTCCAAAATTTACTACTGGAATTATGTTCCGACTGGTCAATTCGCAATTTTTTTAAATTAAATCCCTCGAAGTGCAAACTAATGGTGTTTTATAAACATCCTATGAACATTACTATTATTCTTGGAGACGAATCGTTACAAATTGTTAATCATTATAAGACTCTTGGTACTATTTTAGATGATAAATTGACCTTTGACTTGCAGATTAACTGTGTAATAGCACGCATCTCTTGGACGTTGCAAAAATTGCATAGTATTGCTTATTATTTGCCTCTGTCAATAAAACGTCGTATTGCCTTGTCATTATGCCTGCCATTACTAATATATGTAGGGTAGCCAGATTCTGGAGATCAAAAAAGAGCACATTAAAGAAAAAAAAGAGTACAAATGCCAAGAAAAGAGTACATTTTGTCAAACAAGAAAAAACAAATTTTCATTTTATTTATTTAAAAAAAAAATAAAAAATTATTTAATAAAACATAACAAACTTCAATAAAAATTAAATGAGATCTCAAAAAAAGGTTTTATATTAGCTCATCTGAACATACATACATATGTATATGCTTACAAATATTTATCACTTTTTTGAACAATCTTAACGATTTTATTTCTACCTACATCAGTATTTAAAAAGTTGTAGAATTCAGTACACGTATAATTAAAATTTGTTTTTATTATTAGATCGCTTTCCAGAGTTTGAACAGAAAGCTTATTCCTTTCTTTTCTCCAACTCAATACCATTAAACTAAATATTTTTTCACAGGCAGCATTTGAATGTGGTATTGAAAATATGAAACTGCATATTTTTTCAAAATTTGGGTATATGCCACTGTTAAGAAATTCTTTCCACTTTTCAATAACAGGTTTATCTTTATCTTGTTTTTTTTAAAGGCTTTCAATGAATAAAACTCGTCAAAAAGAAGATACAAATCGACATTTTTGATGGAAAAGAGAGTTAATATATCCTTGAAATCATGAAATGAAATATCGGTATTTAAATGAAATATGCTAAGCTTTTCAAATTTGTTTTTTTCGAAATCAAATCTTTTTCCAATGTAATATATTATAGATGAAAGAACACTGTTGGCTCTTTTTTTGAACAAATTTACTTCTATATCATTATCACATTTGCTGCATACATTTTCGGCTACGAATCCATAGTACTCCTCTATTTGTTGTTGCTTCATTTTTTTTATCATGTTTTTCATTATTTGGAACATGTCAATAATTACTAAACCATCTTGCTCTTCCAATTTTTTTATAGCGCAACAAAGGCCATGCCCTACTTTATGCACAAACCCCAGATATACTTCAGAAATCTCAAGCTCAAAAAATTGCCTCAAAACAAATGGACAATTATTTTGCAAAAGAAAATATGATTTTATTGCCGAAAAATTGTTATACAATCGTTCAATAGCTGGTGTTAACGAAAGAAGGAACATGCCGAATCATTTACTCTATTCCAGATCACAAAATTCAAAAACCTCTCTTAAGTTGGATGTTTTTTTTAGTCGATGAACTAAATTCATTGAAAACTTTTATTACAATGTTGTCAATATCATATTTTAAAAATGTTAATGATTTTTTAAAAGCATTATTAATTACGTGGCATAAGCATCCTACACCGATTATATCGGGATTTTCTTTACAAAGTTCTACCATAATACTCTGATTGCGTCCAAAATTAACACTAGCGTTATCTGCAGAAAAGCTAGTAACGTTAGTCAAACTTAAATCGTTTTTCGTTAAATACAGTTTTAAACAATTTGCAACGTCTTTAGAACTTTCTGATTCTGAATTAAAAAAACTCAAAAGTTTTGTGTTCATACCGGTGTCTTTTGAAAAATATCTTATTACTATTGGAAACATCTTGATATTTCCTTTATTGGAAGCGTCAATGGCAATAGAAAATGGGTGGTCGTTATTCAAGGCGTTGATTACATTTTCAATTGAATATTTAGCCAAAATATTTGTAATAATTTTAGAACATTTTGTTTTCCCACAGGAAATGTTTTTGGCGACATTGGAATCGGAAAATATTGATTGAAAAAGCTTAGCACTGCAATCCGCAGATTGGTAGCTATGTGAGTGCATCACTGTATGATAGCAAAATGCAGCCTCTGCAGCTGCACTTAACGAACATGAATTTTCTGCGCCACAGCTACATTTCGGATATGTTTAGTAGATTTCATGTGTTGTTTAACCTTATTTATTCCTCCGTTTGCAATGGAAAAGGAAATGACACAAACAGAACATTTAGCAATTTGTTCATCTTTAGTTTTAAGTATCCAACTGAACTGACTTTTCCAATTATCATTGAATTTATTTTTTCGGCGTCTTCCAAGTTTTTTAAGTGTTTTATCATTAGTACCAATTTCTGCGATATTAGAATCTGACAAAACTTCACAATCAGATTCACTATCCATTGTGGACATCTAGACATTAACTTTAGATTAATCCAGTTAAACAATTATATCAGAATCTTACCTTAAAAAGCCAAAACGAACGTTAATTCAATATTTGAACTATTTTTATCCATGAATGTATGTACATATACATATACATATGTACATATACATATCTTTATTTGCATTTCAAAGGCTGTTTACTATGTTATTTTGTTTACATATGTAACAGAGTACAAAGTAAAGTGATGACAGCGGCGTTATATTATTCGACTCTGATGTTAAGTGTGTAAAAGCGGTTAAAATAAAAAAAGTAAAAAATAGAGTACAAAAAAGAGCACATTGGTAAAAAAAGAGTACTTTTGCGTGTTCTTTTGCATATTTATATTTTTAGAGCACATTTTTTAAAAAAGAGTACGTGTACTCTTTAAAAGAGTACGTCTGGCATCCCTAAATATATGGAATTGAAGTTTACTCAGGTACATCTCTCATGAATATAAACAGGTTGAAGGTATGCTTTAATAAAGTTATACGTTACATTTATAGACTTCATATTAATGACTATGTTTCACATTATTATGAAGAGCTTTTAGGATGTAGTTTTTATCAGTACGTTCGTTTGAGGCAAATTATATTTTTTTATAAAATTATTAAATATGGTGCAGCAAGTTACTTACGGAATAAATTCAATTTCTCAATATCCAATAGAACACACTCTATGATTTGTCCTATGCATTCTTTCTTGGTAATGGACAGGTCGTTTGGTGTTAATATTGCTTGTTTATGGAATAATATAATACCCTATCAGGGGAGATTTTCTAATATAGTTTCAAGATTTTGATGATTTTGTTTTGTTTAATTTACATTAACTATAGTTATAATATATTATGTTGATGTTTACAATTATTTTGGTAAACTGTTCTTGTTTGTGTGTGAAAACAGCAGAAGAGTCGTGAAATGAAAAAACAATTGTTTTGATTTTATATTCATATATTTTTATTTATTATATATATATTTTTACCTTTTATAATAAAGAGCTGCGTGTGTCTTCTTTAAGTTAAAAAACGAGAAGTGAAAAATTTACAAAAAAAACAATGAATATGGCGAAAACCAAGTTTTGTTGAACCGTTAGCGGTTTTACTCGTTTGAATCCAAAATACTCCCAAAAAATACAAATTTACAAAAGGAGTAGAATTTAGATCCTAACAGAGTCACATTTAATTAGTAAAATTCATAACCAAAGGGTTCAACCTAAACATTGCCGGCCACCTTGCAAATAACACAGTTAAATGCAACATAAAAAGATAAATTTTAATTCGTATTTTTTTTTTATTTTCAAATTCAAAAGTATGGTTTTTACTACAGATCCACCAACTGAACCCAATTAAGGGATGGTTTTGACCAGACCCATGAAGTGATTAAAATGCAATTTGATACGATTATATAGGCGATTGGCCAGATATAACCCACCCAAAAATTGTATATTGGGCCAGTGGACAGCCCGGACACGAATAAATTTTTCCGGTTAAAATTTGTGAGCTCAGTTCCGGACCGAGCACCAGTGCAACCTGGGCTGAGTGGTAGAAAGTTGGATCTGCCAGCTGCATGCCAGGAAAATATTCCAGAACAGTCTCTGCAACGTCCTCTATTGGGGTTTTTATACCCTTAGGTTAGGTTAGGTTTGGAAGGGTTGTGCCAAAACATGGCACATCCACTCGGAGACCTATTGGTCCATTGTGATTCCCTTCAGCTAAACTACAACAAAAACTAACAAAATTTTGGGGAAAAAGAGAGCCTTATTATGCTTCCTACCACCTATCACTCAGCCACCCGATTTCCTTGATGAAGCCGACGACATCCACGATTTTACACCGCGCGATGTCGAAGAGCCCCTCGATAAATCTATTGCCTAGCCATCTAAGTCTGCGGCTTTGTAATACCGGGCAGTGACACACGATGTGCTCAACAGTTTCCAGCTCCTCCTCATCCTCGCACAACCTACAGAAATCTGGTGTGCCAACGACCCAGTTTCTAGCCATTGCCCTAATGGCGCAATGACCCGTGATCAACCCTATCACGGCTCTTAAAACCTTCTTGTCTAGACCTAGAAGTATCTCGGTTTTCGCAGTGTCCAGTCTAGGCCAGATTGACCTCGACACTCTGCAATCCCCCCTTACTTCCCAAGACACATTGATCTTCCTGACTACCCAGTCTGATATCATCCTGTAGTAGTGACTAATCGGTGGCTTAACCGATTCTACCCTAATTGAATTTACCCCTTCCGAGCCCAGTCTCGCAAGTTCGTCAGCAATCTCGTTGCCCTCAACATTACAATGGCCCGGGACCCAACACAATCTAATCCTATACTTGTCCGTTAGTGCGTCGATAGCCTTTTTACAATCAGCAACCAGCCTAGATGTGACCTTGTGTCTTTTCAAGGCTTTAAGCGCCGCCTGGCTATCGACGTACAGCGTGACCTCTTCCCCTTCTACAACATGTCCAGACACCAGCTCTGTGGCTTTTAAAATCGCCAACACCTCTGCCTGGAACACACTACAATCGTCTGGTAGTCTGTAAGACATGCGTGTTCTGGTTCCCAGGATGTGAACACCAGCACCGGTGCCCGTTTCCATTTTTGATCCATCTGTGAACACCGCAACCCCGTCATACAGTTTATCAGACCCCAACCATTCTTCCCTATTTGGAAATACAACCAAGGGGATCCTACTGAAGTCAACCTCGTTGACTATGAAGTCCGTTAGCCCAGGGGTTAACGGAACCGGTCCATTGAGTCCAACCTCAAGAAGAATCTTTGTGTGTCCTATGTTACTCGACTTCACCAACCCTGATTCAAAAAGTCTAAACAAACTTCTCGCCGCCATTCCGACCACAAACCTTTCAATAGGGAATAGGTGCAGAATAATGTCCAGAGCTGCTTGAGGTGTACTTCTCCTAGCACCTGTGATGCCAATAGAAGCACACCTCTGGACCTTGGCAAGAGTTTTCCTATGTGACTCCGTTTTCAAAGCCTCCCACCAAACAGCGCATCCGTACGAAACAATGGGTCGAACAACCGAGGTATAAATCCAGTTTACAACCTTTGGTTGTAGGCCCCAAGTTATCCCTATGGAGTTCCTGCAGGCATAATAGGCATTTAGACCCTTTTTAAGTCTTTCCTGAATGTTCCTGCTCCAGACCAGTTTACTATCCAAATAAACTCCTAGGTATTTAGCCTCGCTAGCTAGTTTCAACTCAACACCATTAACTTTGGGTGGTTTGAAGCCAACCACTTTGTATCTCCTGGTGAAGAGAACTAGTTCAGTTTTATCACCATTGACCCCCAACCCTTTGCTCGAGGCCCAGGATGAGAGCTCCCCAAGTGCAGCCTGCATGACTTCTGTGATAGTGGAGAGAAATTTCCCTTTCACCAATAACACCACGTCATCTGCGTAGGCCACTATTTTCCTTCCCTGTGTATCAAATTGTCGTAAAATGACATTCACCACTAACAGCCATAGTAGTGGGGATAGAACCCCACCCTGCGGCGTACCCCTAGTGACTAATTTTCGCAAACAGCCGCCTCCTAGCTCCGAGTTGATGATCCTACTGCTAAGCATACGGATAATCCACTCCACTATGAAGTCCTGGATGTTAAGATCTACTAGGGATTCCCTAATTGCCTCCAAAGTAACATTGTTGAAGGCACCTTCAATATCTAAGAACGCCGCTAACGTATATTCCTTATCCTGTAAGCCGCGCTCAATATATCTAACCACATTATGAAGCGCACTCTCAACCGATTTACCCTTAAGGTAAGCATGCTGAGCGTCACTAATGACGTGCGGGTCAATTGTGTTCCTTAGGTGCAGATCGATAACACGCTCTAACGTTTTCAACAGAAAAGACGATAGGCTAATCGGTCTGAAATCCTTTGGCTTCGAGTGGCTTACCTTACCAGCCTTGGGTATAAATATTACCCGAACTTCTCTCCACCAATTGGGTATAACACCACTTGCTAAACACGTCCTAAAGATGTCCCTAAACAGCCTCAAGATATGTGACGGGACGTTTTGCATCATGGCAGGAAAAATACCATCCGGGCCAGCAGATTTATAAGGCTCGAAGGTATTAATCGCCCACGCAACCTTGTCCACAGTTACTAAATCCTTGATCGCCACCTCTGATCTCCCTACCAATCTAGGGTACAAATCCCTAACCGAATGATCGACTCGTAGCCCACTACAGCCCGGGAAGTGCGTGTTCATAAGTAGCTCCAGGGTCTCAGAGCTAGATTCGGTCCATGAGCCATCAAGCTTTTGTATATAACCGATTTCCCTGGGGTCCTTGGATAGTATACGTCTAAACCTTGATAACTCGCTGACCGACTCAATGGATTCGCAGTACTTAGTCCACGAGTCCCTTTTCGCCCTCTTAAGAGAACCCTTGTACTTATTGAAGGCTATTCTGTGGCTGTCCCAGTCCTCAATCTTACGCGTGAGTTTTGCCCTGTTGAAGAGCCTTCTAACCGTAGACCTTTGATCCTTTAGATCCTTGGTCCACCAGGAGGGCTGTTCCCTTTTGCCCGGGAAGGTTCTTGGACATGACAGCTCAAAACTCTCCCTAAAGACTTGTGTCACCTTATTCACCACTGCATCCACTTCACTTTGTGACTGCCCACATAAGGAAGTATCAACCAGCTTGGACTCCACATTAACCCTGAATAGATCCCAATTTGTTTTCCTGGGATTTAAATAAGGGTTACACTTTGGTTTACTAAAGTTCAGTTTGAAGGAAATTCTACTATGGTCCGAAAAGGAGCAGTCCGTAGACACCCTCCAATCTATTACTAGATCCCTATTGTTGGTCAAAGTGATATCTATAACTTCCTCCCTAACCCTATTACTAAACGTCGGAATATTACCCTTGTTAGTTATGATAAGGTTATTAGTAGTTATAAAATCAAAAACCAACTCACCCCTGGTGTTGATGTTACTGCTTCCCCATTGACTGTGGTGAGCATTGGCATCACAGCCAAGTACCAGGTTAGCTTTCCGTCTACTGACATACCTGGTTAGCTCCTTTACAAGCATGCCCGGTGGGTTATCGGCCTCATAGGGCATGTAGACCGAGGCTAGAATGAGACTTTGTCCACCTTTAGCCTCTCCACAGACTGCCGTCACATCGCCGCAACTGAAAGAATTAAGAAGTTTTAATTTAAGCACGTTTTTGGCGATGATACAAGTTCTTACCTTGTCCTCTGTACTTGGGACAAACAGGGTGTAGCCTGCCGCCCTCAGTCCGCAGACCCTGTTTTTATTAATCCAGGGCTCCTGGATGAGAGCAACGTCTGCTTGCGACTTCGTGAGGTATAACGTCATTTCGGCTGAGGCTGCTTCACTGTGGTGCAGGTTTAGTTGCACCACTAGCAGACTCCTTGGGTTCATCAGATCTCGGTATCCTAAATCTGACTCGCCCTAAACCGAAAGTGACGATACCCTCCTTCGTCTTTAGAAGTTTTAGAGACTCCTGGTCTACGGCAAACCGGAAGTCCCTACCCATGTTCTCCTTACAAGCCAGTGAGGCTATCAGCTTCCACTGGCTCGTGTTGAGACCTTTATTTTGATTGGCCAATATTGACAGCATGGACTCCACCGGCTTCACAGGGGGTGGAATCCATACCGTCACTATCGGCCTAAGTGGTAGTTCCGAGGCACATATAACCTCCAGCTTCGCCTCTGGACAAAGATCGCCGCATTTGCCAACTGCAGAACTTAGGAATTCAAAAGTCTTCCTGTTTCCGCAATTGACAACTTTGACACCCTTTGACCAGTCAGCGCCCTGAAAGTCCAGGTCCTCCGACCAACCACTAGCTTTCGATATATAATCGAGGAGCCTATCTTCGATCAGCCGCCATAGATCCGTTCCTATCCTGCCATCAGGGTCGGACCGATCAATGACAGCTGCCTGAAGACTACCTTCCTGGCTCGTCGATTTCTTGGCTTTTTTCGAGGTGGAGGCTTGATCGTCCCCAGACCTAATCCGCTTAGCTATCCCCTTATGGGGAGCCCTAGGCGGGCTCGGCTGGGTATTATCACCCCTCCCCTCGAATTTTTTAAAAGGCGCTGGACGCTTAGCCTCAGGAGCTCGTTCCGAAGACTTGAGCCCTTTGGTAAGCGAACCTTTGCCCACCCTACTACTACCGGAAAGGGGTGTACATGCCGATGACGACCCTGCACCCTTACGGGAAACGCTTGGGGCATCATCCACATGCAACACCCTTTCCTTGGGACAGGAGGCGCCTGCCTGTTTCACCCCATCACCTAAACTAGGCAAAACCGGGGCTTCACTGACATTCGTCTCCTGTACAATGGGATAGGATATGCCCAGGAGAGTACGGACTGGTCCGTAAATTCTTTCGAATTTTGCGACACTCTGTCTGTGCTTCCTGAGCAGATGCCTCTCCCTGGCTGTGAACGACGTGGAGTCCCTTTTAGCCATCTTACCTAGATAGTTCAAAGAGGCTCTCGTGCCGCTCATCGCCTTTTCTTCTTTTGTACGGACTTTACCTGGCTGTGATGGAATACCGACTCCCACCACAGCGTCCTGCCGTACGACGCTTTTCGAGCAAGAAGGCCGATCTAAATGAGCCCCCAAGAGACCCCCCTGTGCACTAGGCACCACAGAGGCCGGAGGTTCAGCCTCCAAACTCCGACCCTGAGTTGACACCTTAAAGGTAGTCAACTCCTCGTCGGAGCTCAGAGACAAAACCCCCAACCTCCGGGCAGCTTCTCCCCCCACAGAGGAATCTCTTGACAGTTCCAACAGATCGTCCACTCCCTCGAGTTGCGTCCGAAGCTGTCCCTCCTGTCTCACAATGACCCTGTGTATGTCTGTGAGCGAAAATTCGCCCCCTGACAGTTTGTCCACAGAGTCAGCGTCCGTCTCAATAATTTTTTTAGATTTAGTTTTTGAAGAATTTATATCAATTTTGGTCCCACGAGTATGCACGTAAGGAGAAGGACTATCCATGCAGTGACGGCGTACATGGACTAGGCAAAGAGTTACAACCGGCCCGTGCCCTGGCGCCGGAGGGGAGCTGTTCACGACTAGTCCTCTTTAACCACTAACTAGCCATTCAGATTCTCGGCACTGCTACCACCACCTTAACCTTACAAGTGGTGCCAATTATGGTCCGCGGGCATACACCAAGGTCGTGACAACTGTTATGCGATTGCCGACCGGAAAAGACAATAAACCAGTTGACAGTCGCAAACCTTTGACACGACCCCCCCTATCCGCCACCTGGGGACGCGCTCGATGGAAGAATTGACAACTCCACACGAGAGCCCTTATACCCTTCATTTTTGCAACTTTTGCCGTCAGGGACACTCTTTTCAGAGAATCATATATGGATTGAATGGTTATGCGGCAATAGGACCCCGTGACAGCAATTTTAAGATTTCGAACTAGTGGTTCGCTTATATAACTATTGCTACAGTAGAGGTCTAGTGCCGCACGAACCTGAATCTGCCGATTCCCCAGATGAAGCTTCACCTGCAGTGTTGGCGAAAAGTTCACCACATGGCGCAGTGGTAACGATGTTACACTGGCAATGGGTGAAGGCACAGTATTTACAATTCTATTTTTTCGGCCTTTCTTTAATATTTTCGTGCCCTTTTCTTCAACCTGTTTCGGGGAATGCAGCAGACTGTTATGGTCCCCCTGACACTTGTTACATTTTCGCACGCTTTGGCAGGACTTTAACGTGTGATTGCTGGCCAAGCAACGTGAACAATGGCCCCAAATCAACACGTGACGCAATTTCTTCTCGTGGGCTAGCTGGCGAAAACGAAAGCACGCCCTGAGAGGATGCGTTTTTTTGCAGAAGATGCAGCTGGGTGCACTGGAACCTGCCCTTTTCTTCGCCCGCAAATCATTTTCCGGACCAGAGCTGTCCACCAAGCTGGGGGATGTAGTTGGCGCAGGATCTACAGCTTTTAGTACCGCAACAGGAGGCTCATTTGGATTACAAAGAGTTTTTGGAGCTTGAGGTTCCACTGCCATTAAATTTGTTGTTGACCCTGGAGCGCTGAGTGCCACTGTAGCTGGATCTGCTACCTCCATAGTTTCCTCGTACTCCTCTAGTAAGGCATCTTCAAAAATTGTTGGTAAGGTAGCCATAGTACTAGGAAACAATGAGGATTAATAAATGGTAAATATATATAAGTTAATTGGTCAAAATGACCAGCTTCGTGATTGGTCGTTTCACAACCCCGTTCTCTGTGCGAACGTCCGCGACGCGAACATGATCGTCACTTCCTGGATATGTTTTAATTACGCGACCTAATTTCCAGGAAGTTGGAGATAGTTGTTCATGACGAATAGCAACCAAGTCGTCCACGGCTATGTCTCTTTCGGGAAATTTCCATTTATAGCGTTTATGCAAGTTATGAAGATACTCCTCTTTCCATCGTCGACAGAAATCATGAGAAAATGCCTTCATCTTGCGATAACGATTCACTAAACCTATGGGCGATTCGTATACAGATGGTTCTGGTGGGGCCAATATTGGACCACCTATTAAGAAATGGCCCGGGGTTAGAGCTACGGGCTCATTAGGATTTTCTGACATGGGGCATAAGGGTCGGGAATTCAAGCAAGCCTCTATTCGCGCAAGTATAGTAGAAAGCTCTTCGAATGTATATTTTACTGATTGAGCTTCCTTTCGAAAATGGTGTTTAAAACTTTTAACAGCAGCTTCCCATAGGCCTCCCATATGAGGCGCACCAGCAGGGATAAACCGCCATGAAAGACCCTGAAAGGTAGAACACAGTCGAGCCTGGCTCTCCGCCAAAAACGTTCGGAAATCTCTCAATCTCACGAGAAGCTCCCACGAAATTAGTGCCATTATCGGAAAATATTGTCAATGGTCAACCTTGTCGAGCAATAAACCGATGTAAGGCAGCCAAGAACGCATCTGACGTTAAATCAGTCGTAGCTTCTAAATGGACTGCTTTGGTGGAAAAACAAAAGAAGATGCATACATACGCTTTCGTTATTCGACAGGACCTGCCAGTAAAACTTTTCAAATCAAAAGGACCGGCAAAATCCACTCCAGTAGTGGTAAAAGGCCGGTCTAAAGTAGTGCGTTCTGGAGGTAATGCTGCCATTATCTGACTACACGAGCGTTTTTTATCTAATATGCAACGTTTGCAACGATTTATTATAGTTCGAACTAGGACCTTAAGACGGGGTACCCAATATTCAATACGAATAATTCTCAACATCAACTGATTACCACCATGAATCGAAATTAAATGTACGAATTCTGCTAAAAGAACTATAAAACGACATGAATAGGGCAAAATAATCGGATATTTTTCTGTATAACACAAGGATAGCGATTTTGCTAACCGACCATTTAGTCTCATTACTCCATTAGCATCTAAGAAAGGATTAAGCAATTGTAGTGAGCTTTTTGATGAAATAGGCTCTTTTGATAAGAGAGCTTTATATTCCTCTGCAAAATGAACCTTTTGAGCCAATATTGCTAAGCGTAGCTTGACTTTTATAATCTCATTGCTTGAAATTGAAGTGGTATCAAATGTTTGCTTGCCTTTATGCGACGAATGTGTCATAAAATAGAATCGAAACATGTAGGCTAATACTCTAAGAGCGTGATCAAATTTAGAAAATCGGTCAAGAACATCTTCATAGTCCGAGAAGAAAGATGCGTGTACCTTGACCGCTTTGGCTTCAACATCTGTGTCTAATGGGGAAAGATCCCTTATGCTCTAGTGAGCTTTAGGCTCACGAAGCCAAGTGGGTCCATGCCACCATAGTTCACTTCTTGCCAATTCTGAGGGCGAAAGACCTCTACTGCCTAGGTCCGCTGGATTTTCTTCCGACCTAACATGATACCAATTATGTTTCCCTACATTCTCGTGAATCCTACAAACTCTATTAGCTACAAAGGTTGTCCAGCTATTAGGTGTTTTTCTCAACCAACAAAGAACAATAGTAGAGTCGGTCCAACAATACACCTGTTTATTTGGTATGTCAATTTCATTACTAACAGTTTTTAAAAGTTCAGAAGCTAAAACTACTCCACAAAGTTCTAAACGAGGTAATGAAATAGATTTAATAGGGGCCACTTTAGTTTTGCAGGTGAGTAAGTTTGTGAAAATCTGGTCAAAGGCCTCAATACGGATATACACTGCCCCCGCGTATGCTTTTTCCGAGGCGTCTGAAAAAACATGTAATTCTGGAATCTGAATACTATTTACTTCCGTATAGGAGGCGACAAATCTTTTCCACTCTTGTGCTGTCAAGGGGAGCAAAAAATCATCCCAACCAATGTTATCCAGCCAAATTTTTTGCATAATAATTTTTGCTATAATGATAACCGGGCCTAGCCAACCTACAGGATCAAATAATTTCGCTGAAGACAAAACAGTTCGTAATTGATCCCGAGCCTTCAGAGCAGATAAAACATCGTGAGCCCCGGTTAATACGTCGTCAACGTACATATCCTTGCGCAAAATGTTGGCAGCAAGAGGGTACTCAGCCTCTGAATCTTCTGCTAGCTGTAACAGTGTCCTTATTGCTAGATAAGGAGCACAGTTGACACCGAAAGTAACAGTCTGTAACTCATACGTCTTTACCTCTTCAGTTGTCGAGGATCGAAAAAGTATACGCTGATATGGCGTATGAGCGGGATCAAGACGAATTTGTCTATACATTTGAGTAATATCGCAATTAAAAACATATCTAAATAGCCTCCAACGAAGAATAAGTAGCACTAAATCTGTTTGTAAAGTGGGTCCCACATAAAGGCAATCATTTAGACTACTTCCATTAGAGGTTCTATTTGATGCATTAAATACGACACGCAATTTCGTAGTCTTACTTTCCGGATTAATTACCGGGTGATGAGTTAGGTAGCACGAGAAAAAATAATTAGCTGAATCAGCTACCACAGGTTTCATATGACCCAGAGTCAAATATTCTTTAACCACGTTATCATATAATGCTTTGATAGCTGGTTTCCGCAGAAGTGAGGACTCATTTCTCAAGAATTGGGCCATAACATTCTGTCGAAAAAGACCCAATTTAAGGGAATGAGGAAACTCTGGCTTAAAGGGTAGTGTCACTACATAGCGGCCATCAGAGTCACGTTGGGTTGTTTTCCTATAATTTTCTTCGCAAAATTTGTCAACTGGAGTCAATACTTTTCTTTTAAGAGTTTCTTCAAGCTCCCAAAAGCGAAGCAGATTCCTATTTAAATTATCCTCTGCAGAAACCTCGATAGTGGTCGAATACACTTGAACACGTGACTCAGGAATAGATCCCGTGATAATCCATCCGAAAACAGTATTCTGAGCCACCAGTGTCCCTAAAACATCGCGACGTATTTCGCTCAAAATTAGCTGAGGATATAAATCCGCCCCTAGAAGTATATCAACCGGTCTTGATTGGTAAAAACAAGGGTCAGCTAATTTTAAGTTCGAAAAATTATTGCGCAAACTAGATCCAAGTAAGAAAGAGGGCAAATTGCCTGATATATTGGGTAATATCAGGGCCATGGTTTTCAATAGAATAGACTTGTCTACTGGAGAGCCAATTTTCAAAGCGCAAACCTTTTTAGTAGTAGCAGAAATAGTTTGATTAATACCCGAAACTTTGACATTTGTCGAAAGTGCATGCAGTTTCAAACGGTTTCTTAAATGTTCAGATATAAAAGAAGTCTCTGAAGCTGGGTCAATGAGGGCGCGTGCGGGGTATGTCATACCCTGATGAATTATATTTACCATAGCTGTTCCCAGAAGCACTTTTCTATTCTGAGAGACATGAAAACCCTGTCGAGTAGCATTTTCATTATTATATATGCCAGTCGAAGTAGAAGGTAGGGATGAATTTACATTCGCATTTTGGGCTATATTACCCGAAACTGGAACCGTATTCTCCCTAGCTGAAAATTCCGAACTATTTTCATTACGATGTAGTAACGTATGATGCCTTTTATTACACGTCGTGCAATTAAAGGCACTTTTGCAATTCTTCACTTCATGTTCTCGTGACAGACAATTAACACAACAGTGAAATTTCTTCACCGTTGAAAATCTTTCAGAAATCGAAAGATTTTTGAAACGTTTACAGTTTCTCAAAAAATGTCCCGAAACACGACACAAAACGCAAGAAGATGAAGATGAATTCACAACATGAGCTTTGACCTTCTGTCCAGAAGGTTTGCTAGATTGTTGTGAATCTTTAAGATCACGAACGCATTCTAGAGTCTGAATTCTTTCCGTCAGAAATGTATCAAACTCTTTCCATGTGGATAGTAGTGATTTGTTTCTAACCCCTTGTTCCCATAAACTGACCGTAGACGTAGGCAAACGTTGAATGCACATAAAAATTAGAATTGGATCCCAATTTTCAGTGCACACCTTATATACCGAAAGAGAAGTAAGACAATTATTAATACCACGCTGAAGAGTCTTAAGCCCGGCACTAGATTCCTTATCAACCGAAGGAAGGTTAAATAATAATTTTAATTGGTTATTAACCAACATACGAGGATTCTCATATGCATCTTTAAGATTTTTCCAAGCTACGTCAAACCCTTCATTACTTAACGGACACTTTGACACTAATTCATTCGCTTCACCGGCGGTTTTGCGTATCAAATGACAAAGCCGTTCAACATTACTAAGGCGTGAACTATTAATATATATTGCCGTAAATAAATCCCTAAACGCAGGCCATGCAATATAATCCCCTTCAAATGTTTTGACATCACAAGGAGGCAAGGTCAAATTGTGGTCAGAATTACCTGCATTAGAATTCATTGCCGTAGAACAACTAGCTTTTGGGACCTCTTGGAAATTATGAAGTTTCTCATTAATATTCGCAGAACATTTTAAATAAGCTAAATATGTGGTTTGATACTTAGACGAAGCTACTTAGCATTGCCTTCAAAATAATCTAAGCAACCATCATATGTCAACTTTACGTTTTCCCATAAACTTTTTAATTCTACACTTTGAATATCCAAGGTATATACGGTATGCATTTCGTCACGAAAATTATTAAAATTCGATTCAAATCTAATAAGAGCATCCGATGCTCTTATAAATCTATTTAGTTGTAATTTCGACATTATTTTATTGAATTATTTAAATGAATATGGCAGACAATTTCAGTTAAAAGTGTTTCAATTTACCACTCAAAAATAATTTTTATTAATTAAGATTTATTTAAAAACAGCAAATCTGTATATTAAAAATTAATAAATTAATTGATTAAAAAACCGAATCAATCAAAATTAATAACAACAAGTTTAAAAAATTAAAAACCTTTAAACCGAAAAAAATCACTAAGTTGCGGGTGATTAAATCAAAAGGAAAATTTCGTTGATTAAACGAGTATATATGTGACTAAAAGTACATACATATATAGCTCTACACTTTAATTACTTAGTAATTATTATGCAAATATTCAATTAAATTCACGAACAATCACTAAATAGTTGATTTTATTTAAAAAAAGAACAAAAAAATTTTAATTTTATTATTTATTATTAAGTTACTGCGGTTGATTCACTTTAAAAAGAACAAAAAGGGTTGCAAAACGATCAATCACAATAGGTAAAAATCTATGTAAAACAATTGTAAGTGCATGTACTAATACAAAAACACATACATTCATACACTTTTTCTTCTTTTACACACTTTTTTTTGTTTATTAAAATTAAAATAAAACAAATTACGCACCTTATTTAAAAATAATTAAATTGATGAAGTGGCGTAGTGTAAATTTTAAAAATGGAGTATATATGTACGTGATCCTTGAAGAAGAAAGAAAGTAATTATTCCTTTAATTAAATTCTCAGGATCCGGCTCGAATGGACCAAATGTTTGTGTGTGAAAACAGCAGAAGAGTCGTGAAATGAAAAAACAATTGTTTTGATTTTATGTTCATATATTTTTATTTATTATATATATATATTTTTACCTTTTATAATAAAGAGCTGCGTGTGTCTTCTTTAAGTTAAAAAACGAGAAGTGAAAAATTTACAAAAAAAACAATGAATATGGCAAAAACCAAGTTTTGTTGAACCGTTAGCTGTTTTACTCGTTAGAATCCAAAATACTCCCAAAAAATACAAATTTACAAAAGGAGTAGAATTTAGATCCTAACAGAGTCACATTTAATTAGTAAAATTCATAACCAAAGGGTTCAACCTAAACAGTTCTTGCTATTTTTCCAGATTTTCTTACATAATCCGTCAATAAGTGTGTGCAAACTTTAGATTTTTCTCTATAGATAATAAGGTAGCATTAAATTGTTATAATTAGTATAAGACAAATTTTTGTATCGTAGTCTAGCCAATTAGGCCCTATGGGCTTGCGGCATCTTTTATTGAAATAAATAAATAAATAAAAAAAATATATAAAAACATCCTAGTAGTTTGGAATATATAAAAACATCCATAGGTTTGGAAATATGCGTTACAGCAAGAAACAATCGCCTTTTTTTGTGTTGAATTGTAAGCAATGGTTTCCTTCGAGCTACATTTGATAAATACCCGTTCTACTGAAAGACTTGCCTTAACATTTCGTGGGAAACTGTTATGCTACATTCTTCTCTTAACTAACTTGAAAGTATTCTTGTTTACAAAAAAGGGTTTTTGTCTACCTTATTCCTTAAACCACGTTCTTTTATCCCCAAGATCTTGCGAGGGTGGCCAGTTGATCTAATTTTAGCCTATTTTGATTTTTATTGCGACTTAAAATATTGTAAATAGTTAGCCTTGTTATTGAACACATTTTTAACAACTGTTGCACAGTTTTACCAATCGCGAGATTATAATAAACCATTTGAATCAGATCAGTCCATGTTATTTTAATAGGCATTTTAAATTCTCGTTAATTTTCCGTTTTTAACACGTTTTTTAGGAAATCTAAATACAATTTTCAGTAAAACATATCATTGGTCACTCGACTAACGAAAAAAAATATGGTTGACCAATAAAAATTAACATAAATATAAAAATAACAACAAGTACAAAAATTGTAAAAACAATTCATTGACAACTCAATTTTGGTGTTTCTTTTGTTTTTCTTCCTTTTCTTAATTATAATTGCAGTTTTTTCGATTTTGTTGTTGTAACAGCTCTGCTGCTGTCGGAAGTTCTTTCCTGAAAATATTTAATTTATGTATATTAATTATTGTAAATATGGGTCACATAGGTGGAACTTGAAGCTGGAGAAATTGTGCCACCTCAGTCGGTCTTAGCGCGTAAATCCGTTGGACTGCTAGGACAACTAAATAAATGCACAGTATCACGAGGGGTCTGCGAACAGGATGGACAACAGTTCAAAGTGCCAGGAACCATTCGCTCCCGTTAGCAATTAAGTATACTGCACCATCCTGCTCTTAATTGTACCAGGGTTGATCTTGTTTTCCTGGGTAAGAGTTGTTCATGATCTGAGATTGCAGGGGGATGTTCATTGAGGACTTTATTGGATTTATACCCGTTCATGGTAGTAGTAACCGTCTGTTGATGCAAGAGTTTCTGGGCCGCCACTATGGACATCCGTTCAATGTAGGGTGGAATAACATCACGGATGTCATCGAGATAATGACGAGAGTCCTGTCGGATGTGCCTAGAAGGGGGATCTTGGGAGAGTATCCGATGGTTAGGATGACTTGGCAGGTGACATGCCAGCAAGCATTGCCTGGTCAACAACTTACTGTATTATCTGGCCGGCAGTATCTTGGTCTCCTCATGGAGAAGATCCACATTGGTCATCTTGAAACATCCAGTTGCAATTCTGAGTGCATTATTTTGGGTTTTTTTTGGGTGTCGCTTAGAAAAGTGGTCCATATCGGGGCAGCGTAACTTAAAACGGAGCGGCAAATCCTGCAGAAATTCCACGATGGTGGCCAATAAATTGGAAATCCTGGCACCTGGGTGGTGCAGTAAGCTGGGCAAGATAAATATTGAAGAGTTTTTTTATCTTGCGGTTTTTTATCTTTTGGCCCATAACCTCAACAAACGTTTGTCTGCCACATAGGTAATTAGCAACCCAGCGTTTGAGATAGTTGGGAAGAAGATTGGGTAATGTCATTTATCAGCACAGAGTGATCTACCGTGTCAAATGCTTTGAATAAATCTAAGGCAGCACGGCCTTTGCTAATTGAGGCCATTAGCGATGTGATGTAATGTTATATGTATTTTAAAAATTTTGTTAATTTCCCTGTAGCCCTTGTATTTATATTAAACAGCTGAAAGGGTTCCAGCTCAACTATAGGCGTTCAAAAGAACTGCCGAAATCTTGAAATTTTAAAATTAAAAACAACGGCTTGGTATAGCCAATTTGAGTTCTTAGATCCAAATCTGTTTTATTTGTGGCGCTAAGCCCTTTATATACAAAACATGAAAATAATTCTTAACTGTTCTACAATTGTACAATTATCTATTTCTTTCATTCTTACTTTCTATTCAGTATTATGGAATTTGTGTAGGATCATGTTACCAATACTAATAACCAATCACAAATTAGTGTATTTCAATGTGCATTGAAATACACTCATCTATTGTGATACTCAAATGTGTGTCACTCAATTTCTGTGTGGTCATCAATATTGATAGTTTCATGATGGTGTATGCATTGTGCACTTGTGAAGTACACTACACCCTTACCCTTAAGAGAAAAATTAGGGGAATAATTTTTCTTACTGTATCCATAGTGCTGTTACATAATTTGTTTAATATGCTTATATATAAATTGATATAGGGTTATTTATTCAAAGATAATTGTAATGTTAAGGTAGTAAAATAAATATAAAGTAAAATAAAATATATGTATTGTGATAGTAATAATAATAAATAGTTAATGACGTATTTATGATTTTAAAGTGTGTTATATATATAAATTTTTTGTGTTATCTTATATGTATAATGATACTTATTTTACAATGTGTTGTATGGCTTAAGATTATTGTTATGTAAAGTTTTTTCTTTACCATTGTAATCTATTGTGGTATTTACACCTTCTTTACTTATTATTTTAAATGGTCCTTTGTATGGACTTTGGTTTTTCCTTCTATTTACTACTTTTACTAAAACTAAATCTCCTACTTCTAGATTAAATTTATTTACATATCTGTATTTTGATGTTCTGTTTTCTTTTGTATTAACGATTAATTCTTTTGCTTTATTTAAAGCAAACTGTAATCTGATTTTTAATTCATTTACATAATTGTCATAGTCATAAATTTTATTAGTGTTTTCTAGAGTGTCAGATGGCAAGCATGGCAATTTCCCATAAACAAGTTCAAAGGGTGAATAGCCTGTATCTACATGTGGTGCCGTATTATACGCAAAAGTAAAATGTGGAATCCACTTGTCCCATTCATGATTGTTTGCAGATGTTAACAAAAACTCATTTAGAACTCTATGGTTTCTTTCAATTGATCCTAAAGTTTCATGGTGGTAGGGTGCCGAAAATGTTTGTTTGATGTCTAACAGTAAGCATACGTTTTTCATTAACTCATTCGTAAATTCAGTTCCTCTATCTGACTTAAGTACCTTAAACTGTCCGTATTTTAAAATAAATTGTTCAACTAATGTTTTGGCAGTTGTAAGAGCATCTTTGGTTGACATAGGATGCGCGATAACAAATTTAGTCAGTTCACACTGCATGGTTAGTATGTATCGGTACTCGTTTGAGATCCGAAGGGGTCCTACGGTGTCAATTGAAATCACTTCAAAACTGTTGTTTGGTGTGTTTGTTTGTGTAAGTGGTTCTTTGATATGTTTTGTTTATTTGTTTATATTACATTTGTCGCAATACATTACAAATTTCTTGACCATCTTGTTCATGTTTTTCCATATGTATCTTTGTTTTAGTTTTATGACCGTTTTTCTAATTCCTAAGTGGCCTGCGTGTGTGGTATTATGGAATTCATCAATTAATTTGTATTTTAGAATATCATCTGTTATTCTTTTTGGGGCATTGTATATTAATATTTTTAGTTGAGGACTTTTATCTTTTGTATTTATTTTCTTGTAGGCTTCTTTTAATTCTTCTTTTGTATACTCTTTAAATATTTTATCATTGTTCGGTACCGCTAATTCTTTAATATTTTCTTTCTTCATTTTAGATATCAGTTTCTTCAGTATCGAATCTAGTTTCGCTGATTTATCACTGAATCTTGCTAGCTTATTTTCATTATTACTTATATCCTTGGCATGTGATTTCTTCATGGAACTGGTTCCGAATGAATTTTCGTCACATCCTATGTGCACTATATTTTTTTTTTTATAATTATATCGATATCTTTTATATTTTCAACATTATTAAATTGCAATTGCTTCATATTCTTTATATCATTAATGGAGGTGCATTCCCATATTTGAAGTTGATCAGGCTCCTGAGAAGTACAGTTTTCCAATTTATTTTTATCTGCGCGCGTTTCTTTTATTCTTTTATTTTCTTTGTTCGTACTTTTTGCCTCATTATTTATTCTTAATTTTTCTCTTTTATTTGCCTCGTTGATTTTATTTTTCATCGCCCTCGTTGTTACTAATATTTTCTTTTCTTTTTCATCACTTTCCTGCGGTATCATTTGTTTCAACATCTCTGAATTAACTTCTATTCTAGAGAGTGCATCCGCATTTGTGTTCATCTTTCCTTTTTTGTAAACTATTGTAAAATCATAATCGCTTAAATCTAGTCTTATTCTAGTCATTTTAGATGATGGGTTCTTATGCGAGAATAGTGAGATTAACGGTCTATGGTCCGTTACTACTATGAATTTTCTACCTTACAAATATGGTCTAAAAAAATTTATGCTCCAATGAATCGCTAAGAGCTCTTTTTCAATTACGGGTTTATTTAAATCATGTTTCTGTAATGATTTACTGGCATAAGAGTTTGGTAAATCTTTGCCTATTTCGCCTTGGGACAAAACTGCTCCTAACGCGTAGTTTGAAGCGTCTGTCGTGAGAATGAACGGTTTATCAAAATTTGGATATTGTAGCAATGGTGGATTCATTAGTTTGTCTTTTAGTTTTTCAAAAGCGTTTTGGCACTCGTCTGTCCATAGAAATTTTGTCTTTTTCTTTAGTAATGCGTTTAGATGTTTGGCAATTTCATCAAAATCAGGAATGAATTTTCGGTAATAGTTGCAGAATGCAACGAATCGTCTAACCTCGTCCGCGTTTTTTGGGATTGGATAATTTTTTATTACGTCATATTTTGCTGGGTCTGTCTTTACTCCGTCTTTTGTTATTAAGTGTCCTAGGTAAATTACTTCTGGTCTTAAAAAACAACATTTCTTTGGGTTCAGTTTTAAGTTGTATTTCTGAAGTCTGTCTAATACTTTAATTAAATTTTGGTTATGATGGTCCAAACTACAACCGTATATGATTATATCGTCTACATAGAGAAATGCTTCTGATTCTAATCCTGATAATGCTATTGTAAGCATTCTTCGAAAACTATTTGAAGAAATTGTTAGTCCAAATGGGAGTCTTTTGAATTGATAGTGTCCTTGTGGAGTTGAAAAGGCTGTTAATTGTCTTGAGTCTTTTTCCAATTCAATTTGGTGGAAAGAGCTTGTCATGTCAAGTGTAGAAAACCATTTGGCTCTGCCTAATTTGTCCAAAATATCCTCTAATCTAGTTAGTGGAAATTTGTCATTGATGATTTTATTATTTAGCTTTCTAAAATCCACTACCAGTCTCCATTTTCTTTTGTCTTCAATATTTTTCTTTGGTACTAAAAGGAGTGGTGCATTATATGGGCTAACTGATGGTTCTATTATGTCATCATTAAGCATTGTCTCAACCTGTTCATTTATTACGTCAGTGTGTGCATGTGGTAGTCTATAATTCTTTATGTAAACTGGTGTATTGTCTGAGGTTATGATTTTCTGTTTATAAAAATTGTTTACTGTTAATTTTTCATTCTCTAGTTGAAAAACATTTTGATATTTCCTAAAAATATTTATTAGTGTTTTGTTTGCGTAATCATCTTTTTCATTTAATTTTAGCTCTTTTAGTACGAGTATTTCTTCAGTAGTTTTTGTGTAATATAATATGTCATAGTTTGAAAGTGGGTCAGTTTGTATTTTAAAATTTTTTAAAGTTACTGTATCGGTCGTTGTGTTTAATATTTTTATGTGTGTCATACCATTTTTTGGTGCGATTGAATTGCTTAAAAATATTCCTTCTTGTATTTCATTCTTATATATGACGCAATCTTCTGTTATGTTTAATTTAATGGGTTGAATGATTTCTGTTCTTGGTGGTATTGTTATTTCTGAGGTGTTAATTGATTTTGTTTGCATAGGAATTACAATAGTGTCATTGTTTATAAATAGGGCAATTGTAAATGTTTCATAATCTATCTTGCATAGATGTTTCTTAAAAAAAATCTCTTCCTAATATACCGTCTGTTTCTATTGGAAAGCTTTGTTTTAACAATTGAAATGTGTGTTCGCATGTTTCTTCCGATGCTTTTAACTTAAGTCTAATTGTTCCCATTGATTCTATTTCTTCTGTTGTGATACCTGTTAGTTTACATTTTTCTTCAGGCTTAAATTGTCCGCCTATAAATTCATTACGCATGCGAAAAAGTGATACGTCGGCGCCAGTGTCGATAAGAAAAGTTAAATTTTTGTTTTTATATGTTACATTGATATAATTGGAATTGTTGTCGGAAACTTTGTAAATGTTTAATTTTGGCTCTCCGGGATGACCATGTATCCCTGGACCATCTCGTTTCCCGCATTTTGTATTGTATGTATGTGTTTATTGTTATTATGTTGGTTTGGTTTATAGTTTGAAAATCTGTTGTTTCTATTCTGATTATTATTATTATTGTAATTATCTTGGTATCTGTTGTTTCTATGTGTGGTATATTGATTATTATTGCTATTATTATTTCTGTTGTTGTTGAAATTGTTATTAGTATTTCTAAAGTTGTTGCTAAAATTGTTATTTTTCTTGTTAGTATTGTATGATCTGTTATAATTTTGATTGTTATCATGTCTTGTGTATGTGTTGAATCTAGTGTGGTATTGTTGTTGATACCGTGGTTGTTGTGTTCTAACATGCAATATGGAACTGTTATTTGTTTTTTGTTCATTTTCTAATTCTAATGCTAGTTCGGATGCTTCTTGTAAATTGTTTGGTCTAGCTGCATATATGGTCGATTTAAGATTTTCATTTAAGCCTTTCTTAAATGTGTCTAAAGCTAACTTGTTGTTTAATCTTATTATTACATTTTTTTCTGCTTCTGTAGCACTATTTCCTAATTCTTCAATTCCGAGGCTATTCATATTATCTATTATAGTCATTATTTTTTCTTTGTATGAGCTAATTGACATTTTTCCTTGATATGTTATATTTAGTCTTGTTTGTAATTCTGGAATTGTCTTATTGCTTTTGTATTTTTCTTTCAGTAGTTTTTGTAAATCTTCAAACCTTTCAGGTTTTATATAGGTTCCTATTGCAGTTCTGACGTTAGATGTTATTTTCGCATGGTAAATGTACTGTAATAAGTCAGTTTTTCCACCGTCTGATAAAGTTTTGTTTATGAGCTCACATGTTATTAGGAAACTTTCTAATTCCTGGTAGTTACCAGTGAATAATGGTAATGTCTTTGAAGCTGTTTCTAAACTAAAAGTTGCCATGTTGGTAGTTGTTTGTTGCTCTAGATTAAGGTACAATGGTGTTTCTTCGTGTAGGGAAGTTGGTAATTCTAAAATTATACCTTTTTTCTTTGTTATATAAATTAGTTTATTTCTAATGTCTGTGAAAAATGCGTCTGCCGCTGCTTTGTGTGCTGCTGTTAGTCTATTATAATTTACATTTAATATAATTCTAATTTTATCAAGATTTCTTAATAGAATTTCTATATGTTTTTTTATTGTTTCATCTTTAGTTGGCCTGTCCAAATTTAAACATTTATATGATCTATCAAATTCTTCTTTGAGTATCCTAATTTTTATTAATATATTTTGCCATTCCATTAATCTGTTATTTTGGATTCAAATATATAGATATTTTATTTTAATAATATTTTATTTTAAGTTTTACTTTAAGGATATTTTGTTTTAAGTTTTTTTTTTTTTTTTTTTTATATATCTGCTATAGTATTATTATTATTTCTATGTTTTAATACATAGTTTTTAAAATATTTGTTAATCTTATAAGCTACATATAATATAAGTGCTACTATAATTATTGTTATAATGTATTCCGGTAATATTTGTTTTTCATTCTGTGCGTTACCATTATTGACTATGTTTTCTTGTATCTCCACTTTACTTTGTGGTTTGCCCATTTTGCTTGGTTTATTTCCCCAAATGGGTCCTACCATCTAATTTTCTTTTCTTAATTTCGTTCTTGATTAATTTTTGCGTTTCCTTTGAAGTTGCTAGCATTAGATCCTTGTAAAGGATTGCAACATGCTTTCTCGCTTGGTACTTTTTTCCGGCTATCTTCTTCTTAATTATCTTTTTTATTTCTTGTGGTTGTTGGCATTGGTTTTTCAGCCTTCTTTTATATTCCTCTATGGTAATGGCCTTTGGTCCTGCTTTTGATGGGGTTGGTTTGTATATGGGTGCCGCAAAGTTGCTACTTTCTGCTGCTGGTACGTATTCTTCAACTTGTTTTAGTTCCAGTGCCAATTTCTCCCATTTAGCGAAAGCTTCGTCAATCTCTTTCTTTGATGGCATTGGAAGGTCCACAGGATCAAGAGTCTTGGTTATAGGATTGGAGTATCTGGTCCGTTTGCAGGATCGGAGGATCTGGTCCGTTTGCAGGATCAGAGGATTTGGTCTGTTTGCAGGATCAGAGGATCTGGTCCGTTTGCAGGATCGCCATGTGATGTAATGTTATATGTATTTTAAAAATTTTTTTAATTTCCCTGTAGCCCTTGTATTTATATTAAACAGCTGAAAGGGTTCCAGCTCAACTATAGGCGTTCAAAAGAACTGCCGAAATCTTGAAATTTTAAAATTAAAAACAACGGCTTGGTATAGCCAATTTGAGTTCTTAGATCCAAATCTGTTTTATTTGTGGCGCTAAGCCCTTTATATACAAAACATGAAAATAATTCTTAACTGTTCTACAATTGTACAATTATCTATTTCTTTCATTCTTACTTTCTATTCAGTATTATGGAATTTGTGTAGGATCATGTTACCAATACTAATAACCAATCACAAATTAGTGTATTTCAATGTGCATTGAAATACACTCATCTATTGTGATACTCAAATGTTTGTCACTCAATTTCTGTGTGGTCATCAATATTGATAGTTTCATGATGGTGTATGCATTGTGCACTTGTGAAGTACACTACAAAGCCGTTGTTGTACTATAGGTTTCCCTGAAGCCGTGTTGGTGTGAGGCAAGCGGGAAATGCTCTTTAAGTGTTGGTAACAGTAACGCTTCCAAAACCTTTGCTACAGGTGATAACAGGGTGATTGGGCGGTATGAGTCTCCTATTGTAGCGGGTTTATCTGGTTTTAGAATCGGAATGATACGGGCGACTTTCCAAATCTCTGGAATTACCAATTGGCGCATCGAGAGCTCTAGAAGGCGTGTCATATATTCCAGCGATACTGTACCAAGTTTCTTCAACATAAGCATAGAGATGTCGTCAGTTCCTAGAGCCTTAGAGGGTTTTGCTTTGGAGATAATATTACTTACTTCACTAAGAGTGAAGCAAAACGTCTCAGAATCTCGTTTGAGATTTTTGGTTCTCCTTATTATTGCTTTTTTGGGCCGATTCTGCAGAATAGTGTGTTCTATAAATTGTCTACAGAAGAGTTGTGCGCATTTTTTTGCATCTGTATGCTGGGTATCGTTGAAGCTGCGAGATTATCACTTCTAGTCGAACCAGATAGACTCTTAATGGTAGATCATAACTTTTTTGAGCTTACTGAGCATTGGTTGAGGTGATATAACTATTTATTGCGGCGATGTTCATTAACGAAATTATTTATCTCTGCCGTCAACTCATCAATTCGCTCATTTGCATTTGTACCAAACGAGCTGCATTAGATGGAAAATGTTGTCTAACATTACCAATTCTTCTTGCAGGGATAAAGCACCTTAGCAGCCTTGACAATTGCTTCTCTTAGGATTTTTTTTCTCTTTCTGGCACAGATGGGGTGGGGCTGTTGGCGGAGAGTGTCATCAACAAATTTTGAGAAGCCCTGCCAGTTAGCTTTATTGTAGTTAATAAATGTGCGCTTATCAGGCTCCACGAAGTCGCTCGGTTTCTCTACAGTGACCAAGATGGGGCTGTGGTCAGAATTAAACGCAACTTGAGTTTGCCAGTTAGTGTAAACAAGAAGCGACGAGCAGACAATGGAAACGTCTGGGGAGCTTGAACATCTTCCTGTTATTCTTGTAGAGAAATCTTCATTAATTGCAGCGAAGTCGGATCTATATGGCAGGGCTCCTAGATATTTTTCGGATTCCATCCCCAATTTGAAAAATTTCATCCCCAAAAACATTAATTTTTTTTTCGTAATTTATTTATTCGGGTATGTTCTGTAATCCGAAACCGAGTGAAATTGAAATCGAATAAATTTTTAAAGAAAAATATAACTTAGTTGCGCCTATTATTTTAAAACATTAGCAATCAAGGAAGTTATGTGAATGGTCTTTAATCAAGTGTATAAAAACTAATATCAAAATGTTGTAAGATTTAAAAGTTACGGCAATTTAAAATTGTATGTTATACGGTTGCTTTTGTTTAATGTGAGCTATTCTTCTGATGTTCGGCAAAGAGAAGCAAGATTTTTCCTTCTTAGTAGAGTGTATCCACGGTCGTTGAGGATGTTGCGAGCCAGCGGATTTGGGTGCGTTTCAAGCTTTTTCAGATAAGTTGCTGAATGTTTTACTATTTCTTCAGTGATTAATAAATTTATTTAGATCTTTATGAATGTGCGACTGTTATCATCCTTTAAATCTTATTTTGGCGCCTTTGAATTTTTTCTAAATTTGCCCCATAGTTGAATCCCATAGCACCATATAGGTTTGAGGATCGATTTGTATAATAAAAGTTTACAATCTAAGCTTAAGGTTGAATTTCTGCCAATCAACCAATTAATTTGTACAGCTTTTAGCTTCATCTGTGTCAATTTAGCTTCGATGTGACTTTTCCAGGTTAAGCGACGATCAGATGTATACCAAGGTATTTACCCTCTTGAGTGCTGAGGTATCATTTGGTTATTTATGCGAACAGGGGGGCATGACTCTCTACGCAGCGTGAAAGTTATGTGAGTACATTTATGTTCATTTATTTTAATTCTCTATTTTTTAACCACATCTTCAAGTGATGTACATGTTAGTGTAGGTGTCTGGAAGCTATTTGGGGGCTTTCATGGATACTTGTCGTGTCATATGCAAATGTCGACGTGTGGACTCGGTTACTGGTAGGCATATCAGAAGTGTAAACCAAGTATAAAAGGGGTCCCAATATTCTACCTTGGGGAACTCTGGCTTTAATTAGCTCAGGAGAGCTTAAAAAATCTCCCTCTTTAAGAATAAAAAATGCTTATAGTAGTTATAGGGTAAATTAAGCCTTCATGTCATACTTTGTCAAACGCTTGAGAAACGTGAATAAAGAGCGCAGAACAGTATTTTTCCCTCAAAGGTCTTTTTTATAACGTTTACTAATCTTTTCGTTTGTTCTATAGTGCTGTGCTGTCTCCTAAATCAGATTTGATGATCCTTTTTCGCTCAAAATCGGGTTCAGCTTAGGAATAAAGGATTTCCTCAAACAATTTTGACATATTTGATAGCAGACTGATTAGGTTAGGTTAAGCAGGCAGCTCTAATACAGCTCACTTGGGCCCAAGTATTGGTCCCTTTGTGTAACCTGCAAAAGAGAACAGGAAAAAGAGGGAGAGATGGAAAAGAGAGAGAGAGAGAGAGAAAAGAGAAAAAGCGTTGAAAGAAGACATAAGGTAAAGTCACAGACAGACAGACAGACAGACAAAAAGTATAGAAGTAGATAGAGAAGAGTCAGAAGTATGGGGAGGTAGCCAACGGAGGGCAGGTTGGTCAAGCCAGGTTATTAACGAGATTGTCTATGCCTCGTAAAGTGTAGGTTGGTTAGAAAACCATCCGCTGCTTCTCAGAAAGGAATTAATCCTGCTCGGTTCCAAAATGGAGACACAGGAGAGGCTTGCGAAGCACCTTTGTCCAAGGTATTGGAGGCGTTGGTATTCTAACGCAGGGCAGTGGCAAAGGAGGTGTTCGACAGTTTCCTCCTCTTCCTCATCCTGACAACTTCTACAGAAATCGTTGTAGTGGAGACCCATCCTTCTTGCATGAGTTCCGAATAGGCAATGCCCAGTGATCGTTGATATTAAATCGCGTAGCTGCATTTTTGGTAGCCGAAATAGCAAAGCCGTTTTTTTCTGATCTAGTATAGGCCAGATTGTCCTCGTCGTTTGACAAGTCGACTCATTGGACCATCTTACCTGGGCCAGATCGTATAAGGCTCGATTTATTCGATGCCCACAAGCAGAGAGGGGAATGCCACAATAGACGTCAATGGCGCTATCGTTGAGCAAAGTTCCCTTCTTTGCCAGTTCATCAGCAACACAGTTGCCTACAATAGTCCCATGTCCCCGCACCCATTTAAGGGTGACTGTTGAATTTTCCGCCATCAAATTTAAGGATGTCCGGCATTCCAGGACTAAGTTTGATGTGGTAAACACACCTGCTAAGGACAGAATTGCAGCTTTACTGTCGGTACAAAACCAGATATCCCTGTTGAATATTCTGTGGTACCTTAACCAGTTTGCCGCTCTTTTGATAGCAGATATTTCTGTTTGTAAGACGTTACAGTCATGAAACACATTTTGATTCCAAAATCTTCCATATAAACTCCACCCCCAACCCTATCACCCCTTTTAGAGCCATCCGTGTACACACAGACTGCTCCAGGTGGAGGTGCAGGACCCTCCGTCAAGTCAAAGACAAAGCTTCTTGTGAAGAAGGGTATTGGGGTACCGTAGTCAATAAGACCGGGAATGACGTTCATGATCCCCAGGATACTGGCATGACCCCATGGCCTATGGTTCCATGCATTTGTGACATTCAGTCTAACAGCTGTTTTCATAGCAAGCCCCCTGACCAGTTGGTCTACTGGTAGCCAATTGAGTATGGCAAAGAGTGCCTTAGTCGGTGTTGACCTAATTGCCCCTGTAATGAGGACAGCCATATTTCGTAACACACCTTCTATAATAGATATGTTAGTTCTAGTGTCTAGTGCTTTCCACCAGACAATAACTCCGTAGAGTAATATCGGTTTGATTACCGCTTCAAGAAGCCATTTTACAATCCTTGGATTCATACCCCAAGTTGTGCCAATGGCTTTCCTACATACGTATATTGCCGTAATGGTCTTAGAGGCTCTCGCCTGGATGTTCATTTTCCATGATAATTTACTATCTAAGATTATGCCTAAATATTTCGCGCTCTCAGACAGAGTAAGAGGTATCCCGTTTAAAGTCGGTAACCTGAAAGATGGAATTTGGTATTTCCTAGAGAATAATACAAGTTCGGTTTTGGTTGGATTAACACTCAGCCCGCTCTGTACTCCCCAAGAGCAGATCATTCTAAGTGCCGTCTTCAATCTTTGTGTGATAATGTCTAAATGGATACCAGACACTGCCACCGCCACATCATCTGCGTAGGCGACAGTCTTGAAGTTCAAGGAGTCTAGATCCCTGAGTAGTCTATTTATTGCTACATTCCATAGCAGAGGGGACAAAACACCACCTTGTGGTGTTAACCACACTTTTGGAAATACTCGCCGCGCCAAAAGTAGATGTTATTGTCCTGACGCTCAGCAAGTTTTCTACAAATCTAATGATTGATTGATGAATCCCCAATTCTCTAAGCGATTGAGTTATTGCTATCGAATCAATATTATTAAAGGCACCTTCAATATCCATGAAGGCCACCATAGTATAGTTTTTGTGCTCTAGTGACTTCTCTATATGTCCCACAAGCGAATGAAGCGCAGTCTCAACAGATTTGCCTTTTGTGTATGCATGTTGAGATGGCGAAATGAGATTCTTATCGATAGTCATCCTAATGTGAATGTCAATAAGTCTCTCGAGCGTTTTGAGCAAGAAAGATGTCAGACTGATGGGTCTAAAGTCTTTTGCTTTCGCATGAGATGATTTCCCTCCTTTGGGGATAAATATCACATTGCACTTGGTCCATTGATGTGGAATATATGACCATGTGAGGCAGGCTTGATATATATATCTATTAGCCAGGGAGTTACCAGATCTAAATTGTTTTGTAGATCGGCGGGAATGATACCATCCGGTCCTGTAGATTTATAAGGACGGAAGCTTTTGATCGCCCAGTGTAGCTTATCCACATCGATGATTGCGGAGGTCGTTGTACTGCACATCTGTGTAGGATTCTGTCGCGAATCCATAGGTGATCGACACCCAGGAAAATGAGTGTCCAACAGGACTTCCAGTGACTCATGTGCACTAGTTGTCCAAGTTCCGTCTAATTTCTGAATATATCCAGGAATTGGCGGTTGTTTGGCAAGTACTTTACGCAGTCTGCTAGTCACGGAAAAACTCTCAATGCTGCCGCAGAAGTCTTTCCAAGATTTGCGTTCCTAACCTGATTCTGAAATTTGTTAACAGATGATTTGTAGAGTGACCAGTTACCTGTCCTCTTTGCTTCATTGAATAATTGCCGACAAGTCTTACGAGATTCGGTGGTCTACGAGTTGAACGATGAATCGACGGTTTACAGGACCTCCCCGTTGCCTCTTTAAAAGCATTGGTGAGTCTATTCACCGCCCCATCCATACCTGTATTGTCCCTAATATTCATGGGATTAGCAAGTGCGATTGTGAGGAGCATATTCTGCTTTCCCCAATCCGTACGTCGCCTATTTATATATATTGTAGTATTATCTCTGTTTTTAGCAATTGAAAAGATAAGATAACGATGGTCGGAGAAGGAGCAGTCATTGGAGACTCTCCAGTTCTGGTATCAGGTATCAGAGCTACCCCAGATGTGATGATGCGCATTTGCGTCGGCACCCACTATTATGGGGATACTTTTTGCCTTCGCCGCTCTGGCCATCTTTTGGACCAAACTACTGGGTGGAGGGTCCTGGTCTTGTGGCATGTAGCAGACTGATTGGTCTTTATGAATCGACCTTTGTGTGATCTTTCCCTGGTTTAGGTATCATAGTTATTACGGAGACCTTCCAGGCTCTAGGAAAGGTCTCGAGGCGTAAAATGGCATTAAAAATGTAGAGTATTATTCTAACTGCTACTTGTGGAAGTTCTTTAATCATCTTGTTGCTTATTTTGTCAAAACCATACGCTTTCTTAGGTTAAATCTTAGTGGTGAAATTGCTTCACAGACGATGGGTGTTAGCTCAGTAATATCAATAGATTTATTCGGAGTAAATACATTTTTTAGATGAGTAACAAATAGATTACCTATTTCGGTTTCCTTTCTTGCCCAGTCACCATACGGGGTACGCAAAGGAGACTTACGTATAACAGGTCGTTTAAGATTTTTTGTTGCACGCCATAATGAGTAATCTGATTGTGCAGTTGCGTCGAGATATTTTATGTAATTTTTCAGAGATCCTACTCTTCGAGATTCTAGTAGCAGTCTTAGTCGTTTTGTAATTTCTTTTAATTTATCCTTTAATTGAGGAGATCTGTGTTTTTGCCACTCTCTACGAATTCTCTTTTTTCCAGTCAAAAGGCTGTCGACGTCTACAGAAAAAAATTTATTGTAACGATTTTCTGGACGGGTATGCGTAGCATGGTGGGCAGCTATTTGGAGATTATTATTAAAATCAGTTAGGTATTGCTCTACGTCCTCTGACGTTCTTAGTGGAATTTTTCCTGAAAATGAGTACTCAGGTACTTTCTATATTTCAATTGTCTTCACTAACAATCTGGACGGAGATACTATTTCTTGGGAGTTCCATATAGTAACAATTTTGGGAGAATGATCTGAGGAAAACTCTAGAGATGCTTCAATTGCAATAATTTATCTTGAAGAGCCCTTTGTTGATCCAAAATCAATAACATCAGGTATTTTTGCTGGTCTGTAGGCCAGTCTGTAGGTTGCCCACTAGAAACCACGTTTAGCCCATTTTTGAGATTGTGTCAAACAAACTACGTTCACTTCACCTGTTTTATAACTCTTTTAAATATGGTTATTCCTCGTATATTCTACGTAAATTTGAATTCATTCATTCAAACAGAAATATTTTATTTGACTCTTTTAATAGTTGTATCTATGAATTTTCATTTCATATTCGAGTGAATCGTATTTGGAACAATCTACCAATACATCTTAGATCATTCTCTGCATCATTTAATGTGTTCAAGAAAAAATTGCTTCTATATTTTAACACTATTAGTACGTAATTGTTTTTGATTTTGAATAGTAGATATTTTGGTTCCTTCCTCGTGGTTCCGGATGACGATTGTGTCGGACGGTTGAGTGGTTTGCATGTATATTGTTTTATATTGTTTTATAATAATTTATCTTGAAGAGCCCTTTGTTGATCCAAAATCAATAACATCAGGTATTTTTGCTGGTCTGTAGGCCAGTCTGTAGGTTGCCCACTAGAAACCACGTTTAGCCCATTTTTGAGATTGTGTCAAACAAACTACGTTCACTTCACCTGTTTTATAACTCTTTTAAATATGGTTATTCCTCGTATATTGTACGTAAATTTGAATTCATTCATTCAAACAGAAATATTTTATTTGACTCTTTTAATAGTTGTATCTATGAATTTTCATTTCATATTCGAGTGAATCGTATTTGGAACAATCTACCAATACATCTTAGATCATTCTCTGCATCATTTAATGTGTTCAAGAAAAAATTGCTTCTATATTTTAACACTATTAGTACGTAATTGTTTTTGATTTTGAATAGTAGATATTTTGGTTCCTTCCTCGTGGTTCCGGATGACGATTGTGTCGGACGGTTGAGTGGTTTGCATGTATATTGTTTTTATATCATAAACAGGATACATGTAGATCGCTCGATCGTCTTACGCATTCGTTGTCTGGAGCCGTTGGGTGTGAATTGTAATGTTTGTTGTTCTGAATCAAAATTTATTAATAATAACAAATCAAAAATATATGTATATTCATCGTCAGTTTAACTCAATTTTAGTTGTGTTTTTATTGAAAAAAGTGTATCATGACGTTAGGGCTCATATTCTCAATAATTATATAATTTTCAATTTATTTTATGTATTTCTTTTTTATTATTTATTTTTTGTTATTATTACATTTGTAATGTTACTTTTATATTGTTATCTTCTTAAATCTGTCTATCAAGCAATCCATTAATTGGGAATATATTGATTAAATAAAGTAAATAAATAAATAAAATCCGACCTTTCGGAGTAATAAGTCGCGACCGCCAGAAGGTATGTTTTGCACCTATGCTGTTAACGGGCGGGATATATACATTGGTGATTTCAATATCAATATCTCCAGTATTTATTGAAATGCTCATAACTTCTAGGAACAGGTCGGGTATAGGTGAGATTGGGGGCGCAAGCAGCTTATAGCTGACATTACGATGAATAATTAACGCAAGCCCTCCACCGTGGTCTTTATCTCTATCTTTCCGAATAATATTATAGTTCCCAGAAGTTGAGAGTGAATAATCACTGCTCAGTTTTGTTTCTTGTATGGCGGCTATGGGTATTTTATGATCATGCATATATTTTGTTTACTCCACAATCTTGTTTCTCAGACCATTATATTTTAATTGCATAATCTGAAAAGATTGATCGGTCAGGGTGTTGAGTAGGGCACTGAGAGATAGTTGCCTGGGGTACTGGTTGTTGTAGCTGTGGTGTAGTCGGTACAACCTGCGGAGTACTGCTATTCTATTCTATTTTGTTGTTGTTGTAACAGCTCTGCTGTTGTCGGAATTTCTTTCCTGAAAGGATTTAAGGTGTATATATTAATTATTGTAAAAATGTCACGTGGATGGAACTTGGAGCTGGAGAAATTGCGCAACTTCAATCGGTCTTAACCATAGGTCTATGGGGCGCAGATCTGTAGGCCTATTGGGACATTGAAATATATGCACCGTGTCATGGGGGCTTTGAAGACAGGCTGGGCAACGATTTAAAGTTCCGGGAACTATACGCTCGCGGTAGCAGTTAAGAATACTGCACCATCCGGCCCTTAATTGTGCTAAGGTGGTTCTTGTTTGCCTGGGAAGAAGCCTTTCATTTTCTGCAATCGCTGGGGGACCCTATTACATTAAGGACCCTATTACATCTATAGCCATTCATCGCTTCTAAAACCGCCTGTTGATGTAATAGTTTTTGGGCGTCTGCCATGACCACACGATCTATAAAAGATGAAATAATATCTCGAATGTCATTGCGATATAGACGAAAGTCCTGCCGGATGTGACGGGGAGATGGATCTTCATGATTAGGCTGGGAGGGCAGGTGCCAAGCCACCAGGTATTGCTTTGTCAGTAGCACATTGTGCTGCCTGACCGGTAGTATCCTGGTCTCCTCATGAAGATGATCTATGTTTGTCATTCTGACACATCCGGTAGCGATTCTAAGTGCATTATTTTGTGTAGTTTGTAAAACTCGCCATTTAGTGTCGCTGCGGAACGAGGTCCAAATAGAGAGCGACCAATTGCCTTGAAAGTTGTTATTATGGTCTCTTTAGTCATTCCCCAAGAGGTACCTGCAAGAGCTTTTAGGACTTTGTTCCGACATTTCACTTTCTGGTTGATGTAAGTGGCGTGTGAAGCGAAGTGTCGAAGACCACGCCTAAAATTTTTGGGTTTTGCACTTTAGAGACGTTTGTCCTAAAATCTAGTGCTCTCCACCAGACAGTTGCACCATAAAATAATATTGGTTTGATTACTGCTTCAAGCAGCCAATTTACATTCCTTGGGCTCATCCCCTAGGTCGTGCCAATGGCTTTCTTACATACATATATTGCCGTCATAGCTTTGGACGCTCTAGCCTGAACATTCATTTTCCAGGAGAGTTTACTATCTAATATTATGCCTAGATATTTCGCGCTATCAGATAGATTTAGTGTTACCCCATTTAATATAGGTATCTTGGTGATTTTAGCCAAGCCGAATGAGGATGATATTTCCCTATAACCTAACAGATTTGTTATGAACCTGATGATTGAATGGTCAAGCCCAACCTCCGTGAGAGATTGAGTTATTGCCAGCGGATTAATATTATTAAATGCTCCTTCAATATCCATGAAGGCCACCATAGTATATTTTTTATGCTCCAAGGACTTCTCTATGTAGCCCACGAGCGAGTGCAGCGCCGTCTCAACAGATTTGCCCTTTGTGTAGGCATGTTGGGACGGGGAAAGGAGATTCTTATCGATTGTCAACCTTATGATTGTTCTCACAGCATCTTCAATATGCTTAGTGTCCCTAATTTCGTAGGGATGCGTAATTACGTTCGTTGGAAACACGTTTTGTTCCTCCCAATTCGTTCTGCGTCTATTTTTATAGACTGTGGTCGAAACCTTCTTCCTACTAATAGAGAAGACCAGGTAACGGTGGTCGGAGAAGGAGCAGTCATCTGAGACTTTCCAATTGTCGATTAAAAGTGCATGATGTGTGCTAACTAGCGTGATGTCCAAAACCTGCCTGTTTGATACAACAAAGGTAGGTTCGGAACCCCTATTCGCAATTTCTAGATTGTTTTTAAGTATAAAATCAAAGATACACTCACCTCTGTAGTTTGTGTCGGAGCTACCCCAGATTTGGTGATGCGCATTTGCGTCAGCGCCCATTATTAAAGGAACGCCTTTCGCCTTTGCTGCTCTGGCCATTTTGCTAACCAAAAGAGTATAGGTGACAGTACACCTCCTTGTGGCACACCCATTTTAATCTTGTGATTCTTCTGGCCTCTGAACTCAACAAACGCTTGTCTGCCACTTAAATAGTTGGCAACCCAGCGTTTGTCATCATTGGGAAGTGTAGAATTCGAGATGTCATTAATCAGCAAAGAGTGGTCAACCGTGTTAAAAGCCTTAGATAAGTCTAAGGCTGCCACAATTGTGCGTTCACACGGTCTCTGCTGATTGAGGCCATTTGCGATCTGGTTAGCTATCAAATTCAAAGCTGTCGTGGTACTATAAGATTCCCTGAAGCCGTGTTGGTGAGAGGCAAGCGAAAAATGCTCCTTCAGGGTTGGCAATAGTAAAGCTTCTAAAGCCTTTCCTACGGGTGATAAAAGGGAGATAGGGCGGTATGATTTTCCTTTTGTAGCGGGCTTATCAGGTTTTAGGAGGGGAATTATCCGAGCAACCTTTCATATATTTGGAATCACGAGCTGATGAATCGAGAGTTCTAGAAGGCGTACTAGATATTCGATACTATGCCAAGTTTCTTTAACTTTAACATAGAGATGCCGTCAGGACCAAGAGCTTTAGAGGGTTTCGCTTTGGAGATTATATATTTCACTTCATCGAGCGTGAAGGAAATGGGTTCAGAATCCCGTTGAAGATTCTTGTTTCTCCGAATTACAGCTCTTTTGGACCGATTCTGCGAGGTGGGATGATCGACAAATTGTCGGCAGAGTAGTTTAGCGCATTTCTTTGCATCTGTATATTGAATGTAATCGAATCCTATAGCTGCGAGATTTTTATTGCAGTTTGTGCCAGATAGATTTTTAATAGTAGACCAAAGCTTTTTCGAGCTATCTGTGCATTGGTTTAGGTGTTCTAACCCCTTGTTGCGACGATGTTCATTAACGAGTTTGTTAATTTCTGCCGTCAACAGCTCAATTCGCTCATATGCTGGATTGCAAGCGCGCAAATGATCGCGTTCTTGGGTTAAACGCGCTGCATTGGTGGGGAAATTTGGTCTAATATTGGGTATTCTGCCTGCAGGAATAAAGCGCCGTGCTGCCCTGAGAATAGTTTGCCTGAAAACTTTATCTCCCTTCCTGGCACAGGTAGGGTGGGGTAATTGACGAAGGGAGTCATCAATATATTACGAGAACCCCTGCCAGTCGTCTTTATTATAATTAATAAATGTGCGCTTGTCAGGCTCAACGAAGTCATTGGGTTTCTCAACAGTGACCACAATGGGAATGTGGTCTGAGTTAAATGCAATTTGGGTTTGCCAGCTGGTGTAGGCAGGTAGTGATGAGCAGACAATGGATATGTCTGGAGAGCTTACACATCTTGCAGTTACTCTTGTTGGGAAATCTTCGTTTATTGAGGCAAAATCTGATTCGTCTATCTGTTCTGCAAAGAGTCCACCGCGGGGATCTTCAGGTAATTGGGAATACCAACTCTCATGATGAGCATTGAAATCACCAAGTATTATTCTATTATTACCCTGCAAGAGATGGTATATGCTTGGGTGATAATTAGCTCCTATGCTGTTGACGGGCGGGATATAAACATTGATGATTTCAATTGCAGTATTTTCGGTATCTACTGAGATGCTCATAACCTCTAGGAAGGGGTCAGGTATGGGGAGGGTTGGGGGTGGCTGTCAATTTATAACTGACATTTCGTTCTATAATGAACGCAAGTCCCCCACCATGTGCTCTATCCCTATCTCTTCTGACAATATTGTAATTCCCTGAGGCCGAGAGTGAACAATCATTGGTCAGCTTTGTTTTTTGTATGGCAATAGGTATGTTGTTGTCGTGCATATATTTTGTGATCTCCACAATTTTGTTTCTCAAACCATTACAATTTAATTGCATGATTTGAAAAGATCTGCCGGGACCAGTATTGGTGTATTCACCTGAGGTGGAGTTGTATGTGTTAATACGGGTTGCTGTAATTGAGGAGTGTTCTGTACATTTGGCGTTCTGGGTGTTGATTGCGCCGTTGAGTTAAGGGTAATGCTGGCCGTAAGAGTAGCATTTGCACAGCAAGAGGCTAGGAAACTAGCACTCCAATCCCTATGAAAGCGTAAATCTGTACACCGCATCATATGACACCATCTTTTACAACCATTGCACTGAACTGATGTAACATTCCTCCTAATTATTGTGTTACAAATAGAACAATGCATTCTACTGTGTCTCACAGGTGGGGATGAGACGGGGTTCTGCTGGGGAGCAGTGGAAGGAGCAGTGCTGGAGTTAGTTGGTTGATTGCTACAACAACTCGCCACAAAGCTTTGGGACCAATCGCGGTGGCTGGTGAGACCTGAGCACCTTTTCAACTGACACCAGTTTTTACAAACTGAGCATTTGGCCGATGTTATGTTGTGCGTTATTTTGTTGTGACACACTGAACAAAACCAGATCTGTGGACCTCGGTTTTACTCAATGCCAGCTATAATTAATAGTATCTTGAGCAAAATAGCTGGCATATTTTGCTCACCTGAGGAAAAAACTTTCGGTTGGTACAGCTGTTGCTGAGTTGACAATCATTGGCCGAGTGATTCTCAGGTCGTTCCGGAGCGAAGATCCAATTGTCGTGGGAACGATTCTATTTTGTTGTTGTTGTTTGTTAGTTAAAAATAAAATGGAATTAGTAAAAAACAATAATTTAAACATTAAAAAAGACACTGCCCTTATGATTAAAGCCAAAGACAAATCATTTTTCATTATGTAAAAAAGAAATGCTTGACAGACTGTATTTATAAATAGGTTTTAGTATTTGTGACATAGCTATTTGCTAAAGATGTTTTCGTATTGGGGACAAATCTGTAAATATCTTTTCGTATTTGTGACATTATTTATTTTTATTTTGAAAATATATTTTACAAAGTTATTTTATAAAATATAAAAAGAGGCGCGGGTAAATAGACCATAAGCGCTCGAAAAAGTTAAAAAACAAATATACATACTTATGTATATACATTGATTAAATATATAAAGTAAATTATAGGTTAGGTTAAGCAGGCAGCTTCAATACAGCTCACTTTGGTTCAAGTATTGTTCCCTATGTATTACCTGCAAAAGAGTAGGGAAAAAAGATAAAAAAGGAAAGGGAGAGATAGAAAAGAGAGAAAGCGTTGAGAGAAACATAGGGCAAAAACACAGACAGTTTCAGGCAGCAGATAAAGATCAGAAAGTGTAGCCACGGAGGGCAGATTGGTCGAGCCAGGTTGTCGACGAAAGTAACTTTTTTTATTTATTTATTTATTTATTTAGCTATTGCTATTCTAAATACAATTCAATAACAAAATCTATGAATTTGAATTTTTTTAAAACATTATAATTTTGTTTTCACATAATCAATTTTTCTTTTAAATATAAAAATATTGTTTTCATGTTTTATTTTTAATGGTATATCATTATATAAAGGGTGTTTTTTATAGAGGTATAGAACTTTAAGTTGCAATAAAACAACGATTGATTATTCGTTTGACATAAATTTTATTTATCCGAAAGATAATCTTGTGGCATTACATTTTAAATATGATTTCTGACATATGAACCGCCACGGCTGGCGCGGATGTAGACCAATCTGGACGTCCAATTTTCGATGACTTTTTCCAACATTTGTGGCGGTATATCGGCAACAACACGGCGAATGTTGTCTTCCAAATGGTCCAACGTTTGTGGCTTATCCGCATAGACCAATGACTTTACATAGCCCCACAGAAAGTAGTCTAGCGGTTTTAAATCACAAGATCTTGGAGGCCAATTCACAGGTCCAAAACGTGAAATTAGGCGGTCACCAAACGTGTCTTTCAATCAATCTATTGTGGCACGAGCTGTGTGACATGTTGCGCAGTCTTGTTGAAACCACATCTCCTGGACATCATGGTTGTTCAATTCAGGAATGAAAAAGTTAGTAATCATGGCTCTATACCGATCACCATTGACTGTAACGTTCTGGCCACGATCGTTTTTGAAAAAGTACGGACCAATGATTCCACCAGCCCATAAAGCGCACCAGTCAGTTTTTCTGGGTGTAACGGTGTTTCGACATACACTTGAGGATTACCTTCACTCCAAATGCGGCAGTTTTGTTTGTTGACGTAGCCATTCAACCAGAAGTGCGCTTCATCGCTAAACAAAATTCGCTTATGAAAATTGGGAACAACGGTAATCTCGTTTTGGGCCCATTCGACGAATCTACGCCTTACTGTTCAGGCGTGAGTCTATTCATGATGAATTGCCTAACCAAACTGAGAGTGACAGCTGTTAAATCGGTCGCCATCTTGAAAAGTAATGCCAACTTAAAGTTCTATACCTCTATAAAAAACACCATTGTAAAATAATAAATTTTGAAAATGATTTGTTCTGCTAAAGTTTAGTCTAAAATCTCCCATATTACGAAAATTGTAGGGTTAAACTTCCGCAACGTAGACAAACTGTTTCTTCGCGTAATTCGGCAGCATTTCATTTTTCATTTTAAATATAAACATTAATACATTCATTATTAACCTTTGATTTACGGAAAGCCATTGTAATGTTTGTAACATATCTCTTCGGTGAGTTAATCTATCACATTGTAGAATGCACCTCATACCTCAATTCTGCAGCTTTTGGAATCTTTTCTTCATCTGTTGATTTCCTAGAAACATCAATGTTGAAAAATACTCAAAATGAGGTTTAACCGTTGTGTTATATATTCTAACGGCTGTATAAATTGAAATCTTATTACGTATTCTCCGGAAAAAAGCTATTTTCTTTGAAATCTTTCTGCAAACGTAGTCATAGTGTAAATCATACTTTAAATTTTTATTAATTACTATGCCAAGATACTTTATTTCATCGACTTGTTCAATAAAAACAGCATCAATAAATATTGTGTTATTTGTTGTTCCATTAATTACCATTGCCTTTGTTTTATCTGTCTTAAGCTTCAATTTGTTAATTTTAAGGTACTTCTCAACTGCTATCAACTCAATGTTTAAAATTCGCACACATTCTTCAATTGATTTACCGCTTACATAAATTAGTGTATCATCCGCGAACATACAAACTTTTTTTTGTGTTTTGATTTATTTGGCTAACTGTCAGTAGTTATATTGCCAGGTTATTACTCCAAAGTGTTTATACTGTAATGTTTTCTGTTAGTTTTGGCTGATTACGTGACGTAGGGATTTTAATAAACTTTATTGTCATGTTGACTTTTGTGTTAATTGTAATGTTATAAAACGTAATATTTTATTGTATCTAAATAATTAAATTTTGTCATTAATTCATATTTTAAGTGTTAAATAGTCTGTAAGAATAGTAAATTCATAGACTTAATTAAATTAAATAAATAAAAAATAAATAAATAAGTAGTTAAACGATAGATGTGGTATGTATAAAATTTAAAGCGAAAGCTTGTTTAACAATTTATAAATGTTGTAAAATCAAACGATAAAAGGAAAAGAGAGATTTTGAGAGTTTTTCATTGATAAACTTCATTAGTTCTTTTCAATGAATTATGAATTTTGATTTGCATAAATTTATTATATTATCGAATTTTTTGAATAAATTGTTTTTCTTGTGAATTTTTTAAATTTTTTGCATATGAAAATCAAATGTTGTGCAGATTCTTCCATTTGACATTAAGTACATTTGTCCTGTGTTATTGCTCCTATCTTTTTGAGATATACTTTGTCATAAGTGTGGCCAGTCATTAGTCTATTTATAGTTTTAATATCCTTTGGCTTCAGTTTAAAACATTTCTACCAAGGTTGCAATGGTATTGTTGGGAAAATTTCGGCAAACTGTTTTGCTTTTGTTTTGAAATCTCCTCAAGATCTTTATTCCAATCTATCTTGATTTGTGAATTTATCATGCACAAGGTATCTTTTGGTGTAAAACTTGGATTTAACAAGGCACCCACTTCTACCGCAAGTTTTGTCATTTGGTCAACCTGCTCGTTAAACCATTCACAAGTATGGCTAGGTGTTCATATTATATGGCATTTATCAATTACTGGCAGAATAAATAAATTGCTTATGTCAGCTACACAATAGTCGTCAGTTTCATTTCTTACATGACCTTTGCATGCAGACATGCTGTATGTGAAAATAGCTACTTTTTCAACATTTGATTCTATTGCAATTTCCAGTGCTTTTTTTATGCCCCATAATCCAGCAAACATGCTAGAGCATTTAAAATTAATAATGAAGTAGAATTTTTCGTTTGTAGACACATTTAACACCGCAACACCAGCCGCATTTGCAGACAGGGATGCATCCGTTAAACCATACACCAGTATGGGTAGGTGTCCATATTATATGACATTTATCAATTACTGACAGACTAAATAAATTGTGTATATCAGCTATACAATAGTCGTCAGTTTCATTTCTTACCAGACCTTTGCATGCAGACATGCTGTCCGTGAAAATACCTACTTTTTCAACATTTGATTCTATTGCAATTTCCAGTGCTTTTTTATGCCCCATAATTCAGCAAACATGTTAGAGCATTTAAAATTAATACTGAAGTAGAATTTTTCGTTTGTCGACACATTTAACACCGCAACACCAGCAGCATTTGCAGACAGTGATGCATCCGTTGCAAAGACACAATATTCATCTTGTTTATATTCCTGAAGTTCTCAGTAATACATCCTTTTTAGGCTTCATTTGACACATTTCCTTTTTTGTCATCTAACATGTTGTACTTTAGGTTAAAATTTTTATTTTTTTTGAAGGACGTTTTTTCATTGAGATTGTCAAATAGGCTTTTAAATTTGTGGTATACCAGGCTGTGAGATACCCTTCGTTCTCGTGGTGGTAGTTCATTGGCCATGGCGTAAAGTGCTTGTGGTGGTGTTGAAGGAGTTAATCCTAGACATCTACGAAGTATTGAGTTCTGAAAAGCTGTAATTGTTTTGTTAACATTGATCGGTGTTGGCCTAGCATATTCAATTTTTGATCTAACCAAACTTTTATATATATTGTTTAAGTACAAATTTGGTATTTTTTGTCGTTTCACGAAATTTCTTTAAGTGTTTATTTGTTACTTTTTTATCATCCGTGTTGTAAAACCTTTTTCTGTTTTCAACGAGTAAACCGCTAACGGTACTTAAATGTTGTTTGTCACTTGCTAAATAAAGTAAGTTTTATAACTATAAACGTTTGATATAGTTCGTCGATTATAAGGTAATTTCTTTAAATAAAGAAAGAGCATTCGTTCTCGCCTTACAATATTTACTTAATTAATTCTTGTGCTTTATTTTTATTTTAAAATCGGATATACGGCGAAACATTGGTTCTAACGAGCCGGATTAATACATAAGAATTTAATTCATCCACTGGGGAATCCATTGAATATTTTGCAGTCACCTTTACGGGGAATCAACTTTCATTTACAAATTTAATAAAACTCATCAAATTAATAAATAAATAAAAATAAAAATAAGGTTGGTAGTTGATTTTAAAGTGAGTGTTTAAAACTTAAATTAAAGAAATTTCATGAACATAATAGTTATACATATACAAACGTGCATGTATGTGTGCCTTTACATTAAACAACAATATTCGAAATTTCGAATATTCCAAATACAATTTATTAATATTTTATATTTGTTTATCTCGGTGTATAAAAAGAGTTTCTCGATAAATTAATTATTTAATTATTTTATTTTTCGTTGTTTATTAATTTGATTGCATCGCGGTGAAATAAATTTATATATTATTCTTCCCTTTCTTCTTTTACACTAAATTCGTCACCCTAGAGTCGGTCGATTTGACTACAGTAAGTGAATTTATTGTTCTTATCAAAATACTTTCTCGGGTTTGATAATTTAAACGCAGCTTTTCTCTTTTTTTCGAAATACTTTTATATTTTTGTCGAAACCGATTTATAGAAAAATGTCGTTGACTTCTTTTGATAGTTTTACTCGCGCTTTGGATTCTGTTTCCAAATTCAAGTTGTATTTCAACAATATTGCTGACGATGATCACCATGTGTATACAGTAGAGGTGATGGTTAAAGAATTAAAATCGTTATGCGAGAAAGTTAAGACTGTATATGAAAAATGTTTAGACTATCTTCAAACCTCTTCTAAAGTAAAACGGTGGGTTGTAGAAATAACTGAGAGTAAATACCATAGTACTCTTAACACTTACGTTCGTTGTATGAAGACAATGATGATCAAGTGTGATGAGTTAGAGGTCCAATCTAAGTCTAGGGATCATATTAGTAGCAATGATAATGTGGCATTAGATAATTCCTGGCACAATTTGCCTTTTGCACCTTGCGATATGGACATTTTCGATGGTAATTATCTTTCGTGGCCTACATTTAGAGATCTTTTCACGGCCTTGTACATAAATAATAGTCGACTTAGCAATATAGAAAAGCTTTTTTATTTATTATATAAAACTGATAAAGATGCCAAGGAAATTGTATCTAAGTGTCCACTGAAAAACGCTGGGTTTGATATTGCGTGGGATAATCTGAAGATTACATATGAAAACCCTCGTATGTTAGTAAATAATCAACTGAAGTGCCTTTTCGGTATAGAACCGATCGCTAAAGAGAATAGTTCAGCTTTGAAGAGTTTGCAGCGTGACATCAAGAGTTTTTTGACCGCTATGTCAACTTATCACATCTCTACGGAGAATTGGGATCCGATTATCGTATTTATTTGTATTCAGCGGTTACTGACTCAAACAATCACGCTTTGGGAACAAAGTGTCAAGGAAAAAACTGTCTTGTCTTTGTGGAAGGATTTGGATGTGTTCTTAACAGAACGAATTTAAACCTTAGATTATATTCGTGACCTTACCAGTTTAGAAACCGAGAGCAACTTTGTTGAACGAAGGGTAAAAACTCATGTTTCTACCACAGGCTTATCTTACAATTGTATTTTATGCCCAAATGAAAGTCATTTGCTAAGATTTTGTCGTCGTGTTAAAAATTTGTCTATTTCTGAAAGATTTTCTAATATAAAGAAGTTCAATTCCTGCATGAATTGTCTTTCAAGGTCACATAAAGTTAAAAACTGTAAAAGCGAACATAATTGTTTAATTTGTGGTAAAAGACACCACACTCTATTACATCGTAACATTATTGCTAATAATAATAATAGGTCTAAACTAGACAAACTAAAGACTTCTGAAAAAGAAGAACAAATGCCGTCGGCATCGGACGCAGCGAGCTCAAATTTAAATCGCCAGGGTTTCCGTACATCACAGAATTCGTCTGTTTTGTTGGGAAATGCTATGGTTAACATAATTTCTCATGGTACTACGTACAGAGCAAGGGCCTTAATTGACCCAGCCTCCGAAGTTTCATTTATTTCGGAACGCCTGCGAAATCAACTGCAACTTCCGTCACATTATACGAATGTACAGATTTCTGGTGTTAAAAATGAGACTCCTACAACTTCAAGGAAAAATTGTAAGATTCGAATTGGATCTCCAATAGATAAGAGAATTGAATTGGAAACTTGTGCTATTCTTTTACCTTCATTTTCTGGTAATTTGCCATCATTTACTTGTCCTAAGGATGTAAGAGGTGAATTATCGAAGTTACAATTAGCAGATGATAATTATTATAAAAGCAGTCCAATTGATTTTTTACTTGGCGCTGATTTGTACCCTTCTATTGTTCTTGGTCAAGTTCTTCGAAATATTTTTGGATCGGCATTGGGTCAGAATACCGTTTTCGGGGGATTTTACCAGGCCCAATCCATACTTCAATCACAAAAGTAAACGTTTTTTCAATCTTCTGTTAACTACAGACGACGATAATCAGAACAATTCGAAGTTTTGTGGAAAAAGAAAAAAAATTAATAAGACTTTATAAGGGTTACAAGCGACATAAAGATATTGCTATTAAAGATTTCTTATTCGTGAAAGGTGAAAAACTATACATTGACCGATGTTCGTATTCAAAATGAAATAATCAACCAACTAATAACCAAACTTTGTCGAATGAATTATATTCACTTATCACTTCACTATTAATTACTGTTATTAACCCTTATTTATGTTTTATAGAGTATTATTTTTATCGGTCCATCATGACCGCAACAGGAGTTCATCATGACTCAAACACAAAATAAAATTAACAGGGGTCCTTCATGACCCATAAAGCATATATTGAAAAACCGTGGATGCATTCATCATCTTTATACAGTCCACAGGAGCCCTTTATGGCTCAATAAAATCATTTTATTAGGGGTCCTTCATGACTCAATAAAATGAATTGGAGTCCTTCATGACTCATATATTTATAACTTTTTGTTTGCAACATACTTTGTCGTTGCAGGGGTGGCCAGCAATGTTTAAGTACAAATTTGGTATCTTTTGTGGTTTCACGAAATTTCTTTAAGTGTTTATTTATTTTTTTATCATCCATGTTGTAAAACCTTTTTCTGTTTTCAGCGAGTAAACCGCTAACGGTACTTAAATGTTGTTTGTCACTTGCTAAATAAAGTAAGTTTTATAACTATAAACGTATGATATAGTTCGTCGGTTATAAGGTAATTTCTTTAAATAAAGAAAGAGAATTCGTTCTCGCCTTACAATATTTACTTAATTAATTCTTGTGTTTTATTTTTATTTTAAAATCGGATATACCTATTACGGTTCAAGAAATAAGGCGTTATACATGAGAATCACACCACTATCGGAACACCCTTTAATTTTATGTTTATTTTTTATACTTGTTTATATAGCGAACTAAGTTTTAATTACTGTTTTTAAATCTTGAGTCTATGCCTCCTACTGTGCAAGAAATAAACACATATTCGTGAATAACACCTCTCTATCGGAAACCCTATAAGTTTTAGTATTTGTTACTATAGCGGCCACAGCTATACATACACCTTATGTGAAAATTTCAATCGTCTACCTATTATGGTTCAAAACAAGAGACCTGCATGAGTTGATTCACTTTCGCTGTCCACTCACATTTAAATTGCTTTGGTTCTGTCTTTTAACATCAATATGTAATAATGATATTGCTTGCAGTGTTAACTGTCTAACAATTGACTGTTATTAACACACCCTTGTTTTATATGTGATGTTAAAGAAAGAGTGAACAAATTTCTTGCTGTTGTTTGATTGTTTTACAGAACACTCAAACCACTCACAAAAGCACGTTGTCAAAGTATTGACTAGCGTTCGTAAAAGAATGTTATAATGTTTATGTAGGACTGCAATTCTGTTAATAAAAATTTTGAAACATCTATGTACGAGATGTACATATTTAAAGAAAGTGGTAGTTGGGTTCAATTTTTATGAAAAATAATTATTATTTTTAGATTATTATACCTAATACTTGACAAAACGAGTGGACAGTATAATAAAATAACAATTTCAAGTATTTTTTAAAATACTGTCATATATAAAAGTACTTAACAAAAAATATACTTTTTTGTTAAAGAGTTTTATGACAAATTCATTGTTAATGAGAAAAGTTTAAAGTCTGTATGTTGAAAGTACAGGTAAACAGTTTTTAGCATATTGTTACGAAAGAAGAATTTATTCATTATAAGCTCTGAACAACAATACTCTCGAACAACAACAACAACATTAATGGTTTATTTTCTTACAATGATGGAAGAATGAAACGCCTCATACAAACATTCGCATTTACGCATATACACACAGAGATTAAATAAACACTCTTCTGTTAAATACACAGCCACATACATAAATACAATCATAAACAAATAAACAGCAACACATACAAGTATAAAGAAATAAATAGCCACACATACAGGTATAAAGAAATAAACAATCACACAAACAGAAAACAAGAGCAATAACAATCGAACCTGCCAGACCTGTCTAGAATAGAACATTCTGGTGCTTTTAAATCCTATATAAGTGAATCGTGCTGGCGAGTAGTATGGCAGTATTAATTTAAAAGTCAAAGAATTAAGTTGTCGAATTTTAAGAGTGTTTAACAGTTTGCTGTATTTTTGAACAGTGGTGTTAAATAAATAAAGTGACTTACAGTAAAAGTAATAACAGAGTGTATTTATTTTGCATTTAAAAGAACCCAACGTAAAGTAAAAACGTAACAATTGGTGACAGAAGTGAAATTGTAAAATAAAATAACTTAAAAAAAAATGAAAATGAAATTTGAAGAACTTAAAGTGGAGCAGCTGAAAAAGGAGTTGAGTAAGCTGGATTCGCCAACAGCAGGTAACAAAACAGAACTGCAGAAGAGGCTCATAGATGAATTCAAGCGTCGTGGCATGGACATTGGCGCATATGAATTCGAAGAAAAGGAGGTGACAGAGGTATGTAGCCGTGAAACAACAACAGCAAGTAGTATGGTTTCAATACGATGTTTGCCGCTATGATGGATAAAATAGGAGAAAACTCTAGAATGCTTCTAGAAAATGTAAACGAAAAGCTAGTCGAAGTACAAGAAGCTTCTAAAAGAAGCGAAGAAGCTTCTAGAGCAAACAGCGAAAAACTGTTAGCTGAAGTAAGAGATGAAATTCAGGAAGCTTCTAGAGCAAACAGCGAAAAACTGTTAGCCGAAGTAAGAGGTGAAAATCAACAACTTCTAGCTGAGATTTAAGAAGTTTCTAGAGCAAACAATGAGAAACTTTTGGGAAAAGTCAACGAGAACCTTCTACAAATTTCTGAAACCATTAATAAGCGAGTAGACGACGTGGAAGTCAAGTTCGACGAAAAAATATCTGCCGTAGAAGTGCAACTGTCTGGTTTAAACAGAAAAATCTTCTAGAAACTAGTGGCGTCGAAGTACAGGTGAAGGATGTCGATGTAAAGCTGCAGGAGCTTGAAAACAAAATTATGAGCCTGGAAATAAGAGAAGGTCCAGTACGAGTAGTGACGGAAAACACAAATAGGATAAAAGCTCCCAGTTTCGACGGCACCATACCCTTCAACGTCTTCAAGTTTCAATTCGAGACAGTGGCCAGTAAAAATCTATGGAGCAATGAAGAAAAAGCGATTGAGCTGATTCTGGCACTTAAAGGATCTGCAGCAGAAGTCCTCGAAAGCCTACCAACAAGCTGCAGAAATAATTATGAGGACATAATGGTGGAGTTACAGCGCAAATGTGGCGGCGATCATAAAAAGGAGCTGTATAGATTGGAGCTACGTGGCAGGGTGCAGAGAACAAATGAGACGCTTCAGGATTTCGCCATAGAAGTGGAGCGCTTGGTGCATCTGAGTTACCCTGGGGAAAACCATCCACTTCTAGAGCAGTTCAAAGTGGATGCGTTAGTATCCGCGACTCTGACGTAAAATATGCGGTGTGCGCTGAGCCGAAGTCGTCGTTTCCGGAGACAATCGCCTATGCGCTGACGCAAGAAACTGCAAAAGTCATTTCGAGGCCGCCGTCATACAAAGTGCGAAAAGTTGAAGTTGCTGCTGAGCATGAAAAAAACACAAGGGGCGAGCTTAAGCAATTACTAGATTCGCTAAAGGAAGTATTGAAAGAACACCAATGCAAGAGAAAAGCGAAGTGCTTCAGCTGCGGAAAAGTTGGCCATCTTCAGGTAGATTGCAAGTCCCCAAGGAAGAATGGATGTGCTTCGCCTAAGGATGAAAGGACATACGGTAGATGTTTCAATTGCGGGAAAGTGGGCCATTTACAGCGATACTGCAAGGCATCAAAAAGAGTAATGAGATCTGCTTCGCCACCAGAGAATGACAAGGTTATGATCAAGCCATCACAGGAGCCATCGTTGGAAGTAAAAAGTGCTAGCATCATGGATAATGGACCAAAATCCGAAATTTTGGGACCATTAATTTCCATCTCGGTCATGCAGCAGGAAAACAAGAATCTGACTGCTCTGGGTTACATCAATGGTAAAAAGCACGATCTGACGATAGACACAGGAGCGTCGCAATCAATAATCAGGCGCGACTTGGTAAAAGGAGAAATGGAGCCGCTAAGTTACGTCAGACTGCGTACTGCCACTGGAGAATTTGCAACGGTCTATGGCAAGATAAAACTCAGGGTATCCATCGGCAGGCTAAGTGTGGAGCACGTATTTATTGTGGCTGATATTTTGGATGAAGTAATTATCGGAGTCGACTTTATGATTTATAATGGAATCGATTTGCGTATGAGTCAGCAAATTATGATTTGGAGAAATGTGAAGATACCACTTAAAATCGGGTATAAGAAAAAGCCTCCACCAAAATGCTTCAACTGCAGTAAAGAGGGGCATTTAGCGCGTAACTGCAGGGCACCGAGGAAAATAAAAGAAATAAGCCATCAGAAAAGCAGAAATAGTACGAAGGATGAGAAACGACACCACATCGTAAATGTGCTACGTGTATACATAGATACGAGTAAAGAATGTAGTAAGGCACAGAAGGGTGACCACAAGTTGTCAACAGGTCTGCTGGATAAAGTGGACAGAGAAATATCTCTCCAGAGACGAAACCAAGTACGGAAGCTCCATGGATTTGTGCGTAAGAGGATTGAGTCCACAAGTGATAAAATGAAGGCCAAGTTTGAACGTGCTGCAAACTCCGAGGGATTTAAAGAGGGACCGATGATTAACCCACAACAGAAGAAAGTTCACTGGGATGGAACTTATGAAGTAATAAAGCAGCTAAACGATTTAGTTTACAGAATGCAGAAGTTTCAGATCCCAAGATCAAAAATGAAAGTTGTGGAGCGGCTAACCAACTATGGAAAAGGTACATCTGTGCCTGTTCGGGACGAACAGGTTTGAGAAGGGGGTAGTGTTACGAAAGAAGAATTTATTCATTATAAGCTCTGAACAACAATACTCTCGAATAACAACAACAACATTTATGGTTTATTTTCTTACAATGATGGAAGAAAGAAACGCCTCATACAAACATTCGCATTTACGCATATACACACACAGATTACATAAACACTCTTCTGTTAAATACACAGCCACATACATAAATACAAGCATAAACAAATAAACAGCAACACATACAAGTATAAAGAAATAAATAGCCACACATACAGTTAAATACACAGCCACATACATAAATACAAGCATAAACAAATAAACAGCAACACATACAAGTATAAAGAAATAAATAGCCACACATACAGGTATAAAGAAATAAACAATCACACAAACAGAAAACAAGAGCAATAACAATCGAACCTGCCAGACCTGTCTGGAATACAACATTCTGGTGCTTTTAAATCACCTATATAAGTGAATCGTGCTGGCGAGTAGTATGGCAGTATTAATTTAAAAGTCAAAGAGTTAAGTTGTCGAAATTTAAGAGTGTTTAACAGTATGCTGTATTTTTGAACAGTGGTGTTAAATAAATAAAGTGACTTACAGTAAAAGTAATAACAGAGTGTATTTATTTTGCAATTAAAAGAACCCAACGTAAAGTAAAAACGTAACAATATGTTTAAAAAAAATTCTTTGCATTTGGATGCAAGACATTTCTGTTTTTACATGCAAACTTTTTTTGTGAAGTAATAACCCAACTGGATTTGCTACATTCGTTGAAATTCTTTTACCTGCCACAAATTCAATTGAAAGAAGGGTTAAGAAATTGTAAGTATTCCTGGAATTCATGTACATGTACTGGTATTCTATTTTTGCAATATTTAATGAATTAAATGAGAAAATTATAGTAAGGCAAACAAATTGTGAGTTTTTCGACAATAAAGTAATTATTTTTTCTGTTTGAAAAAACAAAATAAGTATTGACAAATAGTAGTGTTAATGGATAAGAAAAATAAAAATAGACAAAAGTGTTAATACAATTTTGTTCATTAACTGAATTCTCCATTGGCTCACCATAAATTTGTGTTCTATATAATGAAAAAACAATTTAAGATTATCATAAATTACTGCCTTGTAAGGCGTAACTATTCAAAAAATCAAAAACGTTTTTGTTTGATTTTTATGAATGCCATTAAACTACATGTCTTGACCAAGTTTCACACTTATACGCTTTTATTAACAAAAAACAAAGAGACGTATGGTATAGTTTAGTTTTCATTTTACAAAGTTTGTTTTTTAGCTAACGATATGTATGTAGGTATCAATAAGAAATATATTCTTGAACCAAAAAGGTTTGGGAAAAATTAATTTTCAAAAGAAGAGTTTAAAATATGTATATTATTTATAACGAAAAAGATTGTAAATACCAAATATTTTTTTGCATCTTTTCCAGGTAGAGTGATTTACCAACACACATTTTTTTGTAAATTTGCATAAATTGTTTAAAATTGCTCTACAATTATTTCTTTCAGCAGGTATTTATAAACTTCGTAAAATTAACACAAACTTGCACAACAATTCCAGCGTGCGTTTTCAGCCACAGGTAACATCATAACAGAAAAGCGTAATCGCGATGGTTCGAAAACTGTAAATAATTTACTTTTCCTGAATTCAGTTGATAAATATGACTAATAGATAATTTCACGTATTTTTTTATTTTATTTAATTTTGTTACTTTTATAATAAGTGTATATACATACATGTACATATACAGTGGTGTTTCATAAAATAGAGACACCTTTTACTACAAATTTCGAACAAGAAAAAACCATACTAAATCTTTATAAACAATTTTAAGGTTTTTATTTTTGTGAGACCGAACAACTGCCCAACTAAATTACTATAGACCGGTTTTGATAAAAAACTTAAATGAAATTCAAGATTTTAGGTGTGCAAAAAATCAGAGCCATCCACTTCAATTATCTAAAAAACACAAAATTCCAAAAGATGAATAGAATAATATACTTTAATTATCTTTATTACCTTAGTACTAAGTGGAATATAATTTATTTTTGATAACGGGTAAGCACCATTTTGGCATAGGGTCAACGATTTTTTTGGCATGTCTCAATTGGAATATTACGCCATGCTCCTTTAATGCCCACAAGTGATCTTTATTAGTTGCATGTCTTCCCTTAAGAGCTGTTTTAAGTATTTGCCACAAGTTCTTAAAACTAGCAACGGAGCAGGCCTGCTTAAAACAAATACCCCATATTTTTCAAACCAATCTTTTTCCCACTTCGATGTGTGTTTCGGGTCATTGTCTTGCTGAAACACAAATCGACATTTCTTATTCTGCGTAAGCCATCACATATCTGTTAAGCAGATTTGTATAAAAATAGCATCCATTTTTTCTTCTACTCTTATGGTAGACCCAGTTCCAATATATGAAAATACCCCCACACTATAATATTTCCGCCACCGTGTTGAATGGTCTTTATGGTGTATTGACGTGTGAAGACGTTTGGTGTTTGGTGGCCTTTCGTACACAATGGCTGCTTGTCAGAGTTAAATAAAATTAGTTTTGATTCGTCAGACCACAAAGTTTCATCAAGAGAATTAAGCACAGTGAAATGTAGAAAGTGAAACTGGCTCTATTTTATGGAACATCACTGTATATATGTACATATATTTATTTATATATTGACGAATTATAAAATTTTTTATTTCAATTTTTTTTCTTAACTTCCGTTTCTTATTTTCTTTCGATAGATACGTATACTATATATACATATGTAAATATGTACATAATAAAATGAAAAAATCTGTCTCTACATTTTTAAATTAAATTATTAATAATTAAAGGCCTAGATTCTCCTACTCCTATATTTATGTTATATAAATTCATTTAATGTTTTATATAATCAATAATAAATAAATAACAATATAATATTTTTCTCATATTAGAATAAAAATCTTCTGTAAAACTATACACATTTGTCAGCAGCTTCTTTACGAACCACTCAAACTAATTCATTGCTTTTGTGAATCATGGGAATAAACAGAAATTGCATGCAGTGACAAGCATATGTTAACAACAGTCTCATGATTCATGCATTAACAGCATTATTTTTTTTAATGTTAAGTGCTAGCTCAATACTCGTTTTAGAAAATGCAAAATGTTGCCGTTTGAATCGTAATCATGCAGGTCTCTGGTTCAAAACAGGCCTTATAAATGCAAAACACACCACTATCGGAACACCCTTTAATTTTATGTTTATTTTTTTATACTTGTTATAAACAAGTGAACTAAGTTTTAATTACTGTTTTTAAATCTTTAGTCTATGCCTCCTACTGTTCAAGAAATAAACACATATTCGTGAATAACACCTCTCTATCGGAACAACCTATAAGTTTTAGTATTTGTTACGATAGCGACCACAGTTATACACCGTCTGTGAAAATTTCAAGCGTCTACCTATTATGGTTCATAACTTAGGCCTTATACATGCAAATCACACCACTATTGGAACACCCTTTAATTTTATGTTTATTTTTTATACTTGTTTATATAGCGAACTAAGTTTCAATTACTGTTTTTAAATCTCGAGTCTATGCCTCCTACAGTTCAAGAAATAACCACATATTCGTGAATAACACCTCTCTATCGGAACACCCTATAAGTTTTAGTATTTTTTGCTATAGCGGCAACAGCTATACATCATCTGTGAAAATATCAAGAGTCTACCTATTACGGTTCCAGAGATAAAAGGCGCTGACAGACGGACAGACATTGTAGCGAAAACAATAGGGTTTCGTTTCTACCCTTTGGGTACGGAACCCTAAAAAGGATCTACATAAACTCTGAACGGCCCCAAATGTACTAAATTAAATTTAAGTAGGTATTAAATCAAATGGAAAAAACATAATTAAACATTGCCGGCCACCTTGCAATATCATATTCTGTTGCAATATTGAACATAAGGATAATTCCAAGTCAAATCAACAAAAAAAAATGTTTTCAAATTTACCGCTCCCGATTTTATTGAAACTTTTTTTATTTATATTCTTTGACTCCCTGAATCCAAATATGATTTTTAAAATATTGTATCTGAATATTTTTGGGATAAATATTTTCTGCTCTGTACTGTGGGTAACTAAATAATAAGTTGGGATGGTCACTTTATGCCCTTTGATAATTATAATTACTCATCATGATGATTATAATTATGTGTGACAATCAAACCATAAAATAAAATAAATACAGAATTAGTTAGTATGTTAGGGTTTGTTAGAGTTCAGAAATTGAATTCTCACCTTTCTTGTGTGGGTTTCCGCAATTACTAAACCTTTTGAATTCTGGTTTTCTTTCTTATTTATTTATTGGTAAAATCCTTTCTTCAGTGGACAAGTAGGAGGTAAGTAGTTTAAGTATTGATTTAAGGTAAATATTATATAATTTAGGGTAAGTATTGTAACTTAAGGTAAGTATGACAGCATTATATTGTAGGTAAAATTTTTGTATGTGTGTATATTTTAATTAAATTTTAAATTTCTTATGTAGGTACAAAAAGGTAAGTATTTTTTAGTTCAAATTTTAAATCTATTCTTAGATACAATTTTCTTGACCGCCAAAATGTAAGTGAACAAGGTTTTCATTTTTAAAATTACATTTAGGTTGACTCAGTTTTTTGAGCCCTTTTTTTGGGACAAAAAAACCGATATTATATGACATTTTTAAATTCAGCAAACAATCTCTTTCTATTTTAGTAAAAAAGTTGCCATTAAATTAGTATGTACATAAATTCTTGTTTCGTGTTCATAAATTCAAATTTGTGTCCAAATACTTTGGACATTGCGCCGGCCTTGCCGTTAGGCAACAGATGATGTGTCTGCACTGGTGCTCGCCTCCACTATGATTTTTATATCTGGTTTTGCTGCCACTACTTGCGATTTTACTTGTTGTTTTTGATTTACTTGTTGTTGGCGTTTTACTCGTCGGTCATACTGATTATTTCTCGTGTTGTGTGCTTCCATGGTTTTGGCTTTGGTTCTTCTTAACTCGTTAGGATGTTTAGGGTTTGGGTGCAGCAGAGTGTGGTGGTATTGGTTGCATTTTCTGCAGGTATCCACAGAGGCACAGGCTCGCAAATCATGGCTCCTGGCTAAGCAGTTGGTACAGTAACCGTTGTCTTCGACCACTTCCGACCTCTTCTCCGTTGACATTTTCAAAAACTAGTTGCAGAACCGTAGCGCATGAAACCTTTTGCATAACACACATATGTACACGTCGCGGTTACGTCTATTTTTGCGACTATGATGACTGCTACTACTGATAGCAGCAGGACGGTAGTTCTTCAGTCTGCGGTTGACCCTTATTTCAAGAAAAAAAAATATGAATTAGAAATTAATGCTTAAAAGAAAGGAAATTATAGTTGAGATCTAGAGTGATAAAGATGATTATATTTGAGTTAATGAGATTATGAAATTTAGAAATTACAAGAAAAGCAGAAAATATATATATATAACATTTAATTTATCCTGTGCCAAAACCTTCATCCTTTAAAAGAGGAAGATAGCACAACTTAACTATTGGTCGAGTTATGACCCCGGATGCTATTCGTACTTCAGCAGTACGCACATTTTCGTGTGAGCCAGGATATGTCTTCTTTACTCTTCCTAATCGCCATTCGTTTGGGGGTTTTGTAAATCGTCCAAATGAATGTTTGGACCATAGTTCCTCTATTTGTACCGTTGGTGTAGAGATCTAAGGTAATCCTTTTTCTAACGTAAGGAAAATTGATAATCCATTACTTTTAGCTTTTCCCATCTATTTATTAGGAACATGCTCTAATAGATTTGCTCTGGGAAAGCCATTAGGGGAGCACTGCTTAGAAAATGGCCCGGAGTTAGTGCAGTCAAGTCTTCTGGGTCTTCTGATAATGCAGATATTGGTCGGGAGTTGAGTACTCCTTCGATTCTAGCCAAAACGGTTGAGAATTCTTCAAATGTAAACCTTTGGGCTCCCGCAATTCTTTTAAAATGGAATTTGAAGCTCTTTACAGCAGCCTCCCAGAGGCCACCCATATGAGGAGCGTGCGGGGGAATAAATTTCCACTCAAACCCGTGTGCGAGATATTTTTCTGATATGTCTTGAGCAGCATTTTCTATGAATTCGTTGAATTCTCTTTCGAGTTTTTAGAGAGCTTTTGTTGGGAATATTCTTTGAACTGAGTATATTTGGATACTCCTCAGGATAGTAAGTTTGTTGAGCTAAAAGAAGAAGTCTGTTTTTGGTGCTTTTTACTTCTTTTTGCGTTAATACACTGTGAGTGCTATTATGAGCGCCTGGTATAGTTTTCTTCATGCATTTGTGGAAAAACCTAAAAACGTAAGTTAAAACACGTAAAGCTTTACTATATGATGAAAACCTGTTGAGAACATCTTCGTCCACATGTGAGTGTAAAGCGTAAACTTCATTCTTAGACTTTTCATCGATTTTTAGTGGATTTCTCTTGGCCTCTGATTTCTCTGAGGCCCGCATCCACGTGTTCCAAGATCTGCCGGGTTATCAAGTGTTGGGACGTGTCTCCACGTTGCAGTAGGCACTAGCATGTGAATTTGACCAATTCGGTTTGCTACATAGGTTTCCCACCAAGAAGGAGGTTTCGAGAGCCAACCTAGCACTATAGAAGAGTCGGTCCATAAATATATTTCAGTTGTGTTGAGATTTAGGGATGAAGTGACATATTTCACGAGATTCGCTAGCAAAACTGCACCTTTTAACTCTAGCCGTGGTAGGCAAACTGTCTGAATGGGAGCAACCTTACTTTTTGCCAATAATAAGTTCGAACATATGTAATGAGCTTCAGTTTCGCAACGAATGTACACTGTGGCGCAATAAGCTGCCTTTGAAGCATCGCAATAGCCATGTATTTGTAATGACGTGTTGGGAGTACATTGAAGCCAGCGGGGTACCGAAATAGTTTCAACTAGAGATAGATCTTGAACTAGATTGTTCCATTTTTGAAGAGATTCAGTTGAAATATCTTCATCCCATTCCAAACCTTCCAACCAAAGCTGTTGCATGAGAATTTTGGCCCTGATAATTAAAGGAGTTAGCCATCCAGCAGGGTCAAAGAGTTTTGCCACTGCTGATAGAACTTGACGTTTTGTAATTTGTAAGGACTGATTAATGGGTGAGAAGGTATAGGTGAATGCATCAGACAGTGCATTCCACTTTATACCCAGAGTTTTCGTTGAACTCGTTTCATAAAAGCGCAGAAAATCCAAGTCGTACAGATCTTCATTGGGTATATCAGCGAGTAATCGGGAATCATTTGCTGTAATTTTCTTTAGAGTTAGTCCAGCAGATGATAAGGTGCTAATAAGCTGACTTTGACGAGAAAGAGCATCTTCTATTGAATGATCTCCAGAGAGTATATCATCAACATAAGTTTTAGAACGCAGTATATCTGCTCCCTTAGGAAATTTAGATTCAGAGTCATTTGCGAGCTGGAGAAGCGTACGAATTGCGAGATACGGGGCGCAATTCACTCCAAAGGTAACGGTTTTCAATTGGTAATCCTTCATAGGACCATCCAGTTCGGTTTGGAACAGAATTCTTTGAAATGGTCTGTCATCTGGATGAACTATAATTTGGCGATACATTTTTTCTATATCTCCACTGAATACATATATATATCTTCTCCAATTTAAAATGATCATGATCAAATCATTTTGAAGAGTAGGACCAGTGTATATAATGTCGTTTAAAGAGAATTGGGATCTTGTTTTCCTAGACGCATTGAATACGACACGCAGTTTGGTTGTTTTATGTTCTGGGCGAACAACAGCGTGATGAGGTAGATAGAATGATCTATATTTACCTTGAGATACAATTTCATTGGAGGTAGTTTCCTCCATATGACCTAGAGTCAAATATTCATTTAGCACTTCTTTATATTGGGTTTGCAGTTCGATATTTTCAGAGAGAGTTTTTTCTATTTGAGAATATTGAGCAAGCGCCATGAACCGTGAAGAACCAAGAAAAACTTGTTCGGGATATTCTGGTTTAAATGGTAATCTTACCATATATCTTCCATTTGCCTGACGAGTGGTCGTTTGGTCGTAAAATCTTTCGCAACTGTCGTCTTCTGGTGACTTTTGCCGAGCAATAAGAATTTCTTCTTGTTCCCAAATTTTTTTTACAAGACTGATGAGCTCAGCTGAATTTGATTTTTCTACTGGTGTTGTAAATGTTTGAACTAGCTGAGCTTTCATGGGACCGCTGAGCACCCATCCGAAAATGGTATTATAGGCTGAAGTTTGGCCGCATATGTTCTTCTTTATGCCTTCTATGTTGAGAAGTTGCTCGTAGTCGTTTCCTAGAACTAAATCAATTTGAGACGACTTATTAAATGTGGGGTCTGCCAAATCTAATTCACATAGTTCGGAGGAGTAGGGGATCTTAAATGTGCAAGCAGGTAGTTGCTTGGTGACTTTCGGCAACACTATGGCTCTAATAGGAACCTTGAGTTCATACTTTTTCGCATATAAAACGAACTCGCATTCTTTGCTAGCTGTCTGATTTTGTCCACCAATACCACTAATTTCAAAGTGGCATTTCTTATATGGAAGTTGGAGACGATTTCGATTTTTCAGACAAAAATGTTCGCTGAGAACCAGGGTCAATTAATGCTCGAACCGTAAATAATTCACCTCTGTGCTCTATTTGAGTTAATGCCGTGCGTAGCAAAATATTTTCATTACTGCTGGAGTAATTCGCCTGAACTTGACTAGACGTCTGGGGGCGTTCATCGTAACAGTTATCTTTATTGGTTTGAACATTTTTTGAAAAAGGTTTTTCCGAACAAGTGCTGTACTCGTTTAAAGTTTCTTTGTGCTGTAAATTTTCTAGGTTCTGAGGATTTCGCTTCATGTGTAATAGAGTGTGGTGTGGTTTCTTACAGTAGAGACAGGTATGTTTGCTTTTACAATTCGCATTGAGATGGGATGAAGCTAGACAGTTGTTGCAAATTTTGTTCTTAAATACGAAATTAACTCGTTGTTGTATCGTTAAGGAATGAAACTTAGGACACGTGCGTACGGAGTGATTTTCCTTACATAATTTACAAGCGTATGAGCTCAAATTCTCTTGAGATATATATATGTGTACCTTTGATTTGGGTATGTTTAAGAAAGAGAAGCATTCTTTTGATGTCTTTACGCTATTAAGGCGTTCTACCGTTTCATATCTGTCAACGAGGAACTGAGACATTTGAGTCCACTTGGGGAGTTTAGTTGAGATTAAACGAATCAGAATTGGGTCCCAGCTCTCTACTTCAATACCAAGTGTCTTGAGAGTTGCTAGGCAATCATTTACTGATGATTGTATTCTACGTATTGATTCGCTATCCTCATTTTTTGCTGGTTGTATGTCAAAGAGAATTTTAATTTGATTATCTACGAGAACACGCTTATTTTCATAACGGGTTTGCAGTGCATTCCACGCCAAATCAAAATTATCATTCGAGAGTGCGTATCTCTTTACAATAGCTCCTGCTTCACCTACCGTTTTGTTTCTAAGGTGATATAACTTTGTGACAGGGGACAGTTTCGGATGGTTTATATAAACTGCCGTAAACATATCTCTAAATGAAGGCCATTGGGAGGGAGTTTTATGCAGTCATTCGAATTTTCTGTGGCATAGTTTTGAGTTTGCATTATTGGTGGAAGAGAATATCGAGATTTAGGTTCATAACCTCGCGGGTACGTGGTATCCTTGCGAAATGTTTTCAATAAGTCGAGGATTTGAGAAGTACAATTATAATATGCTTCTGAGCACAGTTCGTACGTTATTTTTGCCTCTTCTTTATCGTCAGGTGCCACTACATTATCGTGAGATAGCATCATTTCTTCATATGAGATTTCTGTTTTTTCCCACCTTGCGTCTAAACCTTTCAATTTTGCTTCAAGCACTGATTCGTTTTGTTCTTCAACAGGGGTACGATTGACTATGTCGCACATTTGAAGTAAGTGGTTATAATTGAAAAGAAAGCGATGTTTTGGGGACGTTTGAGTATCATTTCGAGATTTGAAGTCATCTTTGTGTATTGAAATCAATAGTAGAGAATAAATGCTATAAAAAATAGAGAAATGGGATATTTTCTCTGCAATGGGTGTAGTTAATTCACTAATAGTACTTGTAACTTTGCTGTTAAAGCTTTTAAGTTCACTTACAGCTTGTTTCAAGTTCGAGTGTATCTCTATCTTTTAAGGGATCCCGGGCTATTGGGATATAACACTAAATATTAATTATCTAGTGTAATCAAGATTATAGATAGGATTGAGTTTTGATTTATTGTTCTTAACCTTTTTTATCTGTATTATTTAGTAGAATAAGGGGCTAATGAATTAGCACTAGATGTTTTGTCTAGTTTAAAATATGATAATACAGATGGTTGCAAGAATCAATATTGAACTATTAATGAATTAGAAATTTAGAGAGTAATATAATGACAGATATATCATAATAAAGATTTATTCATATGTTGTATGCATATTATTGTCATTAATTTAATTTATTTTAAACAATTGGTGATTTGTTTAAATTTTATTTAATTTGCTTCTCAATTTTAATTAAATATTCTATTCTATTTCATAAATTTATTTATTATGAATTTGAGTTGAGTTTTTATTAAATATAAATTTTCCCCTATTGTTGCCTTATTATTTTTTTACCAGACTGTAATTGTAAAAGCCTTATTTAGATTCTGTGGACTGTATGTGTTTAAATGCAGTAAACTTCTGGATTGCAGCTTACATGCATATGTGTGAATGTACGTTCGTACTAATGAGAGTAATTTTATTTTGTGTCAGTGTTGAGATCTGACCATCTGACATTGTACCGCAAATAAATGATAAAATTGTACAAAATCAGAAATATTTAGTATCAGTATCAATATTTAGTATTTAGTAGAGAATGATTGAGGGGATGCAAACGTGCCATAAATTGTTTATTGCAGTTTTGATTGAAGAGAACAATAAAATGCGTAACATCAATCAAGAACGTTTTACTTTGGTTAGTTTTATACAAGGTTAGAGAACTTTGGACTTAACAATCTTTTTTATTATAATAAAAGTAAAAAATATTGATTCTATTATTGAATAACTCTTATAAGAATTTGTACCGAAAAGGGATGAAGTGTACCACTGTTTTACAAATGTATCACAAGTCTCAACACTGTTTTATTTTTAAGTTCTTTTTAATTTAAGAGAATAATAATAATGCCATACCATTGGTTTACATTTTTTTTTATGTAAAACAAGAGATCTGACGAGAATTTTGGTTTTGCATGAAAGAGAATAAGACACAATATCAAGTAATATTCTTGTAAATCAATATGTTTTTTAAACAAAACTCAACTCAGTATAATTAAATTAATTTAATCTTGAGCTTGTAAATTCTTTATGTGTAAGAGAAAAAAACACACATAAATTAAATTTAAATTCAATATGTTTAAGAGAAGACACAAATTTAACAGAGTCGATTTAAATTTTTATCCAAAAGCAAGAGTATACGAAAGTGTATATTTTTTTTTTGTTTGTAGGAGAATAAGCACATAAAGTCAAATGTGGTACTCTATATATTTAAGAGTTAAATTTAAGTTTTATCAGTGAAACTTAAACTCATAGTAAGAGTAAGCGGGTGGAGAAAGAAAAGATTTTGTACTTATTTTTGTTGAAAGAGAACAAATTAAAAGTTTGAGTTTAACTATAAATATTTAGGTAAAAGGAATTATTCTCTTGTTTTAACTTACTTTTCTTTAAGAGTCTTCAGGCAAATACGATTTTTGGTGGTTGATTTTTAAATTTTTCTTTCTATTCTTACTTGGTGCTAATTCTAGCAAATGTATGTATGTATGTTTAAACTATGTACTTATGTATGTTTGCGTACTGAAAATCTTTTGCTTTACCTTTTGTTTTAGCACATTTTTCTTCTCTTTTTTGTTTTAAATTTGTATATATGTATGTATGTATATATATGTTGGTATGATTTTTTCGAAAAGCTAACGGGATTTTTTTTTCTTTCTAATACCGGTTTCTAGCAGAATCGATTAACGGGGCATACTTTTTTACACTTATTGCAGAAATCATGGGTACATAGATACATATGTACACACATATAAATTTAAATAATTCTTTTTTGTTGATTTAGAACTTTGGGAGCACAAACACATACATACATATATTTTTGTCATAGTTTTTTTTTTTTTTTTTTTTTTACTTTCATCCTTTTTGGACTTTTTATATTTATTACTTTTTAATACGTTTTTTTTTATATTTTTTTTCTTGACTATTCAAACAAAATTTCACTTAATTTTTGCTTTGTTTTTATAATTAAATTATTATCTACATACGTACTTACGCCTGCGCCGTTTTTCTTTAACTGTTGAGCTTTTGGTTTTTTATTTCCATTTACCTCATGTTTCTATTTCTTAAGAGAATTTTACTGCTGGATCAAACACAATCGAGAGGACCATGAATATTTTTGGGATAAATATTTTCTGCTCTGTACTGTGGGTAACTAAATAATATGTTGGGATGGTCACTTAATGCCCTTTGATAATTATAATTATAATCATGCTGATTATAATTATGTGTGACAATCAAACCATAAAATAAAATAAGTACAGAATTAGTTGAGTATGTTAGGGTTTGTTAGAGTTCAGAAATTGAATTCTCACCTTTCTTGTGTGGGTTTCCGCAATTAATAAACCTTTTGAATTCTGGTTTTCTTTCTTATTTATTGGTAAAATCCTTTCTTCATTGGACAAGTAGGAGGTAAGTAGTTTAAGTATTGATTCAAGGTAAATATTATATAATTTAGGGTAAGTATTGTAACTTAAGGTAAGTATGGCAGCATTATATTGTAGGTAAAATTTTTGTATGTGTGTATATTTTAATTAAATTTTAAATTTCTTCTTATGTAGGTACAAAAAGGTAAGTATTTTTTAGTTCAAATTTTAAATCTATTCTTAGATACAATTTTCTTGACCGCCAAAATGTAAGTGAACAAGGTTTTCATTTTTAAAATTACATTTAGGTTGACTCAGTTTTTTGAGCCCTTTTTTTGGGGACAAAATAACCGATATTATATGACATTTTTAAATTCAGCAAACAATCTCTTTCTATTTTAGTAAAAGAGTTGCCATTAAATTAGTATGTACATAAATTTTTGTTTCGTGTTCATAAATTCAAATTTGTGTCCAAATACTTTGGACAGTATCTCTTACAGTTTTTCCGCTACACAGTTCTCAAATTTGAAAAATGTCGCTTTTTTGCATATGCTCTCGAGGATTAAATATATTCTAAATCCAGTTCTATAAGTCCTAGAAAGTTGAGTAATAGCTCATTTTAAAGGGTATTTTATTTGGACTTTAATTTGGTATCAATCATGAATCATGAAATTTTTTAACATATTTTTTTCTGATATTAAAAAAAAAAGTTTTATTAAAATCTTTGAGATAGTGTCTTTTAATTTTTTTTAAATTTACCTATGTTTTTTAACGTGGCTTAATGAGTACGCCATAAAAATTTCAGAGTGGGACCATGGTTGATGATTGGAACCGCATACTCTACATTTCAGCGCTGTAATTTTCGAACCCGAGGTTTCCGTGGCATCTGATATCTTATTGGAATTTTTCGCGGCTTTAATGGTCTGATCTGTAGGCATTTAATGTAGATCATACGGTATAAATAATCGACTGGCTTCAGAAGCTGCCACAAAAAGAGGCAACGTAATACCAGACGGTGCAGGCATTTTCAGGACGGCAGAAGTTGTTCCGGGATCAATCAGGACAAGAGTCCGACACGGCTTTTCGATCCTCCACCTCCATTGATTCCTTGTAGTCCTCAAGAAGAGCATCCTCAAAAATTGTTGGTAAGGGTGCGAACATAGTGAGCGCTGAAAGCGAGCCGAGATTGTCAGGGCGATAAAGATTGTCAGTGCGATAAAACTGATTACAATACGTCAATACAAAAGTCAATACAAATAAGTTTGTGTATAACACAGTGAACGCCGACAAGAGCAGAGAGCAAAGCCGATGAGTGCGAGAAAACAGTTTCAAAGCGTTTTGCGCGTTTTTTGCATTGTTGATGTTTGCTTTTTAGTGTGCAGTCGTGTTTTTTAATGGTTTAAAAATAAAAAAAATGGATATCGATCAAATAATAAGTGAAATTTTTTCCCGGCCTGCTTTGTGGGACCAAAAAAACAAATTGTATCACAATCGTGTTTGTGTGGAAAAATTGTGGACATCGGTTGCAGCAGAAATAAAAGTACCAAGTAAGTAATATTACATATTATTTGAGTTTATTGAGGCATAGATAGTTACAAAAGTGATCTCTAATTAATCTACCATTCTTGATGCTAGTTTTATTGAATTGGAGCCGGAAAAAAATTTTTATGCAGGATGGAAATGCAAAATACACTGTACAAATATGTGTATGGCAAAGCCAACAGTTTGCCAGAACTGCGCAACGAACGCTCACGCTATGAAGCAATTTCCTCTCCAATTAGCACCTCCTCTGAGAACGTGTACTCAATTGATTTGAGCATATCAGGACATTTTCAGTCCACCACATTTGTGCCAATTGAAATCACAAATGAACCAACCACTTCATCATTTGCCTCCATATAAATTGGAAGTGAGCCATCATTGGACCAAATACAAACAGCAAAGGAGACGTCAATTTATTACACTGACTCGATACATAAATAGTTTTTTATAAATACAAATTATTACATGAAATAAAATTAAATTGAACAAAGTATTAAAGAATTATTTTACCTCAGAGTCACTACCAATCTTTCGCAAGAAGTTACTGGCACCTTAATAAAATTTGTCCAGTTTTTGTTTAGTTTCACACCTATCTTGTCCAGAATGTAATCAAAGGTTTCAATTTTCATTCGGGTATATTGTTGAAATTTAGCTGGATATTTTCTTAAATCATTATATAAATGATGAAATTCACCAAATTCAATTCTTTTTAGTGTAATTGGATGTTTTCCAAATTCTTTTGTGTTAATAATTGCATTAATCACACTAGGAGAAGCAAAATACTCTTCATCAGATGAATCCATTACCGTGTACAGCAATTTTATAAACACAAATGAACAATAAGACTAAATGACATAAAAGCAAAACACATGGAATAAACAGAATTTCAGCGCTGATTCTCGCATTCATTGTGTTATATACAAATTTTCTTCTCGCATGAAAATAAGCGTCAATAAGCTCGGCTCAGCTCCGCTCGGCATCAGCGCTCACTCTGTTCGCACCCTAAGGAGTCCATGATACTAGGAAACAACGAAGGTTAGCATATATAATTTTAAATAGATTTAATTTAACTAGTCAAAATGACTAGTTATGCGATTGGTCGCTTAATAATTCCGTTTTCTGTACGTATGTCCGCGACGCGAACATGATTATCACTTCCTGGATAAGTTTTTATAACTCTACCTAGTTTCCAGGATGTCTGTGCTAGTTGTTCATTTCTAATAACAACTAAGTCGTTAACCGTAATATCACGACCGGGATACTTACACTTATACCATTTGTGGAGACCTTGCAAATATTCTTCTTTCCATAGGTCGAGCACATCCTTGAGCACCGCTCCGATATAAATGTTTTAAATTCTCTTTCTAACTCTCGAGAGGCGCCAACAAAATTAGTACCATTATCCGAAAAGATGGTACTTGGACAACCACGCCTCGCAATAAACCTATTAAACGCCGCCAAAAACCTATCTGTGGACAAATCTGACGTTGCCTCCAAATGTATGGCCTCTGTCGAAAAGCACACAAAAATGCAAACGTACGATTTCAAAGTTTGGTTAGACCTGCCACCCATGCTTTTCATGTCAAAGGGATCTGCGAAATCTATTCCAGTTGTTGTAAACGGTCTATCCAAAATAGTCCGCACCGGTGGTAAAGCCGCCATTATCTGACTACATGACCGTTTTCTATCTGTAATACAACGCTTGCAACGGTTAACTACTGTGCGAACCAATGTTTTTAAACGAGAAACCCAATACTCAATACGAATAAGCCTGAGCATCAATTGATTTCCCCCATGAATGGAAATCTTGTGAATAAAATCAGTCAAAAGTTGTGTAAAACGGCATGAATAAGGCAACAAAATAGGATGCCGTTCTGTATACAACAAAGAAGGAGACTTTGCCAATCGACTATTTAGTCTCATGACTCCTTCCTTGTCTAAAAATGGGTTTAAGGTCAAAAGTGAAGGGTCGAAGCAAGGGTTTTTTCTTTAAAAGGCACTCATATTCATCTCTGAAATGAACTTTCTGTGCCACGATAGCCAAACGTAGTTTGACATGTTTTATCTCAATATCCGAAATGATAGGAGATTCATAAGTATAATTACCCTTGTGCGTATTCCTATAAAATCTAAAAATGTCGGATAATACACGAAGGGCACGGTCAAGAGATGAAAATCTTTCCAAAACACCCTCATAATTTGAAAAAAAAAAATGAGCGTGGGATTTTATTGCCCGAGCTTCAAGATCGGTATCCAATAAACAAAGATTTTGAAGATTATATGAGGATATATCTTCCCTAAGCCAACTTGACCCATACCACCAAAGTGAAATATTTGCCAACTCTGAGGGGGAAACACCACGGCTACCAAAATCAGCAGGATTGTCCCTTGATTTTACATGGTGCCAATTGTGACTACTAACAATTACTTGGATTTTGCAAACTCTATTTGCAACAAATGTAGTCCAAGAATTGGCGTCTTTCTTCAGCCAGGAAAGGAAGATCGTAGAATCCGTCCAACAATAAATCTGGCGAAGTGGCACATCAATCTCCCCTATAACAGTTTTTTAAGAGCTCTGAAGCCAAACCTGCTGCACAAAGTTCAAGGCGAGGTATGGAAACGGACTTTATCGGAGCAACCTTTGTTTTACTGGTCAACAAATTCGTAAAAAACCATGAAGCTCGGCCATCGACTCAGGCTCATAATGAACCCATCACATCATCATTGGTTTTCGTAAAAGAGAAGCTTCATTACGCCTAAATTGTGCCATGACGTTCTGTCTAGACGTACCTAACGAAAATTTTTCAGGAAAATCTGTTTTAAAGGGTAGTGTCACTATATGGCGACCATCAGAACCCTTACGAGTTGAAGCCCTATAATTATCCTCACAGATTATATTATATTGGGACACAATCTTCCGCTTAGGTGTCTCCTCAAACTCCCAAAACCTTAATAAATTTCGGTTTAGGTTATCCTCTTCAGAAAAATCCACCCTCGTCGAATATACTTGTAATGGAGAATAATTTACAGGACCTGTAATCAACCAACCAAATATAGTCCGTTGAGCCAATAAAGAACCCAAAATGTTCCGCTCAATTTCCGCCTGAAATATTTGTGGATACAAATCAGCACCTAAAAGGATATCAACCAGCCTACAGTCGAAAAATTGAGGGTCCGCCAATCGTAGACTCGGCAGATCCTTTTTACGATCATCCTCTAAAATAAAGGAAAGCAAAATACCCGAAATTTTGGGCAGAACTAGTGCCGTAGTCCTCAACCAAACCGAAGAGTCTATGGGTGAGCCTATCTTCCTCGATGAAGCAGAGACCGTGTGGTTCACACCTAAGATCCTGGCATTCGTCGAATGCGCATGGATTTTCAAACGATTTTGCAAGCCTTCAAATAAACGAAGTTTCTGAAGCCCTGGTGACAAATATTCACCATTGCAGTCCCTAAAAATACCGTTCGATTTTGCGACAAATGGAAAACTTGACGATTGAAGGTAGCTGAAGAACTACCAAAACGAGATGTAGTTAGTAAAGCAGGTTCCAGAAGTATAGGGTTCACCTGTTGAGAACTAACACCCGATCTCATAACTGCCGATGCAGCATTTTCCGTAGAAGCTAAAGACCTATGCAACAAAGTGTGGTGCCTCTTATTGCAATTTGAACAACTATGAACACTATTACAATCTTTTATTTCATGTGTGAGCGATAGACAATTGACACAGCAATGAAATCTCTTTACCGTTGAAAATCTCTCCGATACGACGAGTTTGACCACGAGTTACTAAGTAACGTCATTGAACGGCTGTGGAAAATGGAAGACGATGGATCTACTGAAAAGGGCTTTTCGCAAGATGAACAACAATGTGAATCACTACTTGTTCAAAAAAATATCCAAAGAAACGATGAAGAGCGTTTTGTTGTCAAGATACCCTTCCGTGAAAATCCTTCTGTACTTAGGGATTCTAAGGCAACAGCCTACAAACGATTCCTTAAACTTGAACGACGATTAATGAAAAATCCATTGACCAGAAATCAGTACATAAGTTTTATGAATGACTATGAACAAATGAAACACATGACAGAAATAGTTATCAACTCAATATCAACACCTAACTATTTTATTCCACATCACTGTGTTATAAAACCAGACAGCACCAACACTTAACTTCGTGCCGTTTTTGACGCTTCTGCTAAAACTTCGTCCGGTTATTCATTTAAGGACAATGTACACTGGTCCAATTGTTCAAAGTGATCTATTTTCGATACTCATCCGTTTACCAAGATTTGTATTTACTACCGACATTGAAAAGATGTACCGACAAATCTAGATGCATCCAGATGACAGGAGATACCAGTTTATCCTCTGGAGGAATGCTCCTTCTGCTCCAATAAAATACTATCTGTTCAACACTTTCAAATACGGCACACGAGTTGCTCCATATTTGGCAACAAGATGTCTTCAACTTTCGATAATGAGATAGATTATCCACTAGGTGCTCAAATGCTAAGGGAAAAATTAAATGTAGATGATGGTCTTGGAGGATCAAACAGTTTAAGTACTGCAATCGAAACACAACAACAGCTCAATTACATTTTAAAACAACATGGCTTCAACTGTCGTAAATGGAGTGCTAATAATAAGCAACTACTTCAAAACATTCAACAAGATGACCGGGAAGTAAATCCTGATTTTAACAGCACACAGAAGGAATCTATTAAAACTCTGGGTCTAATATGGCTGCCTAAAGTAGATCACCTTTGCATAAAGGTAAAGGTGGAACCTATAAATATGATTACTAAACGCACAGTTAGTTCCGATTTGGCAAAACTTTTTGATACACTTGGACTGTTGGCACCAATTGCTGTGAAAGCAAAAATATTTATTCAACATTTATGCCAGATGAATGGGCAAATTTCCGTGAAAGTCTAAATTCATTAAACAACCTTTAAATAACACGACACGTGTTCAAGGATAACATCCCATTAACTACTCAGCTTCATATCTTTGCGGATGCATCCGAGAGAGCGTTTGGTGCAGCAGCTTACATTCCATCAACGTTTAAAGGTGACAGAATAATAACAAAGTTACTTTGTGTAAAACCTCGCGTATTACCAATCAAAAAACAAACCTTACCACGATTACAACTTTGTGCAGCACTTCTGGCTGCAGAATTAGCTGAACGTCTTCAAAAGATTATGCAAGTGAGGCGTTTACCAATTTTCTGGACAGACTCTGAGATTGTGTTGTCATGGATACAATCAAAATCATCATCTTTCCACACATTTGTGGGTAATAGGATATCAAAAATTGAAACACTGACTCTTCCAGAACAATGGCAACACGTTTCATCAAAGGATAATCCAGCAGCAATTCTCTCAAGAGGTTTGACAGCAAAGGCACTTTCAGACTGTCATTTATGGTTTTTAGGACCATTATTTTTACACGGAAGGCAAGAATGCTGGCCTGCAGAGTTTCTTTGGCCACAATTACAAAATACCCCTGATCTAGAAAGAAAGAAAGATTCACCGATTGTTTTATCAACTGTAAACAACTACAATTTTGTATACAATATTGATCATAAAGGTTCATTTAAGAGGTTACAGCGAATAATATCATATGTCCACCACTTCGTTAAAAACACCTCTGAAAAATATTCACCGAGGTGAACTCTGAATGCCTTAAGTACAAAAGAACTTGAGACATCACTAAGAATAATTGTACATGCCATTCAAAGTTATGATTTTTCCAATGAAATCAAGACAACAAGAAGTCGGGAGAGAGTTACTCCTGCAGGGCCATTCATTAATACAGGTGTTGATTACTTTGGACCGATATGGATCCATTACGAAATAAGAGGGAAAAAACCAACAAAGGCATATGTGGCTGTATTTTGTTGCTTTGCGACAAAGGCAGTTCATTTTAAACTGGTTAGCGACTTATCAACTGATGCTTACATCGGTTCCTTGAAACGTTTGATTTGTAGAAGAGGACGTTTCCAAAATATCTATAGTGATAACGAACAAATTATGTGGGAGCGTACAATAAACTTACTGAACTCTCAAATTCAATATTCTCTGATAATGGGAAAGAATTGCTTCAACATGTAGCTCAAAAGGAACGCAATTCCATTTTATTCCACCGAGATCTCCCCATTTTGGAGGACTTTGGGAAGCAGCGGTAAAATCAGCTAAAAATCTTCTTGTACGGAGCTTAAGTACAACTTCATTGACTTATGAAGAATTTGAAACGGTTATCATCGAAATTAACACCTATGTCTAACGACCACTCTGCATTAACTCCAGGACATCAGGCAAGAGAATAAGACTACCATCCAATAATATATGCATTACTCTGCTGTCTTTGCTACTTATTTTGCCAGTGATTTTGGGAACGCCAATCAATAACAAGCCATTTGGATCTCAGCTAGGAGTTAATTTTGAAGAAATAGGATCAACGTATATATCTACAGGTCAATGCAATCTTATGGTGTATTATGATTTATCAACATACTGGACTGATACATCATTTTTAGCAAATGACACAAAATCACTTAAACAGATTTGTAAGAAAATGGAGTCCAATACATCGTGTATTAATATAATAGAACATTTGCAGCACATTGAAACCGACTTAAGTCTCGATAACAGATTGCTATACAAATCTCAACAAAAAAGAGGCGCTATTGATCTTGTCGGAAATATTGCACATTCACTTTTTGGTGTACTTGATTCTGAATATGCAGAGAAAATGTCATCAACCATCTCGAAATTACTCATAAAGGAACAAACTTCAGTTGTAGACTCAACTATCAACATTGTTTAACAAGGTCTTACTACAGCAAAGTTCAATTTTGACAGTCTTCAATCAACCATAAATAATTTAGTGAAAAACGAAGAATTACGCAATGATGAATTGTACCAATTCAAGCTTGCTCACCTGTTCAACATAGGCTTTATGCAACTATAACTTATTGCAAATAATCTACAAAAAACGCAAGCATGTATCTTGGACACATTAACCGACACCCATCATGGAAAAATCAACCCCTTGCTCTTAACTCTATTGCAGCTAGAAGTCGAGATACATCAAATTAAAACGCATATGCCTGAATCGTTGATGTTACCAGTATCTGAAAATGACTCGTTAAAGTTTTATAAGTTAATGAAGGTAAAGGGTGGACTTACCCAGGAACACGTGGTTTTCAGTATAACGCTATGATTAATAGAGCAGGATAAATTTAAATTGTGTATTTTAATTCCTGTCCCTAATGCAGTTAACAACACAATGCTAGCGATAGAAAAATGTAGTCCTATCTTAGCGGTAGACACAAACCAAAGACATTACTTTCCAGTATCATCAGATCAACTTAAGTCATGTAACATCATCAGAAAGGACATATTCATATGCTAAATATAATATTCAACTGGAATATAACTTCGGAGCAGAGAGGTGTTCATGTGAAATTAACTTATTTTACAACATTACTACTCCAAATTGCAACGTAGACACCATTAAATCATGAAAACCAATGGATATATTCATCATCATCAACCAAGTAAAAACAGTCTGTGGGAAAGAAATTGCAACATTTTATCTTTTTATTAGTCCAGATTGCAATCTTAAACATGATCGTATCCATATGACCGGACAACAATCACTATCAACAATTATTGGGTCATCATACACAAGCCTTGCAAACATTTCAGAACTTTCATATCAAGATCTTGCAAATAGTAACAATATTAAAAGGGCGAATTACACTCATGTCAGACCAGATTTCGCTACAACTCAATAAAATAAAGGGGTTGCAAAAAAAGTTAGAAACAATAAACAACTTAAATTTTCAACATCATTCAACTTAAGAACATGGTGTTAGAATTGCATATTCCACATTAGTTGTCAGCATAATAGGCATAATACTGGCTTCAGTTATAGCTGCAATACGTCGGAAATCTACTACCATTGAACTAAAGAAAACTACTCGTCCATCTTATTCTACACCGCAACCATCCAACGATAAGTCAACACCCTCACCACATCCACGCCAGAATTTCACAATTCAAGTTTAAATTTAATATATTTTGTAATTGACTCCTCGTCAATGCCGGGGAGAATGTACTTATTTTACGTTATTTTTTATCTTATTAATTTGTTTGTCACTGCATTACTTAAAAATTACGAAACCTACATTGTACTTGAATTAAAACTGCAACGCATGCATTGTTTTTAAATAGAAATTGCAAAATGCATACATTTAAATCTGTTTAAGTAATAAAATTCCATTTTCATTAATTGGCACTTTTACTTTAGGTCAACTTCTTAACTATTTTTGATGATAAGTTTATATTTATTTCCGAATTATAAAGTATGTCAATTAATTAAGTAATTTTAAATATTGTATAAAAGATGAATAATAACACAAATAAATGATTCTACAGTCTTCATACACAAATCACGTCTCCTTATTTTATAGTCTTTTAGTTCAAGTACTAGAAAGGCATAGGAAAAATAAAATAGTGTAAATTCTGACGAAACGTTTGAATTTAATTTCACTAGATTTCGTATTTTTTCAAACCCTTTTAAATCAAAAAGTATAGAAAAAATATAATTAAATATTAAAATAACCTAAAAATATTGTTTTATTTATAACATTCGTCCAATAATAGGAAACAAAACCTGCTCATTTTTATTGACTCATCCTTTAGAGAATCTCAAATTTTAAAATTTAAAAAATTCCCAAAATCTCGTTCCAACTCGTACTTCTAAGTATGGACAAGTATGAAAGGCCTCCCTGTTAACAAAACGTATTCATTTTTGTGTAGGTTTTTATTTTTGGCCCAAATGAATTTTTATTGTTAATTATTAGTTTTAAGCTATTAAGGCCTAACTTGATTTATGTTAATAAAAATGCAGACTTTTTATTACATATTTTGCCGACGTTTCGTGAATTGTATGTTCACTTTATCAAGGGATTCGTCTATTTACATAAAATATAAATAAATTAGTCAAGTGCGAGTTACACTCACACACGTAGGGTTTCGTACTATGTTCAGTATAATTTAAAAATTCCAGTTGTCTATTTCTTTGTGTCTTATGGGACACCCTTAAATTTTAAAATTAAAGTAATCACCCCTATCGCGTATATTTATTCCCATGAAAAAAACTCCCAAAAATTCTATAGTGAATGATTTTTATCGTAAAATACAAGTAAATTGTTATTGGAATCATTCACGATAGACAAATTTGGGAGTTTTTTTCATGGGAACAATTATTCGCGATAGGGGTGAATATTCGCGAAAATTGCATCATAATTAGAACACCCTTTAAATTTTAATGTGTAATTGATTTTATAGCGGCAATGGTAATACACTTTCTATTAAAATATCAGGAGCTTACCTATTGCGGTTAAAAAAATAAGGTAATATTCGTGAAAAACACGTTACTAATGGACACACTTCAATTTTAAGTATTTGTTATAGCGGCCGAAGTAGATGTGCTACTGTAAACATTTCAAGAGGGTATCTATTACGGTTTATAAAATCTTGTCACTGTCGGAACACCCTTTAATTTTATTATTCATTATAGTGGCCATGGCAACTTCCTTTCTATAAATAGACTAAAAGTCTACCTATTGCGATTAAAAACTAAATCACTATAAGTGAAAAACATGTCACTGTCGGAACACCCTTTAATTTTTAGTAATTGTCATATCGGCCGTGGCAACACATCTTCTGTACAAAATTTCAAGAGTCTACCTGTTACGGTTCAAGAAATAAGGCTTTATACATGCAAATCACGTCACTGGCGGAAAACCCTTTAATTTTTATTATTTGTTATAGTGGACATAGTTATACACCTCCTGTAAAAATTTCAAGATTCCACCTATTCATTAAAAACTTAGGATATATACATGCAAATCACGTCACTATTGGAACACCCTTTAATATTTATGTTCAATTTTGTATACTTGTTTATAAAACAAACATAGTTTTAATTACAGTCTGCAACTTGTAAGTGGTTTCCTCTTACAGCTAAAAAAAAGACATAAACGTAAATAACACGTCACTTTTGGAACACCCGATGTTTTAGTATTTTTTGCTATTGTGGCCACAGTAATACACTTTTGGTAAAATTTTCAAGAGTATCTATTATGCTTCAAAACTTAGGCCTTACACATACAAAGCACACCACTACCAACACCCTTTAATTTTTGGGTTTATTTTTTTAGACTTGTTTATAAAGCGAACTAAGTTTTAATTACTGTTTGTAAGAAATAAACACATATTCGTAAATAACACCTCTCTATCAGAACACCCTATAAGTTTTAATATTTTTTGCTATAGCTGCCATAGTTATACACCTTTGGTAAAATTTTCAAGAGTACCTATTCTGGTTCAAAACTTAGGCCTTATACATGCAAATCTCTCCACTATCGGAACACCCTTTAGTTTTTAGGTTTATTTTTTTCAGACTTGTTTATATAGCGAACTAATTTTAATTTATTTTTAGTGAAATCCTCCTACAGTTCAAGAAATAAGCACATATTCGTGAATAACACCTCTCTATCAGAACACCCTATTAGTTTTAGTATTTGCTAGTATAGCGGTCACAGTTATATACTTTCTGTCAAAATTTCAAGCGCCTACCTATTACGGTTCAAAACTTAGGCCTTATACATGCAAATCACACTACTATCGGAACACCCTTTAATTTTTAGGATTATTTTTTTATACTTGTTTATATAGCGAACTAAGTTTTAATTACTGCTTACATATTTTTAGTGTATGCCTCCTACAGCTCAAAAAATAAACACATATTTGTGAATAACACCTCTCTATCGGAACACCCTATAAATTTTATTATTTGCTGCTATAGCGGTCAAAATTATACACCTTCTATAAAAATTTCAAGATTCTACCTATTATGATTCAAAACGTAGGCCTTATAAATCAAAATAACGCCACTATTGGAACACCCTTTAATTTTTAGGTTTATTTTTATACTTGTATATAAGGCGAACTAAGAAATAAACACATATTCGTAAATAACACCTCTCTATCGGAACACCCTATAAGTTTTAATATTTTTGCTATAGCTGCCATAGTTATACACCTTTGGTAAAATTTTCAAGAGTACCTATTATGGTTCAAAACTTAGGCCATATACATGCAAATCTCTCCACTATCGGAACACCCTTTAGTTTTTAGGTTTATTTTTTTCAGACTTGTTTATATAGCGAACTAATTTTAATTTATTTTTAGTGAATTCCTCCTACAGTTTAAGAAATAAGCACATATTCGTGAATAACACCTCTCTATCAGAACACCCTATAAGTTTTAGTATTTGCTAGTATAGCGGTCACAGTTATATACTTTCTGTGAAAATTTCAAGCGCCTACCTATTACGGTTCAAAACTTAGGCCTTATACATGCAAATCACACTACTATCGGAACACCCTTTAATTTTTAGGTTTATTTTTTTATACTTGTTTATATAGCGAACTAAGTTTTAATTACTGCTTACATATTTTTAGTGTATGCCTCCTACAGCTCAAGAAATAAACACATATTTGTGAATAACACCTCTCTATCGGAACACCCTATAAATTTTATTATTTGTTGCTATAGCGGTTAAAATTATTATCCTTCTATAAAAATTTCAAGATTCTACCTATTATGATTCAAAACTTAGGCCTTATAAATCAAAATAACGCCACTATTGGAACACCCTTTAATTTTTAGGTTTATTTTTAGACTTGTATATAAGGCGAACTACGTTTTTATTTAAGTTTGTAAATTTTTAGTGTATGCCTCCTACAGTTCAAGAAATAAACACATATTCGTGAATAACACCTCTCTATCGGAACACCCTATAAGTTTTACCTATTATGGTTCAAAACTTATGCCTTTTACATGCATTTCACACCACTATCGGAACACCCTTTAATTTTTAGTTTTATTTTTTTATACTTGTTTATATAGTGAACTAAGTTTTAATAACTGTTTGTAAATTTCTAGTGTATCCCTCCTACAGTTCAAGAAATAAACACGTTTTCGTAAATAACACCTCTCTATTGGAACACCCTATAAGTTTTAGTATTTGTTGCTATAGCGGCAACAGCTGTGAAAATTTTAAGAGTCTACCTATTACGGTTCCAGAGATAAAAGGCGCTGACAGACGGACAGACATTGTAGCGAAAACAATAGGGTTTCGTTTTTACACTTTGTGTACGGAACCCTGAAAACATCATTACAAGTTACAAATGAGCAACAAAATTATTTATCAATAATGACTTACATACATTTAAAACAATATTTTGGTTATCACATTTATAATTTTGAAAAATTAGTTAAACATGACACACATGTATAAAAGACAAATTTTATTTGAAAAAACTATTTTCTATTACAACCCTATAACTGGCGCTTAGATTGTCAACGTCCTCTTTTTTGTTCATTGTTTTGTTTATTTTTTGCTAATTTCTTAAGCTTTCTGTTGTAAATCTCTTTCTCTCAGTGTTTACTTTGTCCAGAATTTTTATGTTCTCAATGTCTGGTTTGTGATTTGTTTGTATTATATGTTGTGAGAATGCATTACTCTCTTTATTTTTCTTAATATCAGCTTTGTGTTCGCTCATTCTAGTTTCCAAGCTTCTTTTGATATCCCAATATAAACTAAGCTGCAGTTGTTTTCATTGTTACCTTTACAAGGAATCTCATAAACAACGTTGTTTTGTTGTAGTTTAGGTATTGGTGTTTTTATGTTCGTGAATATTGTGCTCAGTGTTTTGTTTGGTTTATAAGCATAAGAAATGTCACTTTTGTTTATTGCTGATCTTATGCTTTTTGTGTCAGTGAGACCAGGTATGTATTTTACACCGAAAAAATATTTTGCATTGTTGTCTGTGTTGCCATTGTTGGTATTGCTCGTCGTGTCGTAAGATATTATTAAAGATTTTATTAAATTCTGCGGAAAATTATTAGATGTTAATATTTTCGTAATTTTTTCAATGTTTTGTTTGTGAAATTGTTTATCGCTGATGTCCAGTACCCTCTTGATGAAATTTTTGGCTGTGTTAACTATTTGGCTCTTCGGTTGAGTAGCATTAAAATTAATTATTCTACCAGACGATGTGTTTTTAGCGTACCAGTCAAATGTTAGTTTGTCATCATCTCTGTATAATTTGGTGTCCAGTTATGCTATTTCTCTTTTCTCTTCAACTTTCACTGTGATTTTTTAATTTGTGAATTTGATTTTTGGGTGGTATCTATTTAAAGTCCTCAAAATCTCATCTTTGTCGTCAATGTGGATTACAGCTAAAAAGTCGTCTACGTACTTTGCTACGTATTTTATATGTTTTTATTGTTGAATTCAGTCAACGCTACGTCAAGTAAGTTATCGAGTATAATGTCGGCAATTGTGGGAGATAGCGGGTTACCCATTGGCATTCCAACGATTTGATTGTATACCCTGTTGTTGTAGATAAAGTAGTTATTATCATATAAGCAAAACTTTAATATATCCAAAAATTTAGATCTTGGGATTTTGGTGTTTGTTTTTATTATATCCCACTTTGCCATTATGGTGTTGATCGCAGTATAAATGGAAATATTAGTAATTAATGAGACTACGTCAAAAGATACCAAATAGACATTGCTATCAATATTAATGTTTTCATTCGCCCTTTTAATTCCAATGAATTCTTTAGATTGTATTTGTCTGAAACTATGTTTCTAGGTATAGTTCCCACATATTTGCTTAATTGATAGCATGGGACTTGAACAGATGAAACTATATGTCGTAGCGGTACGTTCATTTTTATTTTGCCATCTTGAATTGCTTCCATGAAATTGCAGTTTTGATGCATAAACCGAAGATTTATTCCATTAACAGAGCTATGTTAGTATTTTAACAGAGCTTTGGCCGTTATACCAAAAACAAAAATAAAACATATAGCGTTATCCGATAGTGACGTGCTATTTACGTTTATGTCTTTATTTCTTGAGCTGTAGGAGGCAACCACTTAAAATTTGCAGACAGTAATTAAAACTATGTTAGCTTGTTAAGCAAGTGTACAAAATTAAACCCAAAAATTAAAGGGTGTTCCGATAGTGATGCGATTTGCATGTATATGGCCTAAGTTTTGAACGATAATAGGTAGACTCTTGAAGTTTTTACAGTAGGTGTATTACTATGGTCACTATAACAAATACTGAAAATTAAAGGGTGTGCCGACAGTACCGTGATTTGCATGAATATGGTCTAATTTATTAACAATAATAGATAGACTCTTAAAATTTTCAGAAATGGTGTATTACTACGATTTTAACAAATGGTGTATTACGCCTGATATTTTTATAGAAAGTGTATTACCATGGCCGTTATAACAACAATTACTAAAATTTAAAGGGTGTTCCAATAGTGATGAAATTTTGATGTTCTTTGGGTTTAATTTGACTTCAATGTTTTTTTTTATAATTTTAAGTTTTAAACTGCTTTTGTATTTGTTTTAATTATTTCAAATATAATATTAAAATTTATAATATATTTTCCAGTTTATATTACATATACAATTAAAATTTGATTTATAGTTTATATGCTCTCAGTTTTTGTTTTTTTTTCATCAATAATTTTTTTGTTTTCATCAATAATTTTTTAATATATGTATTAAATATATACTATATATTATTATATAGACACTTTGGTCTTCAATGAGTTTGTAAATTGCTGTACTTATCTCAAAGTTGATAAAATTTGATATTTTATTTTTTAAAGCTTTTAGTAGTATTGTTTTATTTATTTATTTTTTAAATTTTCTTTTTTAATGATCTAACCCTACCAGCTTTGAATGGAAACTATGTCCTTTCAAGGCTTTAAGTGCCGCTTGGCTGTCGACGTACAGAGTGACCTCTTCCCCTTTTAAAACTTGTCCAGACACCAGCTCTGTGGCTTTCAGAACCGCCAACAACTCTGCCTGGAACACACTACACTCATCTGGTAGTCTGTACGACATGCGTGTTCTAGTTCCCAGAATGTGGAAACCAGCACAGGTGCCCGCTTTTATCTGAACCTTCTGTGAACACGGCAACCCCGTCGTAGAGTTTACTAGACCCCAACCATTATTCCCTTTTTGGAAATACAACCAAGGGTATTCTACTGAAATCAAACTCAGTGACCATAAAGTCCATTAACCCAGGGGTTAATGGAAGCGGTCCGTTGAATCCGACCTCAAGTAGAATCTTTGTGTTGTAACGACACGTTCCCGCTAGTTGCTGGAGTAGAGTTCAGCGGCGTCCAGGGTCGTTAAAATAATCGACTTCTTGTCGAATAAAATACGTTTATTTTTAATAAAACGTTACAATATTTATGTATTTATTTTTAAAAATATTCGTTGGTATGGACGTAGCACCGACGGTTAGGATGACGTATTGAGAGGTAGCAGGTATATAGGCAAAACAACAATGTCGACATTACAGGCCGTTTTGCCTCTGTTAGCTGATAGGGATAAGATCACCAGCAAGAAGTCAGTCTTCAGTTAGGAAATCTTTTACCATTAACCACAGATGCAGTCGCAAACCTCTCGTCGATGCGTTCGTAAGGTAATAGACCAGGAGAAGTCAGCCTTCAGTATGGTTCTGCTCCCTTACTAGCGAACTGTTTATAGTGTGACTTTAGAACACCAATGTATATAGAAAATTGTACGAGGAAGAAGTCACCCTTCAGTTAGGTACAACAAACTTTATACAATGGTTGTTCCACTCAGTAGTCACTTATATCAAGCAATTAATAGTAATTGCTTAAGCAATTACTATTTCTTCTCTACAAAACGTCTTACCTTGTCCAACGCAGCCAACCAACTCCTTTTGTAATTTGTAATTTATTTATTTATTAAAAAAAAGGTTTTACATGTTTGCTTAAAACTAATTTATTAAGTACTAATTCCTTCCCCTATTGTATCATATAAGGACTTGTCAAGTTATTTTATTTAAATGTTTGCAGCATGGCCGCTTACAATAATATTAATGATAATTTTATGTTAAATAAGACTTTTCTTAAAAATTTCCCCAAAAAAAAAAAATTAAATAGGAAGGCAACTACTTTTGTAAAACAAATACGAGCCTTTTATAGTCACACAAGGCCTGCACTCATGCGTACGTGTGTTACTATTTTATTCTTCTTTTCTTATTTCTTTGTATGTGTTTCCCTATAGATGAACAATATTCAACGACAAAACACAAACAAAACTTAAGAACAGAACCGTTTTTCTTCTCTTATCAATTTTAGTATTTTTTTACTGAGAGTAAGCATGTATACTAAAATACATTAAAACAACAAATAACAAGAAAACGAACCGTTTTCTTACTTTGTCATTGCTGTGTTTTGTCAATTGTTCGTTTTAGGCAAACAAAAAATAAGAAAAGGACCGTTGGCGCTACAATAGAACAAATTGGTACAATGCAAATAATAACTGGTTTGTTATAATTAGATAAAATAAGTACATTCCCTATAGTTAATTAACATCATTAATATAATTTAAATAATTAACATTCATATTTTGATTTATAAACAAGAAATACAAATTAAATCATAAAATTCAATCATAAGAATAATAATATTTATAAAAGTAAAAATAATTTTAATAATAAGACAATGATATTTTGTCACAGTGTGTCCTATGTTACTCGACATCACCAACCCTGATTCAAAAAGTCTGAGCAAACTCCTCGCCGGCATTCCGACCACAAAGCCCTCGATGAGGAGTAGGTGCAGAATGATGTCCAAAGCTGCTTGAGGTGTACTTCTCCTTGCACCTCTGATGCCAATCAAAGCAAGTCTCTGGACCTTGGCAAAAGTTTTCCTATGGGATTCCTTTTTCAATGATTCCCACCAAACAGAGCATGCATAGAAAACAATGGGTCGTACAACTGACGTGTGAATCCAGTTTACAACCTTTGGTTGTAGTCCCCAATTGCTGCCAATGGAGTTCTTACAGGCATAGACCCCCCTGAATGTTCCTACTCCATATTAATTTACTATCTAGCTACTCTTCGGTATTTAGCCTCGCTTGCTAGTTTTAACTCGACACCATTGACCTTAGGTGGTCTGAAACCTACCAACTTGTATCTCCTGGTGAAAACAACTAACTCAGTTTTTTTCCCCGTTAACCCCCAATCCCTTGCTCGAGGTGCAGGAAGAGAGTTCTCCTGCAGCTTGCATGACTTCACTGATGGTGGAGAGAAAATTCCCCTTTACCAGTATCACCACGTCGTCTGCGTAAGCCACTATTTTCCTCCCCCAGCATCAAATTAACTTTTATTTAAATATTTTTAAGATTCACAAGGATACACTGGAAATAATTGAACTTTATTTTTAAATACATATGTGCATATATTAAATATTCTCCGATTAATGTAAATGTACTCACAGAAAACTGTTTTTTATTAAATTTAAGTTTTTAAACCATTTTCATTATATATTTACCCCTTTGTAATTTTTGTAATTATAACCTGGAGGGTCCCTTAGGAATCGCAGGATTAATTTAATTAGTATTATATTTATTTAATGTTTATAATTAAAATTATTTATTTATAAATATTATATCTTTCAATTCTATTTTTATCAAGCACAAGGTCTTTTTTATATACAAGTGTTTAAACAATTTTTATTTACAATATTTCGCTACACCATTGGGTAGCATCTTCAGGAAATAAAAATAATAATAGTTTTTAAAAAAATTTTTAAATGATTGAATAAAATTCAAATGAATGAAAAAATTTGTTGTCAATCAATTTAAAAAATTCTAACATTTCAATACATTCAAGAAACAACATTTCAAAAACAAATAAAAATTAAAATAGAAAAAATTCTTACAAATACATATACAGAAAATTTTGATATTCAAAAACATATAAACATTATAAGAGAAAACACAATAAATTTTTAAATTCATATAGATAAATTTAACCGGAAATGTTACAAAAAAAATTAATGTTTCTTTTATAAAAATTTGATTCAAATTCATGTTATTTTTTATGCACTAAATGCCTATAATTTTGTGCAACATTTTCTGTATCTGCTTTAAAATTTATTCTTTTTTCAAGTGGAACTTTAATTATTTGTAGCATTTCTAACATATAACGACGTTTATAATTATTTTCCAAATTTAAAATTGATACATTTTCAAAGTTAGGATAATGATTACTTTTCGAACAGTGTGAAGATAAAGCTGTTTTTTGCAAACTGATATTGTCTCTGTATCTCTGGTCTGATTTATGTCCAGCTATTCTGACTTTCAATTTATTCTTTGTAGTACCTATAAAGAATAAACTAAATTAGACATATCTAACTTTTTTATTTTTTCTTTTGGTTTGCTAAATAATCTATTTAATGTATTATATGTTTTGTATGCCATCCTATATTTATCTGTATCAAATATTTTTGATTTTTCTAACCGTTCTGATAAATCTGGTACATAAGTAATTGATTTATAAATTTTGGTTCTGTATCATTTCTTCTATTTGGTTTTCTATTATTTTTATGTTGATTTAGTAATTTATTAATCAGTTGAATTGGAAAATTATTTTCGCTTAATATATTTTTTATCTTATCTATATTCTTTTTGTGAAACTCCTTGTCACTAATGGTTAGTACTTTTTCTATTAAATTTCTGGCTGTATTTATAATTATATGTTTATTTTGTTTAGAAAAATAATTAATTATTCTACCCGAAGCTGTGGGTTTTTGGTACCAATCCATTATCAATTTGTTACCTTTTCTAATTACTAAAGTATCTAAATAAGGAAGTTTTGAATCGCATTCTGTCTCTATTGTAAATTTGATGGAATTATCAAATTCATTTAATGTTTTTAACATATCGTTAACTGCTGAATCGGAAATAACACAGAACAAATCATCTACATATTTGGTTATTATACTTGGTTTTATATTTAATTTTTCAATACAAGTATCTAGCAATTTCTCCATAACTATATCCGCTACAATTGGAGAAGCAGATGAATCCATTGGAAGTCCCTTTTGCATGTATATTTTCTCATTATATTGAAAATATCTATTATCTTCTATACAAAACTTAAGAATTCTTAAAAATAAGGATTTTTCTATTTTTGTAAAATTTCCTATAATATCCCATTTTTCTTCTATTGTATTAATTGCTAAGTCCACATTTATACTTGGAAATAGTGATACTACATCAAATGATATTAATTTTTCGTCATCTTTTATATGTATATTACCTATTTTATTTTTAAATTCAAGTGAGTCTCTTATATTATATCTCGAATGTTCAGTAATCCTTTTTAATATATTCGTAAAATATTTACATAAATCATAAGATGGAGAATTAACGAAAGAACAAATTGGTCGTAAGGGAAAATCTTCTTTGTGAATTTTTGGTAGTCCATATAACCTAGGTGCAGTAGCTATATTTGTTTTAAGTTTATTCTTCTCAGCAGTGGTAATAATTTTAAGTTTAAAAAGTTCTTCCACTAAATCATTATTGGTCTTCTGTAATTTGTTAGTAGGATCCTTATTTACTAAGTTATATTTTGTATTATCTTCTACAATATTATTAATTCGTGTTTCATAATCCTTTTTATTTAATGCTACAGTAGTGTTACCTTTATCTGCCTTTAAAATGAGAATCTCATTATTCTTTTTTAAAAACTTTTCTGTTTCTTTAACTTTCTCCAAAACAAACCTATCTCTATTTGTTAATTTCATTTTGTTTAAATGATTATCTATAATTGTGGTTAATTTTGTTTGGGCTATTTCTTTAAAATCGGAAATTCTTCTTTTTTAGTGGGTAAAGCGTGTTTATGTGCTAATGAAAGAATCCATTTTACGTCTGTTGGAATATCAAAGTCAGTCTTATTAACGAACCATTTTTGTTAAATTGAACCCCAAATTCATTTTTTTGTATATCATATAAGTTATTAAATTTCTTAATGTGTGTCTTTGTTACCTTTTCTCTTAAAGAATCTGCCAATTTATCTTCACACCATAAAAATTCTTCCATTTCTTCTTCTGTTAATAATTTACTTAAATTTCTTTTAATCACTATTATCTCACTTTGAAAATGTTTCAATATTTCGTGTTTTTCTTTTAAAGATAATTTTAAAATTATTTTTTATTATTTCCTGAAGATGCTACCCAATGGTGTAGCGAAATATTGTAAATAAAAATTGTTTAAACATTTGTATATAAAAAAGACCTTGTGCTTGATAAAAATAGAATTCAAATATAAAAAAAGGTCAAAATGAATGAAGATGCTACCCAATGGTGTAGCGAAATATTGTAAATAAAAATTGTTTAAACATTTGTATATAAAAAAGACCTTGTGCTTGATAAAAATAGAATTCAAATATAAAAAAAGGTCAAAAACTACTATAACTATTTAATATTATATCTTTCCTTTGTCGTCTTTATTTTATTCACGGCAAAATCTTTTAAAGTTCATTGGTTTTACTTAAATTTTTTATTTCAGCTTGTCTTTTTATACTTTTTTAACATTAGATTTTTTATACATTATTTATTTTTAATCACGCATGATTCCAAATATAATTATTTTGTATATTAGATTTTATAAATTGAGTTAATTTTTTTATGTTGAATTTTTTTTTTTCTTTCAGCAATGACAATGTTTTTTTTAACATTGTCATTGACTTTTGTCAGTTCATTGTAAAAAGTTTTACATTTAAAAATATTTCTAATTTTTTTTTTTTCAATTTAATTTTTGACTTTTGTTGAAAAGTCTTATATTTCTAAATTTTATTTTAACTATTTCGTCTAAATTTTTTTTCGTGCTTTTTTTAAAATATGATTTTTTAAATATAATTTTAAAATGTTATGGCTTTTTTATACAATCATATGTTATGGACACTTATTTTTATGGCTTTTTAAATGTTATCAGCACAATTTTGTTTGTTGATGTTGCACACTTTTTGCATATGTTCGTTTATGTTTACTTTTATATTTTATAAAAAAAAAAATCATTTCAGGAGGGTCCCTTCGGATTCGCAGGAATAATAAATTATTCGGCCCTATTCCCGTTGGCGTTGCAGTTTGAAAACGAAATAAAAACGACAATTTGGCATTACCGTTGGCGTTAACGACACTCGTCGTAAATATATCGGTATGCTCTATTTTGAAACGAAGATAGAAATGACAATAACACAAAATGAAAAAAAAAATACATTAAGTAAGTTCGAAATTTTAGTTTCTTAAATAGAAAAACATCCCGTTTATGCTAAGCGTTTTCGAAAGGGCGTAAAACTCTAAAATTTAGTGATTTTTGAAGCGAAACTGCCGAGAAATTAAATCCGTTTGGGCTCCATTTCTGGATGTAGAAGGTTGGCATAAAATAAGTAAAACTAAATTAGGAGAAAATATCCATTAAAATGTTTTTTTATTAAAATAAATCAAGATAAAGAGGAAGCTCTGATTTCAGAGCAACAGGGGAAGGATATTATAAAAGGTGCGATTGTCACCATTGGAGGAATCGGTGTCAAACCTATTAATATTAAAAAAAAAAAATTAACCCGAAAAGAAATATAGTGGTATTCGCCGACCATGAAGAAGTTAGATCATTACTAATCGACTATCGTACTTATAATCTGGGATGGCAAAAATGTTAACGTTCTGTCGTAGCATCTTCCGATCTATATTTATATCCATTATGTCATCATCATCACTTGAACTTGAAAAATAAAATTCAGTACACGCCATATTTTGTTAAAACTTACAAAGAAATAACAAACTTTTCAGAAATTTACAAAAATGTCATAAAAAACAATACATAAAATTGCAGTGGTACCATACTTTATTAATTTTTCTTTTTGTTTTCAATAAGGTTTTTTCATCGTTTCACTATATTTCAAGAATACGAATTTAGGAACGTAACGACGATAAAAACGACAAAGACATAGAAACAACTACTAAATTTAAAACGCCAACGGGAATTGGGTCGATTATTATTTGGGAAAATTTTCCTTTTGCATAAAACCAACCGAATCACTGATCCTTTTTAATAAAATGATCCTACTGACTATGCCAAATAATAAATTTAATTTTTATTTTTAATAAAATTAATTTTTATTTATTATTTTATAAAATTTAAATATGCCATTTGAATTCCAGATTAAAACTAAAACTAAAAACAGTTATGATATAATGATAAATAAAAATATTTTACAAACGAGTATTTTATCAACAAGTATTAATAATAATAGGGTTTTCATACAAGGGTAAATACATAGGGTTTTTATAGAAGTGTAAATATATACACCATATGTATACAATTTAATTTATTCATATACTGTCTACCCCAGGTTAGGCTTTCCTGTCTATCCCTTCTGGAATCTTCCCTTGGCCAATTAAGACCGGAGTTTCTTGAGAGATTAACCGTACTGTCTCTTGCGAGGCTTCCTGGTTTATCGTTTTAGTATTCCCACAGTCATGTTTTTATGTTTAAAAATGGAATATATTTTATCCTATTTATGATGGAGAAAATTTTGTCGACAGTTATCCAGAGCAAACAACTAAGAGAATATTGTCTTCCCTCTCCGCTCGACTTATTTAGCCAGACTTCGAGCAGGGATATAACCTAACTAGGAGTCTGTATCTTCTCCTTCGCCGGAAGTATAAGTTTGAACTTCCGACAGTGTCTGCAGAAGACAGCCAAAAAAGTTTTAATATTCGCCAAATTTATTAAATAAATTTTTACATGTATATAAAGTGTGTTTTATTAAATTTAATTAATTTCAGGTATCCGATGTGCGAGTTTGTGCGCTTGGTAAAGGGAGTACATTATATTCAAGAGGTTCAAAAACTTACTAGAAGTTCTCAAACGTCGAATAATCCAATTGTACCCATGGCTATAGAAGAAGCTATGTTAACAGAGCCTGTTAAATTAGCACTTGAAATGGGAGTCTGTAGTAATACTTTACGTAATAAAATGCAACAGATTATTTTTGAAACGGGACGCCCATATGAAACAATTGAAGATTTACTCAAATCTGTTTTTAATGGACCGAAAGATATTAACTTTGACCTAGAAATAGCTCATACTTCTAGTAAAAGCTGTCAAACTAATGCTTTAAATACATTTATTGTAGGAAACAATGATATCACCTCCAATGATACACCTAGTAACAACACAAACAAAGGACATGTTTCAAATAGAACATTCGCTTTAGCATTGACGACAGAAGCAAGTATTGAAGAAATCAGTGGCAAAAAGACTTCTGGAAATTCGAATGTCAAAAGAAAAGAAATAGAAAATGCTTCCTCACGTTCTGAAACAAGTGGAAAGTTTACTTCAGATCGTAAATTTCTGGAAGAAGAAAATAGAAAATTAAAAGATGCTCGACTATGTAAGGTTTGCTTAGATGAAGAAGTTGGTGTTGTTTACTTACCATGCGGTCACTTAGGTGTGTATAAAATTAAAATACTAATATATTCGTAATAATTATAATAAAATCTTTTTATTAGTTACATGTGTACAATGTGCACCAGGTGTTAACCAATGTCCCATGTGCCGAACTAAAATAAAGGGGTTTGTTAGAACTTATCTTTCATAGATACAGTATATATTTATTTAGTTTTTATAATCACTTTAATTCTATTACCTAGCAATTAAATATCTAAGATAATTATTTTTTTATTTTTTTTTTTTTTTTTGTAAAACAGGCTACATAACTATTTTAGCTGTGCTTTAATAAAACCTGTATCTGTTCAAAAAATACTGTGTTTAATAAAATTAAAATCTTTTTAAAGTATGTATGTATATGCTTCCTTGAATTGGTATGAGAAGGGATACATCTACCTTATAAACAGACTTAACTGTAAAGGTCGATTAAATGAAATAATTTTTGAAGTAGTTTATTAGATAAAATACTAAATTCAATAAAAATCAAAACCAATATTATAATAATATTAAGAAGAGGTAGTCTCGAAAACTATAATTAGATTTTCATTTGGTAATAGTCACCAAGGGTTGGACAAAAACTTCGATTATTCGAAAAACCGACATTTGTTTTATAGTATCGTAAATCGATATATTTTTTATTTTATGCATACAAGAAGCTCATTATATTTGCAGTGGCAAAACCTCCGCGGCGAGCTTAATCGCAGTAATCCCAACTTTATAACAACAACTTTTTCGACGAAAATAGTCAAACTCTATGTATATCAAATTCAGGTTATTGCTTCATCTATTAAGTGCGTCAGTTTGGGTGCATACACATGACTATTTGCTGTGTAGTGTTCGGCGTTCAGGGCCGAACTTTCTTAATTTCAAAACAATAGATTAAACGCGTTCTTTGTATCAATAATGAATATCTTTATTCTCTTTCTGTTTGTTTATTACTGTCTTCTTATTTATAATTAATTTGGTTTATATACTTATAGTTGTAATTAAAGTAATTCTTAAAACTAAGCGAATTTTAGGGTAAGTGAAAATACCATAATGTTTATACGAAAATAATTTGTAAAATAATCCAACGACAGCATTAAATGTTCATACCTAAAATGCATCGTTCATTGACATTAAGTGTTTGAACTGAAAGTAGGTCAGTCGTTGTAAGATATTCAGCCCAATTTTGAATAACAATTCCCAAGGAAATTTTTCCCTTCTCCCATTCCTGCTATTATGAATTAAAATTTCCAGGATTTTTTCCCCTTTAATTTTTCTTCCTATTCTAAACACTTCCGAAAAAGAGAAAAACTAAAAAGGGAAAAAAGTATAAAAAATATTAAAAAAGGGAAAAAACAATTTGAAAGGGAGTTAGCGCGAAAATGTAAGTATTAAATTTATAATTGTAAATAAATAATTTAAAATTTGTTTTTAAGGTCAAAAAATACAAATAGACACCAGGTGGAATATTTGCTGACCCTAATGCAGGAGCATCCGGGAATTCCTCGAGGTTTTTATAAAGGCGAAAAGCAAGAACTGCACAGATTTTGGCAAAATGCTGAGAGTGAATTAAATGCTCTAGGACCACCAACAAAACTAGCTGTGATTAATAAAAGGTATTTTTATGATCCATTAAAAATTAGAAATTGCTAAAAAATTTTTTCATTACAGGTTTGGATTGACCAAAAGAAATACGCGAGGCAGAAGTAGGGATGCCAGACGTACTCTTTTAAAGAGTACACGTACTCTTTTTTAAAAAATGTGCTCTAAAAATATAAATATGCAAAAGAACACGCAAAAGTACTCTTTTTTACCAATGTGCTCTTTTTTGTACTCTATTTTTTACTTTTTTTATTTTAACCGCTTTTACACACTTATCAGAGTCGAATAATATAACGCCGCTGTCATCACTTTACTTTGTACTCTGTTACATATGTAAACAAAATAACATAGTAAACAGCCTTTGAAATGCAAATAAAGATATGTATATGTACATATGTATATGTATATGTACATACATTCATGGATAAAAATAGTTCAAATATTGAATTAACGTTCGTTTTGGCTTTTTAAGGTAAGATTCTGATATAATTGTTTAACTGGATTAATCTAAAGTTAATGTCTAGATGTCCACAATGGATAGTGAATCTGATTGTGAAGTTTTGTCAGATTCTAATATCGCAGAAATTGGTACTAATGATAAAACACTTAAAAAACTTGGAAGACGCCGAAAAAATAAATTCAATGATAATTGGAAAAGTCAGTTCAGTTGGATACTTAAAACTAAAGATGAACAAATTGCTAAATGTTCTGTTTGTGTCATTTCCTTTTCCATTGCAAACGGAGGAATAAATAAGGTTAAACAACACATGAAATCTACTAAACATATCCGAAATGTAGCTGTGGCGCAGAAAATTTATGTTCGTTAAGTGCAGCTGCAGAGGCTGCATTTTGCTATCATACAGTGATGCACTCACATAGCTACCAATCTGCGGATTGCAGTGCTAAGCTTTTTCAATCAATATTTTCCGATTCCAATGTCGCCAAAAACATTTCCTGTGGGAAAACAAAATGTTCTAAAATTATTACAAATATTTTGGCTAAATATTCAATTGAAAATGTAATCAACGCCTTGAATAACGACCACCCATTTTCTATTGCCATTGACGCTTCCAATAAAGGAAATATCAAGATGTTTCCAATAGTAATAAGATATTTTTCAAAAGACACCGGTATGAACACAAAACTTTTGAGTTTTTTTAATTCAGAATCAGAAAGTTCTAAAGACGTTGCAAATTGTTTAAAACTGTATTTAACGAAAAACGATTTAAGTTTGACTAACGTTACTAGCTTTTCTGCAGATAACGCTAGTGTTAATTTTGGACGCAATCAGAGTATTATGGTAGAACTTTGTAAAGAAAATCCCGATATAATCGGTGTAGGATGCTTATGCCACGTAATTAATAATGCTTTTAAAAAATCATTAACATTTTTAAAATATGATGTTGACAACATTGTAATAAAAGTTTTCAATGAATTTAGTTCATCGACTAAAAAAAACATCCAACTTAAGAGAGGTTTTTGAATTTTGTGATCTGGAATAGAGTAAATGATTCGGCATGTTCCTTCAAGATGGCTTTCGTTAACACCAGCTATTGAACGATTGTATAAAAATTTTTCGGCAATAAAATCATATTTTCTTTTGCAAAATAATTGTCCATTTGTTTTGAGGCAATTTTTTGAGCTTGAGATTTCTGAAGTATATCTGGGGTTTGTGCATAAAGTAGGGCATGGCCTTTGTTGCGCTATAAAAAAATTGGAAGAGCAAGATGGTTTAGTAATTATTGACATGTTCCAAATAATGAAAAACATGATAGAAAAAATGAAGCAACAACAAATAGAGGAGTACTATGGATTCGTAGCCGAAAATGTATGCAGCAAATGTGATAATGATATAGAAGTAAATTTGTTCAAAAAAAGAGCCAACAGTGTTCTTTCATCTATAATATATTACATTGGAAAAAGATTTGATTTCGAAAAAAACAAATTTGAAAAGCTTAGCATATTTCATTTAAATACCGATATTTCATTTCATGATTTCAAGGATATATTAACTCTCTTTTCCATCAAAAATGTCGATTTGTATCTTCTTTTTGACGAGTTTCATTCATTGAAAGCCTTTAAAAAAAACAAGATAAAGATAAACCTGTTATTGAAAAGTGGAAAGAATTTCTTAACAGTGGCATATACCCAAATTTTGAAAAAATATGCAGTTTCATATTTTCAATACCACATTCAAATGCTGCCTGTGAAAAAATATTTAGTTTAATGGTATTGAGTTGGAGAAAAGAAAGGAATAAGCTTTCTGTTCAAACTCTGGAAAGCGATCTAATAATAAAAACAAATTTTAATTATACGTGTACTGAATTCTACAACTTTTTAAATACTGATGTAGGTAGAAATAAAATCGTTAAGATTGTTCAAAAAAGTGATAAATATTTGTAAGCATATACATATGTATGTATGTTCAGATGAGCTAATATAAAACCTTTTTTTGAGATCTCATTTAATTTTTATTGAAGTTTGTTATGTTTTATTAAATAATTTTTTATTTTTTTTTTTTAAATAAATAAAATGAAAATTTGTTTTTTCTTGTTTGACAAAATGTACTCTTTTCTTGGCATTTGTACTCTTTTTTTTCTTTAATGTGCTCTTTTTTGATCTCCAGAATCTGGCTACCCTAGGCAGAAGGCGGCACAAAATTTGCAACAACAAAAGGGAACAGGTGTGGGTCCAAACAAGACCTATATTTTTTCGTCAACCGAACAATCCATTTACGATTTGATTGCAATGAAAACCTCTATTGAAGGTGTTCCTGCAGACAGCTTCGGCCTAGATCCGCGAAACAATTTAGAATTGTCTGAAGCATGCCACGACACAGATGTAGACATGCTACCTAATCAACAAAAAAATAACGTTGAATGTGCCGCACAATCCATAGATTATGGAACCCCAAAATTGGTACCAAAACTAAAGAAAAGTGTGGCGAAGCAACCTGCGGTTGATGTTCTCTTAGCCGAACTGGCCGTACAAAGGGATTTAGTAGACACAGTGAAAGAAGTAGTAGTTGATATAAAGGACCAAAAGGACCAGGTTTATAATTTTGTTTTTAAACACATTGTAATTATTTTCAACTTTAATGTTATTAGGTAAAGAATTATACAATTGTAGACCTTTATAAAAGAGTGAGCGTTGCATTCCCATGTTTGTAGCCCTTTGCAGTCTAAAGTTTTCAGCGTTTCTAAGTTGATATGGCTGTACTTCTCCAACATAGTTTAGTTGTTCTATAAGATAATCAGGAGCTTTACCAGTTTTCTTTTTTTGTATAAAACTAAGCGTATTCATTTTCAGTCTATTTTGTATAATAATCCACTTCAAAATTTCAAGCATAAAATTTATTGATTATTTTATTTCTAATTCTTTTGAAATACCCGATTTTTCTGCCGATTTTTTTTTACATATCGTCGTCTTAACATGCAAACCTGCTAACTCCCTTTCAGTAAATTTTACAGGAGAGACAAAAAACTTCCTATATATCATATTTGCAACTATAGAAGAAAAACAAAAATATAGTTGGTTTATTTTATGGTATTCTACATCCATGACTTCAATCTATAAAAATAAATATGGTAATTACGGAGTTATAACCGATTTTGTAAGTTAGCAGCTTTTCTTACATCGATTTAAAATATTATGGTGGATATAGCAGGTTTTCTTTTTTAATTTCAAAAGTACGTTTTATTACAAAAATCTACATGGATTTTTGTAATAAAACGTAATAATAATAATACTAAAAATTAAGAATAATAATAAAATAATTGTAGCTAAGTGGAATTTAACAAAAATAATGCTTTTCAAGAAAACAAAATAGTAACAAAAGAACTAATGCTAACAGTACAATACGTAGCTCTTTAAAGAAGCTCGCTGTTATGTATTTTTAAATTTATTCATGAGGTAAGTTATCATAAAAGGAATGGTAATCTTTGGGAAGTGATCTCTTTAAATGTTGTAAGTCCCCAAACTTTTTGACAGTGATCTTTCTTCGATTTTCGTAGAGGTTTGGAAGCTGAGAAAAGAATTTGGGAACTATTTGGGATGATTTTCTTTGAGGCAACTTTTGCCACTGCTCAGTATATCTTAACTTAAAAAGTATTTCACCATTTGGGTTATATTGTAATGCACGAATATCGACTTTCGCATCACCTTTGTTGCGCCCAGGTCGGATACTTTTAAAGAATTGCACAGCATCAAATTTTTTGAAAAACGAGTAGTTTAGGTAATTTACATTGTATGGCTTTGGTCTTTTCCTAGCTGATTTACAGACTTCAACATAATCTGCAGGAACATAAATGTCTTTATTCTTTAGTGCCCGCTCGATGGTGGAATAAATACAGTCAGCTTCCATTTGAGTATGGCCTACTTCTAGAAACTTTTGCTCAATAATAATTTTGTGGTTTATTGCCGTAGATAAAGCATTATACATCACACAATTTCTATTCTGATAATTACATCCATCACTGTAAAATATTATTTGAGGTGTCTTCGAGGAATCCACTTCCGGCAATACAACCTTTTCAATTAAATTCACCCATATGCTCGCAAAATCTAGCAGCCTAGCCCTCCTTCAGTTTAGTTCCATAAGAAACAGTGTTCGTTTCTATCTTTTAAATTGTAAAATGTTAAATTATGTACCTGTAATTTTGTTCTATAATACAAACTACTAATTTTTGACTTAGGAGCCATCAGAACTGCTTGCATATCAACAGTAAATACGACATTTTTATCACTTTTGTCTCTTTATTTTTCTCTCCTAGCCTCTTCCTTTTTCTGTTGGTGCTCTAAATATTCTTTTTCCGCTAAATTTCCAACTTTAAACAATGAACATTTTTCGCATTGGTCCTTTTTTGGAATGTATAAAGCCAAATTTTTTGCTTTATAATAAGGTAATATATGTGAAAAACATGTCACTGATGGAACACCCTTTAGATATTAGTGATTGTTACAGTGGCCGAAGTACAACATCTACTGTAAACATTTAAAGAGTCTACCTATTACGGTTCAAAAAATAAAGCTATTTACGTACAAATCATGTTTCTTTAATTTTGTTATTTGCTATGGCGGCCAGGGCAATTCTCTTTCTATAAATATATCTAGAGTCTACCTATTACTATTAAAAAAAATAAGTTACTATACGTGAAAAAACATGTCACTGTTAGAATACATTTTAATTTTTAGTAATTGTCATACCGGCCATGGCATCACATCTTCTATACAAACTGGAAGAGTCTACTTATCACGGTTCAAAAAATATGTCGTATACATGCAAAACACGTCACTGTCGACAAAACCCTTTAAATTTTTATTGTTTTTTTAGGGGTCATAGTAATACACCATTGTGAAAATTTCAAGAGTCTATCTATTATGGTTAAAAAATTAGTCAATGTGCATGTAAATTACATCACTGCCGGCAAACCCTTTAATTTTTACTATTTGTTATAGTGGCCATAGTAATACTCATCCTGTAAAAACTTCAAGAGTCTACCTATTATTGTTCAAAACCTATGCCATATACACATACAAATCACGTCGCTAACGGAACACCCGTTAATTTTTAGATTTAATATATATACTTGCTTATAACGCATAGTTTAAATCACTGCAAATTTTAAGTGGTTGCTTCCTATATACAGGCAAATAACACGTCACTTTCGGAACACCATATAAGTTGTAGTATTTGTTGCTATAGTGGCCACAGTTATACACCTTCTGTGAAAATTTCAAGCATCTAACTATTATGGTTCAAAACTTAGGCCTTATACATGCAAATCACACCACTACCGTTCACCCTTTAATTTTTAATTTTATTTTTTTTATAGTTGTTTATATAGTGAACTAAGTTTTAATTACTGTTTGTAAATTTCAAGTGTATCCCACCTACAGTTCACGAAATATGCACATATTCGTGAATAACACCTCTCTATTAGAACACCCCATAAGTTTTAGTATTTGTTGCTGTAGCGGCAACAGCTATTCATCATCTGAAAATTTCAAGAGTCTAACTATTACGGTTCCAGAGATAAGAGGCGCTGAAAGACGGACAGACATTGTAGCGAAAACAATAGGGTAACGTTTTTATACTTTGTGTACGGAACCCTAATAAAAATGACCAGATCGCTTCAGCATACACTAGCGTTTTTTAAGCGATATTATGCGTTTTTCAGAACATATCATTATATTTTAAAATTCCAATTATTTCGTTTTTAAATAAACTTTTTCTATATTTAAATATTTTTTTTTGTGTTTTAAAAGCTTTTTTCTGTTTTATATTGTTCAGTTATTTCAATCGCTTCATGATCAGATATTTTATATTCATCATTTGTAACTGCAGATATATTATCATTGTTTGTTATAATATAATCAATTAATGTTTTTGTGTTAATCCACTGTCGTTTAATATTCGTTGAATCCGATTTTTGTATGTTCCCTCTTTCATCCAGTCTATGTCCAGCTATTTGAATATCATTATTTTTTCATATAATTCCTAAATTATTTCTTCGAAAGTATCACAGAATTCATTTTCACTGCTACTAGGTGATCTGTAAACTGCCATAATTATAATTGAAATAATTTTATGTTTTGCTCAATATGCACATATTTAATATTTGGAGTCCGATGCTATTTCGTAAATTTCCCAAGTTTTCCTAAAATACATTATCATTACACCTCCAGTTCGGCTTGAATTAGATAAAACTCCATAACAATTGAAACCTCTTATAAAGTATTCCCGTTCTTCCACATAATTAGTAACATGTGTTTCAGACAATATGATGAATTCTGGTTTCATTAATTCAGCAATAATTTATAATATAGACTATGACCGTTTTTACACCTTGCAACAAACGCCGAGTTTTTTTTCCTATTCTTTTTTAAAGTTGCTTCGAAACCCTATATTCTTTTACATTTGAATTTTTTCAAAATATTTATTTTTGAAAGTTTTGTTTTTTATGCTTTTCTGTGTTATTAATAAATAAACAAAAAACTGTATTGTCAACTAAACGTATTTTATTATGATTAAGCGATTAAACATTCTTAATATAATATTAAAACACACACATTATAAATATTTAAAAATAAGTAATATATTATCGTAAAATTAATTTTAATTTGTTTTGGAGTTACGGACCCCTAAAGTTTCTATGTAAAGTTTTGTATATATCAACTATTTAATGGAATGAGATAATATGAGTAACACTGGAATGGTAATTAAAAGTACTATCTAACTAAATTGACATTAATGAAAAATATTATAAAATATCAAGCAAGCACAAAAAAAAAAGTTTTTTTAAAAGATTTTCTTGTCTATGTTCTGACAAAAAGAATGAAAATTAAAAAAAAATATTTGTTTGTTCACCTAAAATGTTTCCCAAAGGTAAAAAGTAACCCAATTGTTTTTTCTACAATGTCTGTCAGCGCCTTCTATTTCTGAAATCGTTATAGGTAGACTCTTGAAATTTTCACAGAAGGTGTATATCTGTGACCGCTATAACAACAACTACTAAAACTTTTAGGGTGTTCCGAAAGAGACTCGTTTTTCACGTATGTATATGTATGTGTTTATTTCTTAATCAGTAAGAGGAATAAAGTTAAAATTTATATAAATAAATAGTGAGGAGATTTGCATGTATACGGTCTAAATTTTGAACCATAATAGTTAGAGTCTTTAAATTTTTACAGGAGGTGAATTACTGTGTTAGGACAGGGACATATTTTTCACTTATATTGCCTATTTTACCGCAATAGGTAGGCTCCCATTATTTTCATATAAAGCTATAACAATAATTACTAAAATATAATGAGTATTTCGATAGTGATGCAGTTTTCACGAATATAACTATTATTTTTAAAACGCGAGTATATACAGAGTGTGTGAATTTATGGAAAAATACAAAAAATAAAAACAAAGGGTTTTGCGAGAGTGGCAAATATTTTCGAATAGTTGTAGCCTAATTTTTGAACCGGAACGGGTAGACACTTTACACGTACGCAAACTATGTACAAATTTGTCCCCTAGAACAAATATTAAAACGAAAAATTAAAGGGTGTTTCGATAATGACTCGATTTTACATACTTATATAACCTTATATTGACACTTAGAATTTACACATATTATACTTAACAATATATACAGTAACAACAAGAAACGAAAATAAATTTAATAATAATGGGGTGGTCCCTTAATGTCTCAAAGTTGCGGAATTTGCCTTTCTCTTCTTAACCTTGTAGGCAAACACTTGATATTTACACATGATATTTAGTACTATGCTCTAGTAGAAAAAATAATTTAAAATTAAAGCATGCCCCATAAGACGTAAAAAATTATAGACTTGAATTTTTAAAGTTGAACTAAACATAGTTCGAAACCATACTTGTGTGATTCTGACTCGCATTTGGCTGATTTATTTTTATTAATTTCATTTTATTTGGATAATATTTTTAATTACCTTTCCAATCGCACGCATATTACCTCATTCTACCCTAAAATAGTCGAGATTTACCATTTGTAACTGCGAAACTAAGAGTACCGCCCAATTTGTTCTTGTGACATTTTTGTTTAAAATTAAATTTTTATATATACATATATATCTGAAATTATAATTTGGAAATAATTTTTTTAAACAAAACAAAAACACAACTTGTTGTTTTTTTTTGTAGTCAAAAAGTAGACAACACTTTAAAAAAATAAAATGAAAATAATCAAAAACAAAAAATGCCTCGTCAGGCTTTGTCATGCAACTTTTTCAACCCCGTTTGCCTCCCAACCCCTCTTACTAACAAGAAAAAAGTTGCATGAAAAAGTTGCGGCGTTTATTGCAAGGTGTAAAAGTGGTCTATGTTGTGATTTCTAACAGATTTCTAATTGATTAAAATTATTGATTAGTCCTTGCTCATTTGTATATAATCCATTAATGTTCTTTGATTGTTAAATATTAAATCCCAATCTTCTCTTTTTAACATTAACCTTATTTTGGTATACTGGACATGATCTGCTGTAATTTATAATTCATTTTTATACAGTTAATACATTTCGATATTATTTCAGTATTGCAATCTTTAGATCTATGCTTTCCATGACATTTGTAGCATACTTCATCATTTCTGCATTCACTAGCTTTATGATTAAAACCTTGATATTTGTAGCACCTCATTAAATCAATGCCATTAAACACCCTACATATTTCCCATCCTATATTGATTTTTCTTGCTGCTATGAGGTCCGCATATACTTCACTTTCAACTTTTATTTTTGCATTATTTTTTTTTTAATTCGAAACATTTAATTATTTGCAGTTTGCTATTTTTCAATATTTCATTTTGTTTTTTTATTTTTTCCAATAATTTTTCTTCGGTATATTTAAATGACATATCAGTAATAATCACATCCATATAATTATTACTCGGCACTTTTATTTCATATTTATCGCTCATTTCGGATTGTAAAACACTTTTTATTTTTTCTCTTTCTTCAGCATTTTCACTTTGAATAATAATAGCTCCATTATTTCTATTTTCGACCTTTGTTATTTTTAAACCAATTGTATCCACCTTATTATTTAAATCGTCTTTTGTTTTTTGTATCTCTTTCGGATTAATAATTACTGGCACTTGTATATTAGCCTCTGGCAACACCGATTTGTTTTTAACAGCTTCTGCAAAAGTTTGTTTGTTTTGTTTTACATTTGTTTCTTTTAATACCTTTTTTATTTCGTTACATATCTTCTTATTATTTTCTTCTATTGTAACACATATGTCCTTGTTTTGATTATCAACTTCAGTTATAGATCCATATAATTTTTTAGCTTCATAAACATGTTTTTCGCAGATTTTTTGAGCATTATCTATTTTTTTAAGCCTTTCTTCATACCGTTTTTCAGTTGCTTCTAAAAGATTTTTAATTTCGTATTCATTTTGTTTCAGCGATATTTCGAATTCATTTTTATATTCAGCTAGGTTGTGTTTATTTACACCATCTTGAATTTCTTTCAATACAAAAGTAACATTATGAAAATTATTTGTTTCTAGAATTTTGGCAGAATACATATTGATAAAGAACAGAACATTTAGCCGCATAATGAAATATTTTGTTACATACACCCGCACAGTTTATACCAGTTTCTTTACGAATTGGGCCTTTAAATTTGTGACAATCAGTCATTGCTAGGCCAACAATTATTTTTTTCCACTATTTAAAGTTTGATTATTGGTTATTTTATTTGTTTATTTATTTAGACACGATTAAAAACCGTTTTATGTTCTTTTTATAAATAATACACAATTTTTATTATTTTTTTGAAAAATATTTTTAAGAGCTCTTCTTCTTCTGGATTGTTGCTCATACAGAGCAACGATATTGGTGCCAAATGGTAAAAAGCTCCCGTAAACACTAGGTTCTTATTTGCAGCTTTTGGTCTTGTCCAGAAAGCTGTACCACGGTACAGCTAACCGTGGAAGCCAATCAGCCAGTGCGAGAGGGAAACGCAAACCACTTGAAGACCGAGCAACAAGGACGGCCTGATTGACCTTAAACGATAATGACAATGACGCGCGCACGTGTTCCTCAATCTAAAGCTACTTTACGACTCTTTTAAGAGCTCTATTTTTTTACATACAAATATCCAGGGTTACCAAAGCAGGAAATCGAAGAAATGTGTCGGTATCACTCTTATAGAAGAATTAAGAGCCAAGGAAGTGGAATACAAATTAGAAAAATGCCGGTTGCAGCTTCAATTTGAATTTTACGACAAAAATCTTTAGACAAATTTAATTTAAAAATAATATCAATTTGTGTTTTATAAGTTATCAAAAACAATCTTAATTTGTAATATTAGATGAATTTTTAATTTTATTTCAACTATTTTTAAATTAATTAATTAATTCTTTAGGCTTAAGTTCTTCATTATCAGGGGATAAAGAAAAATTAGACACAAACATAATGCATTTTCTAGATCGCTACATCCGCCTTCAGCATTCTTCGTTTCTATCTACAAGGTAGTTTCAATTGTAATCACTTTTCTCTTTAAACAACTGATCGAAAGAAATATGATATAAGTTGTTTAAATAGAAAAATGAGTACAATTGAAACTACCTAGTAGATAGATACGAAGAATGCTGAAGACGGATGTAGCAATCCAGAAAATGCATTACATTCTGTTGGTGTCTAATTTTTTTTTTTTATCTCCTGATAATGAAGAACTTAAGCCTAAAGAATTAATTAATTTATTTGTAATATTAGTTTATTTATGTTTTGTTTTCCAAGAAGTGGCCTTATGTTTGTTATGCAATAAATTCTTTTTAAAATATAAATATTTGATTTTTATAATGTGTTTCCAATATTTCTTCTGATCGACTGCGCAGCGACTAAATATTGTGTCGAGGTTGATGGATTGATTTCCTCTTCTGGCATGACTATATTAGGATAATCATAAGCTTCTTGGCTAACTTTGTAGTTCAAACATATGTTGTGCAAGGCGCAGCACACATTTGTGATTTTTGCAACCTTCACCGGGCAGTAGTGCATTTGCCTTGCACTCAGAAGACATCTCCATCTGTTCTTCAAGACGCCATTGACCCGTTCAATTATGTTACGACACTTTGCATGCACTTCATTAAATCTCATATCAGATGAACCATCCTCTGGTAATCGATGAAGCGTCAAAAGCCACGGCTCCAAAGTTTAGCCTGCGTCACCTATATACCAAAGAAAATTTCAAAAAATATTAGTGTTGTACTGATCTTAGATTTGTGAAAGGTTTTACCTAAAAGCCAAAAGTTATTTATTCCCTCCATATATATTTTTTCCAAGTGAGCTCCAACGTCACTATTACATGCGCCGGATCACAAATCTGATAACATATACACATGTAAATTTTATCGGCATATGTACATAGGTAAAGTGAAACTTACTATCATAGAATTCACGCTGTAGTTTCCTTTTCTATTATAAAACAGATGCTTGTTTTCAGATGGAGCAATCATCTGTATATGTGTTCCATCAACACAACCGAATACTCCCGGAATTTTATGCTTCATATAAAATTTTTCTTTTTTCTTCCGAAGTTGGCATTGTTATCCAGATAGGGCAGAGGTAAGTTTCGAAAAGATCAATCAATTCTGCAAGGACTTTGCTAAAAGTGGGCTGAGCCAAGGAAACATCAGAATCTTTTCCGATATTAGTCTGGTACCCACCTTCTGCCACAAACAGCCACAAAGTTTTATAATAGGACTAACACCAAATTTGTTCTTGGTCGGCTGAGAGTGAGTTGTAACCACATTGAGCAAATACAAAAAAGCAGGTTTGTTCACGCGGTAATATTTTTCAAACCTAATCCGAGAAAATTTCTTATACTTTGAAAGACACGAATTTATTTTGTACTTACAATGATTGGGGCAATTGCATCGGATTCCATCGGAAACATCGCGCATCTGCAAAACAGCTGTTTCTAATTTTCTCACTCCCTTTTTTTGCTACTCCCAGGGAGATTAGAATAAGGGAGATTTTTCCCGGGAACAAAACATTGGGAAGGGAAAAATTTCCCCGCGAATATTCATAATTGGGCTGATTATTTAATTAGATATTTATTATTAAACAATTGTTTGGTATTATCACTACACCTCCCCTTTTAAAGAGATAGGTCTTATAGAAATCAGTGATTAACTGATTTCGATGAGAGTTTTCTTTAATATTATGTTTTTTTATATTTAATAATATACTTTTTAATAATATTTACTTATTTTATAATAATCAGGCATGTTCCAGAAAAGTTGTAGAATAAAAGGAAAATACGATTTGAAAAGTAAACTTTTAATTTTCATGCTCTGCAAAAGTAGTGGTTTGGTTTTATGGGTGTGAAGATCAATTCGAATTTAACTAGCAGAGACAAAACCCTTATTTTCTAACAGAGCTTATTTTTCAATCAACAGAGCACTGTTATTTTTTAACCATTCATTGTAATTGTGGTGTATTGGTCGTAATTGAAAATGAAAAACATCCAACGTATTGTGAGTTCAAAAGCTTACTGACTATATTTATTTAAAACAGGTTAAATGTAATTTTTATATTAAAATTAATTTATAATAAGGTGGTATATAATCAATACTCTACATGCTCCTCCTAAACCTGCTGCTAATACAACAAAAATTAATTGTTCATTTTGTGAGTAAAAGCACAAGCTTTAAGAAAATAGTTAATCAATTTCTAAGTTTGATAAATTTACATTTGCATTTTGTTTTCTTACTACTCTACCTCCTTCCCGTGGTCTGAGGTTTCTTCTAGAACATGGAAAGTCTTCTGTCGTCTGTAGCTCTTGTTCCAATGCTTGATTGTCTGCTAATATATTTTTTTCAATTGGTTGTTGTAGTGCGACCTTTTGATTTCTGATTTGATCCAGATGACGTTTAATTACATAATTGTTATGAACCAAAATACATGAATACGATGGAGTTTCTGTTTAATTATAGCTTGAGTCCATACAAGCTTATTTGGATTTCGATAATCGCGTACCATAACTTTTTGACCTTCTTGAAAAGATTCATTCCTGTTTCCTTTGTGATTCTTTATATTATTGTTTTGTGATTGAATTATTTTTTCTTGTATAGTTGGTGGTTTAAATTTACCAAAACGAGTTTTAAGTTTTCTGCCGAAAAATATTTTTGTTGGTGATTCACCTGTACTGCAATGGTTCATATTACGATAATCCATTAAAAATCGGCATAATATTTGATCTATATTAGCATCTTTGTGTTGATCCAAATTAGCTAAAATAGACTTCTTGAATGTCTTGACGAAATTTTTAGCTTGACCGTTAGTAGATGGATCTCCTGGTGCCGTTAATATATGATTGATTCCATTTAAGGATAAAAATTGCTGAAATTCATTCGAAGTGAATTGACGACCATTATCACTCACTAATGTTTCAACAATCTTTAACGCTTTAATATGTTCTGGCATTGTTTTACCAGTGACGCTGATATCATCTTGATACACAACTACATAAGGAATCCCTCTTAATAAATTTTCCATTGTTTTTTGGAATATGGCTGATGCTGTTTTAACTCCAAACGGTAATCGTTTAACTTTTAACGTTCCAATATATGTACTCAATGAGCATAATAGTTGTGAGTCATCGTCTAAAATAAGTTGATTGTAAGCGTTCAATAAATCAAGTTTTGTGAAAACCTCTCCTCCCTCCAATGATGCGAAAATTTCATCAATTCTTGGTAAGGGATATTTAAAATGCATTAAAAACTTATTGATGGTAACCTTGTAATCACCACATATTCTTATGTCACCATTGGGTTTTAAAATTGGTACCACAGGGGTGCCCCAATCAGAGTTATCAACTGGTTCCAGAACACCAATGTCAATCAAATCATGTAATTGCTTTTCAACTTTGTACTTCCACGCCAGCATCAATGGTCGTGGTTTGAAAAATATTGGCGCTACATCCTCAGCAACCTTCAAAGAAACTTTGCTAATCTTGAATTCTCCTAATTTGTCTTCAAAACTTCAAAGAATTCATTTTTTATTTCATCAATAATTGCAGTATTTGTAATATTGTTCGTAATATTATTTACTTGCAAGAGATCAAAATTAAATAATCGCCAAAAAGATCGTCCAAGTAAAGGCGGATTTACAGAATCTACCACAACAACAGACTTAGTATTACCTTCAAAAGTAACCAAGGCATCTATTCACCAACCAACTTTAATTTGTCACCACTGTAATCAACGTATAGAACACTGCATGGTCTAAACGTCTTCTTGATCTTGTTTTGTTTGTAAAAAGAAATTGGTAACAATGTACAGGAGCACCATGTACATTGTTACCAATTTGTATCACATACAGCATTTAATTTGATACCATCTATGACGACTGGAAGAGAGTACACGTTACTAGAATTGTTATTAGATACATAATTAACACTTCTCTTTTTATTATTACAAACTGAAGCCAAATGACCAACTCTTCCATATATGTGACACTTGCTCTCCTTGTATTTATAAGTTTCTGAACTATGATTTCGCCAACCACAATGAGAACATAATGATTTATTTTTAATAATGCCTCTATCACTGCTATTAAGTCTGTCAAAACTATTATTATTTTTTCGATAGCCAACACCACCACCATTATTCTTTTTAATGTACTTTTGTTTCTTGACAAAATTTACAGCATTTTCAACCTTTTCTCCTTTTGTTAAGCTTTTCGTTTCCAAAATCATAGCCTTTTTGAATGCACTTTGTAGTGTAAGATTCTCCTCTTCTTCACACAATCTTTCAAAAATGAAATTTGGCAGACCCATCACGAATTGATTCAATACAAACGCGTCTAAGCTAATTCCAAACTTGCAATTAAGTGCCAAAGTTTTTACCCGAGCAAACCATTCTGCAACAGATTCACCACTCTGTTTTGTTGCAACATGAAATTTTCTTCGTTCGCTAAAAACATTTGTAGGCGGTGTGTAATGTATGTTTAATATTTCACAAAGCTCATCAAATGATTTGGTCTCAGGAGAAGCTGGATTGCATAAACTATGTAAGACTTTGTAGGGAACAGCACCAATTGATTTTAACAAAATCGACTTTTTTACATTGTCATCTGAGCAGCTAATCTCACAAAAGTGAATGTCTAAACGTTCCTTCCAAACATTCCATGATTCCAAAGTAGTATTAAATTCTGATACATTTGAAGTTTGTAGTACGGTAACTGGCGTTGCGTTACAATTTTCACCGGAAGAATTATCCAAGGTTGATGGCATACTCTTGATTGTGAGTATTTTATTTGTATTTACAAATATGTATTTCTTATTTGAATTTTTTTTTAATTAAAAAAAAATAAAATTTTATTTTTATTTCATTTTTTTTTTTGATAAATACCTCGTCGCCAATTTGTAGTGTATTGGTAGTAATTGAAAATGAAAAACATCCAATGTATTGTGAGTTCAAGAGCTTACTGACTAGATTTATTTAAAACAGTAAAAAAAAGTAATTTATAATAAGGTGGTGTATAATCAATACTCTACAGTAATGGTGGCATGTCATAACGTCCATGGACTTTATGACTATTTCAAAATGACATAAAGTCCATGGACGATACGCCACAATTTTTTTGGATATTATGTCACTTTAAAATATGTCATATCGTCCAGACTTTTGAAAATAAAAAAATAAATAAATATACTCATATAGTTTTTTCAAATACTCTTTATTGAAATATATTTAAATTACTTTCTACGATTTGTCTACAATAAGGACAAAGCAAAGGTGAACTGTTTTCTTTAGATTTTTTATCTAAATGCTGGAAGCAGCTGGAACAGATTTTAAAGTGCTTGCATGGCATCAATAAAATATTTCTTGGTTCTGCAAGGCAAATAATGCATTTTAAAACTTCCGTCATTTGGCTGAAATTGACTTGGCTTTCCACATTATCATCTGACTCTGTTTCTTCTTCTCCATTTTCCTCCAGAAGTTCATCACATTCTACAATGTGGTTTTCTTTATTTGTAACGAAACTAAAAAAATCGCATAAAGAGATTTCTCCCCTGTGTAATTGCTGGGTTAGGTGTCGAATTTTGCTATCCTTATCCGTTTGCTTTTTACGTTTTTTGGGCAAAACAGATAAAGCACCCGCAACATTTAAAGAAACTGACTGATGGAAATCTTCATTACGGATAGCGTCGAAGAATTTATGAAATTGCCCATGCTTTTCAATGCTCCGGGAAAGTTTTGAATTAAAGCCTTCTAAAGCACTTGTGGTTCTAATGGGCTCCAAATGAACAGAAAATCCGCAAGGTGTGATCTATAAAACATCAATGGAGATTTTCTTATTATTTATGAAGAGTAGTTGAAACTAAATATCAATGTAAATAAATACTATTATAATGATAAAATAAATCAAAATTTTGTAACCCAAAAACTTTTTTTATTATTACTTTTTTGGTAATTTATAATTGAAATAAATAGCAGGAAAAAAGAGAGATGAAAACGAAATTCGAAGGGGGGGGTGCTTTAAAATCATGCGAAATAAGGCCATGATGGCTTTATTGCTCAATTAAATGGGAGATAAAGCCATAATGGCCTTATTTCCCAATTATTCAGAATATTTTTTCAGAATATTGTTATGCATGGTGTAAACATTCTGGTGTAAGCATTCTTACTAAAGTTTTTCTGCGTGGCGGCCTGCGGCCATGTTATGCATGGTGTAAACATTCTGGTGTAAGCATTCTTACTAAAGTTTTTCTGCGTGGCGGCCTGCGGCCGCGCTTAAGGGTTTTCTCCTCCAGTAGGACGCGGCAGGTGGCTTCGCTGAATAAAGTTTTCCTGCGTGCGTCACAAAAATAAAAAAATGTCTTTTCCTGGAAACACTAAAGTTAAGTATTTCCACGCAGAAAAACTTTAGTATGCGAAGCCACTTGTCAATACTTGACTTTAGTGTTTCCGGGAAAAGACATTTTTTTATTTTTGTGACGCACGCAGGAAAACTTTATTCAGCGAAGCCACCTGCCGCGTCCTACTGGAGGAGAAAACCCTTAAGCGCGGCCGCAGGCCGCCACGCAGAAAAACTTTAGTATGAGAAGTCAGATTTCAATACTTAACTTTAGTGTCTCCGGGAAGACATTTCGCTTTCATCTCTCTTTTTTTCTTGGTATTTGTTTCACTTACGAATTACTAAAAAATTATAACTATAAAAAATACACTTACCTTCGCCATCCATTGATTCTCAAAATATTTCATAAAAATGTTGAAGCATTCTTGTCGGTTTTTTGGAAAGTCCAATATCTCGTTTTTTAAACTTAAAAACATTTCCTCAATTTGTTCTGGGCTTACTAAGGGTAGGCTTAATATTTTTCGGTACCAGTTTTTAGAGTCGTTGTTTGTTTTAATTAAGTTTCGAAATTTTTTTATTTTTTGACATTTACGTGTCAGAGCTTGGCAATAATGGAACCAACAGCCTTTTAATGCAGCTGTGGGAAATACGTATTGTAGAGCTTTTCTTAAAGCTATTTCATAATCTGTATGAAATGCTAAAGCCTCGAACTGAAAGAAATTGCTGTTAATAAATTGAAACAAATGTTCATATATTTGTCTAGTTTTGTTTGACATCAAAACGTAAATGAACGGAAAAGTCTACAAAGACACAGAAGATTTTATGATTAAGATATTAAAAAAAAAAAAAAAAATAATGTATAATTTGAGAACTTACATGTTCCATATAGTAAAAGTGAACCACGAGAAGCTGCTTGAAACCACAACTGGGAACTGTTTTGAAGGTTCCATCTATTAAATATCGACGACCCTTTGGTTTTTTCTGGATTATATCTGCAATTGTTGGCGATATTAAAGTAGAGTAGGAAAAGTCATCTTCTATTATAGTATCCCGATAAAAAGGCTTGTTAATATGTTTGGAAATCCCAAATTCTTGAAAAAATTCAACTTCTTCAAACATCTGCTTGATTTCAAGAGATGTGCTGGGACTTTTTGGCATTCCATTACTTCGTATTCTATATAATTGCCTCCTCATTTTTGGAAAAGACACTGTAGAAGACAAGTCTTTGTCCTTCATACACTCTTCATCAAAAATTTCTCGGACTCATTTTCTTTTATATGCTGACTTAACGCCGCATTCTTTTTTCACGTTATTAATCATTTTAAATTTATTTATTAAGTCTTCGGGAAGTCAATGATTATGATGATAATCCAAGCTTAGCTGCTCACAGACTCCATCCTTTCTAAGGGCAACTGTTACACTGCAATTATTGATATAGCACCCATATCGGGTGTAATCACGATACATGTGTTTTTGGCGAAACACCTGCTTTTCATCGGTTAACAATAACAACTTGGAATTTTTCCGAAATCCACTCACAAATTCATAATTATATTTCAAACTTTCCATATTATTTTTCTTTTTACATCTACTTGTGCACTTTATAAAAACCACTTACATACTAAAATAATATGCCATTGCATCGGTAAAACTTTAAATTTCTAACGGTAGTCAAAAATTCACTTATATTTTACTTGAAACATTTGATTTTTAATTATTGTGGACTTTATGACACACCATAACGTGTCATAATGTCCATGGACATTATGGCATAACTAAAAGTGTCGCTACGTCCATGGACTTTATGACACTCCATATGTGGACGTTATGTCACACCAATATGTGTCATAAAGTCTATGGACGTTTTGACACCTATTGGTGTGTCATAACGTCCATGGACATTATGACATTGGACGTTATGACATGCCACCACAGTAATTATCAATCCAATTATTTTGGAGGCTACAACTTGGAATCGGGAAAAGTTCCACATACAAAAAAATTAGAATTGGAAATGTTTTTTGAAGTAAAATTTTGGAATTTCAAAAATAACTTAAGAAAGGAAAATCAGTGATCAATATGGAAAAATGGGTATGGGCTAGTATAACACACCATATACATATGGTGGTCCAGGGAGTACTTAATGGACCTATAATAGTGGGATATCTGAAATAATTTTAGAACTTGGAAAAAGATGATTTTTGTAATATGAAGTAGGGATTCTCAAGTTGGTGCACATTAACGCAAATTTATTAAAAGACATGTATGTCTCAGTTTTTTGTCTCTGATGTTCTGGAGTCGGTGTAACAGCTTTGCTAGTAATATTTTCACAAAACATATCAAAGAGGTCTTCTGCAATTGCTTTTAACGTGTGCGTTATCGAACTCCGGTGCGTTTCCAACGCCTTCAATTACGGTGAAAATCCTACACAATTGACAATTTTCTGCTTATAAAAATGTCAATTGTGTAGGATTAAGTACTCCCTGGACCACCATATGTATATGGTGTGTTATACCAGGCCAATGTTTTGTTCCCGGGAAAAATCTCCCTTATTCTAATCTCCCTGGGAGTAGCAAAAAAAGGGAGTGAGAAAATTAGAAACATCTGTTTTGCTTTTGACATTTTATTTCCAGTTTATATAATAAAAAAAAAGGTTTTGTGATAATTAAATTATTGTAAACAATTTAAGCTTTTAATTCAGTTAAAAAATTCAATAATGTACAGTACAGCTTTTCACATATTCCTGTGTTTCAAAGTATAAGAAATTTTCTCGGATTAGGTTTGAAAAATATTACCGTGTGAACAAACCTGCTTTTTTGTATTTGATCAATGTGGTTACATCTCACTCTCAGCCGACCAAGAACAAATTTGGTGTTAGTCCTATTATAAAACTTTGTGGCTGTTTGCGCTTTTTTGCAGAAAGTGGGTACCAGACTAATATCGGAAAAGATTCTGATGTTTCCTTGGCTCAGCCCACTTTTAGCAAAGTCCTTGCAGAATTGATTGATCTATTCGAAACTCACCTCTGTCCTATCTGGATAACAATGCCAACAACGTCTGAAGAAAAAAGAAAAATTGCGCTGGCATTTTATATGAAGCATAAAATTCCGGGAGTATTCGGTTGTGTTGATGGAACACATATACAGATGATTGCTCCATCTGAAAACAAGCATCTGTTTTATAATAGAAAAGGAAACTACAGCGTGAATGCTAGGCTAGTAAGTTTCACTTTACCTATGTACATATGCCGATAAAATTTTAAATGTGTATATGTTATCAGATTTGTGATCCGGCGCATGTACTAGTGACGTTAGAGCTCACTTGGAAAAAATATATATGGAGGGAATAAATAACTTTTGGCTTTTAGGTAAAACCTTTCACAAATCTAAGATCAGTACAACACTAATATTTTTTGAAATTTTCTTTGGTATATAGGTGACGCAGGCTAAACTTTGGAGCCGTGGCTTTTGACGCTTCATCGATTACCAGAGGATGGTTCATCTGATATGAGATTTAATGAAGTGCATGCAAAGTGTCGTAACATAATTGAACGGGTCAATGGCGTCTTGAAGAACAGATGGAGATGTCTTCTGAGTGCAAGGCAAATGCACTACTGCCCGGTGAAGGTTGCAAAAATCACAAATGTGTGCTGCGCCTTGCACAACATATGTTTGAACTACAAAGTTAGCCAAGAAGCTTATGATTATCCTAATATAGTCATGCCAGAAGAGGAAATCAATCCATCAACCTCGACACAATATTTAGTCGCTGCGCAGTCGATCAGAAGAGATATTGGAAACACATTATAAAAATCAAATATTTATATTTTAAAAAGAATTTATTGCATAACAAACATAAGGCCACTTCTTGGAAAACAAAACATAAATAAACTAATATTACAAATAAATTAATTAATTCTTTAGGCTTAAGTTCTTCATTATCAGGAGATAAAAAAAAAATTAGACACCAACAGAATGTAATGCATTTTCTGGATTGCTACATCCGTCTTCAGCATTCTTCGTATCTATCTACTAGGTAGTTTCAATTGTACTCATTTTTCTATTTAAACAACTTATATCATATTTCTTTCGATCAGTTGTTTAAAGAGAAAAGTGATTACAATTGAAACTACCTTGTAGATAGATACGAAGAATGCTGAAGACGGATGTAGCGATCCAGAAAATGCATTCTGTTTGTGTCTAATTTTTCTTTATCTCCTGATAATGAAGAACTTAAGCCTAAAGAATTAATTAATTAATTTAAAAATAGTTGAAATAAAATTAAAAATTCATCTAATATTACAAATTAAGATTGTTTTTGATAACTTATAAAACACAAATTGATATTATTTTTAAATTATATTTGTCTAAAGATTTTTGTCGTAATCTTCAAATTGAAGGTGCAATTTTCTAATTTTGTATTCCACTTCCTTGGCTCTAAATTCTTCTATAAAAGAGTGATACCGACGAATTTCTTCGATTTCCTGCTTTGGTAACCCTGGATATTTGTATGTAAAAAAATAGAGCTCTTAAAAGAGTCGTAAAGTAGCTTTGGATTGAGGAACACGTGCGCGCGTCATTGTCATTATCGTTTAAGGTCAATCAGGCCGTCCTTGTTGCTCGGTCTTCAAGTGGTTTACGTCTCCCTCTCGTACTGGCTGATTGGCTTCCACGGTTAGCTGTACCGTAGCTAAATCTATCGTAATTTGTTGGTGCATTTTTAGAATTTTAGCGATAGCTTTAGCTACTAGAATTACAGAATATGGCATCTGATCGTGTTATTTCAATGTAATTGTAATTGTGCTTGCATATTTCAGTAAAACCCTTCCATTTCACAATGAAATTCAAAAGCATTTTCAAACTTCTACTTTTTGTGTAAAAATGGTCTCTAGAACATGGCAATTTCCTACGAATTAATGTACGAAACTAAAACAGAAATGAAACGTAAAAAGTAGAATGCAAAACACCATAGAGTCAAAAGTACTTTTACTTCAAAGTAGAATCCAGAACATACCTGATTATAAATTTTTGATTTTTATACCCTTCACCACAGGTTTGTCATTCCGAGTGTAATTTCTACAATATTCATTTCCTTATAAAGTATATATATTCTGGATCCTTAAATATAGAGAAGTTGATTAGGCGATGTCCGTCTATCCGTCTGTCCGTATTCGGGTTGAAATGTAATTTGCAAGGCACCGGAAGAGATACAAAAAATTTAAGCACACCAATTTGTCAGGCATAGTTTCGAAAATTTTAGGATTGCAATTCAGCAACATGTAGGCTGCGGGCCAAAAACTACGCCCACCTATATATTTTTCATGTTTTTTTAAATTTTTTTCGGCTTAATTATTAATAATTCTCTTTTGCTTTTTTTGTCAAATAAATATTAGACCGCGACAGGTAGATCGCAAGGAGTGCATAATGATCTCGGGGGGTCAATAACCCCCTCCGAGGGGCGTTTGTTTTCAGGTTGGTAGGGGTTTTCTGCTTTGATTTGTATTAAAGACCTTTATAGAAAGCAATACACATATAGGTAGCCAATTGACCCACATGGTATCCACTGGTAAAAAATTCAATAAAATTTAAAAAAAAAATTTTTACAAAAAACTTTACAAACCATTTTCAAAACGATATTTCCACAGAAAAATTTTTTAAAAAATTTTCTGAAAAAATTTCAAATAAAATTTTACAAAAAATTTTCATAAAAATATTTTTGCAAAAAAATTTTACAAGCAATTTTCGAAAAATTAAAAACAAAATTTCAATATTTCTCTGAAAATGAAAATCATGACTGTAACATAATATATTTTAATATTAAGAATATATGTATGTATATAGAGTAACATATTTTTTTAAATGCGTTTGATTTTTAAATAGATAAGATCTCTGTTTTAAAACTTAGATGCATTTAACACATAGTCAACATCAGGATACCGACTACAAACTGTCAAACTGTACACACGTTTAAAGGTACATAAACGATTATTTTAAAGCCAGTATAGATAGCTACATGGCTACACGATCACCGTTGTGGCTGTCGTAAACTTATGCTAATTTCTATTTTATTTAACAAAAGAAAGTGTCACAAAATTGCAAATTACAAATTGACATACAAACAAAAAGTTTTGAAGGAAATATTTATAATTTTTTAAAAAAGTTATTTAATTAAAAGCAAAATAAGTATTTCCACAACAATATCAAAGTTTACGACGTAGCTGTCGTCTTCAATATCATTAAGTAGCTGAGAACACGCCGACAATTGTAGCCAACGGAATTTGTTTTCATTTAGAATAATGAGTTTTTTTCATATGACTTATTTTAATTTATGTAAAGAGTCCACAATATGGATAATGCTGTACATGTCTGTATAAATAAAATCACCGTGGTGATTATAATCGAATATAGCACTTTTACTTGTTTTTTATAGTTTTTTTTTTTGTATTTATTTATTCATAAAAGTAATATAAAAGCCTACTGAGGCCAATTAACCTATATTACAAAGCAAATAATTCCTAAATATTACAAAAGCAAAACAAAATATTGTTACTATTATATTCTTAAGTTATAAAGCGTACTCGACTAAAACCAACAACAATCGGCTCCCCAGCCAAAAAATATTTTAAAGCAAAAAATAAGAAGTTTGAAAATTAGTAAATAGTCCCATTAGTAGCATAGTAGCGATTAAAATAACGATAGAAAATTAAAATCAAAGCAGTCTACAAAACTATAAATAAATATCTCAAAACAAGCGTAGTTCAACCTGATAATAAATGATCGTTCAAATATAGAGCACCTAATCCTAGGAATTAAAATCTGCGGGTTTCTTCTAGAATGGGAAAAACATAAATTCAGACCTAAGTTGTATTGTCAACCCAGCCTTTATGACCTTAAAGAACATTAACAAAGAACGATATAAACTAAAATTTTGAAATGAACAACCTAAAAAACATGTCACATGCTGCGAAATGTGCATTCGTCTACGAACGTTATACACATATCGCACTACCATGTTCATAATACGTTTCAGTCTTGAAATTATATAACTTACAGTACCAGATATAACCTAAAGACCATACATAATATGGGGCATCAATAGCGCATGTGCAATAATACACTTTATGTGATCAGGTAAATAAACTCCACTAGAATAAAGCCTGCGTATAAAGACACCTATCAATGTAAATACCCAAGCATTCCAAACTATCAACAAAACTAATATTAGATCCACCAACGGGAATTCTCAAATCTGGTAAATTAAAATTGCCAAACATAATTGCTTTTGTTTGGGAAGAGTTAACAGTCAACCAATTATCAGAACACCGTTGCAAAAAACACCCTATAGCATAATCGATATTTGATTGCAAAACATCACTATTATCAGGAACAGTCCGAAATAAAATCATAACATAATCAGCAAATAAATATGGTTTATAATTGTTAATATACCAATTAGCACCCTAGTCCACACATCAACATTTGCAGATGACACAGCTTTTTTGAGTATTCATGAAAGTGCCCAAGTAGCATCACAACTTTTACAAGACCACGTACTCAATTTGGATAAATAGAGAATAAAAGTAAATGAAAAAAAATGTACTCACATAACTTTCACACTGCGTAGGGACTCATGCCCTTCTAAATAACTAAATGATACCACAGCTTTCAGACGTTAAATACCTGGGTATATATCTTGACCGTCGCCTTACTTGGAAAAGCCACATAGATTTCAAGTTAACACAAATGAAATTAAAAGCAGTACAACTAAATTGGCTTATTGTCAGAAACTCCACCTTGAGCTTAGATTGTAAACTTCTACTGTACAAGTCGATCCTCAAACCAATTTGGTGTTATGGGATTCAGTTATGGGGCACTACCTCAGCTAGCAATGTAGAAAAAATTCAAAGGCGCCAAAATAAGATTCTACGTATTATTACATCTGCTCCCTGGTATATAAAAAATTCGAACATCCACAAAGACCTAAACATGCCATCAGTTAAAGCACAAATAGCGAAACATGCAGTCACATATCTAAAAAGGCTTGAATCTCATCCAAACCTGGTTACATAGACTAAAAAGAAGAGATACTGCTTTTCTTGGCCGTACATTAGAGAGATGACCCGCAAATGATTGCAAAATCTGTAAAACAAATATTATTTTTTGTTTGTAATCATTGGCCAGATTAGAGTTTAAAGTTGTTGATTGGATAATTTAAGCTATTCAGGCCTAACATACTTAATGTCAATAAAAAACTAATTTATTGCAGTTTTACCCAACGTTTCGTCAATATTTGTTGACTTTTTCAAGGGTTCGTCTATTAAAAATTAAAATCTTTATTATTAAAAATTATACACCAAAGTAATTTACTTACAATATAACATAGATCACATACCAATAAATGTTTTTAACAATTACAAAACGAATAAACATAAAATTCAAACACAACTTAAATTTAATATCACAGTTTTAAATTTTTCGTATTGCAACACGACTTTTTGAAAATCCGCTTCATGTCCAGTCTTAAGTATGTGTTGTGATAATGCTGTTGTTTCTTTCTGTTTCGTAATATCGTTTTGATGTTCACTCATCCTTGTTTCCAATGTTCATTTTGTTGTTTCAATGTATATTAAATCACAGCTTTCTTTATCATTGCCTTTGCATTTAATTTCATACACTACATTGCATTGTTTTTGTTGTTCTATTTTGTCTTTCATGTTAGTGAATATTTTGTTTAATGTGCTGTTTGGCTTATATGCAAATTGTATTTTGTCTGATTTTATTATTGATTTTAAATGCTTGTTTTCAGTTAAACCTGGCATATATGTTACACCGTGAAAAATTTTTTGTTGATTGTTGTTATCATTAGTGTTGCTATCTTGAGGATGGTTGGTTTTTAGTTTAAATTCTGCTTCTTTTATCAAATTATTAATAAGTTTTACTGGAAAGCTGTTACGTTTAAGTATTTTTGAAATTTTATCTATATTTTTGGTGTAAAATTAATCGTCAGTAATGTTTAAAACTCTAAAGATGAAACTTTTGGTGGTATTAATTATTTGAGCCATAGGTTGTGTGGCATTAAAATTCATAAGTCTACCAGATGCTATATCTTTTGCATGCCAATCGAAAATAATTTTGTCGTCTTTCCGTTGTAGTGTTGTATCTAAATATGATAGCTTTGCATTTTTCTCTAACTCAACAGTAAATTGTATTTTTGGGTGGTAACTGTTGAGGGATTTTAGAACTTCATCTTTGTCGTCAAGTTTAATTATAGCTAAAACGTCGTCTACATACTTTACTATGTATTTTAAGTTGATGTTTTTGTTTTCCAGTTCAGCTAATGCTTCGTCTAAAAGGTTATCTAGCATTATGTCAGCTATGGTTGGCGAGAGTGGGTTTCCCATTGGCATTCCAAATATTTGGTTATAAACTTTTCCATCATATGTAAAATAATTATTATCAGTAAGACAAAATTTAAGTATTTGAAGAAACTTTGATTTTGGTATTTTTGTAAAAGATTCAATAATGTTCCATTTTTTCATTATATTTTTGCACTGGCGTATGTATATGCCCAAAGCTATAATTTATCAGTACTTTTATGTTTTCATGTAACGCTTAATAAATAAGCTGAACCCCATTTTCAGTGACAAAGGTATTCAAGTATTCCGAACCATCAATTTGGCTTCAGAAAAAAACATAGTACAATCGAAGAAACTCACTGGTTAGTAATTAAGAAGACCTTTGAAGAAAAAAAATACTGCTCTGCGCTTTTTATCGACGTTTCCCAAGCATTCGATAAGGTATGGCACGATGGCCTAAAATATAAGTTAAAACTGAATTTTCCCGCAAACTTATATAAGCTGTTAGATAGTTATTTAACTGATCATTCATTGTTTAAGAAGGCAATTTTTTAAGCTCACCTGAGCCAATTGAAGCAGGAGTTCCCCAGGGTAGTATATTGGCGCCGATTTTATACTTGTTGTATACTTCAGATATGCCAACTAGTGACGGAGTCTATACATCGACATTTGCTGACGACACAGCTTTTTTAAGCATTCACGAAAGTCCCGAAGTAGCATCACGATATTTACAAGATCACATATTAATTTTAGAAAAATGGTTGAAGAAATGGAAAATTAAGGTCAATGAACAAAAATGTACTCAAATAACTTTTACACTGCGAAGGGAATCCTGCCCCCCTATTCACATAAATAACCAAATGATACCTCCGCTTTCAGAGGTGAAATATCTCGGCATACATCTTGACCGGCGCCTTACTTGGAAACGCCACATAGAATCAAAGTTAACACAAATGAAAAATTAAAAGCAGTCCAACTAAACTGGCTTCTCGGCAGAAATTGTACTCTCGCTTTAGATTACAAACTTTTATTGTACAAGTCAATTTTAAAACCAATTTGGTGCTATGGCATTCAATTATGGGGCACTGCCTCAGCTAGCAAGATAGAAAAAATCCAAAGGCGCCAAAATAAGATTCTACGGATGATCACAGTTGCTCCCTGGTACATAAGAAACTCGAACATTCACAAAGATTTGAACGTGCCAACAGTTGAATCAGAATTAGCGAAATATACAGTAACGTATTTGAAGAAGCTTGAAACACATCCAAATTCGCTGGCTCGCAACATGATAAATGAACGTGGTTCATTTAGCATGTTGCTAAATGAAGGAGGGACATTTCGTCTCTCACCCGAACATCAGAGAGATGACCCGCAAATGATAGAAGCAACCGTGAAACATACATCTTTTTTTTTGTCTAGCACTGGCTGCACATAACAAGTATATTTATTTTTAGTTTAGACTTAAGATATGAGTAATTATTGTTAGTTCAAAAATATATTTGAAGATTCAATAAATAAAATATGAAAAAAATGTTACGCTTATTGAAAAACTGAAAACTGTTATTTTAATACAGAGCCGAACTTGTCATATAAGAAATTTATTAAATTTATAGGTAGAAGATAAAACAATTTATTTCGAATACCTATAATGGACCCGGTAACATTTTAACCAAAATAATGTAATAAACCATTTTCATAATATAATTTTTTTTTAGGAAATAGAAGAGTTACGAAAAAGCAGAAAATCCAGAGTTAGACGATGCGCTTTACACATGCTATTTGCAGCAAAGAAACAACCATATCCCGATTTCAGAAATATCAAGATTTCAGATTGGCAAAAGCCAAATTCTTTTATGTAAAGATGACGCGAAAAAAAGATTTTTCAGCGAGCTCAGGCTGGTTAGATAAATTTAAGTTACGGCATGTTATTCGTTATCTATAAATTTGTGGTGAAAAAGTTTCCAGCGATGAAAGCGTAGAGCCTTTTAAAAAAAAGTTTGCCGACATTGTTGCTGAGATGGATTTGAGAAACGTGCAAGTTTATAATGCAGACGAATCTGCTGCTTTTTGGAGAGTGTTGCATGGTACCACATGGGTGCATACAAAGGAAAAATTAGTCCCAGGGAGAAAAATTTCCAAAGATCTTGTAAAATTTATGCCATGCTGAAATGCTGCAGGAACACATAAACTTCCTCTTTTGGTTATTGGCAAATCTGCTAATCCAAGCGGTGTATAAAGCAACTAATAAAGGATGGATGTCAACATCCTTTTTCTTCGACTGGTTCAAAAACCATTTTATTCCAGAAGTTAAAGGGTTTCTAATACAGGTTAACATACCACTCAAAGTATTATTGATATTAGATAATGCTCCTTCACATGATAAAACGGATGAAATTAATTTTGACACAAATTTCAAAGTTCTTTTTTACCACCAAATTCTACGGCAATATTACAGCCTATGGATCAATATTTAATACAAAATGTAAAGGTTACTTACAGAAAACAATTACTGCAGCATATTTCATCAGAAAATGATGATGACGTACGTCGACGTGGTTAAAGTTTTAAAAATGCTTTTTATCTCTTGGACTTAGCATGGCAAAGCATTAGTGAAAAAATTATTCAGAAAAGCTAGTCTGCATTGTGGTCAAGAACTTCATCGTGCTGGGATAATAAAGATATGATACCGCTTCAGGTTCTGCGTCATGAACTGCAGTTTGATAGCATATATGATGGCATAAAATCCATTCAAAATATGATTGAAGCTATGAACTTCAGTAATGACATAACTGAAGAAGATATCAATGATTGTGCAACTGGTGCAAATGAATTCTCATTGGATTTTTCCGATGAAGAAATAATACAACACACGAAACGAAAAGAATCGCCAGTGCTGCTTACGGACTCTGAAGACGACTTTGTCGAAATGGATGCAAAAACAAAGATACCTAATGCAGATGCAAAGAAATCATTTTCAGTTTGTATTCAGCGGGCTGAGGAGAATAATATATATGTATATGCACTATTGTTGAAGAGGCTAGAGCAAAAAGAACAAATCAACAAAATTAGTCAGCACAAAATAACTTCGTTTTTTAATAAATCCTAGTATGTATGTATATATTTAATTCACTTAGATTATTTGAATAATTTTCACTACTATAGTCAGGACAACTCGATAATCCGAACTATACTAAACTATATGTGTCCGGATTGTCAAAGTTGCACTGTAGTCAAAATGACTGCTTTTGATCAATATATGTAGTTATAGCATACATACAGTGGTGGCCTTATAATTAGAAACGTATTTGCAGCTTATATATTTGTTAATTTATTTTAAAAACTTATTTCACCATATTGAAACTAAAAATTAGAAATAGTTAAGTAACAAATTGCGATTAAAATAAAAACAAAAAAATTACAAAATTACAAAAAATTGATAAAAAATTAACTAAAAACAAAAAAAATCTATTTCAGTTTGGTCATACAATTAGAAACGACAGGAATATTTCCATACAACTTAAAAATATTATCGTAAGTTTAACAAAAGGGGACACGTCTTTTAATATTTTGTTGGATAACCCTTATTTTTGACAACATTTGTCAATCTTTTTGGTAAACTTTGTACTAAATGCTGGCATGTTTGTAGAGGTATTTGCTCCCAGCTTTGTTGCACCAACTGAAACAATTCATCATTATTTCTTGGATTTTTGTCCTTGATATTTCTTTTAATAATAGCCCATAAGTTATCTATTGGGTTGAGATCAGGACTTTGGGGCGGCCAATCCAGAACATCAATATTTTGATCCGAAAGCCAACACTTCACTAACCGTGAAGTGTGCTTTGGGTCATTGTCATGCTGGAAAATGTATTGGACAGGCATAATATCGAAGGAATATGGTTCCATTACATTTTCCAAAATGTTTTTATATTGCTGTTGATCCATTATCCCCTGAATTCGCACAATTGGGCCCACACCACGCCAAGAAAATGCGCCCCAGACCATTCATTCTTTTCATTTTGAAAAGATTGTACAATTAACTCCCTCAGTTTTGGAGTAAAAGACTTGTTTTTTCCCATTTTAAAAACGTAGCAAAATTATTAAAAGTTAATCTATAGCTTTTTTAAACACACTTACTTTGTCAATAACATCAAGATAAATTCATTAATTTAAGTAAAAACTCCGCGTTTCTAATTTCCTGAACAGCCAGAGCAAATACTTGGGAAGTAATATTAATTTATTTTTAATAAGCAAAGTTTAAATTCAGCATGTTTTGCAACAACAACAATGTTGATTGTTCACTTTGTAAATAACTGTAATTATAATTTACAGTGGTGGTCTTAAAAAAAGTTACACATCGATATTATTTTTTGAACATGTCGTTTCTAATTATGTGTCCACCACTGTATATACTAAAAATGAAGGAGGGGGAGGTAACTACAATTATTAATAAACGCATTTATATGTTGTTCAAAAAGTCAGAATATTCTACGAAATTTTGTCATTAAATACACAACTGTTTCTTTAGTTGTTTTGTTGAGATGCAACAGCATAATTTACAGCCGGACATAAAACATCCTAAAATGCGAATACAGCCAGTATCCAGGGTCATAAATAGACCTTACAATGAGGTTGCCAAAGATCTACTGATAAGGGCTATGATTTACACAAAAGCTTGTGACAGGGCTACCTCTCCTGAAAAGTGGGAGATGATCCGTATCAAGCTGCTGGGAAACTTCTTAAATGACGAATCCAGTCCAGCACCTTAAAATCTGGTTGCTGGCTCGTTTCAAAGTCACATCAAGCTGCTCTCGTATACTATCAGAATTGTGACCCGGATGCGGTCCCGGTTAGCGATATACCTCGCAGGCCGAGATCCATCGCGATCATCTCCAGGAAACTACACAACTCTGGGACAATCGTGTCAATAATCCGGAGGGGAACCGACCAGTGACTAGAAGGTGGTGAAGGTTTCTGAACCGAAAGTGTTGACAGGGAAGGCGGTGGTGGTTCTTAAAAAAGAATCGTCACCACTTCCGAAGAAGCAAGGCAAGATATTCTATGCTCATGATAGTATCAAGCAAAGCATCAAGCGAGGTGACGACAAACCCCACCCCGAAACCTCCAGCCACTAATTGGAAGATTTGCAAGATAAAGACGTGGCTGACGGTAACACCCAACAAACAAAAACAACAATTGCGGATACAAATGATCTGGCGAACTCAGAGGCTACGGAGGGTTCACATTCACTCAGGTCTGGTTGGAGAGCTCTTCGAGTGTCTGGGATGCTACGGAGGATGACGAGGATATACTTATCGACTCTGATCCCGATGACATCGATGTCCCCGTCATTTATGATCCAGACAGAGATTGTGAAGGCGATTCAGATCAACCTCCACCATTCTGAGGCAGCAAACGCTGCATTAATTCTTCGTCTCGCAAATCGAGGGGAAGCCATGGACCAACAATGGCAAAGTATGTGGACTTAATGCGCAAGGCTACAAACTACTGTATGCAGCAACTTCAGGTAACAATAATAGAACTATGCGATTCTGTATTTTAGCAAAACATCACCTCAATTTTAACAAAAGATCATCTCAATATTCTCAACATATAAGCCGCACGACCAGGTGGACCCTTCAGCCAACAACTTGGTTCGAAAGATGGCCAGAGCGGCGAAGGGTAAAGGTATCCCTACAATAATTGGAGCCGACACCATCATATCTGGGGTTGCTCGGATACCAACCAAAGAGGTGAGTATCAAAAACCCAAAACCAATTATATCTGTATGAAATTACTCAGATATCTATCAGACATGTCGATATTTAAAATAAATATAATGCTTCCGGCATGTTTATATGAAATCTATCAGAAAGTAATCAGATACATATATCGTAAATCAAATTTCAATTCCCGCCCGGGAAAAGCTATAAACAATTTCCCGGGAAAATTTTTTGCTGATTTCCCGGGAAACGGGAAATTTAAAATCTTGAGCTCTTTAAAGAAAATTCAGTGGTTCTTATTTTTAAATAAGCATTTCTTTTGCTATCACACAAATATCAAGGATGATAGAAAATAAGGTTAGGCTATCCCAAAAATAAAATTGAAGTTTTCTGCGCATATCGGCCTAATGACGTCACGAAATTGTTTTTCTATTGGGCAATAATTCTGACTGAAAGTATAACTATAAATTATGAGAGTTTTTGATATAAATGTTGAGAATGTACTTGCAGGGTTGCCAATGTCTGCCTATTATTTAAATTTATTTGTACGAACTTATTTGAACCAATTTGTGAAATCGTGAAAACATTTGCATGGCGAAATCATGTCTTTTATCATTCTTGCACAAATATTTGATCGTTATTGTGCTGAATAAAAAAGAAGCATTTTCAAAATTGTAATATTTCTAGAAACTTACAAATATGCTTCAGAAAGCGCAAGAAATTACACAACTATTTAAAAAAAAAGTCCTTAAAAAACAGCCTGTCACGAGAAATATAAGAAACAAGAATATAGCAAAAAGTCGCGTTTAATTCATGTTGTAAAAACAAGATAAGTATGGTTGAAATGATTCAATCGTTTCTTAAATCGAAGAACGCATTTAAAATAACTCTGATAAATTGCAATTGCGCAGAGTTGTGGGTTAAGGAATATGTTCAGATTTAAAAAAATTTAGTGGCCGTTTTAAATCCCATTAAAGTTACAGTAGAGGCCTTAAGCCGGAGGGACACAAATTTTTTAATAGCTGATGTTATTAATCAGACCCTCTACGAGCAGCTTTTGGTTATTAATTCGACTCTTTTAAAAACGATGGTTGAAAAGAAAAATAAATGAAGGAAGGGATGATAACATTTGCGATACTTAAGTATTTAAAATGTGGTGAAATTACTAATGTGCAAAAAATTGTCATAAAACTCTATTTAGCACAATTGTTTAACAGATTATTAAAAAAAACTCGAATCTGTCGAACCGTCAACTAGGAGTTGTGTTGTTAACTAAATGGAACCAACTTTTAAAGAAAGACTTTCGCAACAAAAACGAGGAAAAGAATGTCCAGTGATTTGTTAAACGCACTAACAGTTCTAAAATCATATTTTTTGAAAAAATAATTATTGAAATAATTTTTCAGTATTTATAAATATTTGTTATATCTTTTTATTTTTGTCAGCTGAATTGTTTTTAAGTTTTATAAACTGTTAATACTAATATTTAGTCGTTATTTGCGTTTTTTTATGTTTCATTAAAACTATGAATTTTTCCCGGGAATCCCAGGAATGCGAATATTTGTTTCCCGTTTCCTGGTAAATGAAAAAGTCCGAGAAATCCCAAACCCTGGTCCCCATACAGTTTACATAATTTTTATCTTAAACCGTAAAGGGCACCAATTTAAAAATTTAACAAAACGTGTTTCTCTGCTAGCTACCAATAATAAAAAGTAATAAAAAATAAACTTAAAATTAAAGACCCTATCTTTTGAACTGTGAAAGACAAACTCTTGAAAATTTTACAGTATGTGTGTCACTATTTCCTTTATAATAACAAGTATAGATATTTAAAAATAAATTTAGAAATTAAAGATATGTTTAACCGTTTTAGACAGACAATTAAAACTTACAAATACCTGTATTGCTAATTCTGAAATTAGGTGGTGTAATTTGGTGTAAATTTTCTTATTTTTTGATTTGTTATAGACGGTCATTTAAATTAACACAGAATATTTTATAGGTCGATTATGGATGGCCACCCAACTGCAGTTGCGTTGTCAGTTGCCGAAATAGTATTACGTATGGCAACTGGCAACTTATAGTTGTTAAATAAATTTGTGGTTGCTGTTGATTTTTTTTTTCACAAATTATAAAGTAAAAACTGCGCTAAAATTAAAAAGTAGGTTTATTTATCTTCATCCATTTCCTTAAAATCTAACAGACAATGCATATTGCCCCTCTTTCTGCGATGTTCACGTAATCAGCAACAAAAGAATAACGATGATACGAATAATATTCCGTATTTTTAAAGACACATATTTGATTAGCAGCTGGTGATGAAAATGGTCGAAAAATAGCTGTTGGTATGAAACTTGGTATATCAAAGCATTCATGCTCAAGACACTGAGGGTTGTAATTTACAGGAGGATCGTTAGGTGGATGAGGAGAGCGACACTTTTTTTAAAAAATGACTTTTGATGTGGAACTATACTAGAAGTTAAGCGCCACATTTTGGCCTGGGTTTCGCTGCCCTATCATGGATGCAAAGGAAACTAGAGAGAAAATAAAATTGTATCAAGCGCCAAGTTTTCTCACTGGAATAATGTTGCTCCCTGAAATTTGTATTATGTCAAGTTTTATATTCTGAAAATCGCTTTCCAAATATTATTTTCAGAATACATATTATGTTCCTTTCAATAAAATACCAAATAAATAACTAAATGAGAAGTTTTTTTTCGTTTCCTGAACAATTTTAGAAATGTCGCTTAATACATTCTTATGGGAAGGTATCGATATGATCTTAAAAATATCTTATACCTTACTGTTGGGAGATCAAACCGTTTATAAACAATATAATTTATTCAAATTAGGCTTTCTTATATAAAAATTCCTATAAACAATTCAAATTAGGAATATTTATAAACATTTTTATATATAAAACTTTTATATAAAATTATCTAACTTTTTAGTATGGAAACCACTTAACTTAATAGTATTTAATAATATGTAATTCAATTCTTGTGTCTAAAATGGACACCACGGCGAACCAAACTAGTTATGATTCTGAAGTCAACATTTATCCACTTCTTTATGATATTTAAAAATCACGGTTGATTATTTGCGGTTTAGCCTGTGGCAACACCTTACTTTTTTCATGCAATTATGCCTTATGCTTGTATACCATTTAGCCATCATTTTATTAATATTTATTATAATAGCCCATTCAGGCTGCCACGAAATTAAGTAATTTCGAGATGAAATTACGAACGAAATCTAAAGTGTTCATACTGGGCTTTTTGACATTTGAGTTAATTTCGCAAACAGCTGATCACGTTTAGTTACATTTGTATAATTTAACTATTTTGCGAAAAGCTTTCGCCCAACACTTTCGTATTGATTTAAAACATACTTGAATAATAAAAACAACACTACAACAAAATTAATGTACAATTACGTATATATTTCCATTATTTCATTTGGCTTTTAAATTTTTTTCAAACAAAACGGACTTTCAAGGTTGTAAATCTGGTCATGGTTGCAAAAAAAAGTAGCTTTTTCTACAAAACCAGCGTTGTCTATCGTAATTTCAAGTTAATTTCGACGAAATTAAGTAGAATGAGTTAATTTGGGCAATGGTAAAATGTATGCGAAATTACGTAATTTCAAGTTGATTTCGACCGAAATCATGAAGTGACTTAATTTCGTGGCAGCCTGAACGGGCTATAAGGGAGTAATTGTTTTTTTTACTCATATTTGTCATGCACGAATAAAATATATATGTTAATAAAAATATGTATGTTATACTGATGGTATAATGTTGGTGTACTTAAACACACTTCTTTAATTTAAAAAAATGATATTACTACATAATTTACATATTGTAAAACAGTTTTTATTTATTTTTATATATTTTAATATACAATCCTTACAAATGTTATAGATGCAAAGAGAACATTGCTTTTTCATTTGTTTAGAATAATCGCAGCAAAAAATAAAGAGAACAATCTTTGGTATAGATCAGAAAACGATCTATACCAATTCTGAATTATGCTTTTATAATCTATCGTTTGGTATAGGTTGCTATATGGTACCACGAAATCCCAACTGAACATTGGTGCCGAAACCCGGAAATTAAGTATTTATCTTGCCTACGAATTTGTACAACAGCTATTTACAAAAGAAGTGTAATTAATAATAAAATAATTAATAATTTTGAAAATTTTAATTATTATTAGTCGAACTGTTTATGTATTACATACAATGAAATTTTATAATCAAGCTTAAGTAAGCATCATCTATTTAACCAACCAAACCCAGATAAAGGAATACGAGAAAACTTGTATTCAATTATCAATCGTCAGTTGGTGAGAACGAAATCTACAACTACCTTAAGCTTTCCTCTTTTTGAATATTTTTACTTTTAATATTTACCACCTTATATGTATGTTGTTGTTCCTTTAGTAAATTAACTATTACATTAGTAAATTAAAATGATATTGATTTTATAGCAGACAAATTTTGTTTAATAATTTAAAAATAATAATTCAGTTATGAATCAAAAACAGACTATCTTAGAAGAAATAGAGTCATTTTCTCAACGCTTTAAGGACACTCATAATCAGTTGACTGGTATTGTACTTGAGCAGTCCATTGATACTAAAGATATACCATATTTTAGTGGAGAAAGATATAACCAATATCAATACCCGTACACTTGTACATCTAGCACATCATAGATTTCATCATCGGAGGAAAAGGAAGGAAAACACAAGAAGGAAAACCCAAGAAAAAAATTAAACAAAATATCATATGGTAAAAAGTGTAGTATACTCACCCTTAAATCAAATAGAGTGTTAAAATCATTACAGATTTTACACTTTGTAGTGCGACATTTTTAGAAAAGAACATTGCGTTTTTGAAATTAGTGCAAAATATTAAAAAATATATAGCAAGCACAAAAAGTTCATTTTTAAGGGTTTTCTTGTCTATGTTTATGTTCTGGCAGAAAGAATGAAAATTAAAAAAATTATTTTTTGTTCACCTAAAATGTTTCCCAAAGATAAAAAGTTTTCGCTACTATGTCTGTCAGCGGCTTCTATCTCTCGAACCGTAATTTGAAATTTTCATACAAGGTGTATAATTGTGGCCGCTATAGCAATAACTACAAAAACTTTTAGGTTGTTCCGAAAGAGACGCGTTATTCACGTATATGTGTTTATTTCTTAATCAGTAGGAGGAATAAAATTAAAATTTATATAAATAAATAGTGAGGAGATTTGCATGTATACGGTCCAAATTTTGAACCATAATAGGTAGAGTCTTAAAATTTTTACAGGAAGTGAATTACTGTGTTTGGACAGGGACATATTTTTCACCTATAAGCTATAACAAGAGTATTTCGATAGTGATGCAGTTTTCGCGAATATGACTGTTATTTTTTAAACGTGAGTATATACAGAGTGTGTAAATTTATGGCAAAAATATAAAAAACCGGAACGGGTAGACACTTTACACCTACGCAAACTATGTACAAATTTGTCCCCTAGAACAAATAACAAAACCAAAAATTAAAGGGTGTTTCGATAATGACTCGAGTTTACATATATAACCTTATAATGACACTTAAAATTTACACATATTATATTTAACATTATCTACTGTAATAACAACAAACGAAAATAAATTTAATAATAATGGTTTGTTCCCTTAATGTCTCAAAGTTGGGGAATTTACTTTTTCTTCTAAACTTTATAGGCAGACGTGTGATATATGCACAGGATATTTAGTACTATGCTCTAGTAGAAAAAATAATTAAAAATTATAGGGTGCCTCATAAAACGTAAAAAAATTATAGACTTGAATTTTTAAAGTTGAACTGAACATAGTTCGAAACCTGATGTATGTGAGTCTGACTCGCACATGGCTGATTTATTTTTATTAATTTCATTTTAATTGGATAATACTTTTAATTACATTTTCAATTGCACGCTTATTACCTCATTCCGCGATAAAATAGTCGAGATATACCATACTTTATATACAAATTTAAAGGAGTACCGCCCAATTTGTTCTCTTGACATTTTTGTTTAAAATTAAATTTATATATATATTTATATATATATCTTAAATTATAATTTGGAAAAAATTTTTTATATAAAACAAAAATACAATTTGTTGTTTTTTCTTTAGTCAAAAAGTAGACAACACCATGGATATCTTACAGAGGTATGTTTTACTCTCCCGTACATATAAATAACAATTTAAGTGCTGTTCAAAAGTATTATTGTCTTAAAAGCTCTTGCTCTGGTACTCCATTAGACATAATTAACGAATATCCTGCTTCCGACGATGGAAAGCTCTAAGTGAATACAATTTATCAAAAACTCTTTTCAATACCCAATTGTAATGGTTCAGCAGAAAGTATTTAGGTAATTATGCACAAAACTAGAAATACTTTACCGTTTCTAAGAACCCAAGATATTCATACTGATGGATGGGATTCTATATTGGTCTACATAATTGTTAACAAACTTGATAGTCAAACACGAAAAGAATGGGAGCAGTAATTAAAAGGCTCAACTGATATTGCGTATGTAACACCCAATTTACAAAGTGTAAAAACGTAACCCTATTGTTTTCGCTACAATGTCTGTCAGCGCCTTTTATCTCTGGAACCGTAATAGGTAAACTCTTGAAATTTTCACAGATGATGTATAGCTGTTGCCGCTATAGCAACAAATACTAAAACTTATAGGGTGTTCCAATAGAGAGGTGTTATTCACGAATATGTGCATATTTCGTGAACTGTAGATGGGATAAACTTGAAATTTACAAACAGTTATTAAAACTTAGTTCACTATATAAACAAGTATAAAAAATAAAACTAAAAATTAAAGGGTGTTCCGATAGTGGTGTGAAATGCATGTATAAGGCATAAGTTTTGAACCATAATAGGTAGACTCTTGAAATTTTCACAGAAGGTGTATAGCCATGGCCGCTATAGCAACAAAAGTTAAAACTTATAGGGTCTTCCGATAGAGAGGTGTTATTCACGAATATGTATTTATATCTTGAACTGTAGGAGACATACACTAAAAATTTACAAACAGTAATTAAAACTTAGTTCGCTTTATAAACAAGTCTAAAAAAATAAACCTAAAAATTACAGGGTGTTCCGATAGTGGTGTGATTTGCATGTATAAGGCCTAAGTTTTGAACCATAATAGGTATACTCTTGAAATTTTCAAAAAAGGCGTATAACTGTGGCTACTATAGCAACAAATACTAAAACTTATAGGGTGTTCCGAAAGTGACGTGTTATTTACCTGTATATCTTTATTTCTTGAGCTACAGGAAGCAACCACTTTAAATTTGTAGTGATTTAAAGTATGTTCGCGTTATAAGCAAGTATACAATAATAAACCTAATAATTAACGGGTGTTCCGTTAGTGACATGATTTGTATGTGTATATGGCATAGGTTTTGAACGATAATAGGTAGACTATTGAGGTTTTTACAGGATGGGTATTACTATGGCCACTATAACAAATAGTAAAAATTAAAGGGTGTGCCGACAGTGACGTGATTTACATGCACATTGATTGAAATTTTCACAAATGGTGTATTACTATGACCCCTATAAAAACAATAAAAATTTAAAGGGTTTTGTCTACAGTGACGTGTTTTGCATGTATAACGACATATTTTTTGAACCGTAATAAGTAGACTCTTCCAGTTTGTATAGAAGATGTGATGCCATGGCCGTTATGACAATTACTAAAAATTAAAGGGTGTTCTAACAGTGACATATTTTTCACGTATGGTAACTTATTTTTGTAATATTAATAGGTAGACTCTTGATATATTCATAGAAAGAAAATTGCCATGGCCGCTATAACAAATAACGAAATTAAAGGGTGTTCCGGCAGAGACATGATTTGTACGTAAATAGCCTTATTTTTTGAACCGTAATAGGTAGACTCTTTAAATGTTTACAGTAGATGTTGTACTTCGGCTGCTGTTACAATTACTAATATCTAAAGGGTGACATGTTTTTCACGTATATTACCTTATTTTTTGAACCGAAATAGGTAGATTCATGTATATTTCTATAGTTTATTACCATGGCCGCTATTACAAAAATTGCTAAAAATTTAAAAGGTGTTCTAACAGTGATGCAATTATGACTTTAATTTTAAAATTAAAGGGTGACTCATAAGACATGAAAAAATTAACAACTTGAATTTTTAAAGTTGTACTACGGAACCCTAAGTGTGTGAGTCTAACTCGCACTTGACTAATTTATTTATTTATTATTCTTTTGAAGCAACTTCCAAAAATCTTTTGCGTTCATACGATGATTTTAAGTTGTATGTCTCTTTTTTGAAATGTTTGCGGCCAGGGCTGATTTTTATCATGTAATCGTTAAACCCGTTTTGCTTTATTGTTCTTACTAAAAAAGTCATCTACGCTAAATAATAAATAAATAAAATATATTATAATGGAACAAATTTTTGATTTAACTGAAGTGGCAACTCAGAACTTAGATTTGGAAAATAGTGACGATCAAGAAATAGTTTTGACTTTGTTCGAAACTTGTGAAAATGTATATAAAAATTCGCTAAAGAAAAGAAAGAGGATGTGGGTAAAAGAATGGCGCAAAGATCGTGTGGAGCGCGGTACATTTTCTTTTCTTATGAACAACCTTTTTGACGATACATCTTCATTTTTAAAATATATACGAATGAAACCTGAAACCTTTAATTTCATTCTATCAAAAATTGAGAATGAAATAAAAAGAGAAGACACTATAATGAGATGTGCAATAACTCCTGCGGAGAAATTACACTCCGATACCTGGCCACTGGAGAGTCCTATAAAAGTATAAATTACCAAACCAGGTTGAACTGGTGAAGCAAAGGAATGAAGTGTGTGAAGCAAATTTGAGGAATTTTAAGGACGAGTTTTTAAAGGTATGTAGAACTTAGGCTCTATACTATATAATATAGTGTTTGACAAAGGAATAGAATTGTTAATAATTTTATTAAAAAAAGAAAGATCAGGCTTGTTAGTTAGGTGAGTAACCAATAAAGGTATTCAGGAACAACTAGTTATCGGGTTATATGTGTATTTGGTTAAGACAAAAACTACATTTGAAAAAAAAAAATTGTGTAACTTGTATTTTCTTCTTCCCTATATAACCATATAAACACATAACCTGATAACCAGGTTATCGTGAACACCTCTAGTATGTTTTTTATTAATAAAATTTATTTATTAGAAATAAATATTGATAAAAAGGTTTACAAAAAATTGAAATAAAAATTCACAGCTTCAAGAACACATTAATATAAAAATTCATAAAAAAACAAATTCATTCAAATTCATACTATACTCCTAACAGGATCGCCATATAGTATGTTTAGTGTTTTAATGTTTTAAGTTAAGTATTCTCTTAGCACTTCTGCCGCTTAAACTGAGCATTAAGATGCCCTCGAGAATTAATGAGAAAAGAATACAAATTGATTTCAATTCTGATTTAACTCTGAATTTTATTTTCAAAAATACAAGCTTATATACTAAATTAATCTATAGGTCAGCAATATTTTGGGGTACCAACAAATCAATAGTTGATTTGCTGTTCTTACGGTCTCAGCAAATTTTACTTTGGTTCCCATAAACCATTGGCACGTGAAAAACATTTTTGCTTTAATACAAATTTCATATTACAAACACTCCTATGCCTACAGTTCACTAAACTTAAATAGAGTTCATATTACAATTTTATTTCTCATACAAATTATTTTATACAAACAAAAACTTAAATATTTATTATTGCTGACATAACATAAAATACTAAATTTGGTCAGTGGCTTTATCAACTGAAATTCTTAAAATACTTATTGTAAACAAAAAATGAATTTGACTTTTTCAAGTTCAAAAAAATCTATTATACCTATTATACTACAGTACTAATTCTATATATGCATACACTACAATAGCAACAAATAATAAAATTTATAGGGTGTTCCGATAGAGAGTTGTTATTCACAAATATGTGTTTATTTCTTGAGCTGTAGGAGGCATGCACTAAAAATATGAAAGCAGTAATTAAAACTTAGTTCGCTATATAAACAAGTATAAAAAAATAAACCTAAAAATTAAAGGGTGTTCCGATAGTGGTGTGCTTTGTATGTGTAAGGCCTAAGTTTTGAACCATAATAGGTAGACTCTTGAAAATTTTACCAAAAGTGTATAACTGTGGCCACAATAGCTAAAAATACTAAAACGTAGGGTGTTCCAAAAGTGAGGTGTTATTTACGTTTATGTCTTTTTTTTGAGCTGTAAGAGGAAACCACTTACAATTTGCAGACTGTAATTAAAACTATGTTTGTTTTATAAACAAGTATACAAAATTGAACTTAAATATTAAAGGGTGTTCCAATAGTGACGTGATTTCCATCCTAAGTTTTGAATGAATAGGTGGAATCTTGAAATTTTTACAGGAGGTGTATAACTATGTATGTCCACTATAACAAATAATAAAAATTAAAGGGTTTTCCGCCAGTGACGTGATTTGCATGTATAAAGCCTTATTTCTTGAACCGTAACAGGTAGACTCTTGAAATTTTGTACAGAAGATGTGTTGCTACGGCCGATATGACAATTACTAAAAATTAAAGGGTGTTCCGACAGTGACATGTTTTTCACTTATAGTGATTTATTTTTTAATCGCAATAGGTAGACTTTTAGTCTATTTATAGAAAGGAAGTTGCCATGGCCACTATAATGAATAATAAAATTAAAGGGTGTTCCGACAGTGACAAGATTTTATAAACTGTAATAGATACCCTCTTGAAATGTTTACAGTAGATGTGTTACTTCGGCCGCTATAACAAATACTTAAAATTGAAGTGTGTCCATTAGTAACGTGTTTTTCACGAATATTACCTTATTTTTTTAACCGCAATAGGTAGGCTCCTGATATTTTAAGAGAAAGTGTATTACCATGGCCGCTATAAAATTAATTAGATATTCGCGAATATTACTTTAATTTTAAAATTTAAGGGTGTCCCATAAGACATAAAGAAATAAACAACTGGAATTTTTAAATTATACTGAACATAGTACGGAACCCTACGTGTGTGAGTCTAACTCGCACTTGACTAATTTATTTGTTACTGTCTGCAGCGATTCATTGGTTTCACTTGGTTCAGAGACCATCACAAAGCTGGTATCACTTTCATCAGTCTGGGGATGAGAAACGTGTTTTGTCAAATATAATCTTATAAAATGATGAAACACGATATGTACTTACCGCAGTAATGATTTGCTCACAAATATTCGACTCAGACTTTCGAACTAAGCAATGTGGCTTTAAAAATTCCACCAGAGGATAATACCAAAGTTTAGGAATGTACACATCATCCGCCCCAACGCCACTTCTTTTACTTTTAGTTATTTCACGGGTCTCCTTTATAAATCGGAAACACTGAAATTTACCTTTTATTTTGGTCTAAATATGCAGGATTCTTTACATTGTACAAGTTTTCGTGAAGTTGAAAATTTATTATCAACATTTCAATTGTTTTGTTATTCCACATATCTAACAAGGGATATAGATTTACGTACATATGTATATGTATATGACAATTCAAATATAAATTAATAAATATTCAATTTTTTAATAAGCACAAGGTCTTTTTTATAAAAATGTTTTAATAATTTTTATTTTCAATATTTCGCTACACCATTGGGTAGCATCTTCAGGAAATAAAAATAATAAAAGTTATAAAATTTAAATGATTGAAAAAATTCAAATGAATGAAAATATTTGTTGTCAATCAATTTTAAAAAATTCTAACATTTCAATACATTCAAGAAACAACATTTCAAAAACAAATAAAAATTAAAATAGAAAAATGTTATATATATATATATATATATATATATATATATATATATATATATATACAGAAAATTTTGATATTCAAAAACATACAAACATTTTAATAGCCCGTTCAGGCTGCCACGAAATTAAGTCATTTCGTGATTTCTACATCAAATGATATTAATTTTTCGTCATCTTTTATATGTATATTACCTATTTTATTTTTAAATTCAAGTGAGTCTCTTATATTATATCTCGAATGTTCAGTAATCCTTTTTAATATATTCGTCAAATATTTACATAAATCATAAGATGGAGAATTAACGAAAGAACAAATTGGTCGTAAGGGAAAAACTTCTTTGTGAATTTTTGGTAGTCCATATAACCTAGGTGCAGTAGCTATATTTGTTTTAAGTTTATTCTTCTCAGCAGTGGTAATAATTTTAAGTTTAAAAAGTTCTTCCACTAAATCATTATTGGTCTTCTGTAATTTGTTAGTAGGATCCTTATTTACTAAGTTATATTTTGTATTATCTTCTACAATATTATTAATTCGTGTTTCATAATCCTTTTTATTTAATGCTGCAGTAGTATTACCTTTATCTGCCTTTAAAATGAGAATCTCATTATTCTTTTTTAAAAACTTTTCTGTTTCTTTAACTTTCTCCAAAACAAACCTATCTCTATTTGTTAATTTCATTTTGTTTAAATGATTATCTATAATTGTGGTTAATTTTGTTTGCGCTATTTCTTGTTCTTCCTTTCTTTGAAGTGTCTGTATAAAATCTTCTCCGTCTGTAATCATCTTTAAAATCGGAAATTCTTCTTTTTTAGTGGGTAAAGCGTGTTTATGTGCTAATGAAAGAATCCATTTTACGTCTGTTGGAATATCAAAGTCAGTCTTATTAACAAACCATTTTTGTTAAATTGAACCCCAAATTCAATTTTTTGTATATCATATAAGTTATTAAATTTCTTAATGTGTGTCTTTGTTACCTTTTCTCTTAAAGAATCTGCCAATTTATCTTCACACCATAAAAATTCTTCCATTTCTTCTTCTGTTAATAATTTACTTAAATTTCTTTTAATCACTATTATCTCACTTTGAAAATGTTTCAATATTTCGTGTTTTTCTTATAAGTTTGTAAATTTTTAGTGTATGCCTCCTACAGTTCAAGAAATAAACACATATTCGTGAATAACACCTCTCTATCGGAACACCCTATAAGTTTTAATTTTTTTGTTATAGCGGCCATCGCTATACACCTTCTGTGAAAATTTCAAGAGTCTACCTATTATGGTTCAAAACTTATGCCTTTTACATGCATTTCACACCACTATCGGAACACCCTTTAATTTTTAGTTTTATTTTTTTATACTTGTTTATATAGTGAACTAAGTTTTAATAACTGTTTGTAAATTTCTAGTGTATCCCTCCTACAGTTCAAGAAATAAACACATTTTCGTAAATAACACCTCTCTATTGGAACACCCTATAAGTTTTAGTATTTGTTGCTATAGCGGCAACAGCTATACATCATCTGTGAAAATTTCAAGAGTCTACCTATTACGGTTCCAGAGATAAAAGTCGCTGACAGACGGACAGACATTGTAGCGAAAACAATAGGGTTTCGTTTTTACACTTTGTGTACGGAACCCTGAAAACATCATTACAAGTTACAAATGAGCAACAAAATTATTTATCAATAATGACTTACATACATTTAAAACAATATTTTGGTTATCACATTTATAATTTTGAAAAATTAGTTAAACATGACACACATGTATAAAAGACAAATTTTATTTGAAAAAACTATTTTCTATTACAACCCTATAACTGGCGCTTAGATTGTCAACGTCCTCTTTTTTGTTCATTGTTTTGTTTATTTTTTGCTAATTTCTTAAGCTTTCTGTTGTAAATCTCTTTCTCTCAGTGTTTACTTTGTCCAGAATTTTTATGTTCTCAATGTCTGGTTTGTGATTTGTTTGTATTATATGTTGTGAGAATGCATTACTCTCTTTATTTTTCTTAATATCAGCTTTGTGTTCGCTCATTCTAGTTTCCAAGCTTCTTTTGATGTCCCAATATAAACTAAGCTGCAGTTGTTTTCATTGTTACCTTTACAAGGAATCTCATAAACAACGTTGTTTTGTTGTAGTTTAGGTATTGGTGTTTTTATGTTCGTGAATATTGTGCTCAGTGTTTTGTTTGGTTTATAAGCATAAGAAATGTCACTTTTGTTTATTGCTGATCTTATGCTTTTTGTGTCAGTGAGACCAGGTATGTATTTTACACCGAAAAAATATTTTGCATTGTTATCTGTGTTGCCATTGTTGGTATTGCTCGTCGTGTCGTAAGATATTATTAAAGATTTTATTAAATTCTGCGGAAAATTATTAGATGTTAATATTTTCGTAATTTTTTCAATGTTTTGTTTGTGAAATTGTTTATCGCTGATGTCCAGTACCCTCTTGATGAAATTTTTGGCTGTGTTAACTATTTGGCTCTTCGGTTGAGTAGCATTAAAATTAATTATTCTACCAGACGATGTGTTTTTAGCGTACCAGTCAAATGTTAGTTTGTCATCATCTCTGTATAATTTGGTGTCCAGTTATGCTATTTCTCTTTTCTCTTCAACTTTCACTGTGATTTTTGAATTTGTGAATTTGATTTTTGGGTGGTATCTATTTAAAGTTCTCAAAATCTCATCTTTGTCGTCAATGTGGATTACAGCTAAAAAGTCGTCTACGTACTTTGCTACGTATTTTATATGTATGTTTTTATTGTTGAATTCAGTCAACGCTACGGCAAGTAAGTTATCGAGTATAATGTCGGCAATTGTGGGAGATAGCGGGTTACCCATTGGCATTCCAACGATTTGATTGTATACCCTGTTGTTGTAGATAAAGTAGTTATTATCATATAAGCAAAACTTTAATATATCCAAAAATTTAGATCTTGGGATTTTGGTGTTTGTTTTTATTATATCCCACTTTGCCATTATGGTGTTGATCGCAGTATAAATGGAAATATTAGTAATAAATGAGACTACGTCAAAAGATACCAAATAGACATTGCTATCAATATTAATGTTTTCATTCGCCCTTTTAATTCCAATGAATTCTTTAGATTGTATTTGTCTGAAACTATGTTTCTAGGTATAGTTCCCACATATTTGCTTAATTGATAGCATGGGACTTGAACAGATGAAACTATAGGTCGTAGCGGTACATTCATTTTTATTTTGCCATCTTGAATTGCTTCCATGAAATTGCAGTTTTGATGCATAAACCGAAGATTTATTCCATTAACAGAGCTATGTTAGTATTTTAACAGAGCTTTGCCCGTTATAGCAAAAACAAAAATAAAACATATAGCGTTATCCGATAGTGACGTGCTATTTACGTTTATTTCTTTATTTCTTGAGCTGTAGGAGGCAACCACTTAAAATTTGCAGACAGTAATTAAAACTATGTTCGCTTGTTAAGCAAGTGTACAAAATTAAACCCAAAAATTAAAGGGTGTTCCGATAGTGATGCGATTTGCATGTATATGGCCAAAGTTTTGAACGATAATAGGTAGACTCTTGAAGTTTTTACAGTAGGTGTATTACTATGGTCACTATAACAAATACTGAAAATTAAAGGGTGTGCCGACAGTACCGTGATTTGCATGAATATGGTCTAATTTATTAACAATAATAGATAGACTCTTAAAATTTTCAGAAATGGTGTATTACTACGATTTTAACAAATGGTGTATTACGCCTGATATTTTTATAGAAAGTGTATTACCATGGCCGTTATAACAACAATTACTAAAATTTAAAGGGTGTTCCAATAGTGATGAAATTTTGATGTTCTTTGGGTTTAATTTGACTTCAATGTTTTTTTTTTTATAATTTTAAGTTTTAAACTGCTTTTGTATTTGTTTTAATTATTTCAAATAAAATATTAAAATTTATAATATATTTTCCAGTTTATATTACATATACAATTAAAATTTGATTTATAGTTTATATGCTCTCAGTTTTTGTTTTTTTTTTCATCAATAATTTTTTTGTTTTCATCAATAATTTTTTAATATATGTATTAAATATATACTATATATTATTATATAGACACTTTGGTCTTCAATGAGTTTGTAAATTGCTGTACTTATCTCAAAGTTGATAAAATTTGATATTTTATTTTTTAAAGCTTTTAGTAGTATTGTTTTATTTATTTATTTTTTAAATTTTCTTTTTTAATGATCTAACCCTACCAGCTTTGAATGGAAACTATGTCCTTTCAAGGCTTTAAGTGCCGCTTGGCTGTCGACGTACAGAGTGACCTCTTCCCCTTTTAAAACTTGTCCAGACACCAGCTCTGTGGCTTTCAGAACCGCCAACAACTCTGCCTGGAACACACTACACTCATCTGGTAGTCTGTACGACATGCGTGTTCTAGTTCCCAGAATGTGGAAACCAGCACAGGTGCCCGCTTTTATCTGAACCTTCTGTGAACACGGCAACCCCGTCGTAGAGTTTACTAGACCCCAACCATTATTCCCTTTTTGGAAATACAACCAAGGGTATTCTACTGAAATCAAACTCAGTGACCATAAAGTCCATTAACCCAGGGGTTAATGGAAGCGGTCCGTTGAATCCGACCTCAAGTAGAATCTTTGTGTTGTAACGACACGTTCCCGCTAGTTGCTGGAGTAGAGTTCAGCGGCGTCCAGGGTCGTTAAAATAATCGACTTCTTGTCGAATAAAATACGTTTATTTTTAATAAAACGTTACAATATTTATGTATTTATTTTTTAAAATATTCGTTGGTATGGACGTAGCACCGACGGTTAGGATGACGTATTGAGAGGTAGCAGGTATATAGGCAAAACAACAATGTCGACATTACAGGCCGTTTTGCCTCTGTTAGCTGATAGGGATAAGATCACCAGCAAGAAGTCAGTCTTCAGTTAGGAAATCTTTCACCATTAACCACAGATGCAGTCGCAAACCTCTCGTCGATGCGTTCGTAAGGTAACAGACCAGGAGAAGTCAGCCTTCAGTATGGTTCTGCTCCCTTACTAGCGAACTGTTTATAGTGTGACTTTAGAACACCAATGTATATAGAAAATTGTACCAGGAAGAAGTCACCCTTCAGTTAGGTACAACAAACTTTATACAATGGTTGTTCCACTCAGTAGTCACTTATATCAAGCAATTAATAGTAATTGCTTAAGCAATTACTATTTCTTCTCTACAAAACGTCTTACCTTGTTCAACGCTGCCAACCAACTCCTTTTGTAATTTGTAATTTATTTATTTATTAAAAAAAAGGTTTTACATGTTTGCTTAAAACTAATTTATTAAGTACTAATTCCTTCCCCTATTGTATCATATAAGGACTTGTCAAGTTATTTTATTTAAATGTTTGCAGCATGGCCGCTTACAATAATATTAATGATAATTTTATGTTAAATAAGACATTTCTTAAAAATTTCCCCAAAAAAAAAAAAAATTAAATAGGGAGGCAACTACTTTTGTAAAACAAATACGAGCCTTTTATAGTCACACAAGGCCTGCACTCATGCGTACGTGTGTTACTATTTTATTATTCTTTTCTTATTTCTTTGTATGTGTTTCCCTATAGATGAACAATATTCAACGACAAAACACAAACAAAACTTAAGAACAGAACCGTTTTTCTTCTCTTATCAATTTTAGTATTTTTTTACTGAGAGTAAGCATGTATACTAAAATACATTAAAACAACAAATAACAAGAAAACGAACCGTTTTCTTACTTTGTCATTGCTGTGTTTTGCCAATTGTTCGTTTTAGGCAAACAAATAAAACAAACACAAAAAATAAGAAAAGGACCGTTGGCGCTACAATAGAACAAAGTGGTACAATGCAAATAATAACTGGTTTGTTATAATTAGATAAAATCAGTACATTCCCTATAGTTAATTAACATCATTAATATAATTTAAATAATTCACATTCATATTTTGATTTATAAACAAGAAATACAAATTAAATCATAAAATTCAATCATAAGAATAATAATATTTATAAAAGTAAAAATAATTTTAATAATAAGACAATGATGTTTTGTCACAGTGTGTCCTAAGTTACTCGACATCACCAACCCTGATTCAAAAAGTCTGAGCAAACTCCTCGCCGGCATTCCGACCACAAAGCCCTCGATGAGGAGTAGGTGCAGAATGATGTCCAAAGCTGCTTGAGGTGTACTTCTCCTTGCACCTCTGATGCCAATCAAAGCAAGTCTCTGGACCTTGGCAAAAGTTTTCCTATGGGACTCCTTTTTCAATAATTCCTACCAAACAGAGCATGCATAGAAAACAATGGGTCGTACAACTGACGTGTGAATCCAGTTTACAACCTTTGGTTGTAGTCCCCAATTGCTGCCAATGGAGTTCTTACAGGCATAGACCCCCCTGAATGTTCCTACTCCATATTAATTTACTATCTAGCTACTCTTCGGTATTTAGCCTCGCTTGCTAGTTTTAACTCGACACCATTGACCTTAGGTGGTCTGAAACCTACCAACTTGTATCTCCTGGTGAAAACAACTAACTCAGTTTTTTTCCCCGTTAACCCCCAATCCCTTGCTCGAGGTGCAGGAAGAGAGTTCTCCTGCAGCTTGCATGACTTCACTGATGGTGGAGAGAAAATTCCCCTTTACCAGTATCACCACGTCGTCTGCGTAAGCCACTATTTTCCTCCCCCAGCATCAAATTAACTTTTATTTAAATATTTTTAAGATTCACAAGGATACACTGGAAATAATTGAACTTTATTTTTAAATACATATGTGCATATATTAAATATTCTCCGATTAATGTAAATGTACTCACAGAAAACTGTTTTTTATTAAATTTAAGTTTTTAAACCATTTTCATTATATATTTACCCCTTTGTAATTTTTGTAATTATAACCTGGAGGGTCCCTTAGGAATCGCAGGATTAATTTAATTAGTATTATATTTATTTAATGTTTATAATTAAAATTATTTATTTATAAATATTATATCTTTCAATTCTATTTTTATCAAGCACAAGGTCTTTTTTATATACAAGTGTTTAAACAATTTTTATTTACAATATTTCGCTACACCATTGGGTAGCATCTTCAGGAAATAAAAATAATAATAGTTTTTAAAAAAATTTTTAAATGATTGAATAAAATTCAAATGAATGAAAAAATTTGTTGTCAATCAATTTAAAAAATTCTAACATTTCAATACATTCAAGAAACAACATTTCAAAAACAAATAAAAATTAAAATAGAAAAAATTCTTACAAATACATATACAGAAAATTTTGATATTCAAAAACATATAAACATTATAAGAGAAAACACAATAAATTTTTAAATTCATATAGATAAATTTAACCGGAAATGTTACAAAAAAAATTAATGTTTCTTTTATAAAAATTTGATTCAAATTCATGTTATTTTTTATGCACTAAATGCCTATAATTTTGTGCAACATTTTCTGTATCTGCTTTAAAATTTATTCTTTTTTCAAGTGGAACTTTAATTATTTGTAGCATTTCTAACATATAACGACGTTTATAATTATTTTCCAAATTTAAAATTGATACATTTTCAAAGTTAGGATAATGATTACTTTTCGAACAGTGTGAAGATAAAGCTGTTTTTTGCAAACTGATATTGTCTCTGTATCTCTGGTCTGATTTATGTCCAGCTATTCTGACTTTCAATTTATTCTTTGTAGTACCTACATAAACTTTATTATAATTCTCTTGTAACATTTCCGGTTAAATTTATGTATATAAATTTGAAAATTTATTGTGTTTTCTCTTAAAATATTTGTATGTTTTTGAATATCAAAATTTTCTGTATATGTATGTATATGTTAAAAATTTTTCTATTTTAATTTTTAATTGTTTTTGAAATGTTGTTTCTTGAATGTTAGAATTTTTTAAAATTGATTGACAACAAATTTTTTCATTCATTTGAATTTTTTCAATCATTTAAATTTTATAAATTTTATTATTTTTATTTCCTGAAGATGCTACCCAATGGTGTAGCGAAATATTGAAAATAAAAATTATTAAAACATTTTTATAAAAAAGATCTTGTGCTTATTAAAAAATATAATTCAAATATAAAAAAGGTCAAAAACTACAATAATTATAAATTAATAAACATATTCGCTTACCTCAATGTTGTCTTATGAAAATTTAAATCTTTATAATTTTAATTTTTTTTTTAATTTTATTTTTTATTTTAAGTTTTAACTGCCACCTTTTCTAAACACTACTATTCAAAATACGAAAAAGAATAAAGCGTAACAAGAAAAATAGCAAATAGTTTAAAGAAAAAAATGAAAAAAAGACTGGAAAAACAGAAATCGAGTCTTTTTGTTTACCCCTCTTGCTTCTCCACTCCGTTCCTCTACAAACAAAAGTAGTCGTTGTAAAAAAGACGTCGTAAAAGAAATCGTATAAATTGGGTGTAAAGGATTTATTTTTGTTACCGCCGCCACTGTCTTATATTCCAAAATTAACTTTGTTTATTCTTTAAATTGGTTTTCTTTATATTCATCATTTAAATATGTACATACATATTACACGTACATACCATCCACATTGAGTGGATTGTATGTACAGATGGGGAGTACTATTTACCTGTCTAACAATTCGCGCATTGCATACATACGTAAATACCATCCACATTGAGTGGTTTGTATGTACATACATCCACTCCACACTGGTATGTACGTATGTATGCATTGCGCGAATTGCTAGACAGGTAAACAGTACTACCCTTATTTTTTTTTCGCCTGCCTACCACAAAATGTGGGCCGAAAAAGTCGATGCCTACATAGGTAGGCGTTCAAAACTTGTTAGGAGCCTCAGTCGTCACTGCAGTTGTGTCACCGGCCAACTCAAATTCGCATCAGGGAAGGTTCCAACCCTACTGCAGGACAGAGACAATAACAAATAAATAAAAAAACAGGGAAACAAAAAAAACTAAAACTTGCAAAACATATAAACACTTTGGAGGGAAAGCCAGGTGTTTTGCTTTCCACTGGCCCACCCTACCTGCAACACAAAAATCATCCTGACAAAAAAACGTTATTATGTTCCCCTAACTCCACACACACTTACAAAACCACACTTACCTCACATCAAACCGAACGTTAATAAAAATTTAACACAAATACATATTTGTCACTAAAATATACAAAATTACATATTTATTAAACAAAAACTTAAACCTAGTACGAAACTAATAAAAATAAAATATTTAAATAATTATGGTTTTAAATGAAAAATATAATAATATAAAATTTATAAAATAAAAAAAATGTACTTAAAACAAGACCAAGATGCCTAAATCAAAATTATTTCGGTTACTAAAAAGAAAAATTTTAAATAAACAACAACAACAAAAAATCACTTAATGCCAAATTATACAACTTATGTTATATAATTATACAACAACGTTATGTTTTGTGGGAAAGAAACAGGGATAATAAGGAAATCAAATCCAACTATTTGATACAATACCCTACCTAAATGAACTCTTTTAAGAGGTTTGCCAACTATTCAAAAAATGAAAAATTCAAACTTATATTTCCTAATTTCCTTCCGTTAAAACCCTTTTAAATCTCTTGGCACAATTTTCTCAAAATGTTAATTAAATTCAATCGAATATTTTCGATTTAGGCACTAACACTTAAACACACTTATTAACAAAAAAGAAAGCCTTATAATTAACAATATAAAAAACACATACTGCTATATTAAACAAATTTTAGTATGAATAAAATAAACTAATACTAACAACAAAAAAAATCTTTAAAATTAAAATGTATTTCAGGATTTTTTTAAACAACATGAAATCGAAATGGCCGACTGTTGCTAAATATGGCCTACGCCAAAGCCTGACTTGGCGCTTTATATAAAAAAAAAGATGACTGCTATTTTATTGGTGGTACGTTGTCTTACAAAGCCTTCTCTTTCACAGCAAAGCAAATGGCTCCTGTCTTTTTTTGTAACCTTTTCCTTAAAACAAATAAATCATTATGTTACCTTGTTTAAAATGCATTACTTCTTCCTTCCTCAATTTCAGGCATACCTCTACTAATTACCAGGGTCCAAGACAGGTTTTCTAGGAGCCACGACAACTGCTTAAACCACTTATCCACCACTGTTCGTCACTAATTCAAAATTCCATTGCACTGTAACTATGTATACAATTACTAATTATTTGACTAATAAAATTTAAGCCATTTTCAAATTAATTCTATTACCTTTATATTTTATATCTAAATTTTAATTTAACCTTCACACAATTATAAAAGATTGTCTGACACGTTTGAGTTAATAACAAAAAAACTTTGCACTGTACTTAAGACTGTTCTGATCACTAGTTCGCTATTTAATGATCTCTTAAAATTCTGCCTATATTAAATCAACTTTTCACTCCTTCCAAAAACTCCATCTTTACATAATTTCCTTTTACTATAATAAACTAAAAGAAAGCTCTCATTCTCATACATATTTAGCAACATAGCCACTATTCATATTGTGTTGCTTTTATACATGATGTTGCTAATATTTGTTAATGTTGTGTTGCTAATATTTTACTGGAAGACAACTTTTATGAACGACTTCCGTCTGCACAAAACGTATACCATCCCTGTCTTACAAATGGCAACACTATACAAAACCTTCTACTACAAAATAAACCAACGAGTAGTTGAACATATGTTTCTAAAACACATATAAATCAACCACCACAATAATCGGCAGACATAATAAAAAATTGTAAAATAAATATTAATAAAAACAATAGCTTACAAATTAGACATACAAAAAAATTGTTAAACAACCACTACGCAAAATATTACATGCATCAAAACAAAATACAACCAATCCAGAAAACCTCTACACCGGAAAGTCAGCACCAACAGCAATAGCTACAACTACAACAAAACCATCAGAACAAACATCCCTCAAACCAAACAAAGTAAATGAATGCCAGTTTAAAGTGTTTCCAAAATAATTGTGCAAAACATATCATCATCGGTGCCTCTCCCAGTAATTTCTCATATGCTGAAACACTATAACAGGGCAAGGTGGCATGGATTTACTTGACCTGCAACAAAACTCCGGGGCTACTTAGCTGGCGCTAGTAGGACCGGTGTGTGGAAGTCTTTGTAGGTTTTTATTACTGCACCTTTTCTAAACGTGGGGAACTCCCACGCCCTGATAAGTCTCAAGCCGGGCATTCTAGATGAGTAAACTAGTGTTAATATGTATTAACTTTTTTGGTTTTCTACTTCTCTTGCAGACAAAAAAAAACGTAAGTGTTCAGTTTTGTCTATCTTTTAATAATTATAAATAGTTTAATAAGAGTATTAATGGTGTGTAGTCATGCATTTGTATATGTATTAGGTGACTTTACCTGGCAATTTCCCCAAAAGTGGTTTATTATAGGGTGGTTTGTTAAGAGTAGTGAGTAAACAGAACAGAAGTAACAGAAATGCTTACTACCTACAACCGATTTTTGAAATTAAAATAAATAAAAACAAATGAACAAACTAGACGTTATTTGGGACAACGTGTCACCGCTTCAAACTCGGTCAGGCGATCTTGGAGTGCATTTTCAGTTCACAATATTTATAGATAAGTGCAAGTGTTGATAATTAATAAATATGAAATAATAATAAATAATATTTTGTATAATTAATATCAATAACTAAATCATAGACAATTAATACAATAGTAGACCTAATAAAAACCTAAATAAACAAAACAAATGCATTTAAATAAATAAGCAAATAACACATACATATAATCAAATAGATAAGGTAAACATAACTATTAGATAAAAAAAAACATGCATAAATAAAAAAAATATAGCAAAATAAATAAATAAATAATTAAATAAACAAATATAAAAATAAATAAATAAACAGACTAAATAAATAAACTAATTAATATTGCACTCCACCTAATAATATATTGCGTTCTTAACCCTATATTGCATCACCCTGAATATCACAGAAAATTATTGCACTTATTATCAGATTTTCAAATCTTTTGCGTGGAAAATGCCAATCGGCTCTCCTTGTAGTGATTCCAATTCGTACATATTGTTACCAATTGGCTTCACCAGTCGGCATTTCAGGTATTTTCGGCAAAATTTTGCGTTTAATTTATTTTTAAAATCTGAAAGTGCATAATTTTTTCTGTTGATTTCCTGACCTGGGTTAAATTTAACAATACGGGCTTTTTTGTTATAGCGTTGTGCCCTTTGTTGATAGGCGTTTGATAGATTGGATTTAATTTTTTCTCTAATAAGTTCAAGTCTGTCTTTGTTGTCCATATTAACAATTTCATGGTCAGACATAGACTGTAGTTTCCTTGCAAGTCTATAGTCCGCACCATTAGAGTATTGGTGGAAACCAAACAAGGCGAAAAAAGGTGTAAATCCTGTAGCAGAATGTATTGACGATCGCAGCGCGCATTCTATTTCTGACAAGTAGAGATCCCAGTCTCGCTGGTCGTTTTCTAAATAGGCTCGAATAGCTGCCAATACAGACTGATTGACGCGTTCAGCCGCATTCGCTTGAGGCGAGTAGAATGCAGTTTTCATATGTGTGATATTATAGGTTTCGGTCATTTCTTTAAATGCAGTTGATACAAACTGCTGACCGTTATCGCTGTGAAGTACTTCCGGTACTCCGTATTTTTGAAAGATTTCTTGGATCAGGAATTATATAACATTTTTCGCGGTCGCCTCTTTCATGGCCTTCAGGAACACAAATTTAGTGAAATGGTCAACTACTATAAAGATATAGGTGTTACCCTTTTTCGACCTTGGATACTTACCCAGAAAATCAATATATAATTTCTGGAAAGGTCTTTCGGTACAAACTTATTTCCCTATTGATGGCATAGTGTGTTGATTCTGTGATTTTGTTTCTTTACAAATACTACAGTTTCTAACATATTGATGAATTTGAGCTGCTATTTTCGGCCAATAATAAAGACGTTTAATTCTTTCTAACGTCTTACGCATCCCTCCATGAGCTGATTTTACTTCATCGTGAGCATTTTCAATCAAAATATGTGTAATTTCTTATGTAACCCATAATTTCCATTCCGAATTTACTTCGTTGTGCGAGTTATCACACATCAGTATTTTATAAACTTTTCCATCTTCTATTCTTAAATCGGGTAGTTTTTGCTGATTTTCTTGAACACGTTTGACCAATTCCAAGTATTCTTCGGACTCAAAAGCCAAGGTTTCAAAATTAAAAAGGTTGTTTTCGCTTACTTCAGCGTCTTCAACGGGCATTCGTGAGAGCATGTCCACCACCACATTTTCTGAACCTTTGCGGTGCTCTATAGAAAAATTATACGCTTGCAGTTGAAGCGCCCATCTTGCCAGGCGTCCACTTAGATCTTTAAGTGACATCAGCCACTTCAGGCTGGCATGGTCGGTGATGACGGTGAATTGCATCAACACCACGTAGGGCCTGAATCGTTTTACCGCCAGAACTGCTGCTAGGCACTCGTTCTCGGTCACAGAGTAGTTCTTTTGACATGGGGTTAACTTCTGGGAATAAAAAGCTATCGGATTTTCGATTCCCTCATCATTTTTCTGAAAAAGAACTGCTCCGATTCCGTTCTCTGATGCGTCCCACTGTATGAAGAAAGGTCTGGAAAAATCAGGATGACGAAGTACTGGGGCAGACGTAAGCAAATATTTTAAAGTTTCAAAGGCCTCTATCGCTTCTGGGGTCATTGAAAACTTTTTCCCCTTCTTTAAGGTATCACTAAGTGGTGCTGAGATGGCGGCGAAGTCCTTTATGAACCGCCTGTACCTTCCAGCGGTCCCTAAAATGATCCTAACATGTCTGGCCGATTTCGGTAAGGGAATTTTTTGGATAGCAACTACTTTTTCTGGGTCGGTTTTTAACGTACCTCCACCAATTACGAAACCTAGGTACCTCAATTCTTTAAAACAAAATTTTAATTTTACTAATCCTATTGTCAGATTGGCTTCTTCTAAGCATTTAGCAACTTGTTCGGGAATTTTTATATGAGTGTTAAACGTATCAGATATTATTAATAGATCGTCTAAGTATATAAAAACGTTCGATTTTAATCTTGCCGGTATCACCTTATCCATCAGATGGCATAAGCGTTGAGCAGAGACCAAATGGCATCACTCTAAATTGGTACAGCGGTCGACCTGGAACAGTGTTTGGCTTGGCTGTTTCCTCTAATTCTATCTGCCAAAAGGCATATTTAAGGTCGACGCTGCTTATGTAATGCGTTTGATCTATCCGGCTCAAAATACCGTCGATGTTTTGTAGGGGATAGGCGTCTTTGATGGTCACAGCATTTAATTTCCTGGCGTCTAAACAGAACCTATTCTTTCCCGGTTTACGAACTACGGTGGTTCTATTAGCCCAGGGACTCTTACTCTATTCGATTACTTTTAATTTTAACATGTTGTCGATCTCGGCATAAACGATCTCCTGAACCGCTGGAGACATAGAGTAATGTTTGTCTTTTATGGGATTTGTGCCTTGGATTAACTTGATTTAATGTCTTTCTTAAATTGTACATCCTAGACCTGTTTCTTCAAATGATGGCAACTTGTTTATTGTTTCTTTTAGCCGTTTTTCTTGCTCTTCATCTAGGTCGTGCATTTGTAAATTATTTATATCCTTTTCGCCGTGAATCTGTTTCATTAATTCCAGAGTGATTTCCGCTGAAGATACAACTTCTGGTGCTATATTTAAAATCTGCCAAAAGTCAATACCTAAATAAATTTGTTTTTCTAAATCCGGGCACAAGTAGAAAGTTATTTTACGAGTTTCCCCCTTATATTCTATATCTAATAAAACCCTGCCTATCACTCTATGACGTTGACCTGTGGTTGTGCTCACGCTGCTTAAAACCCCCTTTACTTCTGTGTCTAGCTTCTCTATAATTTCGCGACAGTCTTTTCCTATAAGGCTTACTTAAAAGACCTTTAAAACTTTGTCCATTTATTAAAATTTCAGCATAAGGTCTGAGATCAGTTTTATAATTAAAAACGTTCACTGACTCAGCCAATAATTTCATCTGACGTTTTCTTTTATAAAAAATCATTTCTAATTTTTAAAATGTATTTGCGTTTTCTCATTCTCGATTTTAGTTGTTTAGTTGCAGATCTTACATCACTTAGTGTAGATAAATCAGTGGGCGTTGTTATTGATATTTGGTTCGCTGCTTGGTCCATTTGATTGGTATATTTTCGTGGTGATGTTACGCAATCCGATCCAGTACATTTTGTATCATTAAAAATTCGTGCCTTCACTAACTCATAATTTTGTGCATGTAACTCAATTGGGAGATAATGACGTAATTTTGCAATATTAGATTCTACATTTACATTTGTTTCGGGGCAAGCTCGCTGGAACGAAGCTCCCCCGGTAAGGCCTCGCTCCGTCTCAAGTTTTCCCGAGACTGTGAACACTTGGGACAGTTAGGTGTTATTGTGTTTGCCCTACCACATTTGTAGCAAAATATGGCCCTTTGTAGAGACATGCACTCCTTGAAACCGTGCCCTTTTTGCTGACAATTCCAACAAGTCAACCCAGTGTTTACTGCTGCCACTTCGGCACATAATTCCTTATCTTCCTCTTCTAACATATTCACGACAGCTGCACTCACATAACGTTGTGATCTGACCGATGGTGGAGGTATGCTACGGGAATCCTTTCGATAGAAGGTCCTTTCAGCTTCCAAGCATTCCATCCGTAAATGCTCGACAGACGAGACTGCCATAGCGTACACGATTCGAGCAATGCTCTCCCTGAGGTTTCGTTTGGCGATCCTTATCATATCGCCCTCAGCAACTGGCATTTCTAATCTGGCTCTTAGTAGGCTTAAGTTGTGAAAGTAGTCATCGATAGACTCTCCGGGCATTTGCTTCCTTTCTACTAGCTCATGCATTCTCTCCCAATTTGATCGCACCGTTTTATACCTATTTAATAAAGCTAAACGCAAGTTTTTCCAATCGCCTATTACCGTAGTTTGAAGCAGTGCCCAATACCATTACCTGTTACTGGCAGATGAAAATCTCTTAAGATTTCTTGCCATGGTATCTGGTATTGTCTCTGCATGTGTTCCAACCTGAACACAAACTCCTCAACGGACAATTGGTCCCTTCCCCCTTGATTTCCGCTGAATTCCAATCCAAATTTTTCGACTCTTATCTTCCAACTATCATGACCATTTTGATACATTTTGAGAAGGCTGCAAAATATCATGCCTATTGTTTGGTTCAAAATAAACCCGTCTAGGTTCATGGCTGTATGGATAATTATTACCCTCATTCAAGCGGTGTGCTTGTCGAAGGGATAAGTTTCTAACAGCATCTGCCAACTGGCCGATGCTTTCATGAACCTTGCCTAACTCCCTACTCATTTTATTATTTACAATATCATTTATGGACTGATCTATTCTCATCTTCATATCTTCTACACTCTCAGTTACCATAGATCTAATAGCTGGGGATATAAAGTCACGATTCGTGTTATGGTTATGTAGGTTTGGGTTTCGGTTCCCAGTATTCTTTGGAATAGCTCCTCTATTCGCGGACTGGACATTAATTGTTTCGGACATGTCCTGAATCTGTGGTGGTCTGGTTGCCATTCTGCTAGACTGGTTATCTCTTAAATATTTTTCTTTTACTTGGGGCGACGACCGATTTAAATCAAAGGATAGATTTCTTTTCCTATGCCTTTTTAGCTTTTCAGACCTTCTCCTAGTTACTTTTTCTGGGACATCAACGGCTTCAGCCATTAATACCTAAAAATTACTATAAAAGGCGGACTATAGGGAGACTGAAGCCAACAATTTAAAAACAAAATAGATTGATATAAAATCGATAAACAAAAAAAAGTACAAAAAAAATCTAACCAAAATAATATGTTATTGCTGAAAACACAAAATACAATATAAAATAAAATCCTGACTTTAACAACTATTAAATTAACACTTAAAGCATGCACTATATATATTAGTATACTATTCTGTTTAACTAAAACACAATTCTAAAACATAAATAATTAGCAATATAAATACTTATCACGGAATAAAATGAAACAAATAACAAATGAAATAAATATTATTAATAACACAGCACAACAAAATAAAAAAAATTTCATGTGCTCTTAAAACCACTATATAATTTTGATGTATCATGACTACCTTTGTACAAAAATGGTAAAATTTTTAAATTCTATGGATAGATTTTTTTTTAAAAAATTTTTTTTTAAAATTGCAATTTTTTTGAGACGTTTCTTCAAATAATTAATGATAACTCAAAAACTACTAGTCCGATATTATTAAAATAAATTCAGAAAAATTAAGATTTGCATGGCCTTTAATTCGTCTATATATCGCGTTTCAATCGGATCAATAGTATCGGAGTTATAATAAAAAACTTAAGAAAAAAATATATTTTTTACGTAAAAATGGCAAAAATTTTCGTTTTAAAAAAATCATAAAAAATCGAAAACGGCAAAAAACTTCCAGATTCATTTTTTTATCGCATAGCGACATATAATAGCAACAAAATGAGATATCGACCATAAAAATCGATTGATTTTTTTTGAATTTATTCACATTTTAGTGAATTCGCTCATTTTCACAAAATTTTAGTTTTTTGCTTGATATACGCATTATAGCGGGTTTTCAAATGTGTGAAAAACATAAATTTTCCAATTTCAAGGGGTGCATGTCGGATTAATGTTAGATTTGATGAGAAACTTCCACCCACAAAATTTTAGTCGAATTCGACAACGTTAACACGTAGCGCATAGGCCCCAAATCTGAAAAAAAGCGTTTAAATCGAAAATAATTGACAAATTTTCAGTTTTTGCAAAATTAACGCTATTTATTTCCCCTTTTGCAAAAAAGTGGATCCTGGTCCTTAGGGCAAACACAATGAGATTTACAATAAGCTACATATCTTTTAAATCGGTTAAACAGTTTTCTAGTTACTTGCCGAAGGCAATTGACAAAAAAATGTAACTAAGTCAAATCGATGGAATAGATCGAAAATGCATTTCATTGTTTTATTCATGTATTTTCTTTTATTTTATATTTTATTATTTAAATTTATTACAACATATAAAATAAGGAAATAAATAAATAAATATTATAAACTACAAACTTTGGAATTTTCTTTTATGACATTTTCTATTATTGAATAACGAAGTGTTGCTCTGAATACTCCAGCAAAAATCTGCCATCATGTGTGCATCCCAGCGACCCTGGTATCTTTCCTGCATTGTACTCGGCGTCCAATGTTCGTTAAAATTCTTCGGATTTATATTAAAGCAATCTTCATATGACTTTTGAAATCAAGCTGAGAAGCATTTCCGTTTTTTTTTCGTTAATATATTGGCCGCACACATAACAAAATGAGTCCGGATTGTTTTTACATAAAAATGTTCTAGTTTTCTTGCTCATGGCTGATTGAAAATTATGCTTCTGTTACCGCAAACACTTGTTGAATGAATAGAAATGGCTCAAGGAGCTCTTATAAATAATGATACTAAAATTTCGAACAACCCTTAATGTGGTCCTATTTTTTACCTATTCCCAAGAATCGTAAAAAACATTAAGGAATGCTATGCAAAAAATCAATCTTTACAGGTAGCCAGCGGAAAAACCCAATTCGGCGTGCACGCAAATTTATGAACGTTTATTACTTTGCCGCCGCAATTGTCAAAATGAAGCAAGGGCGACAGGTAGCCAACAGAAAAGGAGCATTTCATCGTTTATCAGATTTCTACTGAAATCGTAAAAATTAAAAAACTTTTCCTTTATTGCTTACTTTTTTTAATTCTGAAAATCATAAAAATGCCATAAAGATCTGTTCCAAACAATTTTCTACATTCAATACTGTATTTCCACAGTAACACGTGTCCCACAGAAATACGTGTTTTGCCCAAAACAGTATTTCGCGTACTTGTTTTGCCATACATTTCTCATTCATCCAAAACACTTTGGCAGTACCTGGATATTGTATAGTGGTTTCAAAAGCATATAATTTTTTTATTTTGTTGCGTTGTGTAATAGGAAGAAATCAGTCAATTTTAGCGAAATTTTATATTTTATTGTTAAAAAAGAAAAAAATAAAAAATTTTAAAAGTAAAATGTTTTTGTAAATTGTCTTCGGCAAGTTCTCAAGGACATATAATGGCCAGTGAAAATTGTAATAACTCGAAAACTTAAAGACATGTAGCTTATTGTAAATCTCATTGTGTTTGTCCTAAGGACCAGGATCCACTTTTTTGCAAAAGGGGAAATAAATAGCGTTAATTTTGCAAAAACTGAAAATTTGTCAATTATTTTCGATTTAAACGCTTTTTTTCAGATTTGGGGCCTATGCGCTACGTGTTAACGTTGTCGAATTCGACTAAAATTTTGTGGGTGGAAGTTTCTCATCAAATCTAACATTAATCCGACATGCACCCCTTGAAATTGGAAAATTTATGTTTTTCACACATTTGAAAACCCGCTATAATGCGTATATCAAGCAAAAAACTAAAATTTTGTGAAAATGAGCGAATTCACTAAAATGTGAATAAATTCGAAAAAAATCAATCGATTTTTATGGTCGATATCTCATTTTGTTGCTATTATATGTCGCTATGCGATAAAAAAATGAATCTGGAAGTTTTTTGCCGTTTTCGATTTTTTATGATTTTTTTAAAACGAAAATTTTTGCCATTTTTACGTAAAAAATATATTTTTTTCTTAAGTTTTTTATTATAACTCCGATACTATTGATCCGATTGAAACGCGATATATAGACGAATTAAAGGCTATGCAAATCTTAAATTTTCTGAATTTATTTTAATAATATCGGACTAGTAGTTTTTGAGTTATCATTAATTATTTGAAGAAACGTCTCAAAAAAATTGCAATTTTAAAAAAAAATTTTTAAAAAAAAAATCTATCCATAGAATTTAAAAATTTTACCATTTTTGTACTAAGGTAGCCATGATACATCAAATGTATATAGTAGTTACTCGAGCATATTTTTGCTGTTGCCCTGTGTAATAAATATATAATACAAAAGAAAAAAAAACTACTAAAATGTATTAAAAAAAGAAAATCATAAAATAATAAACTTAATATTACAATAATAATAATAAAATTAAAACACTACTATAATAAAATTTAATTGAACATAGAAATGTAATAATTAAAAAAAAAATTGTAGAGCAAAATAAACCAATATAAATTAGAATCGTATAAATAATATGCAAATTACTCTCTAACACAAAACTCGAAATAAACCAGAATAAACTACAATTACTAACACCAACAATTTCTTACTAAATAAATATTTAAAAATACAATTCAATTTCTAAATTCGTTCGGTTGTACGATGTAGGACTAGCGGTGATGTGTGTGGAAATATATTTGAGTACCACGTACGGGCCTCTAAAGTGCTTCTAAAGTCAAATTAATATTCAAAAATTGTGCTTGGTCTGTGAGTAATTATGCTCAAAAAAAAGGAAGCTAACTGCCGCACACCAGACCCCTGAAAGAGTTGTCAGAGCGGCTGCTGCAGTAAACTTGTCTTTTTCAGAGCAACACTTTCAGACCTTAAACATCCTACGGCACTACAGACCTCTGATATCTGCTCAAAGCGGATGTCGTAGGTTGTTTTATTTCAAAATTCATTGTGCCAAGATATGTTCTCCAAAATACATCAGGCCTCTGTTAATATTTTCAGAGCGGCTATTTTGATTTTACTATTTAGCACAATGAATTTTAATCTGCCTTTATACTTTAATCAATACAAAAAAAATTTTAGATATTTTAACATTTTCAATGGCATGTAACTTTCTTCTTTAAAATCCCACGCTATGTGTTAAAATACCATTTGCAATATATTGATGCTGTTTGGCGTTGAATGTATCAAGTGGTTTCAGGATCGCACAACAAATACCATAGCCATGCTAGGATTTGTGGACCATAGATTGTAAGTCTACAGTGATCCCGAAAACCCAGACACCTTCAACTCCAAACAATCATCCTTTTGGCTATTAAAACGCTAGTATTTTATTGTTTGGGTATATCTAGCTGACCTATATACTAGGTTGATATTCGATTGGGCGCCATATTGTTACGAGCCTCAGACGTCACTGCAGTTGTGTCACCGGCCAACTCAAATTCGCAACATCAGGGAAGGTTCCAACCCTACTGCAGGACAGAGACAATAACAAATAAATAAAAAACAGGGAAACAAAAAAAAACTAAAACTTGCAAAACATATAAACACTTTGGAGGGAAAGCCAGGTGTTTTGCTTTCCACTGGCCCACCCTACCTGCAACACAAAAATCATCCTGACAAAAAAACGTTATTATGTTCCCCTAACTCCACACACACTTACAAAACCACACTTACCTCACATCAAACCGAACGTTAATAAAAATTTAACACAAATACATATTTGTCACTAAAATATACAAAATTACATATTTATTAAACAAAAACTTAAACCTAGTACGAAACTAATAAAAATAAAATATTTAAATAATTATGGTTTTAAATGAAAAATATAATAATATAAAATTTATAAAATAAAAAAAATGTACTTAAAACAAGACCAAGATGCCTAAATCAAAATTATTTCGGTTACTAAAAAGAAAAATTTTAAATAAACAACAACAACAAAAAATCACTTAATGCCAAATTATACAACTTATGTTATATAATTATACAACAACGTTATGTTTTGTGGGAAAGAAACAGGGATAATAAGGAAATCAAATCCAACTATTTGATACAATACCCTACCTAAATGAACTCTTTTAAGAGGTTTGCCAACTATTCAAAAAATGAAAAATTCAAACTTATATTTCCTAATTTCCTTCCGTTAAAACCCTTTTAAATCTCTTGGCACAATTTTCTCAAAATGTTAATTAAATTCAATCGAATATTTTCGATTTAGGCACTAACACTTAAACACACTTATTAACAAAAAAGAAAGCCTTATAATTAACAATATAAAAAACACATACTGCTATATTAAACAAATTTTAGTATGAATAAAATAAACTAATACTAACAACAAAAAAAATCTTTAAAATTAAAATGTATTTCAGGATTTTTTTAAACAACATGAAATCGAAATGGCCGACTGTTGCTAAATATGGCCTACGCCAAAGCCTGACTTGGCGCTTTATAAAAAAAAAAAGATGACTGCTATTTTATTGGTGGTACGTTGTCTTACAAAGCCTTCTCTTTCACAGCAAAGCCAATGGCTCCTGTGTTTTTTTGTAACCTTTTCCTTAAAAGAAATAAATCATTATGTTACCTTGTTTAAAATGCATTACTTCTTCCTTCCTCAATTTCAGGCATACCTCTACTAATTACCAGGGTCCAAGACAGGTTTTCTAGGAGCCACGACAACTGCTTAAACCACTTATCCACCACTGTTCGTCACTAATTCAAAATTCCATTGCACTGTAACTATGTATACAATTACTAATTATTTGACTAATAAAATTTAAGCCATTTTTAAATTAATTCTATTACCTTTATATTTTATATCTAAATTTTAATTTAACCTTCACACAATTATAAAAGATTGTCTGACACGTTTGAGTTAATAACAAAAAAAAACTTTGCACTGTACTTAAGACTGTTCTGATCACTAGTTCGCTATTTAATGATCTCTTAAAATTCTGCCTATATTAAATTAACTTTTCACTCCTTCCAAAAACTCCATCTTTACATAATTTCCTTTTACTATAATAAACTAAAAGAAAGCTCTCATTCTCATACATATTTAGCAACATAGCCACTATTCATATTGTGTTGCTTTTATACATGATGTTGCTAATATTTGTTAATGTTGTGTTGCTAATATTTTACTGGAAGACAACTTTTATGAACGACTTCCGTCTGCACAAAACGTATACCATCCCTGTCTTACAAATGGCAACACTATACAAAACCTTCTACTACAAAATAAACCAACGAGTAGTTGAACATATGTTTCTAAAACACATATCAGTCGTAAAGTAGCTCTGGGTTGGGGAACATCGTTCGCGTGTCATTGTCGTTATCTTTTAAAGTCAATCAGGCCGTCCTTGTTGCTCGGCCTTCGAGTGGTTTGCGGCTCACTCTCGCACTGGCTGATTGGCTTCCTCGAATAGCTGTACTGCGGTACCGTTATTGGTGTTTGCTTTAATCACCATGTGCAATCGTTTTGGTTATCGTGTATAACCTAACAAATTTTAATCGAAGCTGAATTTGGGACTTCCTATACGAAGGTATAGGTCGCGCAACAGATCCTGAAGGAGGCTAATGGAGTATACCCTGGCAATTTGTGAATACGATTATTCCGCCAACCAAATTTAGAGTTAAAAAAAAAAAAAAAAAAAACACATATAAATCAACCACCACAATAATCGGCAGACATAATAAAAAATTGTAAAATAAATATTAATAAAAACAATAGCTTACAAATTAGACATACAAAAAAATTGTTAAACAACCACTACGCAAAATATTACATGCATCAAAACAAAATACAACCAATCCAGAAAACCTCTACACCGGAAAGTCAGCACCAACAGCAATAGCTACAACTACAACAAAACCATCAGAACAAACATCCCTCAAACCAAACAAAGTAAATGAATGCCAGTTTAAAGTGTTTCCAAAATAATTGTGCAAAACATATCATCATCGGTGCCTCTCCCAGTAATTTCTCATATGCTGAAACACTATAACAGGGCAAGGTGGCATGGATTTACTTGACCCGCAACAAACTGGCAAGCCTTGCTTCTGATAAAGATGCCATTAAGGGCGTCTGCGGTATGGCTGATTGATTCTTACAACGTTGACATTTTGTCCTTACATTTTTATAAACGACCCTTAGTTTTGGAATATGAAAATTTGTTTTTATTCTGCTTATTGTGGCTTCGTGAAGACAATGATGAATGTTTTCGTGGTATCGGACCAACAAAAATGTAATACATAGGTATAATTATTATTTTGCAAGATGATAGCGTTATTGCAGTTTAGATCTCAACTCTGCCACATGCATGCAAAATTTCGTCATCATCAACGAATGCATTTAGTTGTTTGAACTTGCTACTTAGGTGTATTTTCTTTTTATTTATAAGACACAATATTTCATTAGAAAATTCGCAATCTTGGGCATACTTAAACAAAATATTTTTGGACTTTTGTATATATTTAAAGCACATACCTTTATTTGTTGTAAGTCCTCGTACAATAAATTTTTTTTTTTTTTTTTTTTGGATTCTGTCCAAAAAGAAATTGGTAAATGGCAAAGGTACGAAACCAAAGCGCCAGGGTATGATTGCCTTAGCTTCCTCCAAAATCTGCAAAGCGACCTATACCTTCGTATAGGAAGTGAGACTCCAAATTCAGCTAGGTAAAATTAATGAGAGTTTAATGGTGCTCCTCCAGTGAAAATCTTGAGTTTATTGGTACTCCTCCAGTTAAAAATTGAGTTTAATGGTGCTCCTCCAGTTAACAGTTGAGTTTTTTAAAATGGTGCTCCACCAATGTCCGACTTATTGAAATTAAAATTTATAGGTTATAAACGATAACCAAACGATTACACGTGGCTGATTAAACAACCACCAATAACAGTACCGTAGTACAGCTATTCGAGGACGCCAATCAGCCAGTGTGAGAACGAGACGCAAACCACTCGAAGGCCGAGCAACAAGGACGGCCTGATTGACTTTAAGCGATAATGACAATGACGCACGCACGTGTTCCCCGACCCAGAGCTACTTTACGACTGTGTACAATAAATTTTAATTTTTCAATGTAAAGCACAAAGTTTGAAAGTGCTATGTAAAGTCGTTTCCAGACATGGGGGGATTCAATTACATTTCAATTACAATTACAGGTAATGTATAATTGAAAAGTTCCAATTACTAATTACAAGTAATTGTAATTGAAATCAGGGACAAAATCAATTACAATTACTTGTAATTTATAATTGAAAAATTTCAATTACTTGTAATTAGTAATTGGTAATTTCAATTACTAATTACATGTATTTGTGATTGAAAAAGTTCAATTACAAATTACAAGTAATTGTAATTAGGCAGTAATCATTACTTCCAATTGAACGAAATTCAATTATATTCCTAAAAATTTCAAGCTTATCTTGCGTTGCATGATCATTAACAGTTTTATTCAAACGAGCAATACGAAACGTGCATCCATGTTCGATTACGGTGAACACCTTCATAAAGATAATTATCGCTTACAAAATTTTGAAAACTTTGCGGTCAAATATACATTTTTTAATTTAATATTCCGTGGACATTGACATTGTGAAAAAGAAAATAGTTTGAAATTTAGTCTAAATTCGTTTCTAAATTACCTCAAAAACTATCCTACAATACCAAAAGTTTTTTTACGGTCGAATACTCCATTAACATCTTCAGCACCAGTTGTTTTGTTCGCTAGTATTATTTTAACATTAAAGCGACAAAGATTAACGGAGGAAAATTTTGAAAAAATGGTTTTGTTTAAAGCAAATAACAATATTTTATTAATTTTATAATTAAGTTTTAACGCTCTAGGTCTTTTTTATAAAAATATTGCAATTAATTTTATTTTTATAATCGATATTTCGCTACACCATTGGGTAGCATCGTCAGGAATTAAAAAATAGTTATATAATATTTAATTGAATGAAAAAATTAAAATGATTGAAAAAACTTTTTGTCAATCAAATTTAAAAAATTAACATTTCAAAAACATTCAAAAACAAAATTTTTAAAAGCAAATAAAATGTTACTACGAATGATAAAAAACATTTTTAAACCTATTCATATTTACATAAAATTTCTTATATTAAAAAAGTTAAAACAGTTTTTAGAAAAACCAAAATAATTTCACATTTATACATATATGTACATAAATTACACCGGAAAAGTTACAAAGAATTAAAGATTATATTATACTATTATTTTTTATGTACTAAATGTCTATAATTCTGTGCAACATTTTCTGTATCTGCTTTAAAATTAATTCTTTTTTCAATCGGAACTTTAATTATTTGTAACATTTCTAACATATAACGACGTTTATAATTATTTTCCAAATTTAGAATTGATACATTTTCAAAGTTGGGATAGTGATTACTTTTTGAACAGTGGGAAGACAATGCTGTTTTTTGTAAACTAATGTTATCCCTGTATCTCTGGTCTGATTTATGTCCAGCTATTCTCGTTTTCAGTTTATTCTTCGTTGTACCTACATATACTTTATTACAGTTCTCTTTGTCATTTCCCTTACAAGGTATTTTATACACTAAATTTGACATATCTAATTTTTCTATTTTATCTTTTGGCTTGCTAAATAATCTATTTAATGTATTATACGTTCTATATGCCATCTTGTATTTAACTGTATCAAATATTTTTGATTTTTCCAATCGTTCAGATAAAACCGGTACATAAGTTATGGATTTATATATCTTTGGTTCTCTCTCATTTAAATATCTTTAACACAAAGAAAGTGACAACAATACAACAAATAATTAAAAAATATACGCAAGATTTGCACATCAAAATTTTAAAATTAACTTTAAAAGAAAAACATGAACTATTGAAACATTTTCAAAATGAAGTTATAGTGATTAAAAGAAATTTAAGAAAATATTTCACAGAAGATGAAATGAACGAATTTTTGTGGTATGAAGACAAATTGGCAGATTCATTGAGAGAAAAGGTAACAAGATTACACAATAAGAAATTTAATTGTCTTTATGAACAACAAAAAAAAAAGGAATTTGGAGTTAAATTTAATAAAAAATGGTTTGTCAATAAGACTGACTTAGACATTCCAACGGACGTAAAATGGATTCTTTCATTAGGACATAAACATGCTTTACCTACTAGAAAGGAAGATTTTCCAACATTAAAAATGATTACAGATGGAGAAGATTTACTTCCATGAAAAGAAGAGCAGGAAATAGCTAGAACTAAATTAACTACAATAATAGATAATCATTTAAATAAAATGAGTTTGACAAATAGAGATAGGTTCGTTTTAGATAAAGTAAAGTAAAGACATTCTCATTCTAAAAGCAGATAAAGGTAACACTACTTAAATAAAAAGGATTATGAAACCAGAATTAAAAATATTGTAGAAGATACTACAAAAAAATTTTGTTTTTGAATGTTTTTGAAATGTTAATTTTTTAAATTTGATTGACAAAAAGTTTTTTCAATCATTTTAATTTTTTCATTCAATTAAATATTATATAACTATTTTTTAATTCCTGACGATGCTACCCAATGGTGTAGCGAAATATCGATTATAAAAATAAAATTAATTGCAATATTTTTATAAAAAAGACCTAGAGCGTTAAAACTTAATTATAAAATTATTCAAAAGGTCAAAAATTACAATAATTGTATAATATTTTATTAATAAATAATACTATTGCTATAACTTTGCAAATAATACATGGAAATGTTTAATATTTAATTGCATGTTATTCAAAGTTATGTGATTTTTTTAGTTTTTCCTTACTTTCGTGATATTATTAGTTTTACTGTGTTTTTGTTTTTATATATAACTATATTTTTTATAATTTATATGTAATTGAACATTTTTGTAATTAAATATTTTTTGACAATAATTAAAAAAAAAGTATTCATTACTTAAAATTTTCAATTACATGTAATTGAAAATTTTCAATTACAAATTACAAATAATTGTAATTGATTTTAGCCCTGATTTCAATTACAATTACTTGTAATTAGTAATTGAAAATTTTCAATTACAATTACATGTGTAATTAATTACAATATGTAATTGATATCCCCCAAGTCTGGTCGTTTCCAATACGAAAAATATTCAATGTTGATTGAGAGACTTTGTGGCGATGATAAGTAAGCGATTTTGAATTTTTCCTTTATTATAATCATCTAGTTCTGGAGATTTGGACAAAAAATTTTTGTTGTATTTTAAAAAAGCAGGACCGTTGAGCCACAAATCGTTGTCGGCTGAACCAACCTTTGTTGAGAAGTCTGCGGGGTTTGATTTTGACGGCACCCAATGCCATTGATTTAGATTTGTGGTTTCTAGCATTTCACCAAATCGAAACATTACAAATGTCTTGAAGTTTTTTGTGTCCATGGTTAGCCGTTTGAGGACGGTTTTAGAATCTGATCAATAAACATAATCTGTAATATGAAGACGGGTTGCGCTTCGAATTTTTGAAGCCAGTGGTGTTCCTATTAGTGCTGCTTGAAGTTCTAGCCGAAGTATCGATATCGGTTTCAGTGGGGTGACCTTGGATTTGGCTGCTACAATAGACACATCGACATTGTCATGGATTTGAACACCAAAATATCATACCGCAGCATAAGCATTTTCCCCAGAATCGACAAACGTATAATCGTAAACTTGAGTAGCTTAGAATAACACCTGGGTATGGCAATTGATGATATTTTGTTTATGTTTGAAAGCCACGAATGCCATTTTAAATGAAGACTATCGTTTAGTTCATCGTCCCATTTTATACCTATATATAGTAAACGAGTTTGAAAGCTGTAAAAAGAACTTTTATACATATCAGCTGAAGAGTAGTAAAGGTCTACAGGTAGTTATAAAAGGTGTAGACTCATACGTTGATCCAGTCGAAATTAGAGATGGCCTCCAAAAAGCGGGTTTTAAATAAAAAGTGTAGATAATCTCCGTAATCGGGAACGCGTCCCCCAACCACTATTTCGCTTTGAACTGGAACCTGGAGATATCAGATTGAAGAAGAACGAAATGCACCCCATTTACAATCTGAAATACCTGTTACACCGTAAAATAACTGTAGAGGAGCCGCATAAGCGTCCAGGACCTGTCCAGTGTCTAAATTGTCAAGAATATGGTCATACTAGGGCTTACTGTAAGTTGCCTCCGGTTTGCGTTGTATGTGGCGAGCTACATTGTTCCGCCCAATGCGACAAAGCAAGGGATGATTCGAAAGTAAAAAAATGTAGCAATTGCGGTGGAAACCACACTGCTAACTACAGAGGCTGTCCAGTTTTTTCCATGGTAAGGAAAACCACTCAAAAACTAAATACTCCTGCTAAGCACCAACAATATCGAGCAAATGCTCATTATCCTCAGTTAGCCCAACCAACAACACAACATGTTTCATACGCTGATATGTTAAAAACCAATCATACTCTACTCCTAATTCGCAATCGCATCCTAAAGAACAAGCACCATCTGGTAATTTTAATCGTCTCGAAGCAAGCATCGAGACGTTAGTGCATTCGATAAACAGTTTTATGAGCTCTATGAGCAGCATGATGCAAGAAATGGTACGCATGCAATCTACTATGTTGCAGGCGTTACTTAACAAACCATGAACTGTTTATAGCTTTTTTGAACAAATAGCTTTTTTAAAATAAATGGCTATATCTTATATGACACCAAATACCCCCGTGGCAGAGCATGTGGTGGTTCAGCAATACTAATAAAGGCTCGAATCAAACATTATTTACTGTGTGATTTTTGTGAAGATTACCTACAAGCAACAAACATCTGTATTGAAGAATTTCATCAAAACTTAGTTATTTCTTCGATTTATTCACCTCCTAGGTTTCAAATATCAGAGAGTCAATACAGCGATTTCTTCAAATCACTAGGTCCCTGTTTCATAGCATCAGGCGACTACAACGCTAAACATACGTTTTGGGGATCACGCCTAATAACTCCAAAAGGTCGTGTTTTGTTTGACACAATTTCAAAAATGCGTCTGAATGTGATATCGAGTGTACAACCCACCTATTGGCCTACTGATCGACAAAAAATACCGGATGTTATTGATTTTGGCGTGATTAAGGGTATTCCAAGAGAAACGATTAAACGGAGTCTTATTGATTTTGACCAAAACCTCAAATCAGCTGCCCTCAACCTCTATTTCGCGTTGAACTGGAACCTGGAGATATGCGATTGAAAAAGAACGAAACGCACCCTATCTATAATTTAAGATATCTGTTGCACCGCAAAATAAGCGTAGAGGAACCGCATAAGCGATCAGGACCCGTACAGTGTCTAAATTGCCAAGAATATGGTCATACTAGGGCTTACTGCAAATTGCCTCCGGTTTGCGTTGTGTGTGGAGATCTACATTGTTCCGCCCAATGCGACAAAGCAAGGGATGACTCGAAAGTTAAAAAATGTAGCAATTGCGGTGGAAACCACACTGCTAACTACAGAGGCTGTCCAGTTTTTTCCATGGTAAGGAAAACCACTCAAAAATCAAATACTCCTGCTAAGCACCCACAATATCGAGCAAATGCTCATTACCCTCAGTTAGCCCAACCAACAACCCAACATGTTTCATACGCGGATATGGTAAAAACCAATCATACTGCAGTACATAAAGCGACACCGACAACAAATTCTACTCCTAATTTGCAATCGCATCCTAAAGAACAAACACCATCTGGTAATTTTAATCGTCTCGAAGCAAGCATCGAGACATTAGTGCATTCGATAAACAGTTTTATGAGCTCTATGAGCAGCATGATGCAAGAAATGGTACGCATGCAATCTACTATGTTGCAGGCGTTACTTAACAAACCATGAACTGTTTAAAAATATGTTTCTGGAACTCGAGTACTTCCTTAAGAAGGAACAAATTGATGTCATGCTGGTTTCAGAGACTCACTTAACAACAAATAGCGTTTTCAAAATAAATGGCTATATCTTATATGACACCAAAGACCCCCAGGGCAGAGCATGTGGTGGTTCAGCAATACTAATAAAGGCTCGAATCAAACATTATTTACTGTGTGATTTTTGTGAAGATTACCTACAAGCAACAAACATCTGTATTGAAGAATTTCATCAAAACTTAGTTATTTCTTCGATTTATTCACCTCCTAGGTTTCAAATATCAGAGAGTCAATACAGCGATTTCTTCAAATCACTAGGTCCCTGTTTCATAGCATCAGGCGACTACAACGCTAAACATACGTTTTGGGGATCACGCCTAATAACTCCAAAAGGTCGAGTTTTGTTTGACACGATTTCAAAAATGAGTCTGAATGTGATATCGAGTGGACAACCCACCTATTGGTCTACTGATCGACAAAAAATACCGGATGTTATTGATTTTGGTGTGATTAAGCGTATTCCAAGAGAAACGATTAAAGCTGAAGCGTCACTTGAATTATCTTCAGATCATTCACCCACTATCGTCTATATATGGTACAACCAAAACATCATATCACCAATGACTACCTCAAGCATTAATTGGTTGAAATATAGAAAGTATCTTAGTACTCATTGTTCGGAAAACATCCCGCTAAGAACACCTGAAGACGTAGAGCGGAGTCTTATTGATTTTGACCAAAACCTCAAATCAGCTGCCCAACATTCAACAATAACCCGACAATTAGCTAGATACAATCAAATTTATTCTGCAGATATCGAACGCCTCTTGGGTGAAAAAAGAAAAATTCGTAGAGAATGGCAATCACAGAGATCTCCTCAACTCAAAAGCAGACTTAAAGAATGCACGAACCGGCTAAGAGACATGCTGGAATCTCGAAGAGTAGCATCCCTGAAAAACTATTTGGGAGACCTAGACGCAACTCCTCAATCAGATTATTTGTTATGGCGTGCTTGTAGAAACCTTAAAAGGCCAGTCTTACGTAAGCCTCCCTTGCGAACTTCAGCTGGAGGCTGGGCAAGGAGTGATACCGAAAAAGGAAATTTATTTGCTGCACATTTGAAAAAGGTTTTTACCCCAAATATATCGACTGATATAGTTGAGTTGCCAGTTCTCGAGGCTAGTGCTGCAGTACCGATAAGATTTGAATTTGGTGATCTTGAAAAGGCAATAACGGATTTGAACACCAAAAAAGCCCCTGGCGTTGATAAAACCAGTAACAAGATGTTAATTGAGTTGCCCCGTGTAGCTCGCAGAATCGTTCTTTTTATTTTTAATGCTATTTTACGTTTTGAGTACTTTCCCACAGATTGGAAGGTGTCCTTGGTTACCATGATTCCTAAACCAGGAAAAGACCACACAAAAATTGAATCATACAGACCTATAAGCCTTTTGTCAAATATGTCAAAGCTGTTTGAGAAGATGTTAATAACTAAGCTTAACCCTATTCTAAGCGACAAAGGATGTATTCCAAACCATCAATTCGGCTTCAGGAAAAAACATAGTACGATCGAACAAACTCACAGGTTAGTCAATGTTGTTAAGAAGACATTTGAAGAGAGAAAATACTGCTCTGCGCTTTTTATCGACGTTTCTCAAGCATTCGATAAGGTATGGCATGAAGGCCTAATATATAAGCTAAAACTGAATTTGCCCGTAAACCTATATAAGCTGCTAGATAGTTATTTAACCGAACGAAAATTTATTGTGAAAGAAGGAGATTATTTGAGCTCACCCCAGCCAATCGAAGCCGGAGTTCCCCAAGGTAGTATATTGGGGCCCTTTTTATACTTATTGTATACTTCAGACATGCCAACTAGTAACCGAGTTCACACATCAACATTTGCTGACGACACAGCTTTTTTGAGCATTCACGAAAGACCCGAAGTGGCATCACGATATTTACAAGACCACATATCCAATTTAGAAAAATTGTTGAAGAAATGGAGAATAAAAGTAAATGAACAAAAATGTACTCACATAACCTTCACACTGCGTACAGCATCTTGCCCCCCTATTCGGATAAATAACCAAACGATACCTCAGCTTTCAGACGTCAAATATCTCGGCATACATCTTGACCGGCGCCTTACATGGAAACGGCACATAGAAACAAAGTTAACACAAATGAAGTTGAAAGCAGTCCAACTAAACTGGCTAATTGGCAGAAATTCTACTCTAGCTTTAGACTGCAAACTTTTATTATACAAGTCAATTCTAAAACCAATATGGTGTTATGGCATTCAATTATGGGGAACTGCCTCAGCTACCAACGTAGAAAAAATTCAAAGGCGCCAAAATAAGATTCTACGTATTATTACATCTGCTCCCTGGTATATAAAAAATTCGAACATCCATAAAGATCTAAACGAGCCATCAGTTAAAGCAGAAATAGCGAAACTTGCCATAAGGTATTTAAAGAAGCTTGAAACTCATCCGAATCCACTGGCCCGTAACATACTAACTGAACCTGGTTACATTCGACTAAGAAGGAGGGACACTGCTTCTCTCATGCGTACATTACAGTAACCGTGAAACATACATTTTTTTTGTCCAGCACTGGTTGGACTTAACAAGTATATTTTTAGACTTAAGATATGAGTAATTATTGATAGTTCAATTAAATTGAAGATACAATAAATAAAAATTGCGAAAAAAAAATTTATACCTGAGCGCCAAATATTTTGAAGTACAATTTTAAGGCCGATGGTGTAGTGCAAAACAAGACCTAATGGGGCAAAATTTGACATTAGGACTTGGAGAACTTTGGTAGGAAACACGTCTTATTGAAAAAACATTTCTTCGGAGCCTCGAGAACCTAGAATTATACTAAAACACATAATGACTCCTTTACTTATTGTAAAGGGTGTTTTTTTTATAGAGGTATAGAACTTTAAGTTGCAATAAAACAACGATGGATTATTCGATTGACATGAATTTTATTTATCCGAAAATTAATCTTGTGGCATTACATTTTAAATATGATTTCTGGCATATGACCGCCACGGCTGGCGCGGATGTAGTCCAATCTGGACGTCCAATTTTCGATGACTTTTTCCAACATTTGAGGCCTTATATCGGCAATAACACGGCGAATGTTGTCTTCTAAATGGTCAAGCGTTTTTGGCTTATCCGCATAGATCAATGACTTCACATAGCCCCACAGAAAGTAGTCTAGCGGTGTTAAATCACAAGATCTTGGAGGCCAATTCACAGGTCCAAAACGTGAAATTAAGCGGTCACCAAACGTGTCTCTCAATAAATCTATTGTGGCACGAGCTGTGTGACATGTTGCGCCGTCTTGTTGATACCACATCTTCTGGACATCATGGTTATTCCATTCAGGAATGAAGAAGTTAGTAATCATGGCTCTATACCAATCACTATTGACTGTAACGTTCTGGCCACCATCGTTTTTGAAATAGTACGGACCAATGATACCACCAGCTCATAAAGCGCACCAAACAGTCAGTTTTTCTGGATGTAACGGTGTTTCGACATACACTTGAGTATTACCTTCACTCCAAATGCGGCAGTTTTGTTTGTTAACGTAGCCATTCAACCAGAAGTGCGCTTCGTTAAAACAAAATTCGCTTATGAAAATCGCGAACAACGGTAATCTCGTTTTGGGCACTATTTGCAAGCGTTGTTCAGGCGTGAGTCTATTCGTGATGAATTGCCAAACCAAACTGAGAATAAATCACTTGACAGCTGTTAAATCGGTCGCCATTTTGAAAAGTAATGCCAACTTAAAGTTCTATACCTCTATAAAAAACACCCTTCATATACCAAGGATTTTTTCTGTAGCTTCGAATGAATTTTGAGTATCTGAGTCATCATCGGATAGGTGTTTGCAATTATTTATCCAGTTTCTCACGTGAAAACCGGCGGCAGAATGAATCATTTTTACTTGAAGTGCAAGTTCTTTTACTTCTTCATCGCTTTCAACACTATCGATGAAATCATCCATGTAGTGATAATGTTGTATAGCTTTAACAGCTCGAGGATACGATTGTTTAAACTCTTCAGCCTTTTTATTTCTAATAAAATAAGAAATGCAAGGTGCGCAGCTTATACCGAATGTTAAAGCTTTCGTTACATACACACGAGGTTGTGGTATGCTTTCAGCGTTTTCGAGCCACAAAAATCGTTGAACATGCATATCTTCGCACGTTGATACGATGAAACATTTCGGCTATGTCACCACAAATTCCAATTTGGCCAACCCGAAACTCAATTAAAATATTGAAGAATGAAATGAAAATGCATTGGTTTGCTAAATATTTAGCAAAGGGACACAAACCTACCTTGTTGAAAGCTGGTATGCTACTGATTTAAAATTTTTACATGTTTTGTTCTCTGTGAGATTCTCGTTGATATTGTGTATGTGCTTACAGACCCCTAGGGGTTTGTGTGGGGGCTCTTGCTCTAGACTATGCTCTTACACCAAACCATCTACTTCTTGGGTCCGCTGATGGATACAAACCCTTATGTGAAATTAACTACGATCTTCGTCAACGATGGCATCAGGCCCAGCAGTTTGCAAACCATTTTTGGAGCAGATGGGTTCGTGAATATGGTGCAAGTTTAATACGACGCAGCAAGTGGTTCGAAAAGGTGAAAGTACTAGACGTCGGTAATATTAAGTATGGCAAGCTCACAGATCCCTAGTTCACTTACAAGAGGGGGAATGTTACAGCCGCCACTGTCTTATATACCAAAATTAACTTTGTTTATTCTATATTCACTCATTTAAATATGTACATACATATTACATGCACTCATTGTGAATAGTATGTAGTATGTGCACAAACAAAATATATTTGGAATTATGGCTTTATCATATGATTAACTACTGGTTTAAAAGAAGAGGTAGAGAACAAAATTGTGTTTTTTTAAGTAAATCAAGTAGAACGTTTAAACAAATTGTTTTAAAGCCATTTAATTGGTGCAAATATTTTTAAAATAAATAAAAAGTACACTCGCTCTTAAAAGTTGTTTTTTACTTTACTTGGCTTACAAGAGAACTAAGAATTATTTTTTCTTGATACCACCTTTAGAATTTTAGAGAAAGTAAACAGTGAAGATCAATTGAAACTTTCTGGGTTTTCTTCTTGAATAACAAATTCATCTCGTATCAATAGAAATACAAATAATTCGGGAAAAAGTACTCACTTAACTACGTTCAGCAATGATCCAAACTGTCCTTGCTGCATCAAGCGACATTTATTATTAAAGTGTTTTAATTTTGTGCTCTGAATTCTGATGAAAAACGTATATTTTTGAACTCTAAAATAATTTTTCGTCGTAGGTCACTTCAGTTATAGATGTCGGACAGTATCGCGTCGTATAATTTGTCAACAAGACTATCACACTACTGTGCACAATGAATATTTTTCACCTGCAATTCAGAATAATAATCCTTCATCACAAACAGAACCATTTTCTTCTGTACTTTCAACGGAGAACTTTTCTGCTAATATTGTATGCAATGGTGATAGTTTTCAAAGACCACAAGTTTTATTGGGTACCATCGTGTAGCTCTTAAAACCGCAAGTGGCATTTTTGTTTACGTGCCATGAGGCACAAGCCTCATTTATTACTCAAAAAGCTGTTGATACGTTACGATTTTCTTTAAAAGAAAAGAGCTAGTTCCTATAAGTATTTCACTTGTTTCTCAGGTCAGATTATCAGGAAACCTTTTTCCTAATTTAAGAAAAGCCAAAAATACTCTATAAATAATAAAATTCTACAAAACACAATGAGAAGTGTATGTGTTAATAGAATAATATTCAAAATATTAAAGCTTCAACAAAACACCAACAAACAAAACTCGTTTTTATTTTTCCTTATTGTCCTTCTACATTTTGATGTTTTTTTCCATCACTTAATGCAGACGTAAGGAGTGATGAACTGCATACAAAAGTTAATTTTGTTCTGGCAAGAAAATTGAAAAACAACAAGTGTTGCCAAAGGTTTGCACAAGCAACTGCTTTTATATCTCGAAAACGATTCCTCGTACACATATACCACTATATACGTTTGACAGAGAATAACAATACGAATCAATCGTGGTATAGGGTTTTTTTGAAAATACTGTACGAAAAAAGTTATTAACCCAGCAACCTTTTTTTATTTACAAAAATTGTAAAAACTTATAAGTTTTTCACTTATATCTTGTCGCGTGCACCTTTCTACTATATACGTTTGACAGAGGATAAAAATACGAATCAATCGTGGTATAGGGTTTTTCTGAAAAGGCTATACAAAAAAGTTATTAAACCGGCAACCTTTTTTTATTCACAAAAAATATGGAAACCTAAAAAATTTTCATTAATATCTCGAAAACTTTCGCATGTAGATATACCACTAGATACGTTTAATAGAGAAAAAAATACGAACCAATCGTGGTATCGGGTTTTTCTGAAAAGACTGTACGAAAAAAGTTATTTACCCAGCTACCTTTTTCTATTTACAAAAATTGTGATGACTTAAAACACTTAAACCAGCAACCTTTTTGATGTACAAAAATTGTGAAAATTTATAAGTTTTTCGCTAATATCAGGGGATAAAAATGCGAATCAATCGTGGTATAGGGTTTTTCTGAAAATACTGTACATACAAAATGTATGAAGCAAATATAAATAGCGAGGAGTCAACGCTTAGTAATTGGAAAATCCAATTTTATGTATTTTAAAATACTTGTGATGATTTATCGATAAAAACTATTAAATATTTGTCATCTTAATTAAAGTTTGTTAAAAAAAAAAAAAAACAAAACAAAAAAGTCTTAAAAAAGATAATAAATATATTTAAAAATAGAAAGAAAAAGAAAAGTAATGTTTTTTAATTTTTTAAATTTAAAATGGTTACTATGTTTTTGTTTAGAAATTTTGGATTTTTTCTTGATTTCTAGATTTAATAAACTTCTCATTTGGTTTATTAAATTTTGAGCATAAGAATCTGGGTTTTTATTTGGAAATTTAAAAAAGTCCACTGACGATCTGGGTAAGCACCAGTGAAATAGCTATATGATATATGGATATACTTTCCAATAGTAATCTGTTTGGATTACTATATAATAATATATTTAAAAAAAGGAATTGTGCGTTATGAGAAATAAATAATATTATTTAAAAAATTCCAAATATAATTTTTAAAAGTAATAGCATGCGCACGGTGCAAAAATACGATTTTCGTATTTTTTAATTTTTTCAATTTTTATTTTTGTTTTTCAGAAACTCTTTTTGATACATTATGAATGGTATTCAATGGAAACCCTTAATGTAGAAAATAGAAAGAAAAGTAAAGTTTTTTAATTATTTAAATTTAAAATGGTTACTATGTTTTTTGGTTAGAAATTTTGGATTTTTTCTTGATTTCTAGATTTAATAAACTTCTCAGTTGGTTTATTAAATTTTGAGCATAAGAATCTGGGTTTTTATTCGGAAAATTTAAAAAAGTCCACTGACGATCTGGGTAAGCACCAGTGAAATAGCTATATGGATATGCTTTCCAATAGTAATCTGTTTGGATTACTAAATAATAATAAATTTAAAAAAAGGAATTATGCGTTATGAGAAATAAATAATATTAAATATATTTAAATTTAATAAATATGGATTCTATCGCCTTTTTTATTGCAAAAAGATCAGCGACGAAAGAATTAAGATATAACACAATGGATGTGTTCGAAATGAATGATACCAGGTGGGTTTATACATACATTGTATGTGCGTACAATCCGTTTGAAACCAATAACAATAGCTAACCATATTTAGTTTTCGGAAAAATTTTAGAATAAATAAAGAAGCCTTTAGATACGTTTTATCAGAAATAGAAGAAAAGCTCCGGCCACATAATCGTTTGGGATGCCTACGACCTGTCGATAAGCTTGCAGCAGCATTGCGCTTTATCGCTGAGGGAAGCTATCAACACGGAGTTGGCAAGGACTGCCATCAGCAATCTTTTTCAAACAACTTCTTTCTTAAAATATATATAGTTGTCGTAAAAAGACCGTTGCATGTCTATTTGTTGTTGTATAAGATTTGAGGTATTGATTTTTCTTTTCTTTGAGGATGATGGCATTACTTCTATTTAAGAATCAAAATCATTCAAGGAGTTTTCCTCCATACTTTTGTCTATTTCTGGTATACTAAATGTTTTTGCTTTTGGTATACCATGAACAGAAGTTTTATAGTTAAGGAGTTCTGAAACAGCCTCCTCCAAATCATTTACGGGATATTCTTATTGGGACCTCCACCAGTAGCCTCCATTTGCTGTTCGTTAGATACCATGTTTTCTTTGTGTTGGCTTTATAGTCCCTCCAAACCTATAAATATATTTCAAACCAAACTAAAAAGCAACAATAATACTCCATTCGTACATTAAAGCATTTATATCGTATATCTGGCTTACTTTGTTCCACGCTGGAACATCTCTTATTGGCGGTCCAGTAGAATTGAGTTTTAGACTCAGTTCTTCCCACAATCCATATTGCTCCTCTGGTCTTTGTTGGCTGCTACCCGTTCCTATATCAGGATTAGCTACCATAAAATCAACCATTATTTTAAATTGTTGGGGAGTTGTTTGTTTTTTAGACCTGCAAAAGTTTACGGAAAAGTTATTACTTACATTTTCTGTTTTTATTTTGAATGTTAAAGCACAAAAATATTTATATTTTTTCTCAAATACGCGGCAAATTAGTTATCGAAGAAAAATAACTAGTTGCGAAAATGTATTTTAGAAAAAAATTAATGTGAAGTAAAACATATGTTTTTTCTTGATAAAACATACATGTTTTTTTTTAAGAGAAGTACCACTCAGGCAGTTAATGCCTACATTAACTGTGGTACTTCCTTTGGAAAGGGATAGTAGTAGATAAGACAGATAGATGGTTAGTGATAGTAAAGCTTCGATTACTTAGGAAATAGGAAATATATTTTTTCCTATGTATTATGACTGTTGTGTTGCTATTTGTAAAAAGACAAACATATACTAATAAAAAAAATATATTATTAATTAAATAAAAACCATAATTGTATTGAAAATATTAATTATGTAAAAAATATATGTTATTAATTTAAATTAAAATAATTAATCGTATGAAAGATAATTTAAAATATACAAAAAAAGACATGAACTATATAAAAAAAAATACATATTTAAAAGTAGCTAAAACCTACAATATATACATAATTGAAATTTTTTTATATATATAAATTAATTCACATTTTTTCATATTACAATTTTATTTAAGTTAAAAATAATAATAAGAATGATAAGTATAAGTATATAATAATAACACTATTTATCATAAATACATGTAACAAATTATAGCAAAAAATATATATCCTGACGAATATAAATATATAAAAACAATAACCATAATAATAATAATAATAATAATAATAATAATAATAATAATAATAATAATAATAATAATAATAACAATAATAATAATAATAATAATAATAATAATAATAATAATAATAATAATAATAATAATAATAATAACTCTAATAAAAACAATAAAAAAGAAAAGAAAAAATAAGAATAACTAAATAAAAATATCTAAAAATAATAAGTAAAGATAATGAATAAAATCAATAATAAAAACAGATCAAATACAATTTTCACACAAACCAAACAGCACATTAACCAAAATATTTACAAACATGAAAGACAAAATAGAAAAACAAAAACAATGCAATGTGGTGTGGTGTATGAAATAAAGTGCAAAGGCAGTGATGAACAATGCTATGATTTAATATACATATATTGGAACAACAAAACGAACATTGGAGACAAGAACGAGTGAACATAAAAACGATATTGCAAAACAGAAATAAACAACAGCATTATCGCAACACATACTTAATACTGGACATGCAGCTGATTTCCAAAAGGTCAAAACTTTAGATATAGAATGCAAAGAAAGAAAAAAAAACCCAATAGAAAGTCTACGTATTCAGCAAAACATTAACAAAACTATGAACTTGAAGGAGGCCACAGACAACATAAACACTAACTACACCGTTGCAATAAAGAAATTTTAACTGTGATATTTAATTTAAGTTGTGTTTGATTTTTAAATTTATGTTTGATTGTTTTGTAATTTGTCAATAACTGTCATTAGTAATGTGATCATTATTATATTGTAAATTAATTATTTGGTATATATAATTGTAATAATATAAGGTTTTAATTTCAAATAGACGAAGTCTACAGTCAACAAAAAATTGACGAAACGTTGGATAAATATGTAATAAAAAAAGTTTTTTTATTGACATAAACTCTGGTAGGCCTGACCAGCTTAAGATTATTTAATCAACAACACAATAAATAAAAATATATAAAAATAATGAATAAAAATATATAAAAATTATAAATAAAAATACCTAAAAATAATAAATTAAAATATATTAAAGAATAAATGAAAATATATTGAAGTACTAAATAAATATTGTTGTATTTAAATATAATTGTAAGAAATTATCTGTGTATGTATATGTATTATTGTTTTATATGTTATATCGTTGAGTAGTAATAAAGAAAAATTAAATTGTTAAGAATTATAGAAGACATAATGTTGTAAATAAATTTTAATAAGTTGGACATGTAGTAATTTAAAGGAATTGTGGTAAAGAATATGTATAGGGACATCTTATTTACACGTTAGGCAAATTAAGATGTCATGGTTGGCTGAGATATGTCAACAGGGGAGGGCTGCCTTACAAGACTTTAACATCTTTGAGCCCTGTTATAAATCTCTCGAGAACATATCAATATATAAACAGGCAATGTCATTATTCATCTGACCAGGGAATTAATTATATGTAAAATCAGGCACGAAGTTTTTAAATGCCAACTGACGGAAACAAAAGAATCCACATATCCGGCGAGCTAATGCCGCAGCAAACACCAGCGTGCCACTTCCGTGAGTAAGAACAAGAGTCGTTACAAAAAGGTTATTTGATTTTTACGATTGCAGTAGCAAAGTAATAAGCGCTAATAAATTTGCGTGGACAATTAAAAGGAAAGTGCACTTTTTTATTTATTTGGGTTTTTTCGTTAGTTACCTGCATGATTTTTTTACAGAAATTGCACCCACATTTATGAGTGCTCATGTTTTGGAACGTTTCAAAAGTACCTGACAGTAAAATATTAAAAAATACGTAGTATTTATAGGTGTTCATTGATTGATTTTTGTCATTCAACAAGTGCCGACGAACGCGAAAAGTACAAGCGATTTTTCTCCAGTTTTTTAATTATAACTGAAACTAATGCCCAAGAGTTTTACGACAATGGAAAGTTTTTCTATTTCACATAGGGTTTTATGCTGGAGTTTGACAAAGACGGAACAAAACAAACTGTTTTTGTAATTGCAATGTCGCAATGTTTGATAAAGCGTGAACTTAAAGAGAAAATTGGAATACAGGTTGATACTGTTAAGCAAGGCTCTGGTACGTCAAATTCAGGAAATACGTCACGAAGATTCTTTGCTAATCCTGCTTTGATTTCCGAAATCACGGGTCGAGATGAAAACATAATCAAGAGGTTTTCAATAATTCTCGAAGCTATAACTATCACCGAGGTAGTAGGTCCGAAAAAATTTGGTGATTTGTGTCTGGAGACGGCAAAAGAGTTTGTTGCACTGTACGAGTGGTACAATATGCCACCTACACTTCACAAAATTCTGATTCATGAAAAAGATATAATTGAAAAGTGTATTTTTTCTGTAGGCTTACTATCCAAAGAGGCTCAGGAACGTCGTAACAAAGACTATAAAAATATAGCCTTAGACACTCCAGAAAATGCAGTCGAATTGCCACGAACAAAGATATTATGCACCGAAAGATGGTAACATCAGATCCCATGATCTCACATTTGACTCCTTCATTTAGCCAGAAAAAGCATAGTGTTATAAGCGACGAAGTTAAGGCTCTTTTAGAATAATAAATTAAAAATAGATTTAAAATAAATAATAAATTAAAAAATCATTTAAGTTTTTTGTTAGTTAGAGCTTTTTACATTGTAGGTAACGATATACATTTCGCTATATCCGTTTGACAGAGAATAACAATACGAATCAATCGTGGTATCGGGTTTTTCTGAAAAGACTGTACGAAAAAAGTTATTAAGCCAGCAACCTTTTTTTATTTACAAAAATTGTGAAAACTTATAAGTTTTTAACAAATATCTCGAAAACCATTCTGCGTGCACGTTCGATAGAAAATAAAAGTGCGAATCAATCATGGTATAGGGTTTTTCTGAACAGACTGTACGAAAAAAGTTATTTACCTAGCAACCTTTTTGTATTTGCAAAAATTGTGATGACTTAAAACACTTAAACCAGCAACCTTTTTTATGTATAAAAATTGAGAAAATTTTGTAGCTAATATCTCGAAAACAATTCCGCGTGCACATATACCACTAATATACGTTTAACAGGGGATCAAAATGCGAATCAATCGTGGTATAGAGTTTTTCTAAAAATGCTGTACATACAAAATGTATGAAACAAATCTAAATAGCGAGGCGTCAATGCTTAGTAATTGGAAAATCCAATTTAACAGAGCGTTAGGTGTTGTTGTGTTCTTTTTTTGCCTAATAGTGATGACATATCAGCTACTTTCTGCTTTATCTAGCGATTTTATCTCTATTTTGCGTCGAAATTTTTTATATTTTATTGAACAAAATAACTTAACAATACTGTTTATTACAGAGCATTGCGCTCAAGGTACATACATACATAACAGGAAAACTCGCGGCAAAAAAGTACAACTCTGCAATAATAATATTTTTTTTTAACTCTGATTTTGGTTGGCGGAATAATCGTATTAACAAATTGCCATGGTAAACTCCATTAGCCTCCTTCAAAATCTGTTACGCAACCTATACCTTCGTATAGGAAGTCCCAAATTCAGCTTCGATTAAAATTTGTTAGGTTATACACGATAACCAAAACGATTGCACGTGGTGATTAAAGCAAACACCAATAACAGTACCGCAGTACAGCTATTCGAGGAAGCCAATCAGCCAGTGCGAGAGTGACGCAAACCACTCGAAGGCCGATAACGATAATGACGCGCGAACGATGTTCCCCAACCCAGAGCTACTTTCCGACTGTACAATAATAATACGTAAATTTTTTGGTTGCACAGTCTGCAACTTGCACTCTTATTTAGATTTATTCAAAGCTAGTCGCCAGACAGCGTTACGCCTTGAGCTTTTTTAGGTTAGTCTGTAATAAAATTTGTGGGTTTAACGAAAGGTAACTGTGAAAAAAAGGTTCACTAGTCATTAGTTCACTAAAGACTCTAAAATTGGGCCTAATTGAACACCGATTTTCAAAAATTAAATCTTATCATTTTAATATTTAACATGACATCGCGCATGGAAGTTTACCTAAAAAAATGTTGTGTTAAAAACAATTAAACACTAAGTTGCTTTCATTGCTATCCAAAGTTTGGCTGGAGCAACTTTGTTCTCACCAACTGACCAAGGATGTTCAGAATACAATTTCTCGTTTTCTATTATCTGAGTTTGGAAGAAACACTTCCCAAATTAAATAGATACGATAGAGAAGCAATATGAAATTTACTTTTTTAGATCACTTGGTTTTAAAAACTACTTTATTTAAACAACAGGAGCGGAGCGATAACTTAAATTTAATTTATTTTTCTTTAATTTCTACAAATTCTAAAATCTTTAAACGAATTGTTAAGTGGAATTTATTTTATTTTAGGCATTTCAAGTTCAAACGATTATTTTGCTACAGCAATTCTTATGACCTCCGTTATGAATTTATTATTTCTTTATAAATAAAAATGATAATATAATTTTATTAGAAAATCTATTTATGTTGACATGCTGTGTTAGAAATCAAAGGTTTAATCATATAATGTAATTTTTTTGTAATTATTAGAAGGGTAATTTGATATCTACGTGACAGTTTGGATAAAGGATCTTTTCAGTTCAATGTCTGTCTATATTTTTTTTCTCACTATAATAAGATTTCTCAAGAACCTCAAAAGAGGCGTTTGTTTTCCTCCTTTGACCCTAACCTTTTACCACCCAACCTGGTTGTCGGGGTAGTAATTGGTGCACGTTCACCTGCAGACACCAAAGTGGATTTGAACGTTCTTTTTTAGTCTACGGCCTGTTGTGATGAACCCATATTTCGTCCACTGTTACAAAACGGTGCAAAAAATCGTTCGGAATGTTCCTAAACACCGCAAATCGGCTGCACCGATACCACGATTGATTCGTATTTTTATCCTCTATTAAACGTATATAGTGGTATATGTGCATGCGGAATCGTTTTTGAGATATAATTGAAAAACTAATAAGTTTTCACAATTTTTGCAAATAAAAAATTCTACAAAACACAATAACTTTTTTCGTACAGTCTTTTCAGAAAAACCCGATACTACGATTGATTCGTATTTTTATTCTGTATTAAATGTATATAGCGGTATATGAGCACGCGCAATCGTTTTCGAGATATTAGTGAAAAACTGATAAGCTTTCACAATTTTAGCAAATAAAAAAAGTTTGGTGGTTTAATAACTTTTTTCGTACAGTCATTTAAAAAAAACCGATACCACGGTTGATTCGTATTTTTATCCTCTATTAAACGTATATGGTGGTATTTGTGCATGCGGAATCGTTTTCGCGATATTAGTGAAAAACTTATAAGTTTTCACAATTTTTGTAAATAAAAAAAGGTTGCTGGGTTAATAACAGTTTTCGTACAGTTGTTTCAGAAAAACCCAATACCACGATTGATTCGTATTTTTATCCTCTATCGAACGTAATTACTGATATATGTGAACGCGGAATGGTATTCGAGTTATTACGGAAAAACTAAATTTAAAAGTTAAAAAAAATAAAAACGTGGTTTGTTTGTTGGTGTTTTGTTGAAGATTTAATATTCTGTAATATTATTCTATTAACATGCATAATTCTCATTGTGTTTTGTAGAATTTTATTACTTATAGAGTATTTTTGGCTTCTCTGAAATTAAGAAAAAGGTTTCCTGATGATCGGGCCCGAGTAAACAGTAAAAAACGGTGAGGAACCAGATCTTTTCCCCTAACAGATAAATTGCATTTTTGTTATAATACGTTATGGGTAATTAGCATAACATTAAATGATGAAAAATTCATAAGTTTTCACAATTTTTGTAAACAAAAAAAGGTTGCCGGGTTAATACCTTTGATTCCTATTTTTGTTCTCTATCGAACGTTTAAAGTGGTATATGTACACGCGGAATAGTTTTCGAGATATTAATGAAAAACTAAATTTAAAAGTTAAGAAATCCTACTGTATATGTTTATTTCCTAGCACCTTTTTTTTTAAATAAAACAAAATGACCACCGAAAAGTCTGATTCTACAGTCCACAGGCTTTTAATACTAAACCCGAAAAACACGATATCACGATTGATTCGTGTTTTTATCCTCTATTAAACGTATATAATGGTATATGAGCACGCGCAATCGTTTTCGAGATATTAGTGAAAAACTTATAATTTTTCAAAATTTTTGTAAATAAAAACAAGGTTGCTGGGTTAAGAAAACTTATGGTACAGTATTGTTATCCTCTATTAAACGTATATAGTGGTATATGTGCACGCGCAATCGTTTTCGTGATATTAGTAAAAAACTTTAAAGTTTCCACAATTTTTGTAAAGAAAAAAGGGTACTGGCTTAATAACTTTTTTCATACAATCTTTTTAGAAAAAGCCGATACCACGATTGATTCGTTTTTATATCCTCTATCGAACGTAATTACTGATATATGTGAACGCGGAATGGTATTCGAGTTATTACGGAAAAACTAAATTTAAAAGTTAAAAAATAATAAAAACGTGGTTTGTTTGTTGGTGTTTTGCTTTAATGTCCTGTAATATTATTCTATTAACATGCATAATTCTCATTGTGTTTTGTAGAATTTTATTACTTATAGAGTATTTTTTGCTTCTCTAAAATTAGGAAAAAGGTTTCCTGATGATCTGGCCTGAGCAACCAGTGAAATACGTATAGGGACTAGCTCTTGTCCCCCAACAAATAAATTGCATTTTTGTTATAAAACGTTATGGGTAATTAGAATAATATTAAATAATTTTAAAAAAATATGTTTAATAGCACCTTTATTTCTTAAATAAAATAAATGACAGTCCAAAAATCTGATTCTACAGTCCACAGGCTTTTCATTTAATTTTTCGAATTAAAATACAACTTAAAATGACTGTTTTTCATAGATTTCAAAATCGCTATATTTTTATCACAATTTGTTTACACTTTTTTCACAGTTTATTTACATTTTGAAAAAATATTGCTAAAACAAAAAAAAAAGGTTTGCTAAACAAAGGTTGTTATCAAGGCGAATTGAATACTAGGTAAAACTGATAGCCTAGGTGAACACCTTCTTTTATATGTGTTTTATATCCTGCTATTTTTTAATTTTCTTTGCCACACATTTTTTTAAATAAAACTTGAAAATATAAATAAAAGATTATGTTCTTTTTCACGTTTTTTTTTCACTTTTTACTTTAAATATTATAATATATTTTGCAAAAACTAACAAAACTTTTGTGTTTTGTCAAAAAAATTTTATTCTTTTTTATTTTCTTTTGAATTTTTCTTTGGGTTTTTGATAACTGTGGTTGTTTTTGTTGCTTCATTGCGATTACCTAGTATTCAATTCGCCTTGGTTGTTATCTTCTCCTAGACTAGTTTGTTGCACGGTTGACACATTTTCCCCAGATTTAGGGGATTTTTTTTCATTTAGTGGAGAATTTAGGGTTAACATTTCTTAGGGGAAAAATTGGGGGTTAAAAAAATAATTAGGGTGTTTTTGGGGGATATTTTATCTATCATCTTCCCAATAGGTTCTCCTAAACTATTTAAGCAAAGTATTAGAAAGCTGATTTTTTTGTTATGGCAGTAGAATGTCATAAAAAAACAACAAAATTCGTACATTATTAACGAACTCTAATTTTAAGAATACCCCTACAACAACACAAGAAACATCCTTCTCACTTTAGTCCGTCTATAAGGCATGCTAAACCTTCTCTCGGATACATCCTCATTTTTGTGTGCCTTACAAAGAAGGCATTTTAGAAGGGTTGGCTCTTTCTTCTAAAAGATCCAGTACATATTCCTACTCCGCTTCTCTTAGCAGGGAAGTAGGAATGTGTATGACAAATACATAATTTTATATTTTTATAATTTCTTATTTATAAAACACAAAGGTACATTGAATAACCTTTATCTACTTCATTGCTGCTTGAAATTGAGATGCTAGTCTATCAGGAAGTTGACAGTTCGAATCCCAAAAAAGTTTAATATATTAATTAAATATAAAAATAAATTAAGTGCTTAAAATTAACGAAAACCCTTCTAAGAGACATTAAATTAAACGCCTTCTAGCAGACAATTTTCGGAAGACCTTCTGGAACGCTTGCCGGCAGAAGCGACAGTGGAAGGCCTGCTCCGCAATGACAACCTGTGTAAAAAAGACATGAGAATGGAATGCAAACAGAAGACCTTGTATCTCCAAAAGAAGGAGTAAAGAGGTCTTCTAGAAGGTCCTCATACTTCTTCTTTTTACTACTGAGTATTTATATACACATACATATGTAAATACCTTAATATAATGAAATGGTGGATTTTTGTTAAAATTGGAATTAAGTAGCGGGATTTTTTTATTTAATTAATTTGGATTTTATTTTTTTTTTTTTTTTTTTTAATTACAGAAAAAAAATTACATTATTTATTTTTAATCACGCATGATTCCTTTGAAAATTTATTAAATAAATATTTTATGAGTGCAAAAAAAATATTTATTTCCAAAAAATATAATAATCGAAATTGATTACTATGGAGAAAGCATATCCAGATAGCTATTTCGCTAGTGCTCAACTAGCTCATCAGTGGATTTTTCCCAATTTTTAAGCATAAGAATCTGAGCTTTTATTCAGAAAAATTGGGAAAAATCCACTGATGAGCTAGTTGAGCAATACAACACTGCATACATTTTGTTTGTGTAAAATATTCTTTGAGCATCTAACCAAAAATAGAAAGAAGAAGAATAAAGTTAAAAATTGTTAAGTTGTAAAAGTTTTGCTTTCAGTAAAAGAAAGTTTATAAAAAAGAATATTTAAACTTTTGGTGTTATAATGTATTGTTAGTTTTATTGTGTTGTTAGTTTCATTATGTTCATGTAGTTCATATTTATATACATATGTTTTAAATGCAATTAATTTTATTCATATACCAACGTATACATGTTGTTTTTTTGTTTGCAAAGTGTAATTTGCATTTTCTTATACTAAAATAAATAAAAGTTTTCATATTAAATAAATAAATTGTGTTTTATTTATGAATGTTGTGTAAAACTATGTACATATTTGCTTATCTTATAAGTAATAAAAAGAACACCGGCACCAGCTCCTATAATATGCACATGTATGTAAGTGGAAGGTTTCATTCATGAGGAGAGCTCACTGAAAAAAAAGAAAAGAATATAATAATTAATAAGAGCTCAATAGTTAAGTGAAAATTTTTAAAAACTATATACTTTCCTTTTTCATGACTAGGTTGGTTATATAGGAAGCTGCCTAGAGTTGTCACTGGAAGAAAAGAAAATAGTTACTAATAAAATTGCAATAGTTAAGTGAAATAGTCTAACAAATACTTTCCTTTTTCTGCACACTTTTAAATTTGTCTTTAAATTTTCCTTTTAAATGCACTTAATTTTTTGTAAGAAATGCCGCGCCAAATTGAATGAATGTAACCGACAAAAAAATGTAAACAAATTTTGACATCCAAAGAAGGGTAAACAAACAAAGCAAAGATAATCACCTGGGCTCTCGAGTTTACCTGATATGAATTCGCCTTGGTTGTTATCTTCTCCTAAGTGAAAAATCATAAAAAAAAGTGAACAATTTTGCGGCATTCCAAGTTATGGGCCTCTAAACTTTTCTTGGAAAACTGAGATTTTGCGCCTAATTTTTCAACGCATTAGTACCAATATGGGTATAATTTAAAAGACTTTTCTTTCAGATGGTGCAAAAAATGTAAAAGAAAAATTAACCATAGAGGAAATCCTTGCGCCCCCCAAAGGCCGGCTATGAAGAAAAACTAAAAAAGCGAAGCCGGTGTTGGTCATACCATAGAGGAGACAACATATGCGCGCGGCCGAAGGCCGCCTATGTAGGAGAATACGAGAAAATCCTTGCGCGGGGCCAAAGGCCGCCTATGCACGAAATCTTAAGTGAAGCTGGTGTTGGTCATGCCAGAAAGTACTTTGGTTCTCTTTGGAAAATAGTGATTGATGAAAATGGCTATAATCAGACTTTCCTAAGCTTGTCAAGAAAGAGAGAAATATAGTAACAAATTTAAACGAACATCGGAAAAATAAACAACACAAGAACTAAAAATGTTCCTTTAAAGCGTGTTCGTTGTTTAAAACTTTGTACTTTAAAAGTTAATTTGTCCATTAAAATATTAATTAAACAACAATGTATAATTAAAACAAACAATCAAAACTCTCTGGTGTTGTGAAATAAGCTTGAGTAAAATATTTAATGAAAGTTACGCACATTTACACTAATAAAAAAATAATTAATAAGAAAATAGCACAAAAGAAAACCAATGTTTACGAAATAACACAAAAGAAAACTAATCAACGTGTGAAAGAGATTTACTTTGTTTGGATGATGAAGATACCAACGATTTTCTTTCGGCTATGAAGATTACTTTCATCATATTGTTACGTTTTTACTTTACGTTGGGTTCTTTTAATTGCAAAATAAATACACCCTGTTATTACTTTTACTGTAAGTCACTTTATTTATTTAACACCACTGTTTAAAAATACAGCAAACTGTTAAACACTCTTAAAATTCGACAACTTAACTCTTTGACTTTTAAATTAATACTGCATACTACTCGCCAGCACGATTCGCTTTTATAGGTGATTTTAAAGCACCAGAATGTTCTATTCCAGACAGATCTGGCAGGTTCCATTGTTATTGCTCTTGTTTTCTGTTTATGTGCTTGTTTATTTCTTTATACCTGTTTGTGTGGCTGTTTATTTGTTTATGCTTGTATTTATGTATGTGCCTGTGTATTTAACAGAAGAGTGTTTATTTAATGTGTGTGTGTATATGTGTATATGCGAATGTTTGTATGGGGCGTTTCTTTCTTTCATCATTGTAAGAAAACAAACCATTAATGTTGTTGTTGTTGTTCGAGAGTATTGTTGTTCAGAGCCTATAATGAATAAATTCTTCTTTCGTAACACTACCCCCTTCTCAAACCTGTTCGTCCCGAACAGGCACAGATGTACCTTTTCCATAGTTGGCTAGCCGCTCCAAGTGCACAACTTTCATTTTTGGTCTTGGGCTCTGAAACTTCTGTATTCTGTAAACTACGTCATTTAGCCGTTTTATTACTTTATAAGGTCCATCCCAATGAGTTTGTAGTTTGGGTGATAACCCTTTCTTTCGTTGTGGGTTAAAAAGTAGAACCAGTTGTCCCTCGTTAAATCCCTCAGAGTTGGCAGCTCGATCATATCTGGCTTTCATTTTATCACTGGTTAATTTTATCCGACTCCGCACGAATTCGTGAATCTCCTGAAGGTCCCTTTGTGCCTGACTAGAGTTTTCGCCGTCTCCTTCTGCCGATGTTGGCTTAACACCAAACTCTAAATCTGCAGGCAAATTTAGCTCAGATCCAAAGACTATTTTCGATGGTGTTCGTGAGGTGGAATCGTGAACAGCTGATCTATATGCCAACAAAAATTTGGGTACATGCTCATCCCAGTCCCTCTGATGTGCGCTGACCACTTTTCTCAGGTTTTCCCAGGGTTCGATTGAATCTTTCGACCATACCATCAGATTGCGGATGTAACGGTGTCGTTCTGGTCTTTCTTCTTCCGTATACTTCGCACATGTCTTTGAATATAGCGGATTCAAAATTTCGGCCCTGGTCGGAGTGTAGTTCTAAGGGGATACCATAGCGACACACCCAGTTGCTTATAAAAGCGTCTGCAATCGTTCTGGCTTCTTGATTGGGAATGGCATATACTTCCGGCCATTTGCTAAAATAGTCCATGACCACTAAAACGTATCGGTTTCCAGCATTGCTAGCAGGGAAGGGACCTGCTACGTCCATCGCTATACGTTCAAAGGCAGCGCCTGAATTGTACTGCTGAAGCTGCCCCCGACTCCTTCGTACTGGACCCTTTGCTGCAATGCACTCCTGGCAATTGGCTATCCACTCGGCTACGGCTTGTTGACAGCCGACCCAATAGAAACGTTGTTTTATCTTTTCCAACGTCTTCGTTACACCAAGGTGACCTCCGCTAGGACCATTGTGGAATTGTTTCATGACCTCTTTGACCTTGGAGGATGACACGACAATTAAATCTATTACAGTTTTGACGTCTGTGCTTTCCCAGGTGCGACATAAGCAGCCATCCTTCAACCTGAGACTGTTCCACTGGGCCCAATATGCCTTCGCCAGTGGACTTTCTGGTGAGATCTCACTTCGCGTCGGTCTTCTGTCTTCCTCTTTAGCCGCTATAACTTTTGCCAATATGGGATCGTTTCTTTGTGCAGTCGGCCAGTCTTCACTAGATTCTATATATGTAAGCCGAACATCAATAACGAATTCTTTTCTCTCCGCCTTTGTGCAATGCTTACACCCCAGATCACGTGGCCGCCTAGAAAGGGCGTCTGCGTTGTTATGCTTGCCTCCTTTTCTGTGCTCAATACTAAAGTCATAGCTCTGAAGTCGCTCTATCCAGCGTGCAAGCTGTCCTTCAGGGCTCTTGAATTGCAGCAACCACCTGAGTGCGGCATGATCTGTCCTCAACGTAAAATGTTGGCCATACAAATAGTTGTGGTAGTGTTTTATGCACTCCAATGCTTCTAGAAGCTCTCGTCGCGTTACGCAATAGTTTCTTTCAGGCTTCGAAAGTACTCTGCTGTAGTAGCCTATAACCTTTTCTGTCCCATCTACCACTTGCGACAGCACGCCTCCTATTCCATATCCGCTTGCATCAGTGTCTAGCACGAATTTTTGCCCAGCTACTGGATATGCCAGGATAGGTGCCACACACAACAATTCCTTGAGCTTCTGGAATGCTTCCTCGGCTGCTTCACTCCACTGGTAAGGTCGCGACTTTTTGGTTAGTTCATGTAAGCTCGCAGCAACACTAGCAAAATCTGGTACAAATCGTCTGTAGTATGTGCAGAGTCCCAAGAAACTTCGTAACTCGTGAAGATTTTGAGGACGAGGCCAGTCCTTTACTGCCCGTATTTTATCTTCATCGGTTGATATGCCCTCTGCTGTTACACGATGCCCCAAGTATTTGACTTCCTTCTGAAACAATGCACATTTCTTAACACTGAGCTTCAGTCCAGCCGCTGATATACGCCTGAAGACTTCTTCCATATTCCTTAGGTGTTCATCGAAGGTCTTTCCCATGACAATTATGTCATCCAGATACAGCAGATATGACTTCCAATTGAGTCCCTTTAACACTCGTTCCATTAAACGCTCGAAGGTGGGTGGAGCGTTGCAGAGACCAAATGGCATAACATTAAACTGCCATAAACCATCGAGAGTACTAAAAGCAGTTTTTCTTTATCTTTGTCGGCTATCTCGACTTGCCAGTAACCGCTTTGTAAATCTAGCGTAGAAAACCAGTTGGTTCCTGCTAGCGTGTCCAAGGTGTTATCCATTCTTAATAGCGGATAACTGTCCTTTTTGGTAACATCGTTGAGCTTTCTGTAGTCAACGCAGAATCTAGTGCTGCCATCTTTTTTCTTTACTAAAACTACCGGCGAGCTCCAAGGACTCGAAGATGGTTCGATAATTCCGTCTCGCTCCATTTCGTTGACTAGCTGCTTTACTTCGCTCCGCTTGGCTAGGGGAATGCTCCTGGGGGCTTGTTTTATGAGCCTCGCTTCGCCAGTATTTATTTCATGCTTCACTATTGCCGTTCTACCTTGGCTTTTATCTTTTAGGGCAAAGACAGAGGCGTACTTTCGTAGCAGCTGCTTAGCTTTGTTTCTGTCAGGTGGCTCCAGCTCTGCTACCCATTTCCCCACGTGTTCTGCTAGTATTTCGCGCTCTTTAGTTGACAGTTTTTCAGGCTCCGAGTCTCTCTCGCAATTAATTATGGCCTCTGCTGGTGTACATTGAGCTATCTGAGAGTTTTTACCTATTACCTTTTCACTGCTGGATAGATTTAACACTCTCACAGGAATTTTTCCATTCTTACAGGTTTTCACGAGGGCTTTTGCTGTTATTGTCTCACTCTTAATTCCTGATGGTTCTACCACCCACAACCGGTTGTCCTCACAATCTTCCTCCATACGTACCCATATCACAGTTTCTGCCTGAGGTGGTAATTTCTGGGATGCTACAGCAACCAACTTCCTTACTGCAGATTTGTTCACATATCCAATATCAAGGGGTATTTTGACGTTTCGCCAGATCATTATTTGTTGCCCCATGCGCAGATCGACTCCATGCATGATCATAAAATCTGCGCCAATAATAACTTTGTCCACGATATCGGCAACAATAAACACATGGTCCACACTCATGTTGGCTATAGTTAATCTGACTTTGGCCTTACCATAGACAGTAGCAAATTCTCCGGTAGCAGTGCGCAGACTTACATTATTCAATTGTTCCACTTTTCCCTTAACTAAATCGGGCCTTATTATAGACTGCGACGCTCCTGTGTCTATTGTCAGAATACGCTTTTCTCCGTTGATATACCCACTTGCAGTAAGATTGCTGTTTTGCTGCTGCATCACTGATATGGAGATTGTGGAGCCCTCGGTTGTGGGAGCTAGCTCACGCCCCGTAGTGCTAGCTCTCTTTAGTTTAAAGACTCTTGAGATGTTCCATGAGTCGCACGTTTATTGTTTCTTGGCGGCGAAACAGATCTGGCTCGTTTTCTTGCTGCCTTACAGTTTCGTTGAAAATGGCCGACTTTGCCGCAATTAAAACACTTAGCGTTTGTCTTACCTTGTCTTTCATCTAAGACTTTCTTTACCGACTCAAGTACTTGCTTTATGTCGTCCATTGTTGTGTCTTCAGCAGCAACTTCAACTTTTCGCACTTTGTATGACTGCGGCCTCGAAATGACTTTTGCTGTTTCTTGAGCCAGAGCGTAAGCAATGGTTTCAGCAAAGGATGTGTTTTGCTTGGCGCAAACTGCGGTCTTAATATCTGGGTCACGAATACCATTAACAAATGCCTCCACTTTGAACTGTTCTAGAAGTGGATGGTTTTCCCCAGGGTATATTAGCTGCACCAAGCGCTCTATCTCCATGGCGAAATCCTGAAGCGTCTCATTTGCTCTCTGCAGCCTGCCACGTAGCTCCATTCTATACAGCTCCTTTTTATGATCGCCGCCATATTTGCGCTGTAACGCCACCATTATGTCCTCATAATTATTTCTGCAGCTAGTTGCTAGGCTTTCGAGGACTTCTGCTGCAGATCCTTTAAGTGCCAAAATCAGCTCAATCGCTTTTTCTTCATTACTCTATAGATTTTTACTGGCAACTGTCTCGAACTGAAATTTGAAGACGTTGAAGGGTATGGTGCCGTCGAAATTGGGAGCTTTTATCCTATTTGTGTTTTCCGTCACTACTCCTACTGGACCTTCTCTTATTTCCAGGCTCATTATTTTGTTTTCAAGCTCCTGCAGCTTTACATCGACATCCTTTACCTGTACTTCGATGCCACTAGTTTCTAGAAGATTCATTTTTCTTTCCAGGCCGGATAGTTTTTCATCGAACTTGCTGACCTTAATTTCTACGTCATCTATTCGCTTATTGAAGGTCTCAGAAATTTCCTGTAGCTTCTCGTTAACTTTATCTAGTTTCTCACTGTTAGCCCTAGAAGCTTCCTGAACTTCATCTCTTACTTCAGCTAACAGTTTTTCGCTGTTTGCTCTAGAAGCTTCTTGTACTTCATCTCTTACTTCAGCTAACAGTTTTTCGCTGTTTGCTCTAGAAGCTTCTTGTACTTCAGCTAACAGTTTTTCGCTATTTGCTCTAGAAGCTTCTTGTACTTCAGCTAACAGTTTTTCGCTATTTGCTCTAGAAGCTTCTTCACTTCTTTTAGAAGCTTCTTTAACTTCTGAAATTTTCTCCATCATAGCACGGGTACATACCTCAATATCCTCTTTTTCTTCAAACTCATATGTACCAATGTCGATGCCACGTCGCTTGAATTGTCTATGAGCCTCTTCTGTAGGTCTGTTTTATTACCTGCTGTTGGCAAATCCAGCTTACTTAACTCCTTTTTCAGCTGCTCCACTTTAAATTTCATTTTTATTATTTTTTTTAAGTTATTTTATTTTACAATCCCACTTCTGACAACAATTGTTACGTTTTTACTTTACGTTGGGTTCTTTTAATTGCAAAATAAATACACTCTGTTATTACTTTTACTGTAAGTCACTTTATTTATTTAACACCACTGTTCAAAAATACAGCAAACTGTTAAAGACTCTTAAAATTCGACAACTTAACTCTTTGACTTTTAAATTAATACTGCATACTACTCGCCAGCACGATTCGCTTTTATCGGTGATTTTAAAGCACCAGAATGTTCTATTCCAGACAGATCTGGCAGGTTCCATTGTTATTGCTCTTGTTTTCTGTTTATGTGTTTGTTTATTTCTTTATACCAGTTAAGGGATTTCTGTTAAAGTATCCTAAAAAAATTTGTTAAGGCGCTCAACCGCGCCGTGAAATAATTTTTACACAATTTTAAATTTTAAAATACAAATTTATTTAACACTAATTTAATTTAAAAACAATAATTCAGAAAGATTAATTTGCATAACCGGTTTTCACGAACACGTAGCCAAGACTGCCTTTTTTCATTGCCAACTTCTCCCATCATACCTATCGTTGCACCAACACGCGCGAGCTAACAGACGCTGATCCAGCAATTTAACTTTCCCATGCTTTTTATGCTGATATGCAATTTTGCCGTATCAAACCATTGAACCTGTGTGTTATGCATTCGACTGCGCGTGCATTAACACATTGCTGATCAAGCATTTTTTGGTTGGATAGAGTCGTCGCCAATGTCTATAACTCCTCCCTCCTTAAATATCTGCGTCCCGCAGATCCTTGTGCTTTACGCTGTCGGACACTTCTAGAACTTTCGGAAGATTCAGTTTTTTCGTTTGCTGATACCAAATCCATCCAAGGCAAGCTATCAGAGCGCCAATGATGCCCACGTTTATTCCCATAGAACCAATTAGTTTCACATCTAGTTGGTCTAACCGATTAATGTTTCTCAGGCTTACTTCATGAACATATTTGATGTCTAATAGCAGGTCATCATGTGTTATATTAGCAAGTACAGGAGGTAGGGCTTGCGTTTTTATAAGAGAGCTGCTCGAATATGTGCGGTTTTTAATTATTATGGACTCGTTTGCCAACTGTAACAGGTAAGTACCATTTAGGTATTCTGTTCTTCCATTCCATTCAAATACACCGTCGAAGTTAGAAACGTAGACTACGTCATCGTGTAATAATTCAATAATTTCTGCCTGAGTGTGTCTATATTTACACTTAGCGGTTCCGCCCTTTAAAATTCGGTTAAGACAATCCTCCTGTTGTAACTTGTCCACAGCTGATCCCTCACAGATCGTAGAATTATTCATCGAAAAACAGTCGCCTTTGATGCCATAAGTTTTAGCTTCGTTAACAAGCATCATTCTGTACGGCAAATCCACTTGTTTGCCTTCTCTGATAGTAGCCCTAGTTAAGAGGGTGTTGTAAACGCTCCTGCCAAGTTTTGGCATTGAAAGAATGTACAAGAGGAATGTGCCATTTGTGTAAACTGACGGCTTTCCGTACTCCACGGCTTCTATTGCATTATTGTAGGGTAGTGTTTCTATTTCATCTACAATCCTGTTCATTTCGGATTGGTCAAGCAAGTTTGTATTGACGATTCCACTCTTGGCCAATTGGCAAGCTCGTACAATTTCATTGATCTCATCCTTCAAAATTATTATTTCGTTGATAGTAGTTTGTTCAATAAAATTATAGTCCCTACCGCTTGTTAGGTTGTTCAATCTGGTAATTAGCTCATTAATTTTCTGCACGGATTGATTAGTTGAGTGTTGAACCCTTTCATTTATTTTATATTGTTCATTGTTGTTTCTGACGATATCGTCCTGACTTTTGAGTATTGCATTCCAATCCGCGGCATCTGGATTCCCAGCTATCCATTTCCATGCAGACCCAATCCAATCGATTGATCGAGGTGCTCTCTTGTTTTTGTATGTCAGCTCCTCGATACGTTGTTGCATTTGCGCCGTGTGGTGCAAGATAAACTCTCTATTTTTGCTTGGTGGAATATGTTGCTCGATAAGGGATGAAATGTCAGCCATGGCGTCGGTGTATCTGCTCAAGTCGATGACGTGTATTAATTTGAAGCTTCCGTCGATTAGCCACCCATTTCCTACTTTTAATGATACCAGGGGTGTCTTATATTGATAGATTTGTATACTCTTCGTATACGCAAGCAGATTAAAAGCAATAAGACCAATGAGTCCAAAAACCATGGTTGGAATTTCTGAAAAGAGTGTATGCATGATGCAGAAAATATGGGATGATATAGTATGTGAACGTATGGATGTGACGTGAAATGTCTTTAAGTAAGATTATGTGAAATTAAGGAAATGAAATTATACTATTTTTGTAAGTTAATTTTAAATGATCTTATTTAAATACCCTTCCCCCTTTTTTTTTTTTTTCTTTTTTCCTTCTTTCTTTCCTTTTTTTTCTTTCTTTCTTTCCTTTTTTTTTTTTTTTTTTTTAAATTTTCTTTTTTTTTCTTTTCGTACTGTGTATAATATATAATATAGCTTGTGCATTGTAGATAAAAAATTTTTATAATAGCCCTTTTAATTCATTATTATTATTACTATTATTAGATTATTTTGTTTTATAGTTATTTTTCTGCATCGTTGGGTTTGTTAGCAGTCTAATAGATTGACATTGCAATAACGCTCCGCCACTGTGTCTATAAGCCGTAACACAATTTGTCAAGAAGCGGTATTGACCCATCATCCAAAGACAACTTCGGCCCAATGCGATGTTCTCTATATTGAATTATTAGTTTTGTATTTTATACCCCGTTTTACTGCGGCGAAAAAGGATCATTATTGTGAATTATTTCCTATACATTCCTTTTTCTTCCTTGGACTTAGTCCAATTAAATTTTTTATGTGCTCTTTGTGAATTTTCCTTCCATTTCTTGTCAGCACTGTTACTTTATTATCTTTCTCAACAATTTCCTTTCTGTATAGCGCTTTATTCTTTCCCTTAATCGTTTTTATCGCCACGTAAATTCTGTCACCTTTCCTGTACTTTTTCGGACTTTGTCTTTTCTTATTCATTCGCGCATTACGGAGCGCCGTATTTCTTCTCAGCAAATGTCTAAGGTCGCGATTTACCTTGCCTTGTACTACTAATAGCCTCTCGTAGTTTGTTCCCTTAATTCTGTTAAAAAATAAATCCCTAGGTCGTTTCTTCGTCACGGAGTGTATGGTATTGTTATATCTATCGACACATATTTCAATAAGCTCTTTAACTGAAAGATCTGGAAAGTCAGTTCTCAGGCACCTAAATATCTCGATTATTGTTGAGTGTAGCCTTTCCACCTGACCATTCACTTCGCTCCTTTGAGCGGGCGTGAGATACAATTTGATTCCTAGCGATTTTATAAAGGTTTCAACTAGAGGACTTAGAAAGCTGCGCTCATTGTCAGTCACGAGGATTTTGGGGACGGTAAAATAATGTAAGACTTTAATTATTTTTTTCCTTACTTGAACTAGAGATCTATCCTGTATGCTAAAGAACTTCGCGAACTTAGTAAACTTGTCAATACAAGTTATAAACTTCTGCCCCTGTATTTCCATGATGTCCATGTGAAGAATTTCACATGGATATTTGGGGTCAGGAGTTTTTTGGTGATGTATCCGTGGTGGTTTCCTATCGTATTTGCACATGTTGCATATGTCACAACTGGCAACGTATCTCCTAATACTAGCGTTCATATGCGGGAAGTAAAATTGTTCCAAAATTTGCTCCTTGTTTTCCCGACAATTGCGGTGTGCCCTTTTATGTTCCGCTTCGATAATCTCGAATTGACGCTCCTTTGAGGTAACGTCTGAAACCATCTTTTGCGTAATTCTTATTTTATACCTAGAGAAGTGATCAATATAAATTTCCTGCAAAGCTCCCAATAGGTTTTCTGGTATTTTAATACCATTTACAACATTGGGATGCAATTTTTCTTTCAGTAACGAAATCAATGTTTCCTCAGACCAACTTCCTGCGGATATAAAGTGTCTTGCATAGCCGCGATGTGGTTCCTCGAACACCGTCATATTCATACCAATTTTTATTATGATCTGATTTTTAAAGGCATTTATAGGAGCCTCAACATGCGGAATCAAATCAGAAGAGTCCTGATCAGCGCTGTGAACTGTCGATGCAGATGAGAGTTCGTCACCACCTTCTGAGGCGGTTAGAGTACCATCAAGATCTATTGCCCTACCTTCGCTTGCAGTATCAGTCGAAGAGTGATACAAGTGACTTGGTATGGTCTTCAATCTTGAAAGAGCATCAGCCACGTAGTTTGATTTACCTGGTTTATAAATCAACTCGTGGTTATACTCTTCAATACGCGCTTTCCATCTTTTCAATTTAGCGTTGTAGTTCCTATTGCCCAACGCAAATGTAAGTGGTTGATGATCCGTGTAAATGTTTATTTTTCTAGCTCCGTAAAGGTAATTTCTTAAGTTATCTAAGGCCCATACAATGGCCAACATTTCTTTCTCGTTTGTCGCGTAGTTCTCTTCTGTTTTGTTGAGCGAACGAGAAATGTAAGCTATGGGCTTGTCTTTGCCAATCTCTCCTTGTGACAAAACAGCACCCAACGCAGTGTTCGATGCATCTGTCGTTAGGTTGAATGGTTTTCCGAAATCGGGAAAAGACAAGACTTCGGCCGATGTCAGCAATGATTTTAATGCATTGAATGCCTCAAGAGACTCCTGATTCAAATCGATTGGTATTTTTCTCGACTGACTAGCCCTAATTTGAGCATGTTCCCCTCTAGTTAAGTTTGTAAGTGCCTTAGCCACTTTTGCGTAGTCACGGATAAACCTCCTATAATAGGAAGTCATGCCAAGGAAGCTTTTCAATTCTTTCAAATTTGTAGGTGGTAATAAATCTTCAATAGATTTGACTTTGGCGGGGTCCGGTCTGATACCATCTGACCCGACAATGTATCCGAGAAATTCCACACTCGTTTTCATAAAATGTGTTTTCTCAAGATTTACTTTCAAATTAGCCTCATAAAGTTTGGCAAATATGGTGTCTATATTTCTCATATGATCTTCCACATTTTCCCCGATGACTATAATGTCGTCGATATACACATAACAAATCTTCCCTATGTATTCGCGAAGGACATCATCGATCATCCTCTGGAATATAGCTGGAGCATTTTTCAACCCAAAGGGCAGTCTCAAGTACTCGAACTTTCCATTGGCTGTTGAAAAAGCCGTCTTGGGGATATCCTTGGGACTCATGGCAATTTGGTGAAAGCCTGACGTGAGGTCTATTGTCGTGAAATACTTGGCGTTTCCTAAGCTAGCCAAAGTGGAAGATATATCTGGGATAGGATAGGTGTCCGAAATGGTCACCGAGTTGAGACGCTTAAAATCCACTACCATTCTATACTGTTTTTCGCCATTTGGCTTTGGCTTCTTAGGCACAACCCAAATTGGGGAGTTGTACGGGCTTTTTGAAGGTCTTATGACACCTTCTGAGAGTAATTCTTTAATCTGTCTCTCAACCTCCTCCCTCATACAAACTGGGTATGGGTAACTTTTGGTATATATAGGCTCATTTGTGCTAGTCCGAATTTCCGCTAGCACATTAGTAGAAGCAAGCTCGCTACCATCTAGAGGCCCAAAAAGGATACTAAATTTATTGATAAGATTTTCTATTTTCTTTCTAATTTCGGGTAAACACTCCTCATTCAATATATAATTTGATTCCACCGCAAATTTTTCTTTTAAAGGAATTTGGATACTTTTTCCTAATATTAAAACGTTTTCTTTCCTATCGACCACAGCTTCTAGATCTTTAAGGGTGTAGTCTCCGATTATTCCATCAAATGTTCCTAACTTCGGTAAAATGTAAAATTTTATTTTCTTATCTATCCCTACATGCTTAAAAAATGGTCCTGTAACCACACGTTTTATGTTTACGTCGCCTCCCACTGATTTGACTAGTATTGGTTTATTTAATGGAACGCTTCCGAGGGATAAACGTTCACTGCAAAAGTTTTTATTAGAGCCAGTATCAATTAGAAAACATAAAACTTCACCAGATTCGGATGAATATTCTATATAGGGGAGGCTTGAAGGCCTTTTCCCATAAAATTTATTTCTTCTTCGCTACTTTCAGGCTGATAATCCTGCTGGTAATTTTCCTCAGCCGCGTGGGATTCGTCTGAAAAGGTTTCTATATTGTAAATTCTTGGTCGTTTGCCCACTAAGTGCTGCTCTGAGCCACGTGGTTTTTCTTCCGTTCCTGGATGGTTCATGTAGTTAATCCGACGGGATTGTACGGAAGTATCTATGTCCATGGGCTCATGTTTGATTGCCGGATATCGCGGGTGCAATGCTGGCTTATTCCGGGAACTGTGTACGTTTCCGCGTGAATTAAAGGGGTTATTGTGGTTATTATGCCCCTGTTGCCAATTCCTTGCACTGGAGTATTGAGGTTGCCAGCCAGACCGCATCGGAAATGGTTTTAGATGTCTTGGTGGCATATTTCTATAACCAGGATTCGCAGAAGTTTGTTCTTGTGTTTTATTCCCGACTTTCGTATAGAGGATATTATTCCTCATTGTCAAATTTTGTAACTCAAGGCAAGCCGAATATGCCTCCGGAAGCGTTCTTGGGCGTTGTATGATTATCATTTTGGAAAGGTCTGGTTTTAAGCCGCGTATGAATATATCAAGTGATCTATTACGATAAGTTTCGATCAAAGCCTTAATGGTTTCTTCACTATGAGATTCAGTTTTAATTTTGTTAATTATTAAGGACAGCTGGTGATTAATCGTAGAGTAGAATTCATCGACAGATGACGAGCCTTGGCCCAACTGGTTGAGTTGGTGCTCCAATGTCTGAATATCGCGTTTATCGGCATAATGAAGTGAAAGAATCCTTTTCACCTCAGCCCAATCGCTCTCGAAAACATTATACGACACTAATGCTGTATCAGCGGCCCCGATGATCTTTTGTCGAACACTCTGTATGATAGCACGGTATATTGGTTTGTCCCTTACTATCTCAAAATCATTCAAAATTGCCTCTACCGAATGAATCCAGGAAATATACTGTGTGGGATTCCCATCGAAGGATCTTAGTTCTTTAACACTATCAGGAAGGCGGCTAATATTTTTCAAGTCGTCCTCGTTCTGAGGTCTTTGCAGAGGCCTTTCTTCGGCGGCTCCTGCACTACCTGAAATACTTGGCAATGATTCTAGCGCATCTAACCTATTCAAAACCTGCCCTAACGCGTTATTCGCTAGACTGGACTCGATTCTGCCAATTCTAGTTTCGACCGATTTTATTTGGTCCATAAAACGGTTAATAGCACCGGTCAAAACAGTAACAGTACTTTTTAACTCTTCCATTTTCACGCTGACAAGAAAATAATAAAAAAAGGAAAACTCACTCACCTGAAATATTTATTCTGGATTTTTTTATTTAGTTGATCCTTGTTCGTTGCACTGGGGTCACTTTATTATAGGCTAAAAAACAGGTTTTTTGTTTTATTTTTTTTTCCTTTTCATATATCTATATAATATTTTTTAATTTCGTACAATTTTTGCTTTTTGGTATTTCTTTTGGTATTTTACAATTTTTACACAGCTTTTTCCTTTACAATATTTTGATTTTATTTAATTTTCACCTTTGTACGGCCTTTATATATTTTTATATTTTATTTTTATATTTTCTTTTTTTTATATATTGCGTACAATTTTTGCTTTTGATATTTCTCTTTTTTTCAATTTTTACACAGCTTTTTCTTTTACATTACAATTTTTTATTTTATATATATTCTTTTCTTTTATTTTTATGAGCCTTGGCTTCGGTAGACGCGACGCGATCTAACTGAAATCCCTTTGTCCTCGCGGAAGTTCCGTGGTTATCCTTTTTGGAAATCCACTTTTATACTCGTGGGCACCTACTGGGGCACGGTTTACTCCACTTTCGCTCCGATAACCTTTTGTGATATTAAGTTAGGATCACCAGGAGTATCGGGTTGGCAAAGGAGGACTGCTTTAATAATTGATCCTTTGGGTTAAATTATTTAATTATAGTTCTGGAGTGCTCCTTAGAGATCGCAGAAATAATTTTAATATTTATTAGTTAATTCTGGAGGGTCCCTTAGGATTCGCAGAATATATTTTGTTTTTTATTTCAAGGAGCCCGCAAATGTTATTTTTTTTTTTTTGCGGGTCCCTGCTCGGGCGCCAGTTAAGGGATTTCTGTTAAAGTATCCTAAAAAAATTTGTTAAGGCGCTCAACCGCGCCGTGAAATAATTTTTACACAATTTTAAATTTTAAAATACAAATTTATTTAACACTAATTTAATTTAAAAACAATAATTCAGAAAGATTAATTTGCATAACCGGTTTTCACGAACACGTAGCCAAGACTGCCTTTTTTCATTGCCAACTTCTCCCATCATACCTATCGTTGCACCAACACGCGCGAGCTAACAGACGCTGATCCAGCAATTTAACTTTCCCATGCTTTTTATGCTGATATGCAATTTTGCCGTATCAAACCATTGAACCTGTGTGTTATGCATTCGACTGCGCGTGCATTAACACATTGCTGATCAAGCATTTTTTGGTTGGATAGAGTCGTCGCCAATGTCTATAACTTACCTGTTTGTGTGGCTGTTTATTTGTTTATGCTTGTATTTATGTATGTTCCTGTGTATTTAACAGAAGAGTGTTTATTTAATGTGTGTGTGTACATGTGTATATGCGAATGTTTGTTTGGGGCGTTTCTTTCTTTCATCATTGTAAGAAAACAAACCATTAATGTTGTTGTTGTTGTTCGAGAGTATTGTTGTTCAGAGCCTATAATGAATAAATTCTTCTTTCGTAACAATATACAGGATACAATAGGAGTGATGCACATAGAAAATTTATGAAAGTGATTTTGAACATTTTAAATTAAGTTTATAGGTATAAAATATTTTTTAAAGTCTTAAGCATAAAGACACCTGTGTGTAGAAGAGAAATATTGAGTTAATCTATATATAAATAGGCAAGTGAAAAAAGTTGAGAGCCATTTTAACTGATTTTTGTTTTTTTTTTTTTCGATAGATTGTCAATAGGAGTAGTGCAGAATGTATTTTTTCTTCTACATTTTTGAGGCTAAGATAGTTAAAAACAGTTAAGAATATTAGCCAATCATAAAGCCATGATCTCTCTTTCTCTCGTAATTTGCTAAAAAATTACAACAAAAGCTCAAAATTAATTAAATTTGGTTTGGCAACTCGGTAAACACTCGGAAGGAAAAACTTATTTATTTATTAATATATGTAATTTTGTAAACCAAAACACAAATCAAAATCGAAAGAAAATATGTATGTACATATGTATTAATAACCAAATTTGAATGTGCACGTATGTAAAATATATACCTAAAACGGGTACAAAAATAAATTTGGTCGAATTTCGACCACAGGGCTAACTCTAGTAATAATTTAATAAAAATTCTACTTCTATATTCACATACTCGCAAGTAAAACGGTTAAAATTTATGTGATATCATTATTATTTATCTAGTACCTATTAAATGTACCTCTTTTCGTTTTCAAAAGAAAATCGAAATCATATCATTTTACTCGTTTCATTTTCTAAAGTACAAACCTTGTCAAACATAAATGGAATAATATTCTTATTAAATACATTACATTTTTATTTATTCAATATTTCTCTTCTAAATATGTATATGTAGTTTTTGAATTTTAAGATATCTTATTTAAACTTAAACATTTCTGAATTTTTGTGGAATATTCAGGTATGTGATGAAGAACGATCGTTTTGAAAACGCAAATCAATTCTGAAAACGATATAGATGTGATGAATTTTGATTCGTTTCATATCCCGATTTTTGTTTCAATCCATTTTATTTTTTAAAAAATGCTACAACAATACCTAAGAAATACAATTCTGCATTTGTTTACGACAAATTGAAAAATACATAAAAGTTTACATTTTATAATTATTTTTAAATAAAAGTGTTGAAAATAAAAACAAAAAAGTTAAAATGGCGTTTGTTGTAGAAGCAGCTTTAGTTGTAATGGATGAAGAGCACAGAATTGAAAACATACAAAGAAAACAACTGCAGGATAAATCTAACCTTTTGGACCTTCCTGAAGATATGTAAGTAAAGTTTTTGTTATTTTAAATACATATTTTCTTATATTATTTTCATACAGATTTATTCAATGCTACCGACTAAATAAAGAAGGCTTTATAATGATTTTGAATTTAAATGGGCAGAACTATGTACATATGTATGTGAAGATATCAATACCACTTACACTGCAATTGGTGGCTGTTTTAAGATTTTTTGCAGAAGGTTCCTTCCAGAGATCTGTTGAAAATGATGCGTATATTTCAATGCATCGAACAACAGTTTTAAAACTACTGGCAACACTCCTACCTTGCTTAGAAAGAAAACTTTGTAAAAAAAGTGATTAAAATAAAATCAGCAGATGAAGATTTGGAAACATCAAAAAAGTTTTTTTATGAAAAGCATGGTATACCAGGTATTGTTGGATGCATAGATATTTCAATTAAAAGGTCAACCAATGAGAAATACGTTTACTTTAATAGAAAGGGCTATTACAGCATAAATGCCATGATTGTAAGTATTTGGTTTTAATAAGTGTATACCATTTCGATTAAAATATTTATATTTAGATATGTAATTATAAAACAAATATTAAGAGTGTTGATGCCACAAGGCTTGGATCAAGCCGCGATTCATTTGTATGGAATATGAGCAAAGCTCGAAACTATTATGAATCCAGATATGAAAATGGTGAAATTGGATCGTGGTTATTAGCTGATTCCTGATATTTTTTTTTTTGTTTCGCATTTTTTATTTATTGTATCTTCAATATAATTGAACTATCAATAATTACTCATATCTTAAGTCTAAAAATATACTTGTTAAGTCCAACCAGTGCTGGACAAAAAAAATGTATGTTTCACGGTTACTGGAATTTGTGGGTTATCCCTCTGATGTACGGATGAGAGAAGCAGTGTCCCTCCTTCTTAGTCGAATGTAACCAGGTTCAGTTAGTATATTACGGGCCAGTGGATTCGGATGAGTTTCAAGCTTCTTTAAATACCTTATGGCAAGTTTCGCTATTTCTGCTTTAACTGATGGCACGTTTAGATCTTTATGGATGTTCGAATTTTTTATATACCAGGGAGCAGATGTAATAATACGTAGAATCTTATTTTGGCGCCTTTGAATTTTTTCTACATTGGTAGCTGAGGCAGTGCCCCATAATTGAATGCCATAACACCATATTGGTTTTAGAATTGACTTGTATAATAAAAGTTTGCAGTCTAAAGCTAGAGTAGAATTTCTGCCAATTAGCCAGTTTAGTTGGACTGCTTTCAACTTCATTTGCGTTAACTTTGTTTCTATGTGCCGTTTCCATGTAAGGCGCCGGTCAAGATGTATGCCGAGATATTTGACATCTGAAAGCTGAGGTATTGTTTGGTTCTTTATCCGAATAGGGGGGCAAGATTTTCTGCGCAGTGTGAAAGTTATGTGAGTACATTTTTGTTCATTCACTTTTATTCTCCATTTCTTCAACCATTTTTCTAAATTGGATATGTGGTCTTGTAAATATCGTGATGCTACTTTGGGTCTTTCGTGAATGCTCAAAAACGCTGTGTCGTCAGCAAATGTCGATGTGTGAACTCGGTTACTAGTTGGCATGTCTGAAGTATACAATAAGTATAAAAAGGGCCCCAATATACTAATTTGGGGAACTCCGGCTTCGATTGGTTGGGGTGAGCTCAAAAAATCTCCTTCTTTCACAATAAATTTTCGTTCGGTTAAATAACTATCTAGCAGCTTATATAGGTTTACTGGCAAATTCAGTTTTAGCTTATATATTAGGCCTTCATGCCATACCTTATCGAATGCTTGAGAAACGTCGATAAAAAGCGCAGAGCAGTATTTTCTCTCTTCAAATGTCTTCTTAACAACATTGACTAACCTGTGAGTTTGTTCGATCGTACTATGTTTTTTCCTGAAGCCGAATTGATGGTTTGGAATACATCCTTTGTCGCTTAGAATAGGGTTAAGCTTAGTTATTATCATCCTCTCAAACAGCTTTGACATATTTGACAAAATTTTTGTGCGGTCTTTTCCTGGTTTAGGAATCATGGTAACCAAGGACACCTTCCAATCTGTGGGAAAGTACTCAAAACGTAAAATGGCATTAAAAATAAAAAGAACGATTCTGCGAGCTACACGGGGCAACTCAATTAACATCTTGTTACTGGTTTTATCAACGCCAGGGGCTTTTTTGGTGTTCAAATCCGTTATTGCCTTTTCTAGATCACCAAATTCAAATCTTATCGGTACTGCAGCACTAGCCTCGAGAACTGGCAACTCAATTATATCAGTCGATATATTTGGGGTAAAAACCTTTTTCAAATGTTCAGCAAATAAATTTCCTTTTTCGGTATCACTCCTTGCCCAGCCTCCAGCTGAAGTTCGCAAGGGAGGCTTACGTAAGACTGGCCTTTTAAGGTTTCTACAAGCACGCCATAACGAATAATCTGATTGAGGAGTTACGTCAAGGTCTCCCAAATAGTTTTTCAGGGATGCTACTCTTCGAGATTCCAGCATGTCTCTTAGCCGGTTCGTGCATTCTTTAAGTCTGCTTTTGAGTTGAGGATATCTCTGTGATTGCCATTCTCTACGAATTTTTCTTTTTTCAGCCAAGAGCCGTTCGATATCTGCAGAATAAATTTGATTGTATCTAGCTAATTGTCGGGTTATTGTTGAATGTTGGGCAGCTGATTTGAGGTTTTGGTCAAAATCAATAAGACTCCGTTTAATCGTTTCTCTTGGAATACCCTTAATCACGCCAAAATCAATAACATCCGGTATTTTTTGTCGATCAGTAGGCCAATAGGTGGGTTGTCCACTCGATATCACATTCAGACGCATTTTTGAAATTGTGTCAAACAAAACACGACCTTTTGGAGTTATTAGGCGTGATCCCCAAAACGTATGTTTAGCGTTGTAGTCGCCTGATGCTATGAAACAGGGACCTAGTGATTTGAAGAAATCGCTGTATTGACTCTCTGATATTTGAAACCTAGGAGGTGAATAAATCGAAGAAATAACTAAGTTTTGATGAAATTCTTCAATACAGATGTTTGTTGCTTGTAGGTAATCTTCACAAAAATCACACAGTAAATAATGTTTGATTCGAGCCTTTATTAGTATTGCTGAACCACCACATGCTCTGCCACGGGGGTATTTGGTGTCATATAAGATATAGCCATTTATTTTAAAAAAGCTATTTGTTCAAAAAAGCTATAAACAGTTCATGGTTTGTTAAGTAACGCCTGCAACATAGTAGATTGCATGCGTACCATTTCTTGCATCATGCTGCTCATAGAGCTCATAAAACTGTTTATCGAATGCACTAACGTCTCGATGCTTGCTTCGAGACGATTAAAATTACCAGATGGTGCTTGTTCTTTAGGATGCGATTGCGAATTAGGAGTAGAGTATGATTGGTTTTTAACATATCAGCGTATGAAACATGTTGTGTTGTTGGTTGGGCTAACTGAGGATAATGAGCATTTGCTCGATATTGTTGGTGCTTAGCAGGAGTATTTAGTTTTTGAGTGGTTTTCCTTACCATGGAAAAAACTGGACAGCCTCTGTAGTTAGCAGTGTGGTTTCCACCGCAATTGCTACATTTTTTTACTTTCGAAGCAAGGGATGGCTTTGTCGCATTGGGCGGAACAATGTAGCTCGCCACATACAACGCAAACCGGAGGCAACTTACAGTAAGCCCTAGTATGACCATATTCTTGACAATTTAGACACTGGACAGGTCCTGGACGCTTATGCGGCTCCTCTACAGTTATTTTACGGTGTAACAGGTATTTCAGATTGTAAATGGGGTGGATTTCGTTCTTCTTCAATCTGATATCTCCAGGTTCCAGTTCAAAGCGAAATAGTGGTTGGGGGACGCGTTCCCGATTACGGAGATTATTTAAAACCCGCTTTTTGGAGTCCGGCTCTTATTTCAGCTGGATCAACGTATGAATCTACACCTTTAATGACTACCTGTAGACCGTTGCTACTCTTCAGCTGATAGGTATAAAAGTTCTTTTTGCAGTTTTCAAACTCGCTTACTGCTTTACGATAACTACTTTCATCAATAAATTGTATTTTTGTCTCATCAATGTTACCGCGCTTTATGGGAATTACATAAAATGAGTTCTCGCCAATAATTGTAATTAAATTTTTTATTAAATCGTTTGAATTTTTCTCCCTTAAATAAACTGGAGGTGGTTTGAACGACTTAATTGCCGTTTTATGTACACTCGTTTCACTATCCAAGATAGCAAAACGATTATGGGAATTTATTCCGGTAGAGTCCTTGTCTTTTTGTACTTTAGCCATTGGTGCAATCTGCGAAGATTTAGGGCTTCGACCTCTTTTCAATACAGTTATGTATCTGTCCATTCCCACTTGCGTCTTGGGTTTTTCTACACTATCCATATTATCTTTGGCAACACTGTGTTCAGAAGGCGATTTGTTTGTATTTATTTTATTGTCATCGCTTAGTAAAAGTGAAGAACAAGATTGTGCACGTAATACTGGCGTGGCATTTATACACAAATAGTCACTAGTTTTTTTGTTTTTATTTATTGCAACATTGTCAACATTTTTGTTGCTTAAATTAAACAGGCTCATTAGCCTTTATTGTTTTTATTTTATTTTAAAAGTAGCAATTCAATATGCCGTTGTACAAAATAAAGAAAAGGGAAAAAAAAAGAAAAAAAAATATTTTACAAACAACTTTGTTGTTGTATTATAACAGGTTTGTTTTTTGTTTTTGTTTTAAATTGTTCACACAATATATGTTTTGTTTTTGTTAATGCGAGCTTAAAAAAAATCGCGTCCGCACTTATCAACGCCAAAAACACAACTGATTCCTGATATGCCCTCGAAGCATTTGTTATGACGCCTTACAGGTCTCCAAATACAATTAGCCAGCAAACTTTTAATAGAAAACATTCCGCACCACAGTACATGAGGAAAATAATGAACAGGACGATGAAGCTATTCAAGGAAATATCGTTGTAGTAAGAAATTGCGAACAGTTTATCTTTATAATAAAAATATAAAACACTTTAAAAAAAATATTTAAGTTACTTTTTCCCATCCAGTTAAATCATGTATTGGTGGACCTAAACTATTCAGTTCCTTAACTTAATCCTTCCACATTTTCTCCACATCTATATTATAACTTAATGTGAATCCCCTGTCCAAATCCAAATGATTTTGCATAAATTCTATTAATGTGTCTTCTTGTCTTGAATTTTTGCGCATTCCCCTTAAATACGTATAAAAAAATATAATTTATTAAAAGTTTTTAACCCTGCACCGTCATCCTTCGTTCTAGGATTAAGCAAAAGAAATTACTTACATTTTATAAGTATTAAAAAAAGAAAACAGACTATTGCCACAATCTTGATTTAAAAATCAATTTCAAACTGATTAGATTGCTTTTTATCACATCAAAACTATTGCTTTTTACTTGAAACAAGATGGAATTTGAAATCAATAAGGCAAAACGTTGTTGCCACATGCACCACACCTTTTATTGATTTTAAATCGTTTTTATGCCTTAATTGTTTTTCGTCACATACCTGATTATATTAACACTCGAATTAAAATTCATTTCTGCCTAATTCGTTTGAATTGATTCAAATTTCATCCAATCTTTTGAGCTGTGAAAAGAATTAATTCAAAATTTAGCTAATTCGTAATGAATTAAAATCAAAAAAGAATGATATACTTATGTATTCTTTTCAATTCAGTTTATTGAAATTTTTGATTTGAAATAAAATATAAAATTAATGTCCCTATTACAGTTCACAACTTTACTCAGTTTGGTGATCTGAGAGACAACTCAACTTTCGCAGAACCAAACTCTTTTTTAGTATTATAAAATCAAGGCGATTCATACCAGGTGTGAGCAGTAGGACAACGACAACTTTAACATTAGATTAGCAGATATGAAACATGTATTTTTGACAAGACATTAGCAAGAAAACGAGAGCAAAAAACAATCACCTGGGCTATCGCCTCCACCTGGAATGAATTCGCCTTGTATAAAATACAACTGCTATGGCATAATAAACAAGGTAGACTCGCAGCGAAAATCAATACAACACTGCATACATTTTGTTGTGTAAAATATTCTTTCAAAGTCAAAAGCATCTGACCAAAAATAGAAAGAAGAAGAATAAAATTGAAAACAGAGAAACAAGTCGTCGTAAAAACTTGGCGGCGGCGGCTGAGCAAAAAATTTTCGGCGGCGGCTAAAAGTCGGCTGTAGCCGACTAAATCTGTTATCAAAAAGCACAACAACAAAAATAAACAAACACTTACATTTATTGATAATTTTTTTACTTAGAAGAAGTAAATGTTACAAATTAACTCGATTTTAAGAATTATGATTTATATATGTATAGTGTAAACACAAAATTATTAAACTTTCTACTGTTTGAAAAAAAAAATTAAGTTTTTATTACTATGTAGATATATCCTATCAAAATCTTCAATTGTTTTGATTGAGTGTTTTTTCTTCAAATAATTTGTTATTAGGATATGTACATACATATATACAATGTGAAAAAAAACTTATTATCGCCCATGTTCTAAAAACTCTGCGTTTTCAAATCGCAAATCGTTTATAAAACGCATTTAAGCATCTTCTCAGAACGAAGCGATTTGCTGGCGTTTTGCTTAAAACAAAAATTTTTTATTGAAAGTATTAAATAAACTAACAATCAAAATTAAAATGCCTACAGCGTATTTACTTGCTCAGCAAAATTTAAAATTGCATATTTTTAATTAAAATTGTGAAAAAATGTTAAAAGTTTTTTCCAATATAAAATAGAACATATTAAATTTTAATTTTACATCAATTTATTTTCTCTTTCAAGTGCAGTTTAAATAAAAATGACCAGATCGCTTCAGCATACACTAGCAGTTTGAAAACGCCAGATTTCTAGCTTTTTCGTTTGCCAGAACACCTGTTTGGCGTTTTCAAATCGAAAACGCATATTTAAAGCGATATGCGTTTTTCAGAACATGCGCGTATATCTTTTTGTGCCATTTTCAACAAAACTATAATCAGTAATAATTATTTCTGAGGAAAAATTGTTACATTTTAAGCATTTCAAGGTTGTAATTCATATTTTAATGTTGCAAGTCGTAAAAAATATATGTTTATTAACTTGTAAGGCTGGCATTGCTTTTTAGGTAAAAATTACCATATAAATACAATTCTATTAACAATCAATTTGAAATAAAAAGCTACAAAGTTTAATTTACATTTCTTTACTAATAGAAATTTGAATATACAAAATTTAAAGTATGACAAAACCCAAAAGAAAAATGTCGGCTAACATTTTTGAGCCTTGACAAGCCGCACTCTTCGGCGGCGGCTCGATTATTTAAAAAAAGTCGACGGCGGCTGTTAGCCGGCTATGAGCCGCTCGACTTGTTTCTCTGGTTTAAAATTGTTAAATTGTAAAAGCACAGGGTTCTCTTTGGTAAAAGTTTTGCTTTCAGTAAAAGAAAGTTTATAAAAAAGAATATTTAATTGTTATAATGTGTTGGTAGTTTTATTGTGTTCATGTAGTTCATATTTATGTATGTATGTTTTAAATGCGATTAATTTTATTCATATACCAACGCATACATGTTGTTTTTTTGTTTGCAAAGTGTAATTTGCATTTTCTTATATTAAAATAAATAAAAGTTTTTCATATTAAATAAATAAATTGTGTTTTATTTATGAATGTTGTGTAAAACTATGTATTTGCTTATCTTATAAGTAATAAAAAGAACTCCGGCACCAGCTGCTATAATATGCACATGTATGTAAGTGGAATGTTTCATTCATGAGGTTGGTTATATAGGAAGGTGCCTAGAGTTGTCACTATAAGAAAAGAAAATAGTTATTAATAAAAATACAATAGTTAAGTGAAATAGTATAACAAATACTTTCCTTTTTCTACACACTTTTAAATTTTCCTTTTAAATGCACTTAATTTTTTGTAAGAAATGTCGCGCCAAATTCAATAAATATAATCGACAAAAAATGTAAACAAATTTTGACATCCAAATAAGGGTAAACAAACAAAGCAAAAATAATCACCTGTAGTGCGTTTCACTAATCAATTTTAATGATTCGGGACTCGTTAAAAAAATTTAACAAGAAATAACTTTGCTATTCAGAAATGCTTTTTAATAACATTTGATGTTGTTATAATTCAGCTGTTTTTCTTAGCAAGTCGAGTATTGTTAAGTTAACTACAACTATTTTTGCGTCGTTAACTTTATCAAAATATCAAAAGATAAAGTCGCCCATTAAATGTAAAATATTCTAAATAATTAATACTTATAATTAAAACACATACATATGTATTTTACCTACTTTATAAAAATGAATTTAAACAATTTTTAATAAATAAAATTAAAAAAAACAAAATATAAAGCACTTGTGTGGAAAGTTTTGTTTATTATTTTTCATTTCTCTTTGTTCTTTTCGCAATTTTGCCCTTTTGTTTAGCAGCATTGCCATTCATTTTGGTTTGTATTTTTCATTTGTTAACCACAGGTTAGTGAATCGCAAATGCGTTAGTGCAAGCAAAAAAACATGTTGATATCACAGCACAACAAAATAAAAAAAATTTCATGTGCTCTTAAAACCACTATATAATTTTGATGTATCATGACTACCTTTGTACAAAAATGGTAAAATTTTTAAATTCTATGGATAGTTTTTTTTTTTAAAAATTTTTTTTTAAAATTGCAATTTTTTTGAGACGTTTCTTCAAATAATTAATGATAACTCAAAAACTACTAGTCCGATATTATTAAAATAAATTCAGAAAAATTAAGATTTGCATAGCCTTTAATTCGTCTATATATCGCGTTTCAATCGGATCAATAGTATCGGAGTTATAATAAAAAACTTAAGAAAAAAATATATTTTTTACGTAAAAATGGCAAAAATTTTCGTTTTAAAAAAATCATAAAAAATCGAAAACGGCAAAAAACTTCCAGATTCATTTTTTTATCGCATAGCGACATATAATAGCACCAAAATGAGATATCGACCATAAAAATCGATTGATTTTTTTCGAATTTATTCACATTTTAGTGAATTCGCTCATTTTCACAAAATTTTAGTTTTTTGCTTGATATACGCATTATAGCGGGTTTTCAAATGTGTGAAAAACATAAATTTTCCAATTTCAAGGGGTGCATGTCGGATTAATGTTAGATTTGATGAGAAACTTCCACCCACAAAATTTTAGTCGAATTCGACAACGTTAACACGTAGCGCATAGGCCCCAAATCTGAAAAAAAGCGTTTAAATCGAAAATAATTGACAAATTTTCAGTTTTTGCAAAATTAACGCTATTTATTTCCCCTTTTGCAAAAAAGTGGATCCTGGTCCTTAGGGCAAACACAATGAGATTTACAATAAGCTACATGTCTTTAAGTTTTCGAGTTATTACAATTTTCACTGGCCATTATATGTCCTTGAGAACTTGCCGAAGACAATTTACAAAAACATTTTACTTTTAAAATTTCTTATTTTTTTCTTTTTTAACAATAAAATATAAAATTTCGCTAAAATTGACTGATATCTTCCTATTACACAACGCAACAAAATAAAAAAATTAGATGCTTTTGAAACCACTATACAATATCCAGGTACTGCCAAAGTGTTTTGGATGAATGAGAAATGTATGGCAAAACAAGTACGCGAAATACTGTTTTGGGCAAAACACGTATTTCTGTGGGACACGTGTTACTGTGGAAATACAGTATTGAATGTAGAAAATTGTTTGGAACAGATCTTTTTGGCATTTTTATGATTTTCAGAATTAAAAAAAGTAAGCAATAAAGGAAAAGTTTTTTAATTTTTACGATTTCAGTAGAAATCTGATAAACGATGAAATGCTCCTTTTCTGTTGGCTACCTGTCGCCCTTGCTTCATTTTGACAATTGCGGCGGCAAAGTAATAAACGTTCATAAATTTGCGTGCACGCCGAATTGGGTTTTTCCGCTGGCTACCTGTAAAGATTGATTTTTTGCATAGCATTCCTTAATGTTTTTTACGATTCTTGGGAATAGGTAAAAAATTGGACCACATCAAGGGTTGTTCGAAATTTTAGTATCATTATTTATAAGAGCTCCTTGAGCCATTTCTATTCATTCAACAAGTGTTTGCGGTAACAGAAGCATAATTTTCAATCAGCCATGAGCAAGAAAACTAGAACATTTTTATGTAAAAACAATCCGGACTCATTTTGTTATGTGTGCGGCCAATATATTAACGAAAAAAACGGAAATGCTTCTCAGCTTCATTTCAAAAGTCATATGAAGATTGCTTTAATATAAATCCGAAGAATTTTAACGAACATTGGACGCCGAGTACTATATGTACTTCATGTCGATTCAATTTAACTCTAAGCTCATCTAACAAAAAGTAAGTATAGGTTAATACATTTGGAATATTTTTTTTCGTTAATATATTGGCTATAATGCGTATATCAAGCAAAAAACTAAAATTTTGTGAAAATGAGCGAATTCACTAAAATGTGAATAAATTCGAAAAAAATCAATCGATTTTTATGGTCGATATCTCATTTTGTTGCTATTATATGTCGCTATGCGATAAAAAAATGAATCTGGAAGTTTTTTGCCGTTTTCGATTTTTTATGATTTTTTAAAACGAAAATTTTTGCCATTTTTACGTAAAAAATATATTTTTTTCTTAAGTTTTTTATTATAACTCCGATACTATTGATCCGATTGAAACGCGATATATAGACGAATTAAAGGCTATGCAAATCTTAATTTTTCTGAATTTATTTTAATAATATCGGACTAGTAGTTTTTGAGTTATCATTAATTATTTGAAGAAACGTCTCAAAAAAATTGCAATTTTAAAAAAAAATTTTTTAAAAAAAAATCTATCCATAGAATTTAAAAATTTTACCATTTTTGTACTAAGGTAGCCATGATACATCAAATGTATATAGTAGTTACTCGAGCATATTTTTGCTGTTGCCCTGTGTATTTTTAACAAGATTTAGATCGTTAAAAGTTAGTGAATTGCACTACTGATCTCTCGAGTTTACCTGTTATGAATTCGCCTTGACAACTGCTTTTTGGTTGAAATTGTTATGGCGTTACCAACTTAAAGTATCAAATTTGACAAAAGAAAACCTATTTTATAAGAAAAATTGAAAACAAGATTTAGATCGTTAAAAGTTAGTGAATTGCACTACTGAGCTCTCGAGTTTACCTGTTATGAATTCGCCTTGACAACTGCTTTTTCGTTGAAATTGTATTCAAATTTGACGAAAGAAAACCTATTTTATAAGAAAATTTGAACACAATACAAATGTGTTTTATGCGTTTTACTATAAAAAAATTTTTTAAAACGGATATAAGTAGAGATTTATTTTTTGAAGACGATTCGGAAGATATTCTACGAAACCAAAAACCAGAACTCGTGATGAGTCAACCTACTTGATCTGCCCAGTGAAAAGTAAGCAAAATAAATGAGTTTAAAATGGGTAATAATTACAAAAGTAAAGTAATTTTTACAGATAGGAGTTACCAAAAAAACAGGAGCAACGATTTAAGTATAGCTCAATCTACGATGATGATCAAATTTGCGGGATCCAAATTACGGCTTGCCTCGTTCAGTATCGGGATGCATTTTCATCAGTTCTACAAGTTTTTCAAACTGTTGTTTTATTGTAACTTTTTATTTTTATATAAATTTGTTCGAAATCTGTGATTAATAAAGTACTTGAAGACAAATTAAAAAACTTCACGTACCCGCTTTCCATTTTTCGTAAATAATTTACTTGAAACAACTGCTACGGATGAATTGTAAACGGTGATACCACAACAGAGTTGTATCACAATTCAAATTCAACTTAAAAATGTTTGACAAGTTGAGTTGTAATAAATAATACCAATTTGTAAAATACCAACTGATATTGAGTTGAGTTGTAAACCGTAATAGGGACCTAAGCGATTTGGTGAACTTTTATTTTCTGAACTGTAAGAGGCAGACGGCTTAAATTTAGGTATGTTCAGTAAATTTCCTAGCAGAAACTAGCAACGGAACAGAAACAGAAATTTGCATAATTACTCTCCCAAATATGAAAAAGTAAATGAACGTTTTACTAGCAAAAATTAGCAAGTAGACTACCACAAAGTACACAGAGATGTAAATAGTGATTGATGAAAATGGCTATAATCAGACTTTCCTAAGCTTGTCAAGAAAGACACAAATATAGTACCAAATTTTTACGAACATCGGAAAAATAAACAAAACAAAAACTAAAAATTTTGAAAAATTTTCTCTAAAGCGTGTTCGTTTTTTAAAACTTTGTACTTTAAAAGTTAATTTGTACATTGAAATATTAATTAAACAACAAAGTATAATTAAAACAAACAATCGAAACTCTGGGGGTGTGAAATAAACTTGAGAAATATATTTAATGAAAGTTAGGCACATTTACAATAATAAGAAAATAATTAATAAGAAAATAGCACAAAAGAAAACCAATGTTTACGAAATAACACGAAAGAAAACTAATCAACTTGAGAAAGAGACGGGTAGAATTCGTATTTTTGCCGTCCTGTATATTCGCCGTTTCACCTCTTGTGTTCTCTTTGTAGACTACGGTGGCGTTAGAAAGGACTCACAACTTGTACTGATTGTCCTTATATGGTAATTGTCCTTAAATGGCAAACATTAATAATCTATCCTTGTTAAGGCCCAACTATAATATGCATAAGCTAGCTTAACCCAACTTAAGCAACTGTGTAATTACATATTAATCATATGTGGCAAACTATAATGTACTTAACAACACTTTTCGTTAAGTTTCGTTAAATGTCATTTGCTTAAGCAAACTCCCAAACCGATCGCACATTCCGTACGGAAACAGCTGTTTGTGCTTTGTGTTTTACATATGAATGTACATTCATAAAAAATTGCAATGAAGAACGAAAGTGAACAAATTATATCTAAATTTAATATAAAATGTTAAAAAAAAAGAAGTTTCTATAAGAAAAAAGGGAGGCGTTGTATAATAATCGTAATTAAAAAAAGAGCATTTTATTGTTTATGAGTTGAGTGAAGCACACCGCTGTATTTTTAGTACTTTTGGCCAAAATTACACAAACAGCAAAAAATTTTAAATTTTTCTTTCGAAATTTTCTTAAAACTATTAAAAATAATTATTAATTTGTATATTGAATGTTATTAGTTATATAAAATATGTTTATTTAACACATTTTTAACAAATTTAATTTAATCAAAAGTACGAATAAAACAAATGTGCAACTGTGTCATAATAGTTTTTAGATTCATATAAGTACATTGTAGCCACCTAAAAATCTTCAATAAGTTGCTTAAGCATTTGACAGACCTTTCGTTCATTTTTTGACATTAGCTTAAGCCAGCTTATGCATATTACACTTGGGCCTTTAGCCAGAAATGTCGCTTTAAAGAAGTTTAAACTGATGATAATAATCTCAAGGAAACCATAGAAATAAATAACAACAATAATTTAAAACAAAATTATTCGGGTATGTTCTGTAATCCGAAACCGAGTAAAATTGAATCCGAATGAAATTTTAAATTGTCATAACTTTTAAATCTTACAACATTTTGATATTATTTTTTATACATTTCATTAAATACCATTCACATAAATTCCTTGATGTTTTAAAATAATAGGCGCAACAAAGTTATATTTTTCTTTAAAAATTTATTCGATTTCAATAGCACTCGGTTTCGGATTACAAAACATACCCGATTGTTTTAAAATATTGGTTAGTTTTTGAAAAGCTTTATGATGCATTTAAGCTTTAGATGTCAATATTTTTCGTTAGTCAGTGATAATAAACATTCTTATTTCAAAGTAATCTCTAAAATATTTACATTAATAATCTTCGAAAACACTTAAATATGTGTATTATTCAAAATATATTTAAAACTGTACAATACCAATTTTAAAAGCAGAATTGTACCAAAAAAGTACGATTGCAATGAATGTATCATCCCTGATTTGTTTACTATTTATTATTTAAAAACAAAAAGACCTAAAATGAAAACCTAAATTTAAAATGGCAAAACTAAATTTTATCGTTTAATACCCTCGCTAAATTAAAGAAAAACAATACACCAACAAAATTTTATTCACTTTAATATTATTTTAACTGCAAAATACTTATAATATTGCAAACATTTTTTTTCATACAATTTTTCCAAAAAAATATTTTGATCACAAAATCCCAAACAGCTGATTGACAAATTCTTGATAGAAAAATTTTATTAGCAAATACTTGCAAGTAATTTTATTTCTCTCACATTTTTATTCTCTTGTTTTACTCTCTCGTTGCTAGTTTTTCGAGTTAATGAACACTTTTCCAGTAACAATTAGTACTAACTTTCAGTTACTGACCAGAGCTATTTATGAACAGTAATTAAAAATATGCTATACTAACAAGTATAAAAATGAAAGGGTTTTCCGATAGTGAAGTGATTTTCAAGTATAAGGATTATTTTTTGAACTACGAAAATAGTTTGAAATTTGAACAGAACTATGTTCGCTAAATTAATAAGTATTTAGAAAAATAAAACACTACTAAATGTTCCGATGTGACGTGATTTTCAACAACTACCATACATAAATTTCTTTAAAATCAAGCAGTACGACTTTTCTTATTTGAAAGGTTATTAGATCCATTAGGAGTTACAAGCAACAAACTTTTTACCTAATGTTAACGATTTTTTTTACTTTGTCAAGGTTTGTTGCTTAATAACTTTTGACTGCAAGTATTTCAGAAAACGATTTTTACTAATTCTGAATGGTGATTTTCCAGATCTATACCAATTCTAAATTGTGCTTTTATTATCTATCGTTTAGTATAGGTCGCTATACTCGTATGGTACCACGAATAGTTTAGGAGTTATAAACAAACTTTTTACCTAATTTTTTCACTTTTGAAAAGTTTGTTGCTTAATAACTTTTGAATGCTAGTATTTCAGAAAACGATCTATACCAATAGTGAATCGTGCTGTTATTATCTATCTTTTGGTATATGTCGCTATAAGGTATCACGGATATTTTAGGAGTTATAAGCAAGAGCCCCCACGCAAACCCCTAAGGGTCTGTGAGCACATAACAATCTCAACCAGAATCTCACAAAGAGAACAAAACATGTAAAAATTTTAAATCAAGAGCATACAAGCTATCTACAATGTATGTTTGTGTCACTTTGCTAAATATTTAGCAAACCAATGCATTTTCATTTAATCCACTTTTTTGGTTGGGGGTCTTTGGTTATAAGTAACAATCCTTTTGTCTACTTTCAGCGATTTTTTCAATTTGTCAAATTTTTTTGCTTATTAACTTTTGAATGCCAGTATTTCAGAAAACAATTTTTACCAATTCTGAATGGTGATTCTATTATCTATTGTATGGTATAGTTCGCTGCATGGTGGCATGAATAGTTTAGCAGTAATAAGCAACAAACATTTTACTTACTTTCCAGCGATTTTCCCCTTTGTCAAAGTTTGTTGGTTAGTAACTTTTGAGTGCTAGTATTTCGGACGATCTAAGCCAATTCTGAATTGCGCTTTTATTATCTATCGTTTGTTTTAGGTTGTACCACGAATAGTTTAGATGCTCTAAGCAACAAACTTTTTACCTAAGTTATAAGCAACAAACTTTTTTGATTAGTGAAAAATTATCTTCCGTACAACACCCTTAAATCTTAATTCATTTAAGTGACAATCGCAAAATTAGATTCTACAGGAGTAAGGCTTTTAAGTTCAGTTTATATTTTTTTATTTAACAAAAAATTATGAATTACTAGGATTTTGAAAACTGAAAAAGTTTGCTTACATTTTTATTTTTTTCAAATGTAAGCATGAAATAGTACTGTTTAAGCAACTGCAAAAAGTTAGCTTGAAAAAAAAGTTTGTTTTCTTCTCGTTGATCCTGGCGTCTATACCTGATAAAAATTTGTCTTGATACCAAGGCGAATTCATACCAGGTGGAGTTGATAGCCCAGCTGATTTTTTTTGCTCTCGTTTTTTGCTAATGTCTTGTCAAAAATACATTCAGCCCAATAATAAATACTCTCGAGAAATTTTACTCCCACGGAAAAAATTTTTCTCGAGAAAAAATTTCCCCAATCACAAATTCCGTGGGAATGAAAAATAAACGAGAGGGAAAATAGAATTTTCGAAATCAGCTGCTTTGCTTAGTGTCATTTATTTTTTTAGTTATTTACAAACGTGCATCGAAAAAGTTTATTTTTTGCTTTAATTAAAAAAGGAAAACATAAAAAAACAATATAAAATATACACAGTATTGCTTTTCGGATGCTTGCGGAAAGTATGCTAGTTGAAGAAGATGAGCGACAACTGAGAAATTTATAGATTGAAAGAAGGCAGTTGCGCGATGTGTCTAATCTACTTGAATTGCCACAATCCTTGTAAGTATATGCAGAAACATTTTTCAACTTTTAAATTATGTTTTCCTCGTTTTAATGAAAGGTTTCAAAAATACTACCGGGTAAATAAACCAGGGGCCTAATTACTGCATTCGATATCGAGTAAACTATAGTATCGAATAATATTTCGATACGAGTCGAGTAGGTTAATTATGCCATTTGACATGTATCGAATCATAATTTATATCAAATTGTGATAGATTAATAATATGTATGTATGTCAATAAGTAAACAAGAAAACATGCTTTAAAAACATTTCCTTTCGAGTGAAATTTTGATACTTTTTGTTCGATATCGTAAGCCATGATATCAAAATGAAAAATTACGATAGATTTTACTCGATATCAAATGCGGTGATTCGACCCCAGCTTTTCGTTACTTGTTGGAAGTGCTTACAAAGCATTCTCAACAGGCCAAAAAGCAATTTGCTGTTCCACCGATAGTCAAGCTTAGCGGATGCTTGCGTTTTTTTTTTTTTGCAGAAAGTGGATATCAAACGGGTATTGGAAAGGAAAGTGCTGCATTTGTTGCTTATTTGTGTTTTTTACCTATAAAGAGCATTTCAAAACTTTATTTCGATTAAAAAAAAAAATTTGTTTGTTTGTTTATTAATATTGTCACCAGCGCAATATAAAATCTTTTAAATTAAGCACTGGACATTAAATAGGCATATACAATAAGAAAAATAATTTTCTGATATTAATAAATGATTAATAAATAATATAAAAAAAGAACAATACAATTTAACTGATTAGACATTAGAATTATAAACTTTAAGTCTAAAAAAATTATTATATAAATAAAATAATTAACAAAAAAAAAAAATTTAACATCATTGTTGGTCAAAAAAATTAAAAATAGCTTTCTTAAAAAGTACTGCGTTGCTAATGTTTTGGATATTATGTGGAAGTGGGTTCCAAAGTCGTATGGCATATATAAAAAAGTCTTTCTGAAGCTTGATAATGATATCTGATGTGTAGTATAACCTTCCCTCTATTCGATCGTGCAAATACTAATTTTTTAAACAAGTATTCAGGTTCCTTGGTGTAAATGATCTTTTGTAGAAAAATTAAACTCCGACATTTTAAAAGGTTTTCAAAGGAGATATTAAATAATTGTTTTGAGAACTGGGAAAATCGATCATATCTTCTTAGGTTATATATGTATCTAGTAATATTGTTAAAAGCAGTTCTTAATTTTCGCTTGTCATCAGTATTACATCCAGCAAATAATTCACAGCCATATAAAAGTGTTGGTAATAAGTAGGCTTTAGCTAATAACATTCTAACTCTTATTGGAGTAAAGTAATAAGTAGTCCACAATGTTCTTAACATTCCATATACTTTTCCTGTAGAATTGTTAATGTGATCTGTCCAAGAAAGAGTAGAATTAAAAATGACACCCAGATCCTTTGCAGACGGTACTATTTCAATTTGTGAAGTTCCCAGCACAATATTAAGCTGAAGGCTTTCCATTCGCACCCTTGAAATTTTAATACATTTAGATTTTAAAGGATTTAAGGTCAGACCATTTGAAATGGCCCATTTATTTATTGCTGAGAGGTCCAAATTTATCTTAGTTATGCAACTCGAGATATTTGAAAAGTTACAGCCTATAAACAGTTGCACATCATCAGCATACATTTGGATTTTCATAAATTTTAATTGAGTGGGAAGATCATTAGAGTACATGATATACAACAAAGGACCAAGAACTGATCCTTGAGGAACTCCCCTGGTAGCCACGATGAATATTCTGAGTCATTAAAAACAGCCTGGTATCGGTTACTTAAATAAGTAGACATCAGCTTAGTAGATGTCGCTAAAAAATGAAATAAGTGTTAGTTTGCTACACAATATTTCATGATGGACAGTGTCGAACGCTTTGGAATGGTTAAGAAGGATTAAAAATGCAATATTACCTTTATCAATGATATACCGGATTTCTTCTGCAACTTCAGATAGTGCTGTAACGCATCCACGTTTTGGTCTAAAGCCGGACTGATGGTTAGTTAAAATATTTTTGGAAGTAACATATTCCAAAATTTGTTTATGCAAGAGTTTTTCGAAAATCTTTGATAGATATGGCAATATTGTTATAGGTCGAAATTCATTGGCAGATTTGGGAATTGGTATAATCTTCGAGTGTTTCCACTTAAGGGGAAAAGTAATTGTTGTATTGAAATTGTATTGAAAACGTATGTTATGAAAGGAAGCAAGTATTTTTACAAATTTTGGATTTATATCGTCATAGCCAGTTGAATTAGATTTACTGATAAAAAACCTTGAATAACATCTGATTGGCTAAATATCCGAAAGTTAAATTTGTTAGTTTGGTTTTCCTCATAGTCCAGATTCATTTAGCGATAGTAGATAATGTGATGTACAGCAGGTATTTTACTACTGCTCTTCTTTTCCTGCAAAAAATTTCGTGAAGTTCACGTGTTCTGTATCTTTTCCATCTGACATATGCAGAATCACGATCCCAGATTATGTGTGCAGCTTCATTTGAGAACCATGGATTATCTCTGTAATGAATTGTCTTGTTTTTGATTAAAACGTGCTTGTTGTATAATTTTAGAATGTTTTCCTGAAGGAATTGTAATTGATCGTCAATGTTAGGTATATTGTTAATTTATTCCCATCTTACTAGCTGTGTGTCTATTTGCAGTCTATTCATATCAATGCTTTTGAAATCGCGAAAAGTGAACGTTTGCTTTTTGATTTCCGGCTGCACGTTATAATTTAGGAAAATAAGATCGTGCTTCGAAAACATTGCAGCTGATAATTGATCATAGTGCAATGTGTTTTGCTTATTATTAACAAAGAAAACATCTAAAAGAGTATTGCTTGTATTTTAAAGTAAGTGGGCATAGTAGTATTTACAGTTGTTATTCCAATTGACTTCATAGGATCGGTTAGTTTTGTTTCAACAAGAATATTACTATTAAAATCCCCAGCAATAATTATATCCGAATATTTTATACTTTGTGATTCCAATTCTTGTAGAAGTATTTCGTTGTTAATACGCTTATTTGATCTATAGACACATCCAAGAAGCATTTTATATTCACGGGTCGATATATCTAAAAAGAAATATCTTGCTCAACTTTTGATCTCCACGCAACATTTCCAATAATACCATTCTTCAAATATATCGCTACTCCTCCTTCACTTGTTCTATGAGACATGGTGTTTCTGTCAGTACGATACAAATGATATCCATTAATATTAAAGGCATTATCATTAATCTGTGGATGAAACCAAGTTTCAGAAATGCTAATGGCATCAATACCAGAGCTTTCAAAAATTACTCGAAATTCATCAATTTTATTATTTATTTATGCGTTTATATGGCAAATTTTAAAACCATTACCAAATTTTACTAAAATTTTTAACATAGTACACAAACTTTCTCTGGAGCCCCACTGTCTATTATCAAGGAGATTCATTAATATATTGATTTAAAGCAACGCAATACATAGTTAAAAACATGAAATTTTTATAACAAAACTTAATATGTGTATAAACTTTTTTACTACAGTAATGAAATAATACTATAAATGTAACATTAGGTAAACATATAAAACTATTAATAAATGAATATATAAAACTATTAATTAAAATACTTGATAACTCTTCATCGTTGACAACAATGGTATTCTTGATCAGCATATGGTTCACGAAATAACTCATCCAACTCTTCAAAGCTATTTATACGAACGGATTCATTCTCTGAATTCGATTATTCTTTTTTAATATTAAAGCATTTTTAAAAAGTTTATAATTAAATGGTGTAAGGTTTTCGTTCACAAGAAATAATTGTTCATTTTGGATACCAATATGATTTAATCGCAATTGCGTTTTATTTAATCTTTTGAATTCTGCACATTTTTTTAGGAAAAAATTTTTTGGTAAGATGTATTTAGACATACTATAATAGGAGGATCAGAAACATTACGATCATTTTTAAAACGTTTGACACGAAAAATAGATTTAATATCAGGAGTATCAGTATTAACAGTACGGCAAAGGTTTTCAAATATATCTGAAAGATTTTCATTGTTTTCATATGGAATGCCGGTTATGCGAACATCACATGCAACCGCAGAGTTTTCTTGTAAATTTATTTTTGATTTCAAAAACTTAATTTCCTTCTTCATCTCAAAAAATTCGTCTGCCACTGTTTCAAGTTTATTTACTTTATCTCTTATTAGAATTAAATCATTGTTAACTTGATCAATTCTCTTATCGAAAAAACGCGCACTTTAAACTCTTCCAACATCATCATAATTTTCTCAGTTTGCTTTCCCAAACGTTTATCTAAAATTTGCATGTATTTAAATTAAGAATCACTATTTGATAATCTTGGTGTTGTAAAATTATAATCGTCTTTATAAGGAGAGATTTGCAATGATTCTCTTGCTCTTTTTCTTGACAAAGCAGAAGACATTGTTGTTGTATTATTTTTTGCTTTATTACGCGTTATTAGAGGCATAAAAAATATAGAGTGCTATTTTTAAGATTTTTGTTTTCTTGTGTTTCTTACTTCTTTTTATAAAAATGATATTGTTTGTTTCGTTACAAATTTAGATTCACTTTGTCTTTGCTATTGTTTTGTGTAATATAATTTTTATTATTAATTTAGCTGCTATTTATGTTTTATAAGTGCATTTCTGTTTAATATGCAGTTTTTAGGTTTCTTTATTACATGAAAACAACTCAGTAGTATTTGTTTATTATTATCATTTATTATCATTGACTTTGCAAGTAAATTGTTGAGAACAATGGAAAAACACGCCCGACTCTCTCGACAGTAGTTTCTTTCGTATTTGAAATTTTATTCTTTGTCTAAATAAAATTTCAAATTAATCTAATTTACAAAATATTTCTAATTTAACATGAAGTACACATACATATGTGGATTTACCAACCGAAAAATTAATAAATACGTTTGGTAAATTAAAAAATATAACAAACATCAATTATTTAATATTATGATAATTACCCATAACGTTTTATAATAAAAATGCAATTTATTTGTTGGGGGAAAAGAGCTAGTCCCTATACGTAAACAAACATCTTTTGGCGCAAAAAAATGGTTGTATAGAAAGCGTGAGTTGCGTTTATTGTCAAGACAAATTTGTCTGGGCAAGAGGCTTGACAAAATTGTCTTAACCCCCAGTCTACAGTATATATAACAACATGCACAAATTAATTCCGTTTCTCTGCAGGCGTCATGTTTATTGAACATTTGAGGCCGTATTCACGGCCTTTTAATAGTAGTACTATTAAGCAACAGATAGCCCAGTTCGCAAATACTGCTGTCAACCTAAACTACAACAACAACGTCATTGTCATGTTATAAAAGAGTTTTTATAACAAATATTTTAACAATCATGTTAAAACTTGGAAATAACATTAACATGGGCAGTGTACATTTATTAATAACATAATGTTAGTGTTAATGTTTATCATTTTATGTCTAATATGGCGTTCGCACTTAGCTGTTTAAGCAGTTTTGAAGTATTTAAGCGCAAAATAAGTTGTTTTTGAGAAGTTTTCCCATAAATTGGCGTGTTTTGAAAACACTTCAAAATGAGGTGTTTTATATCTAAACACTTCGCAAAACACTTTAAAGTCAGAGTTCGGATATACTCTTGAGATACGTTTAGTTATTTTTTGCATTTTTGTGTTAACTAAACATGTTTCATAATGGCGGAGAACATAAATTAAGCGTCATGTCAAAAAGTATAAACAAATGGATAAATAAAAGAGTTTTTTAATATAAATATATTTGTGAACATTCAAAATTTGTTTTTTTTTCCAAGCATATCAATTTGTTGCAAAAGACTTCAAATGTTTGACGGTTTACACGAAAATTATTTTTAAATCCTTCATACTTTAGCACTTGGCAATCGACTTCCCAAAATGATTTTGTTCCGTCCTAAGAGTAATAAAATTAGTTTGTCTCTAATAATAGTAATTACAATAAATATTACCATTTGCCACAATCTTTTCTCATAGTTTAAACCAACATTAATAAGAGTTGCAGTTGCTCCATTCTTAAACTTAAAAGACAGAACGACGCCTTTTATAGTATAATTTTTCTTGTCTAAATACCTCATCAAGGTTTATTACTGCATCGTTTATATAATTTAAATAATTTCCCATTAATTCCACTACTTGTTTTTAATCCATTTGCTTAAGTACGTTACTTTATTTTCTGTACCAGCTGTGTGATCAGCTGAATAAATGTCAAACTAAAACACGATAATTGTAGTGGGAACACTTTTTTTAAAGTTTTAAACAACTCGCTTAAACACGTTAAATTTTAATAGTGTGAACGTCATATAAGAGGCCGTCTTCACTAGTCATCAAATTGAACAAAACATAAACATGACGCCGGCAGAGCAACGGAATTAATTTGTGCCTTTTGTTATAGGTGACGAATGCGTGCTTATGTCATTTTCTGTTTAAACATAATTTTCTGTTTTTTAACTATATTGTTTGAATGCTTATTGCACAGCAAAGAGTAGGAGTGCCATTGTCAAACTTGGAAATAACATTAACATGTATGGTTTACAGTTAATACTAACATGATGTTAGTGTTAATGTTTATCATTTTATGTCTAATGTAGACTGGGGGTAATAGGCTTTTTACACTGACCAAAATATTAGTAAAAGTCTGAAAGATGTTGAAAATTAAAACATCGGTTTACATTTGAAAATCCTTCTTATATCTAACATCTACCATCAACTCAACTGTCAAAAAAAGAAAAGTAAGACGCAGCTAATAAAAAACTAAAAATATTGGTTTACAGGAAATATTTATAATTGAAATAATTGTTGCTTTGCTAAAACAAACCCAAGTGTTAATGTAGAGTATTAAAATTATAGAAAGCATTTTAGAGGAAGAATTTGTAAACAAAATTGTATATTATGCTTATTTTAAACAAATATTTGTTATATTTTTTCCACATAAATGACATTTTTTCGGTGATGCCACTAATTAATCTTATTTATAGCACGTTTCCACGAAGCACAATATTCATGATTCGCTCTCTTATTCGTGCTTCACACTCCAATCATGTTTGAATCAACGTGATACGCTATTCAAAATTTTGAAAGCGAAGCATTTTGTTTTGAGATGATTCAGTTTGAATCTACTTGCGAAGCATGAATAATTTGTCTCTTCTCTAATTTTTATCGCAAGTTTATCTAAACTAGCTCTCTTTGCTTATATAAAAATGTAAACAAAGAACAAAATAAAATTAAAAGTGTTGTTGTATAGAAATAAATAAGCAAATAATTAAAATACAACTTAAAACTGATAAATAAAAGAAAAACGAAAGTAAAAAATTATACAGGGTGATAGAGAATTAAAAAATAATACAAAACTGTAAATAAAAAATTTGACGGTCGCCCCTATTTTCCGAGTTATGGGCGTCTGAACTTTTGATATGGAACTATGATTTTACACTATATTTTTGAACAAATTATGTCAATATGGGTATCATTTTAAAGCTTTTGGAAATATCTATCAGGTGATGCTAAACTTTAAAAAAAATAAACCCATTAAGAGCCAACGCATTTTTTTGATTTTTAAAATCTTTACACTATTAAGTACAGTAATACGTAATAACAAATGTGATAAAAAGCAATTAAATGAATCAATTAAGAAAAATATAACAAATAAAACCCTCAAATCGAAAACCTATACCGGCTTCGCTTACTGAAGTTTTTCTGCATAGCTGGCCTTCGTCCGGACGCAAGGATTTTCTCCTCTATTGTATGACCAACACCGGCTTCGCTTACTAAAGGTTTCCTGCATAGCCGGCCTTAGGCCGGGCACAAGGATTTTCTCCTCTACGGTATGACCAACACCGGCTTAGCTTACAAAAGGTTTCCTGCATAGGATTTTCTCCTCTATGGTATAACCAACACTGGCTTCGCTTACTAAAATTTCCCTGTTCAGTTCGTTTATGTGTTGAATTAATTATATTGGAATACAAATGTGATAATAAATAAAGAAAAAAACAACAAATAAAACTCTAAATTTAAATAACGGATAAAAGCAAATTACAAAATATGTAGTGTACATACATATGTATGTACATATGTAAATGCTTATAAGTACGTATGTATGCATAAGTGTATTAACGATAGAAATGCAAAATAAAACTGAAAAAATACCATTATTAATGCAAGTATAACATTTAAAAATTTTCGTTAATTTAAACGTGTAATTATAATGGAAGTGAAAAGATCAACGGAAATATTTGCGATATTTAAAAATAATTTAAAAGGACCCGTACCAGAGGATGTAATTCTCATATTTGTGAATTGGGGACTAATATCTCAAGAAGGGCGTTATATGTGTCCTAATGGGCATCCATATAAATTAGTCTCTAATAATGAAGCACAGATGGTGGTAAGTAGTAAAAACTATATTTAAAAATATGTTAAATAAAAATAAAATATAATTACAATTGCTGGAAACAAATTTCCAAAAATAAAAATAAAAAAACATTAAATACAACTGTAAAATATCATTCCGGAAGCACACGTTCTTTGGAAAGTTACACCTTAGCGTGTGCCAAATTTTATTTTTTGTTTTTTTGTGGCTGGAAAACTTACAGCTAAGATTTATAATGTCCGAAACTGATATAGATCAGTCAGAAGTAGTCATTTTCGGCTCTTTCCAGACAAACCTTCAAATTGGTGGCCAAGATGTCATCGTGGAAGTAGGCGAAAGCAAAATCGGCAAAGGAAAATACCACAGAGGCCATGTTGAAGAACAATGGGTCTTCGGCGGAGTGGAAATAATAAGTGGTAAACGTTTCATGGTTCCTGTGAAAAACAGGAGCCGTGAAACATTATTACCACTTATCCAAAAATACATTTCGTTAGGATCAATAATTGTGTCCGATTTCTGGAAGGTATCGTTAGGATCAATAATTGTGTGCGATTTTTGGAAGGTATGTGAATGGAAACTTATTACACAGTACATATATCATTATAAATTTTTTTTCAGTCTTATGATACATTGCATGAGTTTGGTTACGCCCACCAAAAGGTAAACCACACTCTATCATTTTTAAATGACAGTGGGCAGCACACAAATAGGGACTATGGCGTCATCTAAAGCGGTCAGTGCCGGAATATAATAGGCGAACAAATTTCTTTTACGGATACGTCCCAAAATTTATTTTTACGCGATGGTGCAAGACCAATAAAAAAACAAATTCGTAGAGTTTTTGAAAATGGCAGGGAAAATGTACGACCCCCTCAACACAGAAAACGACTACACAAATATTATTAATATGGCGCGTGATGAGTCTTGAGACGAAATTTCAGATAGTAATTCTGAAAATTAATTGTTTTAGGATATTTAGTTTAGCTGTAATTTTTTTTATTTTAACTTAATTATTATTTTAAGATTCGTATTCAAAAAGTAAATAAATTTTAATATTATAATTTAGTTTAATTATGTACATATACTGTATTTTTTTATTTTAAAACGAAAAAATGAATTAAAATTTGAAATGAATTAAAAATCAAATTTGATTGTTGAAATTTGCTTACTACTCATTTCCTAAATAGCCGGACTTCAGCCGGGCAAAAGGTTTCTCTCCTGTATGGTATGACCAACATCGGCATCGCTTACTAAAGGTTTCCTGCTTAATCACGGCCGGTCGCAAAGGTTTTCACCTGTGTGGTATGACTATCACCGGCTTCGCTAACTAAAGATTTACTGCGTTGCCGTCCTTCGGCCGGACACAAGGATCTTCTCCTCTGTGGTATGACCAACACCGGTACAAAAATTTTCCAAAAATGTCACCGATACTTAATGGGTTAAATTTTTTTTAATTTTAGCACCACCAGATAGATATTTCCAAAAGCTTTAAACTGATACCCATATTGATTCAATTTGTTCAAAAATGTAGTACACAATTTCATATGAAATATTCAGGGGCCTATAACTCGGAAAATAAGGGCGACCGCCAATTTGGATTTATATCGTCATAGCCAGTTGAATTAGATTTACTGATAAAAAACCTTGAATAACATCTGATTGGCTAAATATCCGAAAGTTAAATTTGATAGTTTAGTTTTCCTCATAGTCTAGATTCATTTAGCGATAGTAGATAATCAAGGCGAATTCATAACAGGTAAACTCGAGAGCTCAAACAAAGCAAAAATAATCGCTTTGTTTGTTTACCCTTCTTTGGATGTCAAAATTTGTTTACATTTTTTTGTCGGTTACATTCATTGAATTTGGCGCGGCATTTCTTACAAAAAATAAAGTGCATTTAAAAGGAAAATTTAAAAGAAAAATTTTAAAGTGTGCAGAAAAAGGAAAGTATTTGTTATACTATTTCACTTAACAATGGCATTTTTATTAATAACTATTTTCTTTTATCATAGTGACAACTCTAGGCAGCTTCCTATATAACCAACCTAGTTATGAAAAAGGAAAGTATATAGTTTTTAAAAAATTTCACTTATCTATTGAGCTCTTATTACTTATTATATTATTTTCTTTTTTTCAGTGAATGAAACCTTCCACTTACATACATGTGCATATTATAGGAGCTGGCGCCGGTGTTCTTTTTATTACTTATAAGATAAGCAAATACATAGTTTTACACAACATTCATAAATAAAACACAATTTATTTATTTAATATGAAAACTTTTATTTATTTTTTACATAAATATGAACTACATGAACACAATAAAACTAATAACACAATAAAACTAACACCACAATCAAACTAACAACACATTATAACACCAAAAGTTTAAATATTCTTTTTTATAAACTTTCTTTTACTGAAAGCAAAACTTTTACAATTTAACAATTTCAACTTTATTCTTCTTCTTTCTATTTTTGGTCAGATGCTTTTGACATTCAAAGAATATTTTACACAAACAAAATGTATACAGTGTTGTATTGATTTTCGCCGCGAGTCTACCTTGTTTATTATGCCATGGTAGATAATGTGATGTACAGCAGGTATTTTACCACTGCTCTTCTTTTCCTGCAAAAAATTTCGTGAAGTTCACGTGTTCTGTATCTTTTCCATCTGATATATGCAGAATAACGATCCCAGATTATTTGTGCAGCTTCATTTGAGAACCATGGATTATTTCTGTAATGAATTGTCTTGTTTTTGATTAAAACGTGCTTGTTGTATAATTTTAGAATGTTTTCCTGAAGGAATTGTAATTGATCGTCAATGTTAGGTATATTGTTAATTTATTCCCATCTTACTAGCTGCGTGTCTATTTGCAGTCTATTCATATCAATGCTTTTGAAATCGCGAAAAGTGAACGTTTGCTTTTTGATTTCCGGCTGCACGTTATAATTTAGGAAAATAAGATCGTGCTTCGAAAACATTGCAGCTGATAATTGATCATAGTGCAATGTGTTTTGCTTATTATTAACAAAGAAAACATCTAAAAGAGTATTGCTTGTATTTCAAAGTAAGTGGGCATAGTAGTATTTACAGTTGTTATTCCAATTGACTTCATAGGATCGGTTAGTTTTGTTTCAACAAGAATATTACTATTAAAATCCCCAGCAATAATTATATCCGAATATTTTATACTTTGTGATTCCAATTCTTGTAGAAGTATTTCGTTGTTAATACGCTTATTTGATCTATAGACACATCCAAGAAGCATTTTATATTCACGGGTCGATATATCTAAAAAGAAATATCTTGCTCAACTTTTGATCTCCACGCAACATTTCCAATAATACCATTCTTCAAATATATCGCTACTCCTCCTTCACTTGTTCTATGAGACATGGTGTTTCTGTCAGTACGATGCAAATGATATCCATTAATATTAAAGGCATTATCATTAATCTGTGGATGAAACCAAGTTTCAGAAATGCTAATGGCATCAATACCAGAGCTTTCAAAAATTACTCGAAATTCATCAATTTTATTATTTAGACTTTATGCGTTTATATGGCAAATTTTAAAACCATTACCAAATTTTACTAAAATTTTTAACAAAGTACACAAACTTTCTCTGGAGCCCCACTGTCTATTATCAAGGAGATTCATTAATATATTGATTTAAAGCAACGCAATACATAGTTAAAAACATGAAATTTTTATAACAAAACTTAATATGTGTATAAACTTTTTTACTACAGTAATGAAATAATACTATAAATGTAACATTAGGTAAACATATAAAACTATTAATAAATGAATATATAAAACTATTAATTAAAATACTTGATAACTCTTCATCGTTGACAACAATGGTATTCTTGATCAGCATATGGTTCACGAAATAACTCATCCAACTCTTCAAAGCTATTTATACGAACGGATTCATTCTCTGAATTCGATTATTCTTTTTTAATATTAAAGCATTTTTAAAAAGTTTATAATTAAATGGTGTAAGGTTTTCGTTCACAAGAAATAATTGTTCATTTTGGATACCAATATGATTTAATCGCAATTGCGTTTTATTTAATCTTTTGAATTCTGCACATTTTTTTAGGAAAAAATTTTTTGGTAAGATGTATTTAGACATACTATAATAGGAGGATCAGAAACATTACGATCATTTTTAAAACGTTTGACACGAAAAATAGATTTAATATCAGGAGTATCAGTATTAACAGTATGGCAAAGGTTTTCAAATATATCTGAAAGATTTTCATTGTTTTCATATGGAATGCCGGTTATGCGAACATCACATGCAACCGCAGAGTTTTCTTGTAAATTTATTTTTGATTTCAAAAACTTAATTTCCTTCTTCATCTCAAAAAATTCGTCTGCCACTGTTTCAAGTTTATTTACTTTATCTCTTATTAGAATTAAATCATTGTTAACTTGATCAATTCTCTTATCGAAAAAACGCGCACTTTAAACTCTTCCAATATCATCATAATTTTCTCAGTTTGCTTTCCTAAACGTTTATCTAAAATTTGCATGTATTTAAATTGAGAATCACTATTTGATAATCTTGGTGTTGTAAAATTATAATCGTCTTTATAAGGAGAGATTTGCAATGATTCTCTTGCTCTTTTTGTTGACGAAGCAGAAGACATTGTTGTTGTATTATTTTTTGCTTTATTACGCGTTATTGGAGGCATAAAAAATATAGAGTGCTATTTTTAAGATTTTTGTTTTCTTGTGTTTCTTACTTCTTTTTGTAAAAATGATATTGTTTGTTTCGTTACAAATTTAGATTCACTTTGTCTTTGCTATTGTTTTGTGTAATATAATTTTTATTATTAATTTATCTGCTATTTATGTTTTATAAGTGCATTTCTGTTTAATATGCAATTTTTAGGTTTCTTTTTTACATGAAAACAACTCAGTAGTATTTGTTTATTATTATCATTTATTATCATTGACTTTGCAAGTAAATTGTTGAACAAAGGAAAAAAACGTCCGACTCTCTCGACAGTAGTTTCTTTCGTATTTGAAATTTTATTTTTTGTTTAAATAAAATTTCAAATTAATCTAATTTACAAAATATTTCTAATTTAACATGAAGTACACATACATATGTAGATTTACCAACCGAAAAATTAATAAATACGTTTGGTAAATTAAAAAATATAACAAACATCAATTATTTAATATTATGCTAATTACCCATAACGTTTTATAATAAAAATGCAATTTATTTGTTGGGGGAAAAGAGCTAGTCCCTATACGTAAACAAACATCTTTTGGCGCAAAAAAATGGTTGTATAGAAAACGTGAGTTGCGTTTATTGTCAAGACAAATTTGTCTGGGCAAGAGGCTTGACAAAATTGTCTTAACCCCCAGTCTACAGTATATATAACAACATGCACAAATTAATTCCGTTTCTCTGCAGGCGTCATGTTTATTGAACATTTGAGGCTGTATTCACGGCCTTTTAATAGTAGTACTATTAAGCAACAGATAGCCCAGTTCGCAAATACTGCTGTCAACCTAAACTACAACGACAACGTCATTGTCATGTTATAAAAGAGTTTTTATAACAAATATTTTAACAATCATGTTAAAACTTGGAAATAACATTAACATGGGCAGTGTACATTTAATAATAACATAATGTTAGTGTTAATGTTTATCATTTTATGTCTAATATGGCGTTCACACTTAGCTGTTTAAGCAGTTTTGAAGTATTTAAGCGCAAAATAAGTTGTTTTTGAGAAGTTTTCCCATAAATTGGCGTGTTTTGAAAACACTTCAAAATGAGGTGTTTTATATCTAAACACTTCGCAAAACACTTTAAAGTCAGAGTTCGGATATACTCTTGAGATACGTTTAGTTATTTTTTGCATTTTTGTGTTAACTAAACATGTTTCATAATGGCGGAGAACATAAATTAAGCGTCATGTCAAAAAGTATAAACAAATGGATAAATAAAAGAGTTTTTTAATATAAATATATTTGTGAACATTCAAAATTTGTTTTTTTTTCCAAGCATATCAATTTGTTGCAAAAGACTTCAAATGTTTGACGGTTTACACGAAAATTATTTTTAAATCCTTCATACTTTAGCACTTGGCAATCGACTTCCCAAAATGATTTTGTTCCGTCCTAAGAGTAATAAAATTAGTTTGTCTCTAATAATAGTAATTACAATAAATATTACCATTTGCCACAATCTTTTCTCATAGTTTAAACCAACATTAATAAGAGTTGCAGTTGCTCCATTCTTAAACTTAAAAGACAGAACGACGCCTTTTATAGTATAATTTTTCTTGTCTAAATACCTCATCAAGGTTTATTACTGCATCGTTTATATAATTTAAATAATTTCCCAGTAATTCCACTACTTGTTTTTAATCCATTTGCTTAAGTACGTTACTTTATTTTCTGTACCAGCTGTGTGATCAGCTGAATAAATGTCAAACTAAAACACGATAATTGTAGTGGGAACACTTTTTTTAAAGTTTTAAACAACTCGCTTAAACACGTTAAATTTTAATAGTGTGAACGTCATATAAGAGGCCGTCTTCACTAGTCATCAAATTGAACAAAACATAAACATGACGCCGCACAGTGGCTGAAAATCGTTTTTCGTTGGCCAAAAGTAAATTTTTTTTTTGTCACCGATTTTTAAAATTTTTACGTCATTTTGTAGTTAATATATCCAAATTAAGGTAGCCAAAAAATTATGTTAAAATATTGATAATTGTGGGCGTGGCATGCTGTCAAACTCAACTTTTTTTTTAATTTCACAAAAAGGTGTTTTTCTTTGGTTTTTTATCAAAATTAAATGGTTACTACTCGCAAGCTATCATCGATAATGGTCTGCGGTTTTTTTTATAATGTTGGTAGGATTATTGTCTTTAGTTGTTGTAAGTAGACACAGCTCTAGCGTTTAATATTAGGGGCGTTATGAAATATTTATGAAACTACTATATTTTCCTCAAATTTAAACTTTAGTGGAATAGAACTTCTAGGGAACAAAAGGGAACAAGAAACGTATACAACCACGGGAAAGGTGAAAGTGTCCTCTTTAAGGCTATATATACTTTTGCACCCGCCACGAGCCGCCTGTAGAACACTTTTTTCATTTTAATGAAATTACTCGAAAAAAATTCATATACAATGGTGTATTAAATTTTCACTTTTTTGCCTAAAAGTTTATTTTTTTTAGTTTAGGCTACGTATAACTAAAAAAATAAATATAATTCCTTCGAAAGGGTTTAATGGCTTTGTTTTGATCAGCAAAAAATAAGTAATAAAATTATCACAATGGTCTCTACAGGAAGCATATGATCTCTTTCTAAATTTACCTGTTGTCAAATGTTAGGATCAACCAAAGTCATAAACAATTTTATAACAATAATTGCGACATTAAACCAGTAAAGTTAAAAAACAACCCCATATTGACGCATGAGTGCAGTTTTGTTCAATTTAAGCGCTGTATCTAAAAATTTATAAAAGTACGGATTCGTTAAGGGATTACTCAGTAATAACTTAATCCTTTAAGTGTACGGATAAAACATAACAAACGCAAATAAAAATATTCAAAAGAAAATGGAGAGCTTCAGTTATAAAGAACTGGCCGAAGTGTATTTTAGAAACAAAAATCAGGAAGATGTTCTTAGTTACGTTAAAATAAAATTAAACTTAAATTCGTGTAGCACCGAAATGCAAGAGCAATTATATAATTTCGTCAAAGCACTAAAAAAACGCTACAAAGAAGTTATGTACAGTAAACAAAAATTTTATATAAAAAGTGCAAAGTGGTTAGAAGGTGAACTTACTGCCGCTGCAGAAACAGCAAAGCAAGATAAGGCTGGAAGACCACGCAAATCATTAGTGGACAATTGCAGCGATAGATCTAAGAGGCGGAAGCTTAAAGATATTAACGATGCCTTTGGTTCTACAAATATAAAAGAATCTTTCCTACATCAATTACGATCACAGAACCAATTTACAAAAGTGGATATCATTGAAAAAGTTGTTAAAGCTAGTCCACTGAGAACAAAACGGATTCTTAAAAGTATACCAACTCCGAATGATGCAATACAGTACACAAATGAGGAGGCATTAGCATTATTTCTGGATTTGAAATTAACAAAACAGCAATATATTAAACTCAGACAGCGTGCGATTGAAAAGGGCTCAAATATATATCCAACATATCATCACATAACCGCTGCTAAAATGGACTGTTAGCCATCAAAGGACACTATTACAATCACACCAATTTCGGCAGAGGTACAACTACAATCTCTACTTGATCACACAGCCGCACGCTTGCTGCAATCAATAACAGGAAATGAGTTGAAGAAACACGGAAACACAAAGTTAATTCTTTTTTGTAAATGGGGATGTGATGGTTCTTCGGGACAAAAACAATATAAACAAGCTGTATGTGAAAATATTTCTGACTCAGATATGTTCATGGTATCATTTGTACCATTGCGATTGAAAAAGATTTTGGAAGATTCAGAGCCTTCGATTAGTACAACGCAAACAATGGATATTTGGAAAAATGAGACACCATCTTCTACGAAATACTGCAGGCCAATCAAATTTCCATTCAAAAAAGAAACAAATGATGTTATTAATAAAGAAATTAGTGATATCAAGGCCCAAATTACAGCACTACAGCCATTACAATTACAGTTAGATGGGCAGCAAATTGAAGTAAGCTACCAGTTAGTCCTGACAATGATAGATGGAAAAGTGGGTCAGGCTTTGACTAAGACGAAGGCTGCATCCAGCTGCATTATATGCCAAGCAACATCAACCCAATTAAACCAAGTCCCAGCAAAATCATTAGAAAATACCGATGCATATGAATTTGGATTATCACCACTACACGCAAGAAAATCAGTTATGATTTGGATTTCGGGTCTTCAGGATCAATAAGAAACAACGTGACCAACAAATAGTTAAGAAGTTCAAAAAAGAAACATGTTCAAGATGAATATCGCAAACGTGGACTGATTATAGATCAGCCAAAACAAGGGTCAGGCAATACAAATGATGGCAATACCACAAGAAGATTCTTTTCAGATCCAGAAACAGCATCTGAAATAACAGGAGTGGATTTCAACCTTATTTTCAGATTTAAAATAATACTAGAAGTACTTGCGTGCAATGAAGAAATTGACTGTAGAAAATTTGGAGATTATGCTAAGGAAACTGCAAAAATATATACAACTAACTACCCATGGAGAAATATGTCTGCAACAGTTCACAAAATCCTTTATCATGGTGAAGATGTCATTAAGTATCATTTGGTGCCACTTGGAGATCTATCAGAGGAGGCTCAGGAAAAAAGGAACAAGGATTACATATTTTATAAAGAGCACAATACTAGGAAAATTTCACGGAATTCAACAAATGAAGATCTATTTAATATATTATTGGCAACGTCAGATCCGTTCATATCCAGTATTCGAAATCAATGGAAAGTGGACCATCGGGATTTAGATGAAGAAGCCAAAAAACTACTAAAGAACGGAAATAGCACAGAACAAAATATGGAATATTTGCAATTAATATTTAAGTCAAATGAATAAAAATTATATTTTTGGGGGGAGGGGTGAGGTGAAGGTAGCGCAGAAGATCCGAGTACATTTTCCATTCGTCATGAAAGCTTAAAAATTTATTTTTTATGCAATCTAGGCTTAGGTAATACAATTTGTTAATTATTGACACTATTTTTCATATAATATGCTATATAAACGCCCACAAAAAGGGGGCGGGGTCCAAAAATAAATTTTTTTGATTTTCTGGCTCCAGGGTAAAGACTTTGAACCTTCTTTGACATAAAAATGTTTCATTTGCTTAACAAATTTACAAAAAAACTTGTAAAAATGTGTAGTTTTTCAGGGGTTGGTTTAGTTCTTCTTAGGGGAATTTTTTTCCCCCTGGTCCGATTTGGCCCATTTACGAACTTAGCCTGCCCTATCCTTCAAGATATATATGTACCAAATTTCAAGGGTCTAGCTCTTTTCATTTAGACTGAATCGTGTTCATACAGACAGGCGAATGGACGGACGGCCGGATGGACAGACGGACGTATGGACAGACGGACATAGCTATATCGTCTTAGATTTCATCACTGATCAAGAATATATATACTTTTTTGGATCTTAGAGGGATATTTTACTATGTTACACACAGAATAAACCCATATTTCACTCTGAAAGTTAAAAAAATTAAAATGTTCAACTTTGACCTCGAATTCCTTAAAAAGTCCTCAATCAATTTTAATGTAATTAAAACTGAATCAAACTGAGCTAAATGTCTATCCATTAAAAAAAAAATTATTTCAAAATTTGGATCGGTTCAAAAGTTACAGAATTTTGGCCAACGAAAAACGATTTTCAGCCACTGTGCGCCGGCAGAGCAACGGAATTAATTTGTGCCTTTTGTTATAGGTGACGAATGCGTGCTTATGTCATTTTCTGTTTAAACATAATTTTCTGTTTTTTAACTATATTGTTTGAATGCTTATTGCACAGCAAAGAGTAGGAGTGCCATTGTCAAACTTGGAAATAACATTAACATGTATGGTTTACAGTTAATACTAACATGATGTTAGTGTTAATGTTTATCATTTTATGTCTAATGTAGACTGGGGGTAATAGGCTTTTTACACTGACCAAAATATTAGTAAAAGTCTGGAAGATGTTGAAAATTAAAACATCGGTTTACATTTGAAAATCCTTCTTACATCTAACATCTACCATCAACTCAACTGTCAAAAAAAGAAAAGTAAGACGCAGCTAATAAAAAACTAAAAATATTGGTTTACAGGAAATATTTATAATTGAAATAATTGTTGCTTTGCTAAAACAAACCCAAGTGTTAATGTAGAGTATTAAAATTATAGAAAGCATTTTAGAGGAAGAATTTGTAAACAAAATTGTATATTATGCTTATTTTAAACAAATATTTGTTATATTTTTTCCACATAAATGACATTTTTTCGGTGATGCCACTAATTAATCTTATTTATAGCACGTTTCCACGGAGCACAATATTCATGATTCGCTCTCTTATTCGTGCTTCACACTCCAATCATGTTTGAATCAACGTGATACGCCATACAAAATTTTGAAAGCGAAGCACTTTGTTTTGAGATGATTCAGTTTGAATCTACTTGCGAAGCATGAATAATTTGTCTCTTCTCTAATTTTTATCGCAAGTTTATCTAAACTAGCTCTCTTTGCTTATATAAAATTGTAAACAAAGAACAAAATAAAATTAAAAGTGTTGTTGTATAGAAATAAATAAGCAAATAATTAAAATACAACTTAAAACTGATAAATAAAAGACAAACGAAAGTAAAAAATTATACAGGGTGATAGAGAATTAAAAAATAATACAAAAATGTAAATAAAAAATTTGACGGTCGCCCTTATTTTCCGAGTTATGGGCGTCTGAACTTTTGATATGGAACTATGATTTTACACTATATTTTTGAACAAATTATGTCAATATGGGTATCATTTTAAAGCTTTTGGAAATATCTATCAGGTGATGCCAAACTTTAAAAAAAATAAACCCATTAAGAGCCAACGCATTTTTTTGATTTTTAAAATCTTTACACTATTAAGTACAGTAATACGTAATAACAAATGTGATAAAAAGCAATTAAATGAATCAATTAAGAAAAATATAACAACAAATAAAACCCTAAAATCGAAAACCTATACCGGCTTCGCTTACTGAAGTTTTTCTGCATAGCTGGCCTTCGTCCGGACGTAAGGATTTTCTCCTCTATTGTATGACCAACACCGGCTTCGCTTACTAAAGGTTTCCTGCATAGCCGGCCTTAGGCCGGGCACAAGGATTTTCTCCTCTACGGTATGACCAACACCGGCTTAGCTTACAAAAGGTTTCCTGCATAGGATTTTCTCCTCTATGGTATAACCAACACTGGCTTCGCTTACTAAAATTTCCCTGTTCAGTTCGTTTATGTGTTGAATTAATTATATTGGAATACAAATGTGATAATAAATAAAGAAAAAAACAACAAATAAAACTCTAAATTTAAATAACGGATAAAAGCAAATTACAAAATATGTAATGTACATACATATGTATGTACATATGTAAATGCTTATAAGTACGTATGTATACATAAGTGTATTAACGATAGAAATAAAATTGAAAAAAATACCATTATTAATGCAAGTATAACATTTAAAAATTTTCGTTAATTTAAACGTGTAATTATAATGGAAGTGAAAAGATCAACGGAAATATTTGCGATATTTAAAAATAATTTAAAAGGACCCGTACCAGAGGATGTAATTCTCATATTTGTGAATTGGGGACTAATATCTCAAGAAGGGCGTTATATGTGTCCTAATGGGCATCCATATAAATTAGTCTCTAATAATCGAAGCACAGATGGTGGTAAGTAGTAAAAACTATATTTAAAAATATGTTAAATAAAAATAAAATATAATTACAATTGCTGGAAACAAATTTCCAAAAATAAAAATAAAAAAAACATTAAATACAACTGTAAAATATCATTCCGGAAGCACACGTTCTTTGGAAAGTTACACCTTAGCGTGTGCCAAATTTTATTTTTTGTTTTTTTGTGGCTAGAAAACTTACAGCTAAGATTTATAATGTCCGAAACTGATATAGATCAGTCAGAAGTAGTCATTTTCGGCTCTTTCCAGACAAACCTTCAAATTGGTGGCCAAGATGTCATCGTGGAAGTAGGCGAAAGCAAAATCGGCAAAGGAAAATACTACAGAGGCCATGTTGAAGAACAATGGGTCTTCGGCGGAGTGGAAATAATAAGTGGTAAACGTTTCATGGTTCCTGTGAAAAACAGGAGCCGTGAAACATTATTACCACTTATCCAAAAATACATTTCGTTAGGATCAATAATTGTGTCCGATTTCTGGAAGGTATCGTTAGGATCAATAATTGTGTCCGATTTTTGGAAGGTATGTGAATGGAAACTTATTACACAGTACATATATCATTATAAATTTTTTTTCAGTCTTATGATACATTGCATGAGTTTGGTTACGCCCACCAAAAGGTAAACCACACTCTATCATTTTTAAATGAGAGTGGGCAGCACACAAATAGGGACTATGGCGTCATCTAAAGCGGTCAGTGCCGGAATATAATAGGCGAACAAATTTCTTCAACGGATACGTCCCAAAATTTATTTTTACGCGATGGTGCAAGACCAATAAAAAAACAAATTCGTAGAGTTTTTGAAAATGGCCGGGAAAATGTACGACCCCCTCAACACAGAAAACGACTACACAAATATTATTAATATGGCGCGTGATGAGTCTTTCAGATAGTAATTCTGAAAATTAATTGTTTTAGGATATTTAGTTTAGCTGTAATTTTTTTTATTTTAACTTAATTATTATTTTAAGATTCGTATTCAAAAAGTAAATAAATTTTAATATTATAATTTAGTTTAATTATGTACATATACTGTATTTTTTTATTTTAAAACGAAAAAATGAATTAAAATTTGAAATGAATTAAAAATCAAATTTGATTGTTGAAATTTGCTTACTACTCATTTCCTAAATAGCCGGACTTCAGCCGGGCAAAAGGTTTCTCTCCTGTATGGTATGACCAACATCGGCATCGCTTACTAAAGGTTTCCTGCTTAATCACGGCCGGTCGCAAAGGTTTTCACCTGTATGGTATGATCATCACCGGCTTCGCTAACTAAAGATTTACAGCGTTGCCGTCCTTCGGCCGGACACAAGGATCTTCTCCTCTGTGGTATGACCAACACCGGTACAAAAATTTTCCAAAAATGTCACCGATACTTAATGGGTTAAATTTTTTTAATTTTAGCACCACCAGATAGATATTTCCAAAAGCTTTAAATTGATACCCATATTGATTCAATTTGTTCAAAAATGTAGTACACAATTTCATATGAAATGTTCAGGGGCCTATAACTCGGAAAATAAGGGCGACCGCCAATTTGGATTTATATCGTCATAGCCAGTTGAATTAGATTTACTGATAAAAAACCTTGAATAACATCTGATTGGCTAAATATCCGAAAGTTAAATTTGTTAGTTTAGTTTTCCTCATAGTCCAGATTCATTTAGCGATAGTAGATAATGTGATGTACAGCAGGTATTTTACCACTGCTCTTCTTTTCCTGTAAAAAATTTCGTGAAGTTCACGTGTTCTGTATCTTTTCCATCTGATATATGCAGAATCACGATCCCAGATTATTTGTGCAGCTTCATTTGAGAACCATGGATTATTTCTGTAATGAATTGTCTTGTTTTTGATTAAAACGTGCTTGTTGTATAATTTTAGAATGTTTTCCTGAAGGAATTGTAATTGATCGTCAATGTTAGGTATATTGTTAATTTATTCCCATCTTACTAGCTGTGTGTCTATTTGCAGTCTATTCATATCAATGCTTTTGAAATCGCGAAAAGTGAACGTTTGCTTTTTGATTTCCGGCTGCACGTTATAATTTAGGAAAATAAGATCGTGCTTCGAAAACATTGCAGCTGATAATTGATCATAGCGCAATGTGTTTTGCTTATTATTAACAAAAAAAACATCTAAAAGAGTATTGCTTGTATTTCAAAGTAAGTGGGCATAGTAGTATTTACAGTTGTTATTCCAATTGACTTCATAGGATCGGTTAGTTTTGTTTCAACAAGAATATTACTATTAAAATCCCCAGCAATAATTATATCCGAATATTTTATACTTTGTGATTCCAATTCTTGTAGAAGTATTTTGTTGTTAATACGCTTATTTGATCTATAGACACATCCAAGAAGCATTTTATATTCACGGGTCGATATATCTAAAAAGAAATATCTTGCTCAACTTTTGATCTCCACGCAACATTTCCAATAATACCATTCTTCAAATATATCGCTACTCCTCCTTCACTTGTTCTATGAGACATGGTGTTTCTGTCAGTACGATACAAATGATATCCATTAATATTAAAGGCATTATCATTAATCTGTGGATGAAACCAAGTTTCAGAAATGCTAATGGCATCAATACCAGAGCTTTCAAAAATTACTCGAAATTCATCAATTTTATTATTTAGACTTTATGCGTTTATATGGCAAATTTTAAAACCATTACCAAATTTTACTAAAATTTTTAACATAGTACACAAACTTTCTCTGGAGCCCCACTGTCTATTATCAAGGGGATTCATTAATATATTGATTTAAAGCAACGCAATACATAGTTAAAAACATGAAATTTTTATAACAAAACTTAATATGTGTATAAACTTTTTTACTACAGTAATGAAATAATACTATAAATGTAACATTAGGTAAACATATAAAACTATTAATAAATGAACATATAAAACTATTAATTAAAATACTTGATAACTCTTCATCGTTGACAACAATGGTATTCTTGATCAGCATATGGTTCACGAAATAACTCATCCAACTCTTCAAAGCTATTTATACGAACGGATTCATTCTCTGAATTCGATTATCCTTTTTTAATATTAAAGCATTTTTAAAAAGTTTATAATTAAATGGTGTAAGGTTTTCGTTCACAAGAAATAATTGTTCATTTTGGATACCAATATGATTTAATCGCAATTGCGTTTTATTTAATCTTTTAAATTCTGCACATTTTTTTAGGAAAAAAATTTTTTGGTAAGATGTATTTAGACATACTATAATAGGAGGATGAGAAACATTCATCATTTCATCATTTTTAAAACGTTTGACACGAAAAATAGATTTAATATCAGGAGTATCAGTATTAACAGTACGGCAAAGGTTTTCAAATATATCTGAAAGATTTTCATTGTTTTCATATGGAATGCCGGTTATGCGAACATCACATGCAACCGCAGAGTTTTCTTGTAAATTTATTTTTGATTTCAAAAACTTAATTTCCTTCTTCATCTCCAAAAAATTCGTCTGCTACTGTTTCAAGTTTATTTACTTTATCTCTTATTAGAATTAAATCATTGTTAACTTGATCAATTCTCTTATCGAAAAAACGCGCACTTTAAACTCTTCCAATATCATCATAATTTTCTCAGTTTGCTTTCCTAAACGTTTATCTAAAATTTGCATGTATTTAAATTGAGAATCACTATTTGATAATCTTGGTGTTGTAAAATTATAATTGTCTTTATAAGGAGAGTGTAGAGGTTTGGTGCATATATTAAATAAAAACAACCACTCACGTTCGATATTTAATATAGACTGCCTTTATTATCAAATAATGTTAAACATAAAGTATTTCAATGACAACTGTCATAATGGAAAGCAACATATGTTCGTTCCAGTATTACAGATATTAGTGGTATTCTCAATATAAAATAATGCTTAACTATATTTAAAATAAGTGATAAGAGGTATTCACTATACCTTCCCTTTTTCATTTAAAACGTTATGAAGAAATCAGGGCGATCATTCCTGATTAGTTCATGTGTTTTTTTTTTTTTTTTGTTAATAAATATTAATTTACATTGTTTTTTTTTTCATTTTGAGAACTTTCTAAATTTAGCTTTAAATATATAATATTTCATACAAATGTTATTTTTCCAAATATTGTAATTATATTTATAACTATATTTATTATTGCTTTTTAAATCGCAAAAATTTACTTCAGTCTTTTTGTTTTTATATAATAATAAAAATTCAGTGTTTTTATTTACTTTTAGTATAATGTTTTTAAATTGAAATACAAATTTTAAATTTTTCTTAATCTATTCTTGTGCACAATTTTCGATTTTTTCGTAAGTTCATTTTGTATTGTGACGTTTACATCGTCTATATTTCTAACAATAAATTGACCATCATAAATACTTTTATGCTTATCGTATGGTTCTTCTTGCAGTAAAACAATGTCATTGACTAGCAACTTTAATGGCTTAGCAAACTTATAGAAAAAATCTTTTTTGCTTATTTTGTGTTTATCTATTAATTCCTTTGCTAGTTTATTTGTCTTTTGTATTCTATATTTTGTTTCTTTACTGTAATTATCTAGGTTGTAAAGCGGATCCAAATTAGAACAAATTTCGTTTGGTAGTGTAACTTTTTTCCCAAAAACAAGTTCGTAAGGTGTAAATTTATTATCAAAAATTGTGTTGGAAGCAGTGTTATGAAAAAATGTGAAGTACTTCAGGAAAGTATCCCAATCAGAAAGATTTTCGGAAAGATATGCACGAAGGTATTCATTAAAAACTCGATGATTCCGTTCTATTGTGCCAATGCTTTGATGATGATATGCAGTTGAAAAATGAAGATCAATTTTAAATAATTTGCATAGTTCAGAAAAGACTTCGTTTTTAAATTCCGTTCCCTGATCAGTTTTTATTGTGTTCATTTTTCCATATATCAGAATAAAATTCTCAAAAATAGCGCGAGCAACAGTTCGGGCTGATTTGTCTGGTATAGCTATAGTAACTAAGTACTTAGACAAATCGCACATCAATGTTAAAGCGTATTTATTTCCATAAGCAGATATAGGAAATGGACCTATTGTATCTAAAACTACTAAATCAAATGCTTTAATTGGAGTTGGAGTTAGAACAAGGTTTTCTGTATTTGAGGGCTTAACTTTGTTTAAAGTACATTTCGTACAATTCTTGACAAATTTTGCTATGTCTCTAGTCATATTTTTCCAATAGAATTTAGTTCGAATTTTAGCATATAGCTTTTTTTGACCACAATGTCCGCCTAGAACTGGATCATTGTGGTAAATTTCTAACAAGTTGCGTTTTTTACTTTCATCGATGACTGTTTCAATTGGTTCGGTCAGCATAATTTCCAGTGATTTTAGTGTTTTAAGGCCATGTTTCTTCAACTTTTGAATTGTGAATATCGTAAAAATAACATCATCTTTAGGCCATTCTATACTGTAAATATTTCTGTTGTTGGCTTCAGTTTCTAGCCTCGAAAGCGAAGTAATTTTAATTTTTCATTTGTACAAAATAATTGTGTTCTAACTTTTGGAATTTTTTTACTGAACCTGTGAAAGAATTTATCATATATTTTAACTTGTTCCATATTTTCCTTTGGTTTCCTTGACGGAGTCGGTTGCTTAATATTTTTCTTGGTCATTGCTCTAGTTGTTATAGCATATACATTTCTATCTTTTAATTCGCTTATTGAAATTCTGGACAAAGCATCAGCACCAACGTTTGATTTGCTTTTAATGTATTCGACTGTGAAATTATACTCTGAAAGTTCCAATCTGATTCGAGTTAATTTCGACGATGGGTCTTTTATATTAAAAAGATAAACTAAAGGCCGGTGATCTGAGCGTACTATAAAAGAGGTATCATAAACGTATGGTCGAAATTGCGTGATAGCGAAATGTATTGCCAATAGTTCAAGCTCAACTATTGGTTTTTTCTGCTCTGATTGGTTAAACGCCTTAGAAGCGAAGTATATAGGTAAGTCGTTGCCATTAAAGTTTTGAGATAGTATTGCACCACAACCTGATTTTGATGCATCTTCTGTAATTACGAACGGTTTTGAGAAGTCTGGATATTGCAATATTTTAGGAGACACCAAAGCAGATTTTAAGCTATCAAAATAATTTTGAGATTGCTCATCCCAATTAAATTTAATGTTTTTTTTTGTCAATGTATTTAAGGGAGCTGCTATATTTTGCAGGGATAAATCTCCTGTAATAATTGGCAAATGCCACGAGACGTTTACCCGCATCTTTATCAGATGGTATAGGGTAATTTATTATTGATTTTAATTTAGAATCGTCTGGCAATAAACCATTGGATGTACACTTATGTCCGAGAAATGTTACTTCATGACGGAAAAAATTACATTTATAAGGATTTATTTTTAAGTTGTGTTTTCTAAAAATATTAAAAACGTCCTTCAAATTATTAATGTGATGTTCTTTACTACAACCGACAATGATAACATCATCCACATAAAGAAAAGCTTTATCAGGCTTTAGACCAGAAAACGCTATGGACATCATTCTTGAGAAAGAGTTTGGCGCAACATTTAACCCAAAGGGTAATACCTTCCAACGAAAAGCTCCATTGGACGTGCTAAAAGCAGTAACATCACGGGAATCTTTATGTAAAGGTATTTGATGAAACCCGGAAAATAAGTCAATAATTGAAAAGTATTTTGCGCGTCCCAAGTTATCCAAAATATCGTCTATGCGAGGTAAAGGAAATTTATCTGCAATAAGTTTTTTGTTAACAGCTGTAATCTACGCACATTCTATATGATTTTTGGTTGTTTAGACTTTTTTTCAGGACAAGCAATTAAATCATTTTTCAATAAATTTTCTATTTGTTTATTAATTTCTTGTTTTTACGTACAAGGAAGTCGGTAATTTTTAATGTAAACGGGTGAGGAATCAGTTAATCTCAATTTTTGTTGATAGAAATTATTAACTGACATTTTGTCTTCTTTTAAAGCAAAAATATCTGCAAATTGTTTACAAAGTGGCATTAAACTGCTTTCAATATCGCCTGGCATTTGACTTTGCAGAACCCAAGGCGAATTCATAACAGGTAAACTCGAGAGCTCAGCTGACTATTTGTTGTCACCATCTTACAGTGTCAAAATGTACTAACATTTTTTATTTTGACAGCCAAAAATGATTTATACAACAACAAAATGTACGTATTTTTATTACAGAGTTGTACTCTTTTTTCGCCGCGAGTCTACCTTGTTTATTGTGCCATGGCAGAACCGTTTGCAATGTTTTTATACGTTCATTGCTGTTATCGTATTCATCGATAGAATATAAAAAAAATTTTCTAATTTTTCAGTTTTAATTTCAGTATTTGTTATAGTTTTAATCTGATCTGTTGTGCTGACTATCCGTAAAACTGGCTTGTTAGAATTAATGATACATTTACCTACAAAAACACCTTGACTGATTTCCTGCGAATCAATAAACATGGGTTCATGAATGTTTTTCAAGTTAAAACTTCTAAAAACTTCACATCTGGGTGGAATAATGCAATTGTTACTACTCGTTCCATGTAAAATTGGTATTTTGAATGTTCGGTTTTCAGAAGAAATTGAAATAGTCATATTTTCATAATTTATTTTGCAACTATTATCTTTAAGAAAGTCCTTTCCAAGTATTTCATTTGAATGGATATTAAAATCATTACTGACAACATGTAAAACTTGTGGTATTAGACAATTAGAAACAATTAGATTTGTATAAATGGTACCTAATGTTGTTATTTTCGATGCAGTTATGCCCGTTATACTTATAACTTCATTTTTATTTAAAATAATATTAGGCCCTAAACAAGAAATTTTAATCAAAGAGATATCTGCTTGTGTATCAACAAGAAAACTACAAGGATTGTCTAAATTGACGCATTCTAAATTTATAAAATCAGCAAAGTTTGGACTTAAACTATAAACTGATTTAAATATATTAGTCGAAATTAATTTTGGATTTCTTCTTCTTGTTCTTCCCTCAACAACGCTGTTTGTTGAGGGGCATCCGCGTTTAAAGAACGGACAGCAGCTCTTTGGTCGTAAGAATGATGAGAATAGTTATTACGATAATTATTATTTCGATTATTTTCCCTAAAATTAGTTTGAAATCTATTTTGATTTTGATTATTATAACTATAATTTCCTCTGGGATAATTGCCACCACGAAAGCTGCCACGATAACTTCCGCGATTATTGCCACGATGAAGATTATTGTTTTGAATTGTGTCGTTTCTTCGATATGAACTATTAAATCTTTCCGGGTCATAACTTCGAAAAGCTAGAACTTGTTTTTCCTTTGCTTCTGTTGTTTGTTCAACAATCAATTTTGCAACAACTTCTTTGGGGTCAGAAAAAATAGACGATGCTAGTATTGACTTAACCAAATCAGATTGAGCATTTAAACGACACACGCTCACTGTTTGTTCAATTGCCATCTCATGGGCTTTGTTTTTAGTAATCCCTTCGATTACTAAAGAGCGTTCTAGTGCATCAGCAAGTTCTTCTGCTTGCTTTGCAAATTCTGCATAATCACTATTTTTGACATTAAGCGCTGCGATTTTTCCGGCTACAACTTTAGAACTATCCGGTTTTATTCTAGATTTTAAAGCAGATTTTATTTCATTTATTTGAGTTACAGTTTCAGGAAGTGCTTCCCGAGCTTTTCCGTCTAGTTTCGTTTTAATAAAATTTAACAAAGTTGTATTCAAATTTGGTTCTGTTAGCCCTTCGATTAAATTTATTTTATCTAAAAAGGAATCTAAACCAAGGGGGTTGCCACTATAATTTTCCCTAATAATAGAAGCACACATGCTAATAAATGCTTTCTTTTCTTCAATGGTTGGAGTTGCCATTTTAAAGTTAATATTTGATTGAATTTAGTCTTTAATTATGTAGTGTATGCATATATAGAATTAGTACTGTAGTATAATAGATACATATATAGAGTAAGTACTGTAGTAATTTAAGAATTTCATTTACACATTTTTTTGAACTTGAAAAAGTCAAATTCATTTTTTGTTTACAATAAGTATTTTAAGAATTTCAGTTGATAAAGCCACTGACCAAATTTAGTATTTTATGTTATGTCAGCAATAATAAATATTTAAGTTTTTGTTTGTATAAAATAATTTGTATGAGAAATAAAATGTTTGTAATATGAAATTTGTATTAAAGCAAAAATGTTTTTCACGTGCCAATGGTTTATGGGAACCAAAGTAAAATTTGCTGAGACCGTGGGAACAGCAAATCAACTATTGATTTGTTGGTACCCCAAAATATTGCTGACCTATAGATTAATTTAGTATATAAGCTTGTATTATTGAAAATAAAATTCAGAGTTAAATCAGAATTGAAATCAGTTTGTATTCTTTTCTCATTAATTCTCGAGGGCATCTTAATGCTCAGTTTAAGCGGCAGAAGTGCTAAGAGAATACTTAACTTAAAACATTAAAACACTAAACATAGTATATGGCGATCCTGCCAGTTTTGAGTAGATCCTGTAGAAATTTTAATATTTAAAAACTTTTTCCTGTAAATTAAAGAAAACAAAAGATACTTTTCAAAATTATTTTGCAAAAAAAAAAAATATTTTTTTTTCTCTGTACTGCAAAAGAGATAATAAATTTTTAATGAGCAATCAAGAAGAAATAGACGCCATATTCAAAAAGTGGGAAAACTTACTACTACCCCAAGAAGAATACATATCAATACCAGTTATTAGCAAACCAGAGACACCACCTCCATATGTAGCGACGCCAAAGACTGCAGGGCCAAAAAGAATTACAATACAACAGTACAAAGAAAGGATACAAAAATATAAAGAGCAGGTGCGAGAGTTTGGGGAGCGAAACAGAAATTTTAAACCAAAGAAGAGAGGAGGAAAGAAGAGGCGTTTTAAGAAGGCCTGCACGGAATTGCAAAACGTGATAAACATAGCAACAGGCAAGCAGAAGAATAATTTAATTGCGGAACTAAACAACTTAAGAGAGAAAGGATGGCAGAAATTTTAAAATAAATTTTTAAAAAAAAAAAAAATACTAAAATTCAAAATTATATAAATAATAAGATAAAGCCAAAAAACATTAGAATTAGAGTATGAAGAACATGAAATTAAAAAGTACAGTAGAGTTTTTAACAAAATTGTGGCGAATGCCAATGCTATAAATACCAATAAGATAACAATAGATCAAGAAATGATAATAATTTTACTAATAATTTTTGTACTAGTAGTCATAGTTAAATTCTTACAGAATTAGATAAAGAAACAAATTGTAAGAAACTCTGTACAAAATGTATAATTAACAAGACAAAAAAAAATTTTTTATGTGCTGTAGAAATAAATACCATTCATGGAACAAATTTTTGAAGAATTAGAAAAACTAATTGTAAATGCTAGAAAATCCATAGCAAGAAAATACACAAATGAAACTATACAAGAAAAACTAAAGTCAATAGAAGAGTTGAGTAAAAAATTTGGGAAAGTTGTAGGACATTTAGCGAACCCCGTAAGAGATAAAAAAATTACTCAATTTAAAAGCAACAGCAATTCAGATATTGACACAACATAAAGGAGAAAAACTAGTAATAGAGCAAGAAGTTAAAAATCCCATAATCATGTCGGACTTTGACAGTAAAAAAGCTTCGGATATAATTCCAATTTTCGACGGAAAGCCAAAACATGTTGATATTTTCCTTTCGATGATAGAAATGGTTCATCCTGAACTAAATGAGCAAGGAAAACAGAAACTAATAAAATATGTAATGGCGATAAAATTAATAGACAGAGTCAGGGATATTCTTATTATAGAAAATACACCTACAACTTTCGAAGAACTTAAAAAAGTTCTAACAAAGCATTTCAAATCCACAAGAACGGCAAGCAGCATACATTTCGAATTAAAGAATACCAAACAAAAAGGCAATGTACTTAACTACAAAGAACGGATTAACACTTTGATGGCGGACTTGACATTGATACAGATTTCAGAACTAGATGACAGTTCAAATCAAGTAGCTCGGTCTACGGTTAAGACTATGAACGAAAAACTGGCGCTAGAAATTTTTCAAGAAGGTTTAAATAAAGATATAAGAACCGCTGTAATAGCTGCACAACCCAAGACTTTGGCACAAGCCTATGACATTGCAAGTATACAAGAAAGAGCATTACAACTATCAGATACATTTACGACCTTACAAATAAATAATAATAGACGAAACTATTACAATAACACAAATAGAAACAATTCAGGGTTTAACAGAAATAGAAATTATTTTTATCCACAGATGGATAGAAATTTTAACATCAATTGGAATAATAGAAACTATAACAACAACAGAAATTATAGCAATATCAACAGAAACTCTAACAGTAACAACAGAAACCATAACAACAGTAATAGAAATTATAACAATAACAGACACTATAACAACAACAACAATAATTACAATAGATATAACAACAACAATGCATCCAACAGAGGTAATAGATACAATAATAATTCAAGAGGAAGAGGCTATTCCAATGTTCATTCTATACAACAACAGGGAAACGTACAAACCCAAACAGGGAATATTAGGGTTTATACACTACATATTGGGAGATCAAATTTTCTTTTTTTATCAGTAAAAAACATTAACTATAAATTAACATTTCTAATAGACACAGGTTCAGAGATATCACTCTGTAAAGAAAATGTAATATACAACTATTACAAAAATACTGACAATATTTGCCAATTAAGTGGCATTACAAATGAATGCAAGGAAACTTTAGGTTCTACTGATTTGAAGATAATATTAGGAGAACAAACACTAACACACAGATTTCAATTAGTGGACGAAGCATTTCCAATCATAACTGATGGAATTTTAGGAATAGATTTTTTCTGTAAATATAGCTGTCAGATTGACTATGAAACACTGACTTTAAATACTTGCATAGAGGGAGAGGAAATAACAATCCCAATAGAGATTAACACAAAAAGAATACATAATATATTTATACCCCCAAGAACAGAGAAGATAGTACCTATAAACATTGACATAAAAGAGTATAGTGTCACATGTAGTAAAGAAATAATAAACGGAATATTCTTGGCAAACACTATAATACCCAAAGATGGCCAACGTTATGTTAAAATTTTAAATATATTAGAGGAACCAGTGCGACTAGAAAAGTTAGGAGTCACAACAATACCATTAAAAAATTATACAAAATTTATAAAACTAACAAGCGCAGTAACAATAAACATTCAGAGCAAAGATTTAATAAACTGCTAGAAAAACTAGATTTCAAGGACATGGAAGAAGAAAATAAAAAAGTCATATGTGATATTCTAAGAAAATATCAAGAAGTATTTCATCTTGAAGACGAACCATTAACGGTAAACAATTTTTATAAACAAAGTATTGAATTAAATGATAACACACCTACTTACATTAAAAACTACAGACTGCCACAGACACAACTAGACGAAATAAGCAAACAAGTACAAGAGTTATTAGAAGAGGACATAGTAGAACCATCTATTAGTCCATATAATTCTCCATTACTATTAGTACCAAAAAAGGACAAAACAACACGGAAAAATGGCGTTTGGTTGTAGATTTCAGGCGTTTAAATGATAAGATAGCAAATGACAAATTCCCTTTAACCAGACTTGAAGATGTATTGGACAGATTAGGTAGAGCTAAATATTTTTCCACTTTAGACATGACAAGCTCATTTCATCAAATAGAACTCGAACCACAATCACGACCACTAACAGCATTTTCAACACCAAACGGTCACTTTCAGTATACAAGACTACCATTTGGTTTAAAAATATCATCTAACAGTTTCCAAAGGATGTTGACAATAGCTTTATCTGGTTTAGATTCGGAAGCATTTTTGTACGTTGATGACGTCAGTATTTTCGGATGCAGTTTGAAGCACTACAATGAGAACCTCATAAGAGTGTTACAAAGACTAAAACAGTACAATTTGAAGCTGAATCCATCAAAATGTTGTTTCTTAAAACCAGAAGTTTTGTATCTGGGACATTTGATTACAAAAGGTGGTATAAAAACCGACCCGACAAAATACAAAGTAATTGAACAATATCCTGTTCCAAAAAACTCAGATGACGTTACACGATTCATAGCTTTCTGCAATTATTACAGAAGATTCATTCCAGACTTCGCCAAAACGGCAACTTGTCTTAATAATCTATTAAAAAAGAAAGTAACTTTCAATTGGACAGAAGATTGCCAAACAGCATTTGAGACTCTAAGAGACAAATTAAAAAACCCGCCTATATTACGATACCCGAACTTTGACGAACCATTCATTTTAACGACAGACGCTTCAAACGTGGCTCTGGGAGCAAATCTTTCACAGGGTGAAATAGGAAACGACCTACCCATATCATATGCAAGTAGAACATTAAATAAACATGAGAAAAATAAATCAGTAATTGAAAAAGAATTATTAGGTATCCATTGGGGAATAAAATTTTTTAGACCATATCTATATGGTAGAAAATTTACCGTAGTCACAGACCATAGACCTCTTATTGCTTTGTTTACACATAAAAACCCGTCTTCAAAATTAACCAGAATTAGACTTGAACTATCAGATTATGACTTTGATATAATATATAAGAAGGGAGCGAATAATACAAACGCAGACGCTCTTTCGCTTGTAGAAATAAATTCACAAATATTAAGAGACATGATTCCAATCTATATTGATGAAAAAGGAAAGAAAACCTTGGCAATAACAAGAAATATGTTTAACAACGAAATGAAAACTAAAATTAATAATGAAATGAAAAGTAAATATAATGAAGATGAAAATAAAAATAAAAAGAACGTTCATAGAAAAGAAAATATTATAAAAGACTGCATATCTCGAAAGGAGACTGATCACCTCCATATGTGGGAATGTACGTCAATAAATAATATTAAGGGTACCCAATAGGTTGAATTTATATATGATAATAAGCTGCAGCAAGAATTGAAAAAAGAATTGAAAGAGGAAAATGATATAATAACGTGCATAATATGCAATAAAAGCGAAAATCCTATGTTTTCAGGAACATTTATGGAGAAACTTTCATTGAGATTGAAGAAATTGAAATTTAAAAAGTACGTACTATACGATAATGATGAAATATTTAAATATATAACGGCCGAAGAATTGAAAGAAATATATAACAATATAAATAAAAACGATATAGAAATAATTATATACAAAATGCCAAGAGAAATAAAAGATAATATAACACAATATAGATTGATAGAAGAATTTCATGACTCACCACACGGAGGACATTTTGGAATTAGGAAAACACTTTCCAAACTAAAACAAAGATATATATGGAAAAATATGAATAAAATGGTTAGAAAGTACATAACAACATGTGATTCATGCCAGAAACATAAACAGATAAAAAATACAAAAGAACCTTTTACTATAACAGATACACCCTCACACGGTTTTGATACTGTTGTAATGGACACAGTTGGACCACTAAGACCATCCGGACAATTTAGATACATACTTACCATGCAGTGCGAACTGACAAAATATGTTGTTGCTTGTCCGATTGAATCAAAAGATGCCAAAACAGTCGCGAAGGCTTTAATAGAACATATTGTATTAAAATACGGTTTATTTAACATTCTCAAAACAGATAGAGGAACTGAATTTACCAATGAATTAATGAGAGAGATTTGTGTATTATTAAAAATAAAACAAAATTTCTCAACACCTTACCATCATGAAACTTTAGGCACGATAGAACGAAATCATCGTGTCCTGAACGAATATTTTCTAAATTTTGTAAATGACAATAATTGGCATGAGTGGATATCATATTATACGTTTGCTTTTAATACGACACCAAATGTCGATACAGACTATTCACCATTTGAACTAATTTTTGGTAGACTTCCTAGACTGCCAAACGATATTTTAGAGGACACCAGAAAAATTTATAATACTGACAATTATTTAAATGAACTAAAGATTAGACTTAATCACTCATTACAAAGAGCAAGAGAAATAATTCTCGAAGTAAAAAAGAAAAGAGGATTAGAATCTAAAAAGAATCAAAATAGGATAGATATTAGAATAGGAGATTTAGTTTTAGTTAAAGTTTTAAATAGAAAGAAATATGAACCCCCATACAAAGGTCCATACAAAGTAATAGACATAGAAGATTTAAATGTAGTCATAGAAATTGATAAATCAAAAAAAAAAAAATAGTGCCTAAAAATTTACTAAAAAAATATTTAAATCAACACACAAATATGTAGATAAGAAATATAAAGAATTCTAAGACCTAATATGTAACAATATGAATAAGAAATATATAAAGTAAATACTTAAAATACACTTTATAAATACGCATATATATGTACATATGTTTAATTTTTGATTCTAACTTGGTTTCATTTTTAATAATACCCAAACCTAAAAGGGTAAGGGTGTAGTGTATGCATATATAGAATTAGTACTGTAGTATAATAGATACATATATAGAGTACATCTGGCAACATTGCCTTGAGTTGTAAACAACGTGTTATTTTTTGCTCGTGTGTGATTTTTCTTGAAAATTTAATTTTTCCTTTAAATCGCTTCCAATATGGCTAGCCAGAAGCGAGATTACTTTGGGAATAGTCCCAAATTTAAGACGATAAGGATTGATCCTGGCCCTAGTAACAGGTTTCATTTGCTAGCAAATGAAGAAGAAGAAGAGGCAAGAGCAGTCAAAGAAAGGGTTCCACCAATAGTGGTAGACTCGTGTCACAGTTTCTCAAAAGTTTGGGAAATACTTGGTGAGGAGTACTTCTTCAAGAGAATGACAATTGGAACTAAGGTTACATGCAATACAATGGTCCTGTATGAAGCTGCGTTAAAAAAGCTGAGTGAACTGAAGTACAGTTTCTATACACACGAAGTTAAAGACGTAAAGCACTTTAAGTTAGTGTTATTTGGTTTGCCAAGAACAGACGCAAAGCTTTTAAAGGAGGAATTGGTTAAAATGCACAACATAAACCCAGTAAGTGTCAAAGAAATCGTAAGCAAAAGGACTACAGCTGATGACGCTATATACTTGATTGAGTTTAACAAACAAGAAGTGTCAAAAATGATATTATGAAAATAAAGTACTTTTGCAATATTGCTGTTTACTGGAGAAGACCTCTTAAAGGGAATAAAGGGCCTACGCAATGTACGAAGTGCTCTATGTACGGACATGGAGCTAAAAACTGCAATAGAGTTATCGTCTGCGCAGTTTGTGCTGGCAATCACGACCAGACTGAGTGTGTATTGGCCAAAAACACTCAAGGGAGTAATGTTGTTTATAAATGCCACAACTGTAGCCAAAATAACTTAAGAAACTCGAATCACAGGTCCGACGATCCTAAATGCCCTTGCCGTAAAGATTATTTAGAAATGCGCCTACGATTAACTTCTAAGTCTAGACCTAATTTCAACAAGTCGAGAATTAATCATGTGTATGATAAGACTGAGTTCCCACACCTGTCAAGTCAGAGTCAACCAACTGATTCACGAGAGCACACCTTCCAAAGGAAAAGTTTGTACTCTGAGGTTTCGAAAAACAGACCCCGCGACAGCAACAACGATGATGACTTATCTAACGAGAGATTGTTAGAAATCTTGTTTAGTGCTGTGGATGCACTAGAAAAATGTCGAACTAAATTTGACAAATTAAGAGTGCTTGGCATGATGCTCAAGCATGCTATATAAAATCATGGGTAGTCAAAATGTATACGTTATGCACTGAAATGCTCAAGCATTATAGGTTAAAATTTGGAGGCTACAAAATATACAGAGAAGACCGTCAAACACATGGTGGGGGTGTGCTTATAGCGGTTAAAAATTACATAGATCATAAGTTGTTACCAAAGATTAAAACAATAACCATAGAAAATATCTCTGTGGAAGTTAAAATAAGTGGACGTCCCGTAAGTTTTATCTCTGCTTATAATCCAGTTTACACTTCTAATTTTAAAACTGACTTAGAACTTCTTACCAATTCGTTTAGTGACTATTTTATTTTTGATGATTTGAATGCACAACATGTGAGTTGGAATTGTATTTCAAACAATTCAGCTGGCAAAGAACTGTACAGACATCACTTAAGTTCAAGTTATTATGTATATCATCCGTATACACATACCAGATTCGGCCAAAATATAATTCCAGTCCAACCATCCACGGTTGATATTTTACTTACTAACTCTAACATTTCATTTTCGCAGTTACAGTCACATCCAAATATTTTACAGTCTGATCGCACCCCAATATCTTGTTACATTTTTGGAACACCACAAAATCACTTTGTTACAGTTGCGTTGTATAATCAGGCTGATTGGCCATCAATTAAATACTGGGTCGAGAATGAAATTAAGAATCATAATATCGGACAAATAGAGCTTAACAATATAAATCTAGATTCGTCATTAAATAAATTAGTTAGTATAGGTAAAGAAGCTTTTTCCAAGATTCCAATTGGCCAGAAAAATCCTTGGCAGAGGGAAATTTCAAATACGTCTAAAATGCTGATTACTCAGAGGAACAAGTATAACCGTAAACTTAAAAGATGTAGAGATCCTAGAGTTCCTACAGAACTCAACTAATCAGCATTTTAAAACAGTTGAATCACTTAATTGATTTTCATTTGAAAAGGGATAGAAATGAAGCGTGGGCTAAATTCATTTCCAAACTGCCTTCCGGCTCTAAAAAGTTTTGGAAACTAACAAAAGCTTTAAAAGGTAGAAATTCTGCAATCCCCGATCTAAATATAGATGGGGAAGTTTTAAGTACCGGTGAAGCAAAAGCAAATGCCATTGCGGAAGTTTTTAGATGCAACAATAATATCACCAACAACAATTCATCACCTTTAGATAATGTAGTTCTAAATTATGTGCAGGAACTTAACAATGTAAATCTCGCTGACAGTGACAATTTTGAATTCACAGATGGTAAAGACATTTGTTTTTTCTTTAAAAAATAACAAAGCCCCAGGTTTAGACGGAATTAACAGCATTATTTTAAAAAATATGCCCGATTACTTTTTTGAAACTTTGAGCAAACTATTTAATTAGTGCTTGAGAAATGGTCATTTCCCCATGATATTTAAAAAGGCCAGGGTTATACCTATTTTCAAAACTGGAAAAGATCCAAAATTGCCTTCCAGCTATAGGCCAATAAGCATTTTGAGCTTGTTGGATAAAGTCTTTGAAAAAATAATCCACAAAAGAATCGTAGAGTTCTCAGAACATAATAACATTATACATCAGCAGCAGTTTGGATTCCGAAGAGAGCACTCTACGGTACATCAAATCAAACGAGTGGTTAATATTATTGAGAATAATAAAAGAAATCGTAGAAGTACAGGTATTATATTTCTTGACATTGAAAAGGCTTTCGATACAGTATGGCATAATGGCCTATTGTATAAACTTAACACTTTTAGTTTTCCTTTATATTTACAAAAAATCATACAAAGCTTTTTAGACCAACGTTCATTTGTAGTTTTCGTAGAGCGCATCTCATCAGATAAAAACCTTTACTCGCAGGTCTACCGCAAGGCTCCGTTTTGTCACCTACGCTTTATTCGTTATACACGTCAGATATCACTCTACGCAGGAATCAGGAAGCAGCATTTTATGCAGACGATAGTGCTTTCATTTGCAGCGGTAAGGTATCTAATTCATTAGTTAGGAAAATGCAAGAGAGCTTAAATTCAAGCCAAAAATATTTTAATAAATGGAAAATAAAGGTCAATGATGATAAAACACAGGCCATTATTTTTCCATATAATAAGTCGCCAAAACGCATACCTTCTCAATCTATGTTGTGCCGTGGGAATGTTATACCTATAAAGTCAGAAATCAAGTATTTGGGCATTATAATGGATAAAAAACTAACATTTAAGCAACATGTCAACCAAATTTGTGAAAAAGCTATAAAGTGTGGTCGGGCATTGTTTCCCATACTCAACAGAAGATCTAAATTGAATATGAAAAACAAAATATTGTTATATAAAATGTGCATTCGACCAATTATGAGTTACATCTGTCAAGTATGGTTTCATAAAACTGCGAAAACTCATACCAAAAAGCTTCAGATTATACAAAACAAGTATTTGAAAATAATTCATAATCTTCCTCGTAGGTATCCGACAAATTTACTTCACAGTAACTTTGGACACAAGATGATAAACGATTTCACTAGAGAACTGACACTGACATTTAATGAAAAATGCAGACTGTCAAACTTTGAATCAATAATTAATTTACAAGGTAATCACTAAGATTCGTTCGTTAAGAATGAATGTATTAGTGATTATCCAAACAAATTTCTTTATAACTTCCATAGAGATCAATAAGGTTTTTGTGAGCTATTTTCCTTAAGGCTGTATATTTATTGTTATTAGTTTTGTAAATTTAATTATAAGACTCTTATTGTTGTAGTACTTATAGTAAAATCTCATACCTCTGTACCTTTTATATTTTAAACTTGTAAATAAAGACTTTTATTAAAAAAAACATATATAGAGTAAGTACTGTAGTAATTTAAGAATTTCATTTACACATTTTTTTGAACTTGAAAAAGTCAAATTCATTTTTTGTTTACAATAAGTATTTTAAGAATTTCAGTTGATAAAGCCACTGACCAAATTTAGTATTTTATGTTATGTCAGCAATAATAAATATTTAAGTTTTTGTTTGTATAAAATAATTTGTATGAGAAATAAAATTGTAATATGAACTCTATTTAAGTTTAGTGAACTGTTGGCATAGGAATGTTTGTAATATGAAATTTGTATTAAAGCAAAAATGTTTTTCACGTGCCAATGGTTTATGGGAACCAAAGTAAAATTTGCTGAGACCGTGGGAACAGCAAATCAACTATTGATTTGTTGGTACCCCAAAATATTGCTGACCTATAGATTAATTTAGTATATAAGCTTGTATTTTTGAAAATAAAATTCAGAGTTAAATCAGAATTGAAATCAGTTTGTATTCTTTTCTCATTAATTCTCGAGGGCATCTTAATGCTCAGTTTAAGCGGCAGAAGTGCTAAGAGAATACTTAACTTAAAACATTAAAACACTAAACATACTATAATTATTTCCGATTCGCTTTCTACTTGAGTTTCTGATTCTGAACCACTTTCACCCATAACACGCGCATCAACAAGGTCAAATAATTTTACTTTGTCCGGAACCTTTATTTTACAATGAAGTTTGTTAAAACATTTTAACAAAAGTTTACGACAAGCGGATATTTTACTGAAGATTTTGGTTCTTAACTCAGATTCTAAACCATCAAAGTTTGCTTCAACATATTTTATAATCGAATTGTAATTTTCAATTAGCAATTCTATATATTCATTTCTTTTAGTTTCTCTTGTCGACAATGGTCTTTTTTGCAAAATTCTTTTTTTTATAATTTGAAAATTTGAAACCAATTTATCAAAAATTTCACTGTCAAATTCTGACATTTGTCCTAGAAAGACAACCAAACAAATTTTTAATCTTTAATATGATTTACTAATCGAAAATATTTTTAACCATTTTTTAATTGAATTTGTTTTAATGTTATAATATAATCAAATTATTAACATTGATACTTTAGTTCAACATAATGCATATGATGTGAATTAAAGCTGCATATGATTGGAATTAGAGATGAATATGATTGAAAAAATTAAAGATGCATATGACTGGAATAACAAAAAAGCTTTTTCTCAATCCATATTTTTTTTTCTCTCAATTTGGTTTGCTTGCTCTTCAGCCATAACCTTATGTAGATTCTGCTGCACTTGATTAACTGTTTTGTATTCTTGGTATGCGTTATTGTTTTTTTTAAATAACTTTTTTCAAATTTATGTTTTTGATAATAATAAGATGTACAGTTGTGTACAAAAGGCATAGAACTTTTTTTTATGTTAGGAACAAATTTTTTTTTGTACCATTTAAGGTTTTGTTTGAATATATTCTTAAAATTGATTTGAAAATTATTTTATCAGTTTTTAATAAGAAGCTTATTCCGTTCCGTTTATATTTTTTTTAAAGCTGATTTTAGGAAAAACAAATTTGTTGCTGCTTCACCGCAAATGACAATTCTGTCTAAAACTAAGGGATCTTTGCTTTATTAGTTCTTTTTTTATTTAGATTGTTTTGTTTGAGCAGCGTTTATTAGTTTTTTATTTAACTTGTAATACTCATTTAAGAAATATTTTTTTTAAATATTTTTCTACCGAGTCTGTTAAACGTTTTTATTAGGCAGTTAAAATTTTATATTCTTCGTTACACATTAATATTTGTCTTTACGGTTCATTTTTTTTTTTTATTTTTGCATACACAAATGCTTGCATTTTTTTTGCAGACGTCACGGTCGCCATGTAGAGGTTTGGTGCATATATTAAATAAAAACAACCACTCACGTTCGATATTTAATATAGACTGCCTTTATTATCAAATAATGTTAAACATAAAGTATTTCAATGACAACTGTCATAATGGAAAGCAACATATGTTCGTTCCAGTATTACAGATATTAGTGGTATTCTCAATATAAAATAATGCTTAACTATATTTAAAATAAGTGATAAGAGGTATTCACTATAAGAGATTTGCAATGATTCTCTTGCTCTTTTTGTTGACGAAGCAGAAGACATTGTTGTTTTATTATTTTTTGCTTTATTACGCGTTATTGGAGGCATAAAAAATATAGAGTGCTATTTTTAAGAATTTTGTTTTCTTGTGTTTCTTACTTCTTTTTATAAAAATGATATTGTTTGTTTCGTTACAAATTTAGATTCACTTTGTCTTTGTTATTGTTTTGTGTAATATAATTTTTATTATTAATTTAGCTGCTATTTATGTTTTATAAGTGCATTTCTGTTTAATATGCAATTTTTAGGTTTCTTTATTACATAAAAACAACTCAGTAGTATTTGTTTATTATTATCATTTATTATCATTGACTTTGCAAGTAAATTGTTGAGAACAAAGGAAAAACACGTCCGACTCTCTCGACAGTAGTTTCTTTCGTATTTGAAATTTTATTTTTTGTCTAAATAAAATTTCAAATTAATCTAATTTACAAAATATTTCTAATTTAACATGAAGTACACATACATATGTAGATTTACCAACCGAAAAATTAATAAATACGTTTGGTAAATTAAAAAATATAACAAACATCAATTATTTAATATTATGCTAATTACCCATAACGTTTTATAATAAAAATGCAATTTATTTGTTGGGGGAAAAGAGCTAGTCCCTATACGTAAACAAACATCTTTTGGCGCAAAAAAATGGTTGTATAGAAAACGTGAGTTGCGTTTATTGTCAAGACAAATTTGTCTGGGCAAGGGGCTTGACAAAATTGTCTTAACCCCCAGTCTACAGTATATATAACAACATGCACAAATTAATTCCGTTTCTCTGCAGGCGTCATGTTTATTGAACATTTGAGGCCGTATTCACGGCCTTTTAATAGTAGTACTATTAAGCAACAGATAGCCCAGTTCGCAAATACTGCTGTCAACCTAAACTACAACAACAACGTCATTGTCATGTTATAAAAGAGTTTTTATAACAAATATTTTAACAATCATGTTAAAACTTGGAAATAACATTAACATGGGCAGTGTACATTTAATAATAACATAATGTTAGTGTTAATGTTTATCATTTTATGTCTAATATGGCGTTCACACTTAGCTGTTTAAGCAGTTTTGAAGTATTTAAGCGCAAAATAAGTTGTTTTTGAGAAGTTTTCCCATAAATTGGCGTGTTTTGAAAACACTTCAAAATGAGGTGTTTTATATCTAAACACTTCGCAAAACACTTTAAAGTCAGAGTTCGGATATACTCTTGAGATACGTTTAGTTATTTTTTGCATTTTTGTGTTAACTAAACATGTTTCATAATGGCGGAGAACATAAATTAAGCGTCATGTCAAAAAGTATAAACAAATGGATAAATAAAAGAGTTTTTTAATATAAATATATTTGTGAACATTCAAAATTTGTTTTTTTTTCCAAGCATATCAATTTGTTGCAAAAGACTTCAAATGTTTGACGGTTTACACGAAAATTATTTTTAAATCCTTCATACTTTAGCACTTGGCAATCGACTTTGCAAAATGATTTTGTTCCGTCCTAAGAGTAATAAAATTAGTTTGTCTCTAATAATAGTAATTACAATAAATATTACCATTTGCCACAATCTTTTCTCATAGTTTAAACCAACATTAATAAGAGTTGCAGTTGCTCCATTTTTAAACTTAAAAGACAGAACGACGCCTTTTATAGTATAATTTTTCTTGTCTAAATACCTCATCAAGGTTTATTACTGCATCGTTTATATAATTTAAATAATTTCCTATTAATTCCACTACTTGTTTTTAATCCATTTGCTTAAGTACGTTACTTTATTTTCTGTACCAGCTGTGTGATCAGCTGAATAAATGTCAAACTAAAACACGATAATTGTAGTGGGAACACTTTTTTTAAAGTTTTAAACAACTCGCTTAAACACGTTAAATTTTAATAGTGTGAACGTCATATAAGAGGCCGTCTTCACTAGTCATCAAATTGAACAAAACATAAACATGACGCCGGCAGAGCAACGGAATTAATTTGTGCCTTTTGTTATAGGTGACGAATGCGTGCTTATGTCATTTTCTGTTTAAACATAATTTTCTGTTTTTTAACTATATTGTTTGAATGCTTATTGCACAGCAAAGAGTAGGAGTGCCATTGTCAAACTTGGAAATAACATTAACATGTATGGTTTACAGTTAATACTAACATGATGTTAGTGTTAATGTTTATCATTTTATGTCTAATGTAGACTGGGGGTAATAGGCTTTTTACACTGACCAAAATATTAGTAAAAGTCTGGAAGATGTTGAAAATTAAAACATCGGTTTACATTTGAAAATCCTTCTTACATCTAACATCTACCATCAACTCAACTGTCAAAAAAAGAAAAGTAAGACGCAGCTAATAAAAAACTAAAAATATTGGTTTACAGGAAATATTTATAATTGAAATAATTGTTGCTTTGCTAAAACAAACCCAAGTGTTAATGTAGAGTATTAAAACTATAGAAAGCATTTTAGAGGAAGAATTTGTAAACAAAATTGTATATTACGCTTATTTTAAACAAATATTTGTTATATTTTTTCCACATAAATGACATTTTTTCGGTGATGCCACTAATTAATCTTGTTTATAGCACGTTTCCACGGAGCACAATATTCACGATTCGCTCTCTTATTCGTGCTTCACGGTAGACTCGCGGCGAAAAAAGAGTACAACTCTGTAATAAAAATACGTACATTTTGTTGTTGTAAAAATCATTTTTGGCTGTCATAATAAAAAATGTTAGTACGTTTTGACACTGTAAGATGGTGACAACAAATAGTCAGCTGAGCTCTCGAGTTTACCTGTTATGAATTCGCCTTGACTCCAATCATGTTTGAATCAACGTGATACGCCATACAAAATTTTGAAAGCGAAGCACTTTGTTTTGAGATGATTTAGTTTGAATCTACTTGCGAAGCATGAATAATTTGTCTCTTCTCTAATTTTTATCGCAAGTTTATTTAAACTAGCTCTCTTTGCTTATATAAAAATATAAACAAAGAACAAAATAAAATTAAAAGTGTTATTGTATAGAAATAAATAAGCAAATAATTAAAATACAACTTAAAACTGATAAATAAAACACAACGAAAGTAAAAAATTATACAGGGTGATAGAGAATTAAAAAATAATAAAAAAATGTAAATAAAAAATTTGACGGTCGCCCTTATTTTCCGAGTTATGGGCGTCTGAACTTTTGATATGGAACTATGATTTTACACTATATTTTTGAACAAATTATGTCAATATGGGTATCATTTTAAAGCTTTTGGAAATATCTATCAGGTGATGCCAAACTTTAAAAAAAAATAAACCCATTAAGAGCCAACGCATTTTTTTGATTTTTAAAATCTTTACACTATTAAGTACACTAATACGTAATAACAAATGTGATAAAAAGCAATTAAATGAATCAATTAAGAAAAATATAACAACAAATAAAACCCTAAAATCGAAAACCTATACCGGCTTCGCTTACTGAAGTTTTTCTGCATAGCTGGCCTTCGTCCGGACGTAAGGATTTTCTCCTCTATTGTATGACCAACACCGGCTTCGCTTACTAAAGGTTTCCTGCATAGCCGGCCTTAGGCCGGGCACAAGGATTTTCTCCTCTACGGTATGACCAACACCGGCTTAGCTTACAAAAGGTTTCCTGCATAGGATTTTCTCCTCTATGGTATAACCAACACTGGCTTCGCTTACTAAAATTTCCCTGTTCAGTTCGTTTATGTGTTGAATTAATTATATTGGAATACAAATGTGATAATAAATAAAGAAAAAAACAACAAATAAAACTCTAAATTTAAATAACGGATAAAAGCAAATTACAAAATATGTAATGTACATACATATGTATGGACATATGTAAATGCTTATAAGTACGTATGTATACATAAGTGTATTAACGATAGAAATAAAATTGAAAAAAATACCATTATTAATGCAAGTATAACATTTAAAAATTTTCGTTAATTTAAACGTGTAATTATAATGGAAGTGAAAAGATCCACGGAAATATTTGCGATATTTAAAAATAATTTAAAAGGACCCGTACCAGAGGATGTAATTCTCATATTTGTGAATTGGGGACTAATATCTCAAGAAGGGCGTTATATGTGTCCTAATGGGCATCCATATAAATTAGTCTCTAATAATCGAAGCACAGATGGTGGTAAGTAGTAAAAACTATATTTTAAAATATGTTAAATAAAAATAAAATTTAATTACAATTGCTGGAAACAAATTTCCAAAAATAAAAATAAAAAAAACATTAAATACAACTGTAAAATATCATTCCGGAAGCACACGTTCTTTGGAAAGTTACACCTTAGCGTGTGCCAAATTTTATTTTTTGTTTTTTTGTGGCTAGAAAACTTACAGCTAAGATTTATAATGTCCGAAACTGATATAGATCAGTCAGAAGTAGTCATTTTCGGCTCTTTCCAGACAAACCTTCAAATTGGTGGCCAAGATGTCATCGTGGAAGTAGGCGAAAGCAAAATCGGCAAAGGAAAATACTACAGAGGCCATGTTGAAGAACAATGGGTCTTCGGCGGAGTGGAAATAATAAGTGGTAAACGTTTCATGGTTCCTGTGAAAAACAGGAGCCGTGAAACATTATTACCACTTATCCAAAAATACATTTCGTTAGGATCAATAATTGTGTCCGATTTCTGGAAGGTATCGTTAGGATCAATAATTGTGTCCGATTTTTGGAAGGTATGTGAATGGAAACTTATTACACAGTACATATATCATTATAAATTTTTTTTCAGTCTTATGATACATTGCATGAGTTTGGTTACGCCCACCAAAAGGTAAACCACACTCTATCATTTTTAAATGAGAGTGGGCAGCACACAAATAGGGACTATGGCGTCATCTAAAGCGGTCAGTGCCGGAATATAATAGGCGAACAAATTTCTTTTACGGATACGTCCCAAAATTTATTTTTACGCGATGGTGCAAGACCAATAAAAAAACAAATTCGTAGAGTTTTTGAAAATGGCCGGGAAAATGTACGACCCCCTCAACACAGAAAACGACTACACAAATATTATTAATATGGCGCGTGATGAGTCTTGAGACGAAATTTCAGATAGTAATTCTGAAAATTAATTGTTTTAGGATATTTAGTTTAGCTGTAATTTTTTTTATTTTAACTTAATTATTATATTAAGATTCGTATTCAAAAAGTAAATTAATTTTAATATTATAATTTAGTTTAATTATGTACATATACTGTATTTTTTATTTTAAAACGAAAAAATGAATTAAAATTTGAAATGAATTAAAAATCAAATTTGATTGTTGAAATTTGCTTACTACTCATTTCCTAAATAGCCGGACTTCAGCCGGGCAAAAGGTTTCTCTCCTGTATGGTATGACCAACATCGGCATCGCTTACTAAAGATTTCCTGCTTAACCACGGCCGGTCGCAAAGGTTTTCACCTGTATGGTATGACCATCACCGGCTTCGCTAACTAAAGATTTACTGCGTTGCCGTCCTTCGGCCGGACACAAGGATCTTCTCCTCTGTGGTATGACCAACACCGGTACAAAAATTTTCCAAAAATGTCACCGATACTTAATGGGTTAAATTTTTTTATATAGATAGGTATTTCCAAAAGCTTTAAATTGATACCCATATTGATTCAATTTGTTCAAAAATGTAGTACACAATCACAATTTCATATGAAATGTTCAGGGGCCTATAACTCGGACAATAAGGGCCACCGCCAATTTTATTATTTTACTCTTTTTTTGATTATTTTTTAATTCTCTATCACCCTGCATAATTTTTTTTTATCGGTCAAGCTTCACTAAACTAGATTTAAGCCTAAAAGTTTACCAAGTGGTAAAAAAAACAAAATCGTCCAATAAATTTTAAAATCCAAACTAAACGAAACACGTATGCGTCGTTGAAACGGTATGATTCGCAATCATGATTCTGAAGGCCCAACTATAATATGCATAAGCTGGCTTAAGCTAATGTCAAAAAATGAACGAAAAGTCTGTCAAATGCTTAAGCAACTTATTGAAGACTTTTAGGTGGCTACAATTTACTTACATGAATCTAGAAACTTTTATGCCACAGTTGCATATTTGTTTTATTCGTACTTTTGCAAAATAATACTTTTTTCTCAATAATACTTTTTTTCTCAATAAATGAAATTTATTAACAAAAAGGTGTTAAATAAACATTTTAAATATACTTAATACCATTCATATGAGCCCTTGATTATGATAGTGGTATAAGTCATATATTTTATGTTTCGAGATATTAAGAGGTTTGTATTTTAAAGGTTTAAAAAATATTTTTGTATTATGGAATAAAATATTTTGACAATTAAATATTGCCAACAAAAGAGTATTTATTATGATTGTAAATATTATAACCATTTTTAAAAGGTAGTGTGGTTTTAAAAGGTTGAAATGACTTATACCATTTTCAAATTTAACTGCATGACTTAAACCATAAAGAATAATTTTTTGTTAGAAATTTTATTCAAAAGCATTACATTGTAATTAAGTAATTTATTTTTAGTATTTAGTGAAAATAAAGAGCTTGTGGAAAATTGGTGGGATATAGGGTAGTAAATCATCATATCTTTTTTTTCTTCTCTTATTGGTCTGACGGTTGTATATAGTGAAAGCAAATCAACATTTTCGTATATTCTTGTCCTTCCTCTTTTGGTTGAAAGGTCTAACACTTTGAATTCGGAATTGTCATCCAAAGAAGTTTTATAAAACATTTTCTATGGAGATTTTTTTTAGAAATCTAATCCTTTGTATTTTTAGCTAAGATACAGCTTCTCCATTGGTGTTTCTCTTTCTATTAGTCGTTGATTCTCTCAGTTATTTCGTCGAAATGAAATCTTTCCGAGCCATTTGTTGTACCAAAAATGGGTTTCTCTTTTTACATAATTCTATTAAATAACTTATTCTTCTTCGCCGTATAATGTCTACAATTAATTATAAATAGTGCATTTTACATTAATAGGCTTACCTGATCATAACTGGAGACATGACATTACTAATAATTATTTTGCCAAACTTTGAAAGCAGACTGACTTAAGCCACTATTAAAATATACAGTTATTGTAATTTGTTTACCAACCAAAAAATAAACTCAATTTATCAACTTAATTTTCATAGCATACTGCGAATTACTTCAGATTATGTTACTTTATTAGGATTTGATATGAAATTGCTGATAAACTAGATTTTAAAAATTTTTGTCTTATACCACTTTCAAAATCAAGGGCTCATATACAAATTAATAATAATTTTTAAGAATATTAATTAGTTTTAAGAAAATTTCGAATGAAAAATTTAACATTTTTTGCTGTTTGTGTAATTTTGGCCAAAAATACCAAAAAATACAGCGGTGTGCATCACTCAACTCATAAACAATAAAATGCTCTTTCTTTTTAATTACGATTATTATACAACGCCTACCTTTTTTCTTATAGAAATTTATTTTTTTAAACATTTTATATTAAATTTAGATACAATTTGTTCACTTTCGTTCTCCATTGCAATTTTTACGAATGTACATTCATATGTAAAACACAAAGCACAAACAGCTGTTTCCGTACGGAATGTGCGATCGGTTTCGGACTTTGCTTAAGCAAATGACATTTGACGAAACTTAACGAAAAGTGTTGTTAAGTACATTATAGTTTGCCACATATGATTTATATGTAATTGCACAGTTGCTTAAGTTGGCTTAAGCTAGCTTATGCATATTATAGTTGGGCCTGGAGAGCGAAGCAAGTGCTTTGTTTTGTCGTGGAAACATGGTAATACTGCTATTTGTCTAGTGATGACACTAAAATAATCGAAAGATGTAAAATGGAACAAACTGAGTAAGGAACATCTTGTGAAGATGTTGAAAGATGTTCAATTTTAGCCCTGTGTAATTCTTATGGAAAGATGTAGACATCTTCGTAAATTGATGGTAAATGTTAGATGTTGATTAGTGTAAAAAGCCTATAACGTTGCAATAACACTAATAAGAAGTGTCTATACCTGATAAAATTGTATCATGCCAATGATTTGACGTTTATCGAGACACTAGGTAATATGTTCTCATCTTTTTTACAAAAAAACAAATTTTGATGCAAATGGTATTACCCCCCGTCTCCATTAGGCATTAACATGCGTTAAGAAATGTCAAACTTCATATGAAAAAAACATTATTTTTAAAACTAGTTTTTTTATATCAAGTTTGACTTTTGTTAAGATATGCAGATAGCAAACAAGGTATATTTATTTTACTAGGTAGGGGCATCCCTACAACAAATACAACAACAACATGGCATTTAGTTGTTGCTTTGTAGTTCGAAATGTCAAAAAACATGTAAGAAAATTGAGAAGGCGTGTATGTGTTTTATTGCTTTCTCACTTCTACACTATAAAATTTCTGAACACATACAACTTTTGACATGTCGAAATACTAAATCAGCTGGGCGGACGACACTACTTAGATAAATATACCTTGATAGCAAATATAGACGGGGGTTTACGAAAGTGTAAATGCGTTACATCATTAAAATTTAACAATCACCCCTATTCTGCATTTCATATATATTTTTACGATCTTATATATATATTTTGAAAAAAAAAAACATAGAAATATGAAGTAACTAAGAGGTATTTGTGCTCCAATTATCCCAGTGTCTAGAATCCTGTACCGCCGAAAGAGATGTTTAAAATTTTTATACTTCCTTTTAGTAAAAAAATAAAGTTTTCAATTTATGGATCCACCTGTTAATTTATGAATCTTTCGTTACCATTCAATTTGCCAACTTTTCATAATGCTCATGTGCTGTATTTTCCACCAAGAAATTTAATAAAACTGACAAACTTCAGTACAAAAGCTATTAATAGTTCAAAAAATTATTTATTTTATTACATACATATTTACATCTATTTTAATTACACACTCTTAAACTAAACAAACAAAAATTGAAAAACTTTCCGTTAGCAAATTCACAACTTACAAAAACGTATGTAGCTAAGATCGTAATGCAGAATACATAAATCGTAAAAATTTAAATGAAACGGAGCACTGAATACCAAAGTTGACAAACGGAGAAAATTTCGACTCGAATCGCAGAATAGGGGTCAATATATATTTTGTTTTTGAATTTTACAAGAAAGCTATGATATTATGCAGTTGCACCTATGCAAGGCCTAATAAAATTTAAGATTTATTATTAAATTTATGGCAAAAAATACTTTGGTACATTTCCAGGAAAGTACCAATTAGAAACCGGTGGTACAATTTAAAAATTTCATTTACCAGCCCTGGTGCAAGATCCATTGAACGAAGATGTATTTTTTCGAGCGGTTTACGGCAGTAAAATTACAAAAAATTATCTGAGTAAAACAAAATCTCTCAGTCGTACAATAAACGGTAAAGATCCTTTATGTTGTGTAAATATTTATTGATTTTTAAAGTTTTATCATTATTACATTGAAATGAAAAGTTTGTAAATAAAGTTTTTTCTCTTGATGTCTTATATACTATTTTTAGACTGAGGTAACTTAACATTTTGTACTGCTTCTGGATACCTTGTTAAATAAATACAAAATATCTTAAAACAAAATTATTAATTATTTAATTTGACACAATAATACAAGGCAGTGGCATTATAACAACAAAACTACAAGTGTTTTATTGGTAGATATTTAACTTTTAGATGTCAAAAACTGCCGACTGAAACAAATTATGGCAAAGCAAATTGTGCACAGGGCTGCCAGGTCAAAGAAAACGTAAATTTTCCGATTAAACTTATTATTTCTTATTATTTTTTAATTCTCCCTATCACCCTGTGTAATTGTTTTTTTGAACTAGATTTGGCCACTTTATTTCAAATTTTATATAAAAAATTTGTCTTAAAGTTCACTTTAAGTAGACTCTATTTCTTTTGCATAAGTGCATAATTGTACTCTGAAACCAAAATATTATCAAAACATTTTTTTTATGCGTTAAATACATAGACGACAGCGGCTATACGACTACAAATTCCTTTGGCTCAATTGTGTGTAGTCAGCTACTTAATTATATTGAAGACGACAATTACATAGTAAACTCTGACATTGTTGTAGAAATACATACTTTACTCTTATTAACTTTTTCAAAAAAATAATAAATATTTCTTCAAAATCTTTGGCAAGGAAAAAAATAAAATTGTCGCATACAAAAATAGAAATCACCTTAATATGACTATAGCCATAACGGTGGTCGTGTAGCTTTGATAACTTCAAAATAATCGTTTTACTATAAACGTGTGTATTTTATTTTTGACAGTCTGTACAAGGTAGCCTCCTGATGATGTCTATATGTATAATACGTTAAGTTAAAGTTGAAATGTATAAAATTGCTCTTGAGTTTGTATAAATCCAGTACATGAATAACTAAACCAAAGCTTTCGATTTTTTTCTGAAGTCAGACTTGTCATGAATTCGGTAAGATATTTCGGTAGTTTGTCGGAAAACTGAAAAAATAACGAATTTGTTAAGACATTTCGGTTGTTTGTCTGAACAAATAAAAAAAATATATAAAACTTTAATTTATATGTAAGAAAATAAAAACTACAATTGTTTTGAGTAAAAAGAAATTTATAGCAAATACGAAAATATTTAATAAATATACACAAGATGGACAATTGAAATCGAATTGATTACGGTAAAGTATTGGCTTGAATACCAAATCGTTAACTAATTATTACATATACATATTTACTTAACTTTCAGAGAACGATATTTTAGCTTATACTCACAGAAAACTTTTCATTGCGACTTCGTACCTGAATATCGGTGCGGTTTCGTGCCTACATATCGTTGCGATTTCGTAACTACATATCGTTGCGAAGTCATGTCAACCCTTTTATATAAAACGCGTTACGATTTCGATAATTTTTCGGTTCCGAAATCTGAAGATTTTAGCGACTAGTAGTTACGAATTCTTTATGAAATCGGAAAATTTGGTTTGGTGGGAAACTAGATTTCAAATAACATTATAACTGCCTATTTCATAGTGTCATACGAATTCGTTTATTCGCACAATTAAATTTAAAACAAAAACAACTTTCGAGAATTGGTTTTTGTTTTAATTCTGAAAAGTTGTTTTTGTTTTAAATGTAATTGTGGGTTAAAAAGATATCGAATGACATTGTGAAATAGGCAGAAAGTAGAGAAACAAGTCGTGACCGTAGCACAATAAATAATAATGAATTCGCCTTGGGCGTGAGCAAAAAATTGTCAGCGGCGGCTGTTAATCGACTTATGCCACTACCATGGCACAATAAATAAGGTAGACTCACGGCGAAAAAAAAGTTCAACTCTGTAATAAAAATACGTACATTTTGTATAAATCATTTTAGACTGTCAAAACAAAAAATGTTAGTACATTTTGGCATTTTAAGATGGAGACAAATAATAGTCACCTGAGCTCTCGAGTTTACCTGTTATGAATTCGCCTTGGCCACTACATTCATTAATTTTGTGCTATTTAAGGCCAGGATTTTCTATTCTAGACAATCGTACGATTCAATCACAAAAAAATCTGACGGAATCCTGTCCTACTTAAAAAATCGTTTCAAAATGGCGTTGTAGATGCCACACTATCATACAAAACAAGATTTTGCAACTCTGATCGAATGGAAAAATACCAATTCGAATTCATAACATGTAAACTCGAGAGCTCAGCTGACTATATTTTATCTCCATCTTCCAGTGACAAAATGTACTGTGGAACAAGATTAACGTGAGTACCTGCCTAGTTGGCCTAATCTCACGGTGGTCTTACCACGGAGTGAAATGTTAGCGTGTAGTATAACAACACTTTACGATTGCCACCAATTGCAATTAGTGTGTGATACAGTCACAATGAGGAACAATTTATCAAAATGTACTAACATTTTTTTGTTTTGACAGCCTAAAATAATTTATACAAAAACAAAATGCACTTATTTTTATTACAGAGTTATACTCTTTTTTCGTCGCGAGTCTACTTTGTTTATCGTGCCATGGAAAAATACTATTTTATGATTTTTTTCAAAAGATATAATCGTACATAACTGTCAAAAAGACTGTCTCACACATCCATTTCTAATCCTCATGATCAAACTTTTTTTATCACACATCCTTTTTTTGACAGATCGTACGACTGAATATGATAGTGAATCTTAGCAAGGCGAATTCATAACAGGTAAACTCTAGAGCTCAGGTGACCAGTGTGACCATTTTGGCATTTTCGCAGCTAAATTTAGCATTATTTTTAGCATATTAAATTACGTATTTAGCATTTTTAATTTTATAAAAATCATACAATCACTTTGGTCTTATTTAAAAATCTACCACAATTTTTTGTCGATTATAAGGAATTGCTACAAGTTATGACATGTATTTGACTTTTCAATTACTCCAATAATGGCATACTGCAATATTCTAAAATCGAAAAACTCTACACCTTACAAGTTTATTAATAGTTATTTTCAAGAGCCCCCACGCAAACCCCTAAGGGTCTGTGAGCACATACACAATCTCAATCAGAATCTCGCAAAGAAAATAAAACATGTAAAATTTTAAATCGAGGCATACAATCTTTCAACAATGTAGGTTTGTGTCACTTTGCTAAATATTAACAAACCAATGCATTTTCATATTAACCACTTTTTTCGCTGGGGGCCTTTGGTAATTTCATACCACAGTTACTTTTTGGTCCATTAATTGTAAAATAAATAAATTTTCAAAAAGTAATATAAAAAACCAATCGATTAATCGAATACTTTTTGAAGATATATTCGATGAATCGGTAAAATATTATGTTTAGTTACTAAAGCACTGCATGAGCACATAAAATGAAGCGTATGAGATGCTCATTATAATATTTCATTGAATTCATATCTGTTCAATGCACACGAGTAACGCTGAGTGGATAATAATAAACAGCCAAGACCAGCGAGATAAATGCTCGGAGTTTCTATAAGCAAGTTGAAAAAGTTAATGTTAAACAAAACAAAAAAAAAAAAAAAAAAAAAAAAATGAACTTGCGCGAGTTCAAGCAGTTTTATGCTTTGGCTGAAACACGAACACAGTTGGAGTGTACAAGTAAAAAACACAGAATTTTTAACAACATTACTTCAAGACAAGGCCTTTATTTCTTAAGATATACAAAAAACCACTAGTGAAAGCAAAAAGCACTAAGTCATATTCAAAAGTTCTACACAACTGCCAAAGAAAACACCGAGTGTTTTAAACATAAGACAAATAAACGCGGCGCTTACTAGTATTGAAAATTCCTTTTACTCGGTCAGTTCATTTTTTTTTATAATACGAACAGTGGTTTACTCACTTATAGTATGGTATGAGTAGGCATGTGTCAGTAAGCTAGTTTGTTGGAATATGACCACTTGCTCATTTTGTGTGTCCTGATTTAGTATAGGATAATTTTTTTCGCATAAGTATCTTATTTCCGTTAATTTTAGCGATAAGCATACTTTAAGGGGGCTTTTATTTTTGAAAGACTCATATTTTAGTAGGGATGATACTCTTCATATGAAGTAAATACATAAACTATAACTGAAGCACTAAAAAAGTAAGGGTCTTTGGTGTAGATTGCTTTCAAAGCAAAATCGAACAATATATTTTAAGGACGCTGACGAAATGGCGGACACAGCTAGTATTAATGATGAGTATATGGAATTAAACCCTTCCGAAATGAATAAGAACCACTCAAAGTACAGTTTTAGGTAAACTTGCTAAATCCTGAAAATCCCGTTCAAATGCTCCGCCAACATTAATAAGAGTTGCAGTTGCTCCATTCTCAAACTTAAAATATTTTTAATTAAGGCAGAACGCCGCCTGTTATAGTATCTTTTTTCTTGTCTAAATAGCTCATCAATATTTATTACCGCATCGTTTACATAATTTAAATACATAATATCCTATAAATTCCACTACTTGTTTTTTTTATCCATTTTTTAAATACGATACTTTATTTTCTATACCAGATGTGTGATCAGCTGAATTAATGTCAAACTAAAACACGATAATTGTAGTGTGAACACTTTTGTTTAGTTTGTGAAACAACTTGTTTAAACACGTTAAATTTTAGTAGTGTGAACGCCATATAAGTCTTATTCATAAATAAAGAGACATAGCCTTTGTACAGTTTCTTAGGGCCCTTTTTCTCTTATTGTCTTTCAATCAGCTTTTTTTTATTCAAATGGTATTTTATAAAGCAATTTTATGAAAAATTAATAGTATACAAGGGATAAATTCATTATAAATTTCAAATTTTAGCATTATTTTTTTTAGCATTTTTTAATCTTTTTTAGCATTATTTTAAACCAGGTCTAGCTGCAAAATATTTTTAGACCTGGTCATATTGCAGGTGACTATTTTTTTGTCTTCATCAAAATGTACTAACATTTTTTGTTTTGACAGCCTAAAATGATTTATACAAAAACAAAATGTACGTATTTTTATTTCAGAGTTGAATTTTTTTTCGCCGCGGGTCTACATTGTTTATTGTGCCATGGAAACATAGCCTTTAAAGCCATGATTCACTATGAGTAGGACAGAATTCTGTCAGATTTTTTTGTGATTGAATCGTACAATTGTGTAGGATAGTGAATCCTATACCTCGTTTCTGTAACTTAAGTGATACACTTTTCATTTGAAAATATAATAGTCATTCTGTTTTTCCAGGTTAGCCCCTAGCTAATCCTAAATTTTTTAAAAGAATGTAATAAAAAGCTTACCCTGTGTAAAACAAGATGACTATAAACACCCTTATTCCATTTATCGTCGTCGTTATCGTCATCGTCATCAATTCAATATCAATCTCAAATTTTATCGACATCGTCATCAATTCAATACAAAACTAGTATGTCATAAAAAAAGAAGGACCTACAGTTTTAATAAAAACTATTATTTATATAATAATAACTGGTATTTCTTATTTTCTATTTCTAATAAATCTTTTTGGTATCTACTTTTAGGGTTCTTTTCATTGATGACATTGAATTATTAATTTCTTTTAACATATGCGCCTGTTCATCAATGTGCTCTTGGAGCACTTCGTAGTGATCATTAGGTGATCCTAGTTTCTTCAAGGCAGATTTTTCCTTTCTTCTTAAAGGGGTGCAATTTTCGGCGCTCTGTATAGAAGTTGCTTTCATTTTGAGGAACCAATTCGTTGCTTTCCACAACTTCTATTTCCACATCCTCACATTCAATAAATTCCGCTCCCTCAACAGATCCTTTTGGGTTTAGCTGCTTCTTTTGCTTCTTTGCATCTAATTGATGCAGGTTAGTTTAAGATATGAAACTGTAAAATAACAGTATGTATGTGTAAAGAGTTCAACAATTGGAAGAAAAAAACAAAAGAAGAGAAATACACAATGGTACCTATGTAAGATTTAACGAGAGGAAAAACGTTTAAAAAAAGTGGATGAAAGAACCTGGTGGAGACCAAAAATAGAACTCAAAATTGATATAAAGAAGTAAATTCACAATTGGATGATAGAACCTGGTGGACGACCAATTAAAGCTCACACTGAGGATTGTAACCTCACTTTTTGACGTGGTGTAGTACCAATAAAAATAACTAAGATTGATACTGGTGGAGACCAATAATACTCTAGGAGTGGACACTGGCGAGCATACTTCCTGTGCAAAGGTACAGGTCGGCTAGATTTTCCGGAAAAAGTTCCTAGTTGTTGATAGACCCTGGCAAAAAAAACACATGTGTTGGCCATTTTTAACCAAAACCCAAAAAAAAAAAAAAAAAAAAAAAAATAAGTTACAGAAATGAGGCTCTGGATTTAGGGAGTTTGTACATGTGTGTTCTGTTGAGAACACCAACAGAATTTCTTACATTTGCAGTTAAATTTGTTTAAAGATTATATGCAAATAAAATAAATTTTATTAAAGTAAATTTTCAAATAATTTTTTATAAAGGAAAAAATAAATAATTATTGTAGAATAGAATCATATACATAGATAAAATAAATACAGATTTATTTTATTTACAATATTTTAATTTTTCAGGAACAAGCTCGTTATTAGAAAGAAAAAAATAATGCGAGTTTATGTAAAACAAATTTACATAGAACAATTTTTGAAAAACCGAAAATAGATATGTACACACATACGTTCTATGAATTTGGCTCCTATAATGTATGAGGCTTTGACTAATTAAAATGTTTCAACAAATAATAAATACCCAATATACCAAATGACTTGAGAAAAATATTATAAAAAGATTACCTATATAATCCTTAAGCTTGAAAAGGGCTTTAGAATATATTAAAAAATGCTTTTCTAACAATTGTGCACGATTACTACATGCTTAATGAATTTGGCCCCTATAATTTATGAGTCTTTGACTAATTAAAATGTTTCAAAAATTATTAATAAATACCAAATGACTTGAGAAAAATATTATAAAAAGCCTACCTACAGAAGCCTTAAGCTTGAAAAGTTTTTAGATTATATTGAAAAATGCTTTCGTAACAATTGTAGAAAATTTAAAACGGAGCACTTGTGAAAATATTATATGTTCACGATTACTATAAGCTTATTGATGCAATTGTAGAATAAGCTTACTGAAACAATATTGTAATATCTTTTGTATAGAAAAGCTTCACAATTAATGTATGTTAAAAAAGAGAGGCTTGAAGAGATCCTTAACTGCAACAAAAAGAACTCAGCAATAAAAATAAAAAGCATACAGGCATATGTTGTAATTTCGTAGCAGTCCAAACATTAATGTGTGTATTGTGTAAATTTATTTTAAAATAAATTAATAAACAAATTTACAATTTTTTGTAGTTTGTTTGCTATATGGTATGTTGGGTATAAACTTGTATGAAAAGTTGTTTTATAAACCTTTTATAAGTCATTTATCTGTCTTACCAATAGCCAACCTTTGACTAGCAAAGTTGGTGTATGGTTTCTTTAGAAACCCTATGATAGCATATGGTTTATTTGGAAAAAAGAACTTTTAATATTTTTTTGTACCATTTCAACAAAACCAGTCAGTAATAAAAATTTCTGTGAAAAAAAATGGTTACATTTGATGCATTGTAACGTTGTACATAAATATTTTAATACTGTTAGTCTTAACAAATAAGTTATTTTTTTTTTTTTTTGGTTTCTCTCCAAAAAATTGGTAAATGGTAAGGGTACGAAACCAAAGCGCCAGGGTATGATTGCCTTAGCTTCCTCCAAAATCTACAGAGCGACCTATACCTTCGTATAGGAAGTGAGACTCCAAATTCAGCTAGGTAAAATTAATGAGAGTTTAATGGTGCTCCTCCAGTGAAAATCTTGAGTTTATTGGTACTCCTCCAGTTAAAAATTGAGTTTAATGGTGCTCCTCCAGTTAACAACAAATAAGTTAAGGAATACAATTCCTTCAACTTGTAAGGTTGCCAATGTTTTTATAGGTTAAAATTGCCATAGAAATACAATTATATAACCTTAACAATAAATATAAAAAACTTTTTTAAGAATATAAATTTTGTTAAATTTCAGTACAACAAAACCAAGAAGAAAATAACCGGCTAACACTTTTGAGTCCTGACATGCCGTTCTATTCGGCGGCGGCTCTTGGCCGGCTGCCAAAAAATTTTATTACAAGACGAATAGATATCAGGTGGTGTCAAACAAGAATGATAGATGTTTTCCCGTTAGATGACGTTTTTCGGCCAATTTAAAATTGACAAGTCGTCTGTAATCAACAAATTGATTCTAATAAATATGTACAAAAAATCTAAGTAATAGGCAACAATTGGCAACCCTGCAAATAAACTCTCAACATTTTTATTAAAAATCTTATAATATATAGTTATACTCTGTCAGAATTATTAGCTAACAGGAAGGCATTTTTGTGACGTCGTTCGGTCGACATGCGCAAAAAAGTTCAATTTTATTTTCGTGATGGTGTAACCTTGTCTTCTATCATTCTTGGTGTCAAAAGCTTAGCTGAAATTTGTTTGTTTACTTTTTTTGCTGGCTGGTCCTTTCAAAATTTGTTTATTTAGAAACAAAAATTAAAACAAATCGTTGAGAAGAAAATAAACTTTTTGGCAAACTTTTTGCATACTTTCTGAAAAAAGTTATTGCGTAGCAAACTTTTAAAAATCCGAAAATAACTTTAAAATATTTTAAATTAGTTGTTCACTCACTCACTCCGAAACTATGTCGAGCGCACTAACTGCGATTGATAGGGGACACAAATATGAAACAATCGTAGTATAAAGTTTTTCTTAAAAGTCTTTCTGAAAAAAGTTATAATGAGGCAAACTTTTGCAAAAAAAAAAAATATTTTAAATTGGTTTTTCACTCATTACTCCCTTTGGTTTTTCACTCATTTACCGTTTCGCGCGAATATATCGCGCTGCCTGCGATCGATAGGGGACGAAATTACGAAACAAACTTTTATTTGTTTCTTGAAAGACTTTCTGGAAAAAGTTATAGCGTAGCAAACTTTGGAAAATTTGATTTAAAGTCGTATATTTAATGCTTAATATATAAGAGAATACTAAAAAGGCACAAATGACCAACATAAAATTAGGTATCTAAGGTGTTTTCCTAATTATTATTAATGTAGGGGGAATATCGAAGAATATCGACCATTTCCATTATGGGTCCCTTTTCGAATTTAAAATTACCGTGTTCACAAGCCCTCAAACTAGAGTAAGTATTTATTCATCTCTTCATTACCCATTTTCACTCGTTATTGTATCATACATATATACAAAGTTAAAGTCGACAATGCAAAAAACAATTATATAAATAGCAAAATAACCAAAAGAAAATATGGAGACAAAAGAAATTAGTACTAAAAAACCCAAAAATGTGATAAAAAATGTGATATTTGGAAATATTGAATATAACTACAATTTAGAAATTTGGAAGTACAATAATCTGCTAAAATTCACCTACTTAAACTGTACTATAAACACTTGTGATCCAACAAAATGATGGGATTTTTCATACAGCAAATACTACATTAGTAAAAAATCAAAAAAGCATTCACTCAAGAATAATCTGTAATGAAATTTTAATATAATACAAAGTTTAAAAATTTGAACTCTAAATTTCCCATGTAATATGCATTCACACATTCGATGACATACTTGCGTTTATATTACAATATTACAATGCAATAAAAAAGACCTTTTGTATTTTTCATTACATTTTTCTATTTTTCATTTTATAGACTTAATCGAATTTTACTGTTACTGTTACCTTTAAAACATTTTTTTATGATTTTGTTTTAATTTATTTGTTCTCTGCCTTTTTTTTTCATTTTAACAACTATTTCGATAAAGTTCCGATAAAAATTAGAGAAGACACTGATTTCTTCGTAACTCAGAAGGTAATTCAAACTGAATTACGTAAAAATGAGATAATTCGCTCTCAAAAATTTGTATGACGAATTAAGTAATTCAATTTGTAATTGGGGGTTGGATTACGAATGAGAGAGCGAATTACGAATAAAGGCTGTAGTGGAAACACGGTATTACAGTCATGATTTTCATTTTCAGAGAAATATTGAAATTTTGTTTTTAATTTTTCGAAAATTGCTTGTAAAATTTTTTTGTAAAATTTTATTCGAAAATTTTTAAAATTTTCTGTGAAAATATCGTTTTGAAAACGGTTTGTAAGGTTTTTAAAATTTTATTGAATTTTATTTTTACCAGTGGGAACCCTGTGGGTCAATTGGCTACCTATATGTGTATTTCTTTATATAAAGGTCTTTAAAAGAAATCAAAGCAGAAAACCCGTACCAACCTAAAAACAAACAAAAGTCGCCCCTCGCAGGGGGTCATTGACCCCCGAGATCTGTATGCACTCCTTGCGATCTACCTGTCGCGGTCTAATATTTATTTGACAAAAAAAGCAAAAGAGAATAATTAACCCGAAAAAAATTAAAAAAAACGTAAAAAATATAGGTGGGTGTGGTTTTTGGCCCGCAGCCTCCAAAGTAATGATCCGATGTTGCTGAATTGCAATACCAAAATTTTCGGAACTATGCATGACAGATTGGTGTGCTTAAATTTTTTGTATCTCTTCTGGTGCCTTGGCAAATGACATTTCAACCCGAACACGGACAGACGGACATCGCTTAATCAACATCTATATGTATAAGGATCCAGAATATATATACTTTATGGGGTCGGAATTGAATATTGTAGAAATTACACACGGAATGACAAACTTTCCACCTGTTGTGAAGGGTATAAAAATGTGAAATTGTATTATATGCCGACGATACTCTCATTTTTACTGAGGAAAAAACATGCGAAGAATGTTATGAAAACCTAAACACAAATATGGAAAATATTAATAAATGGTTACAAATGAACAAGCTTAAGCTAAATGAAAATAAAAGTTAATGGAAATAAATATGAATACTAATAAAACATTTTCAATTAATAACGTATAAGAAAAAGTTAACAATATCAAATATCTGAGTTTCTTAATTGATAAAGAAATAAAATTAAAAGAACACGTGTAAAAAAATAGGATTCTACAAACGGTTAAGAAAAAAATTATCAATGATAACAGCAATAAACATATGTATACAACACTATTATTAAACTGTATTTTGAATATGGATCAACTAAAGGGTGTTTTTTATAGAGGTTTAGAAATTTAAGTTGGCATTACTTTTCAAGGTGGCGACCGATTTAACAGCTGTCGATTTATTCTCAGTTTGGCTTGGCCATTCATCATGAATAGACTCACGCCTGAACAACGCTTGCAAATAGTGCAATTTGGGCCCAAAACGAGATTACCGTTGTTCCCGATTTTCATTAGCGAATTTTGTTTAGCGATGAAGCGCACTTCTGGTTGAATGGCTACGTCAACAAACAAAACTGCCGCATTTGGAGTGAAGGTAATCCTCAAGTGTATGTTTGGTGCGCTTTATGGGGTGGTGGAATCATTGGTCCGTACTTTTTCAAAAACGATGGTAGCCAGAACGTTACAGTCAATGGTGATCGGTATAGAGCCATGATTACTAACTTTTTCATTCCTGAATTGAATAACCATGATGTCCAGGAGATGTGGTTTCAACAAGACGACGCAACATGTCGCACAGCTCGTGCCACAATAGATTTATTGAAAGACACGTTTTGGACCTGTGAATTGGCCTCCAAGATCTTGTGATTTAACACCGCTAGACTACTTTCTGTGGGGCTATGTAAAGTCATTGGTCTATGCGGATAAGCCACAAACGCTTGACCATTTGACGGCCAAAATGTTGGAAAAAGTCATCGAAAATTGGACGTCCAGATTGGACTACATCCGCGCCAGCCGTGGCGGTCATATGCCCGAAATCATATTTAAAATGTAATGCCACAAGATTATCTTTCGGATAAATAAGATTCATGTCAATCGAATAATCCATCGTTGTTTTATTGCAACTTAAAGTTCTATACCTCTATAAAAACACCCTTTATATTATACACATGCTGTTCTGAACAGGAAATATCAAGACTGCAAAAATTACAGAATAAAGCGATGCGTGTTATACTAAAATGCATCAGATTTACCGCAATTAGATTTATGCTAGATACACTAAGATGGCTAAATGTGCGCCAAAGATTAGAATTTAACACTCTAAATTTAATTTAAAAAATTAAAATGGGAGAAGCACCCGAATATTTAACTGAGCAGGGCCCTATTCCACAAAACAACTTATCACCTTTTCATTTTACACTTATCAAATTTTTCGTCAATTTGCAAAACTTTATGTTCCACAGAACTATAAAATTTGATAAGAGATAAGTTGAATTTGATAAGTGTAATTTGCAAAGTCTTTGCAATTTTTATATTCTTTTTGCAATTTCTGTTTCACGTACGTTCTCTTCTGCAAAGTGCAAAGTTAATATTGATAAGTGTAATTTGCAAAAATTATGCTGTTTTGTTCAACAAAAACCTGAATCTCTATTTTTGAAAACCAAATTTTGATAAGTTTGTCAAAAATTTGCTAGGTCAACGATCGCTTTGCAAATTTATATTGCTATAACTAGTGAAGCCTTAATAATGTTTTTGTTTGACGATAATGAAGACGCTGTTATAGCCACAAATTATAGAGACCGAATTAATTTTCCAGGACCACAAAACTTTATTTTAAAAGAGTGCTATCGTTTATATAAAAGTTGATTTCATTTTAAATAAAGTTGGAGAAATATTTGAGCAGAATATTTGTCGGCTACAAATCAACTGCTTCTGTGCTTGCATTGGCTCTGAAATGGTTGTCAGTACCATGAAGTTGCAGCTATGCATGGTATTGTAAAATTAATAGTTTGCAGAACTATACATAGAGATGATACGATGTGGTGGATTCCTTTGAGTCTGTGGTTGTGTGATTGACACAATCATTAAAATTGATGTGCCAACATTATACAAGAAGGTTATGTTGTCTGGCATGGGCTTTTTGTAAAACTTCCTAACAGGCAGCCTGTTTATCTAATTTTAAAAATAAAATCTAAATTTAAATATTTCAGGGATCGTAAATAACAGTCATCGTTTAAAAAGTTATTTTAAATAGTTATTTTGAGAATTAAATAAAATACTCCATCGAAAATAGTTATTTTTCAAAGTAAAACTAAAAACTCAAATGGAAGTTTTAAAAAAAGAATGTTATTTTGCCGCACTAAAATAAAACTTTTTTAGGAGTTTTATTTTTTTCGTTAGAAAATAAAAGTCATTTTATGTAAATTGATAACCAATTTTTAAATTGTTATTGTTTGATTAACGATCTTCACCATTTTTACCGCTTTTCTGACACATCTTATACATTAAAGAGCTGCATGAATGTTTTGATTTTCTGTCCATTGAGAATGAAGCGAAAACAGAACTCTAATTGAGAATACATTTAACGAACGAAACGAATATTTACTCTATTCGCTGAGAGGCCAGCAATCGAAACGAAACATACACTCTCAATATGCGAGAGGAATTTGTGGTTGAAAGCACGATCTACTCTCATCATTCCAATTTTGTATGGAATTATTAGAACGGTTGAGAATGTTTAGAATGTTTTGATTTGCGATACGATACAAAAGAAGCTCTTATATTGATTGTGGTTGATGTTCATCGTGCAGTTGTATTGTCCCAAAAGAAGAATAAAAAATTAATTGCTAAAATGAAAATATAAATTGTAAATACATACATAAGTGAAATATGTGAAATGTGTAAACTGGTAAATTTAACCATTTGTCACAAAGTTGGTCTCTATCTAAATCGTCCTGCTAACAAACTTATTTCTTTAACGAGAACGAAAAAGTAGAAGTAATAGATGAATGCAAGCGCCAAATGATGACGATTTATGTGGTCAAGGCATCCAAAGTCCACCACATATTGTAAAACCCTCCATAAATTTGGAAGCTCTGGAAGATTTCGTGGGACAGTCAAATATAATAGAATCGAGCGATAGAGTGTCTGACAATATTAGACGATATAGTACTTTAAATGTTGCCTTAAATGACAACTTTAATGTACTACAATGGTGGTACTTTCACAAAAATGAGTTCCCTTTGCTGTATAAGTTGCAAAATATTTGCAACACCGGCTATCAGCGCTTCCGAAAGATTTTTTTCTTCAGCTAGGAACTTGATTACCGAAATTTTGCTCATGAGGAAATTTGAAATTTTCATGAAATTTGAATGACATACGAGTATGTGTGAAATTTAATACATTTAAAAAAGTTAATGACATTAATTTATCAACAAAAAAGTTATTAACAAGAAAAATCTGGAGTGGCCTACACTCAATTTTATCAACCCAATGGAAACAGATATTTTTATGGATATATGACAAAGAATATAAGTACAATATATATTTAAATCGAAAAATTAATTATTTTCGCTTTGGCCCCTTCCCGATTATGCCCAAGATTTATACAGCTTCCCAGCAAAAATATCGTTTACCTGGAAGCAGGTTTGTAAGGGAGAGAGAAATAGTCTCTACCTTACTAACCTGCTTCAATAAGGCATGATTTTTGTTTGCAATGTCCCACTTGTTAGGTCTCTTCGTTTCACTAAATATTGGCTTCTTTAAAACCATCATGGGAGCAGTTAAATCATGTCTCTTTTATGTGCACTATTTGAACATCATAAATGCGCGTATTTCATGTCTCTTTCTTGTGCTTTTATATGTATCGTTTTTGTACATTTATTATGTCTCTATAGTTCAATAATTATAATTTTTTTTATATTTTTAATGAAATTCATGTTTTATTTAGAAACTTAATATATTAAAAAAATTTATAGTAAAAAAAATTAAATTCATTAAAAAAACACTTAAATGTACATGCATAGCATTAAATTGCGATTTAATTTTCTTTTTTCAAAGAAAGAATTGTCTTTGCTCTTAATTAAAGATTCCTTTTTATAATGTCGATTTTTAAATTTTTTTACACTGGCAACCTTAGGAGAGAATTTACTAATATAAGGAATTATCTTCTTACTCTTCAACTTTTTACCATTGCTTCTTTGATATCTTCGTTAACTTCAATGTCTTCTAACTGTAACATAATTTTTATATATTGCTATTTGTTTTAAATTTGTTAATTTTTCAATTTGATTGTTTAAACTTTTAGTTATGCCTACCTTTAAACTTTTTTTTTTGTGCACGTTTTACTTTACTAAAAGAACACTTGTTGATATTTTAAACACACAATCTACACTGATTTGATTATTGCGTCATCTCACTTTATATTCGTTAATCATATTTTTTCCTTGGAACAGCTCGTAAAAAATCAAAATTAAATCGGAAGTTTTATAAAAAAACTTATTCGCTTACTCGTAAGCGAGAGAGAATGCAGTTTGTGATTTAAAAAAAAAATTAAGAAATAAATACACATTTCTACCTTACATTTACATATAGAATTCTGAAATGCGCTTATAAGATGCGCTTTTGGAAGACATGAGTTTTATTTTACTGCTTACCAAAAACCAATAATTTTTTGCTGGGTCTTCATCTCCATAAACCATAGGCACATACTGAATTTGATTTTTATATGTCAAACGGTATGACCTGTACAAACTCCAGAAAAATAGTGGCATACACACCCATCCACCCACACAGACATTATCGCGAAAATATCCAAAATCAGTTCAGGAGACCTCAAAACGTAAAAGTCCGTCGAAATCCCGACCTCGATTTTTTCATGATTATTTTACCTTTTGCTACGTATAGTAAACTAAAAAATGAAAATTTTAATTTAGTTTTGAATTAATAAATTAATTATTTAGGCTTAAATATGCAAGCATTAATTAAAACTTAGTTCGCTTTATAAACAAGTCTAAAAAATTAAACCTAAAAGTTAAAGGGTGTTCCGATAGCGGCGTGATTTGCATGTATAAGGCCTAAGTTTTGAACCATAATAGATAGACTCTTGAAATTTTTACAGAAGCTGTATAACTGTGGCCGCTATAGCAACAAATATTAAAACTTATAGGGTGTTCCGATAGAGAGGTATTATTCACGAAAGAGTTTATTTTTAGAACTGTAGGAGGCATACAATAAAAATTTAGAAACAGTAATTAAAACTTACTTCGCTTTATAAACAATCCTAAAAAAAATAAACCTAAAAATTAAAGGGTGTACCGATAGTGGTGTGATTTGCATGTATAAGGCCTAAGTTTTGAACCATAATAGATAGACTCTTGAAATGTTTACAGTAGATGTTGTACTTCTGCCGCTGTAACAATTACTAATATCTAAAGGGAGTTCCATCAGTGACATGTTTTTCACATATATTACCTTATTTTTTGAACCGCAATAGGCGCATGTATATTTTTATAGAAAGTGTATTACCATGGCCGCATTAACAACAATTACTAAAATTTAAAGTTGTACTAAACATAGTACGGAACCCTACGTGTGTTTATAAAAAGCTTTCTATACTTCAGAATGAAAATAACGAAAATTTTCAAATGTTGTATAAATACCAAATTTAAAGCTTTATCGTTTGAAAACGAAACCTACATGTGATAATGTTTTGTTTTATAAAAACAGGCCCTTAATTATTGTCTGCAAATCTTAAGTGGTTGCCTCATACAGTTCAAGAAATAAAGACATAATCGTAAATAACACATCATTTTCGGAACACCTTATAAGTTTTAGTATTTGTTTCTTAGCGGCCACAGGTTTACACCTTCTCTGAAAATTACAAGAATATACATATTATGATTCAAAACTTAGGCCATATACATACAAATTACGTCACTATGTAACGACACGTTTCCCGCTGGTTGCTGGGATAGCTTCAACGGAGCCCAGGGTCGTTTATATTATGTTTTGTTACTTACCTTCTTTATCTGGGAAAGAAGAGAAACAGTCGGGTTTTATTTCGTTAAACGTTATAAATCTTATCTCCAATGTTTTATTTGGTGTATTTGTTCTACTACAGCTTAGAGGACAGACGGTCTCAACTCGTAGCCGATGAATGGGAAGTCAGAACAGCGGTACGGGTGGCAGCGGCGGTCCAGGCGGCGGTACAAGCAGCAGCGACGGTCTACGTGGCAGCGGCGGCAGTGGCGGTACCTGGCAGCGATTGTAGGGAGTTCTAGGCCGTGTCCAAGATTATGGCCGGAATATAAAATTCCACACCAGCATTAGTCACACGGTCGAGCGAACACCGGTAGAAGATAAACTTCTGTGGTGTTGGTACTTCCACCAATTGCACTTGTCCTGTCGATAAGAAGTAATTGCGAATTATAAAATTCCTCCAAGAGACCTCTTACCTGCAGGCGAGCTGCTTGCTATCTCATTAATTATTCGAAATGTTGCGTCTTTTATACCCTTGAGTGGGCACACACACTTGTGTGATTGTTTGTTTACAATGGTTGCCAGCCATCATCTGTGAAATTGCATATGTTAAACAGCTGACTGTTCTAGTTTAACTGGTTGTTTCTGACTTACAGGTGACGCTATGAGTTTCTTGACCGTTAATTTAAATTTACTTTTATAAATAACATGAGATCAGTTTAGGATAAATCGTTTTACTTTAGTTGAATTCACTGAATATCAATATACTGATGATAAGTAAAACGAAAGTATATATAAAAAAAAATAGGGAATGTAAAATATATAATAATAATAATGGTAATAAACATAGGTAATTCAGTAATAATCTTACAAAATAAAAAAAAAATAAAATAATAAAAATAGTAAAATAAATAAGTAAATTCCATGGTATTATAAATGGTGTTACTTCACACTATGTGTAGGTGAAAACGAGTAAGCGCCGTTACAACCATCGGAAGACCCTTTAATTTTACGTTGATTTTTTATACTTGTTTATATAGCGAACTAAGTTTTAATTACTATTTGAAAATCTTAAGTGTATGCCTCATACAATTCAGGAAATAAACACATATGCGTTAATAACACGCATCAGAACACCCTATAAGTTTAAAGGCAACAGTTATACATCTTCTGTGAAAATTTCAAGAGTCTACCTATTATGGTTCCAGAGATAAAAGGCGCTGACAGACGGACGGACAGATGGACAGACATTGTAGCGAAAACAATAGGGTTAGGTTTTTACCCTTTGGGTACGGAACCCTAAAAAAGGTCTACATAAATCGTGAACGGTCTCAAAAGTATTAAATTAAATTTAAGTAGATATTAAAAAAAATAGTAAAATCTTAATTAAACCTTGCAGGCCACCTTGCAACATCTTATTATGTTGCAACAATAACAGATGGCGCCAGTTGAATAAAATTTGTATATAATTTGTATTTTTGTATTTTTTTTTTTGGCTTACAAAATGAAATTATAGATTTCAACATGGCTAATTCATTACCGGATTTTTTTAAGAAAACTTTTCATGGCTCTCATAGAGGTTAATTTTGAGTTCAATTTTTGTTTTGTTTTTTCGATTTTAGTTTTAAGTATTAGTTTTAAGATTATTGCAAGTTTATAAGAGATATACTGTCACGATATTGTTAGCCTCGGGAGCAAAGGCATTTTCTTTTAATTTTTAAAAATTTAAAAATAAAAAATCATTAATAGTTAAGTTTGGTACTGTATAATAAACTCATATTTTTTTTAGGACATTACATTATAATCTTAAATGTTACTTAGTTATTTATTTTTTTTGTACTCTAACATTGTTTTATAAAAAGGCTCAATAAATTTAACTTAAAACTTTGTATTTTTACTTTGTGGAATTACGTTGTTTTTAAAATATTTTAAACACCTCTTACAGAGGTTTACAACAATTTTTTGAATTTTTTATAAATTTTAGAATTTTATAAAGGGATGGGTACCTTTATATAAAGTAAATACATAAAACCATAACTGAAGCGCTGTAAAAGTAAGAGTCTTTCAATTGGTGTGGAATACTTTCAAAGCAAAAGTGAGCAAAATATTGTCAGGACGCCCTCGACGTGGCGGGCACTGCTAGTCTAGTAACTTTCATAGTGGAAACTAGCAACGAGAGGGTAAAACAGAAATTTGCATAATTACTCTCCCAAATATGAAAAAGTAAATGAACGCTTTACTAGCAAAAATTAGCAAGTTGACTACGGTGGCGTTAGGAAGGACTTAAAACGTGTACTGATTTGTGTACCTTTGTAAACGTAATTGTACTTAAATGGCAAACATCAATAATCTACCGGTGTTAGCCAGAAATGTCGCTTTTAAAGAAGTTCAAATTGACGATAATCTGAAGGAAAGCCATTAAACAACAAAAACAAAGCTATAATAATTTAAAACAAAATTATTTTTTTTAAATATTGCGTGCTTTTTGAAAGGCATTTTAGATTTAGATGTCAATATTTTTGATTAGTCTTTGCTAATAAACATTCTTATTTCAAAGGAATTTCTACAATATTTACCAGAGATGTTCTAAAAATCGCAAATAACATGTTCTGTAGTTCACAATCGCAAGAAATTTGGCGACTTCAAACCGCAAGCCCATTCTGAAGCAAACTGTTTATTTTTTTAAATAAACGTTTAAGAGTTAGTAGACATTTTTATTATAGTTGAAATTTGTTGATTTTTGGCTTAAGGTCCTGGTTTAAATAAATTAATTTTAAAAACTTTGGGTTTTTATAAAATTATTTTATTATCCGACATGTCGGCCATCTGCAGTGATTTTTTTTTTAACAACAATTAACATATACTAACATATATTTACAACAACAAATTACAACCTATGTTTACTTTATAAAGTTTTGTAATGTCGTCACTTGTTTTTCTTCCAAACACTTGTCACTAACTATTTAATGTTTTGTTTTATTCAGTTCTATGTTTGTTTATTGTATGTCGATATATGTGTGCACAATTGTCTGTGTCTGTTTTATGCTCCACATAGTTAATAACCCAACAGATAAGAGAATCAACTATCTAATCTCTCTTTCGAGAATTCTCATTTTTTTAAAATCAGGTTGGTTGCATAAGATATTTCAATATTAGTAATAAATATTACTAACTCACTTAATTTTCTATTAAAAACTTTGTGGGAGTTGTTTACACTTTTAATTGTGTGGCAACGCTTTTGACAAAAAAATTAAACTTCAAAAATCCTTATTTTTGTAAACAAAAATTCGATTGGAACTACCATAGATTACATAGATGGCCAACTCTCCAAATGTCAAAAACGTGGCTATAAATGTCTTCACACTTATGGGTACGCACAGTGGTTCCATTTTGGTTTTTGCGTAGCTAAAATCTGTAACTTTCTTATTAATCAGCAGATTGTTTAAAAATTTGGATGGAACATTACTGACTAAACATTCTAGTTATCTGCGAAAAATAAAGTCGATACTTAAATTAGTTTTAAAGTTATAAAAATTATTTTTTTATATTTACTTCCAAGTAATACTTCTTTTGTTTTTTACTTTACCATACGTAGTATATGGTAAAGTAGAGGTCTCCTGAATACATTTTGGCTATTTTCGCGATGATGTCTGTGGGAGAGTGGGTGGGTTGGTGTGTATGCCACTATTTTTGTACAGGTCATACCGTTTGACATATAAAAATGAAATTTAGTGCCTTTGGTATGTGGAGATGAAGAGCTGTATAGTTTTTGGGCATAATCGGGAGGGAGCAAGGGATTCGAATGTACTTTGAACTTTTATTATTTATGTATAAAAGTATCTGTTTCCATTTGGTATGATAAAGTTGAGTGTAGGCCACTCCATTTTTTTTTATAGAAACAAAAAAGAATACCTGCGATCTATACTATAACAGATTCATAAACTTATTTACATTATATTACAACAATTTTGTTACTACTATTAGTACTATTTTACCTGACTTTTAGACATTCCCGAAAATTCTTTTTGTAAAACAGATTTTTTAAAACCACAATTATTATCCTTTTTCACACATAATAAAATCTGGTTTAAAATAGGTCAGTAACTAATGAAAATGATCATAAAAAAGTCAAAAGAATATTTTCTAGCTCTATAAATGAAAGTGTCAATGACAGTTTTTTAATCGGTATTTAAAAAGAGACAATGATGTAATATTGAAACCATTTTTCTTAACTAGCGTATAATCTTCAAATTAGGTTATTTTTTAAGATTTACTTTTTATTTAAAAAGTAATAATTTAAAAAAAAATTTTAAACAATATTTTTTTTTTTATTTTTTCCTTTTTAAATAACCGAAAAGGGCCTGAAAAATATATACGTGTACATGTGTATATATAAGATCTTACCTAAGTATGAAAATGCTTATTAATAAATATACATTTCTATACAAAATGGATGTTCATATCCACATACTTTTTTTTAAATAATAGTGCATTATATTGTAATGCTAAATCCAATTTTATTCAACAAATGTATCAACCAATATACACAAAAAACTGAAAAAATGCATATTCCAAAATATAGTTCTTAAAGTGTTTTGTAAATACTTTGCAGGTTAGAAGGTATTAGCAGCTAATATTTTTAGGACGAATAAGTGAAACATAAAGCTATATATCTGTACTAATATCTTAGTGGAGGCAAAATTGCAGTTCCATCTTAAAAACTTATTTCTTTAAATTTCAAGATGGATCGAATAATTGGTTGAAAAATTTTTTTTAACAACTTTGATAAAAAATTAACACTGTTTTATTTGCAATAAAATCACCTTTTTATAAATGTATAATACGTAAGTATGAGTCTTATACTTTTAAAATTATAGGTCTTCAAACTTTTAGGTGTAATAAATCAACTTTTTTGATTACATATATATAGCTACTTTATGGCAAAGATATTTCCTAAAAAATAAAATCTATTGATAAACGAAGTAAAATGTGTCAATTTAGACATATTTTTATAAAAAAAAAAAACAAAAAAAACTAAGTCTGAAACACTTCAAATTTCTAATTTATCTACGGAACCATTGTGGTACGGTGTGAATTCAACACACACAGGGGAGTAAAATTGTTACTCACATTTATACTCTATTACGCGATATGTCGTTGCACTTTTCAAATATGTAAATATTTAAACATTTTTTAACTCAAAATTTATTATTTTTCCAAGTTTTTAACAAAAAATTAATTTTATTTTGTTGATAAATAATTAAAATTAGTATTCAATCCAACGATTTTTGCAAATAAATATATTAGCAAGAAATACATAATTCCTATTCTTAATTAAAAATAAAATAATTAAAAAATAAAATTGATTGTAAAAAAATAGTTTTTTTACAAAACATTTTATACAACTATGTGCAGTTTACGTGTGGGGAAATTTTTTTAAAAATCAGCACTTATACCAATTTTTCTACTAATACATTCTTAGACTTAGATTTTTTGATAAGAAGGAACTACCTTCTTTTTTTTATATCATGGTCGAAAGTTTCTCATCAAATGTGTCATCATTATTTTTTATACAAACAAGGTTTTAGATTTTATAGTTGTTTTTGTTTTATTCGAACTGTATTCTTTAAGAACAGCTTTAAAAACGAGATCGGGTTAACAGGTGGATTTTGCAGTGTGAAAAAGTGGAAAATTAAGTGCAACTTTAAATTAATTAATACAACAAAAAAAATGTGTTGAAAAAAAAAAATAAAAATCAATATTAATTTAAAAGGTATTAACTAAATTTTAAAATAATTACATTGGCCCATAATCATAGTCAAACACTAAAGTCGGTTATATTTAAAAACAACTTTAAATTAAAGAACTGCTTTAAATGAGTTGGGAACTATAGTCAAAATTAAAGCATATTTTAACTTACACCAACTTTAAGTGGGTGCCACATTAAAAGCAAGAAATGTTTTCATACAATCTGCAATAAAATACAAGCAGATGGCATCTCTAAACAAAAAAGAAAAAAGGCCGCAAAAATTTGTTTACTTTTTGTTTTTTATTATTTACATATATTGTAAAATTAAATTAAACAATAACTAAAATTAAGGAAATGGAAATACGGGAAAACGTAAGTAAATTATTTGATATTTTATTTTACAATTAATTACATTACTAATTTTTAGCAGGAGCAAAAACAGCCACGAGAAAGAGAGGCAAACTGAATCTCAGCTGAAAAAGAATATTTGCGGCAATGTATAAATATGAATATTGATGTAATAGAGCACAGGGGCAATGACGCGTCCATGATTCTCAAAAAAAGGACGCATGGAAATCTGTATATATTGCTATGGCTTCAGCGGGTTTTGGTCGTGATGTAAAAAAACTGAAAGCTTAGTGGGTACGAATGAAAGTTAGCACTAGAAAAGCTGTTGCGACCATCACCTATGAAATAAAAAAACACAATTAACAATTTTTCTAAATATTACTTTTTTTTAGTTTTTGTTTTAGTTTTTGTTTTATACGGCAATCAGCTGTGTGATTTAGAGTGATGCTAAATTGGTTAAAAAGAACTTCAGCTTGTTTTAATTCTAAAACATGCTTTTGAGTTAAAAGTATACTTTTACTTGTCTATAGTTAACAAAATTGTTAGTTTTAACAAAAGTAAACTTTCTATTTCTTAAAGTGTACTTTATTGTTGACTACGATTATGGGCCAATGTGTTTAGCTTATTTTGGATTTGTTTTAAAATTAATATTTATCCAATCATTCTTAGTGTTCGTTTGTCCATTATTTAAAGTTGAACTAGATACAGAGGGATACAGATTTGAAAAAGGTCAATTATAAACACTTTTAAATTATAATTGCTAAATAATTTTAAGAAATTCAGACAAAGAGACATATTTCAAAAAGAATAACAGAAACTAATAATGGTGGTTGGCAAAGTATGTAATGCTTTAACTCAAACTTTATCCGCAAAGTGTTACATATTAAATGCAAAACCCACCGAAATGAACAATATTGAACGAATTAAAAAATATTGCTTACTAGCTATCTACCCGGTGCGATTCGCTGCACCCATCCACAAAAAAGAAAATAAACATTATCCTAATCCAGTCTGTATTTTGCTGAATTATTCATATTAATATGAGGGTTAATTTCGCAAATTTTCAAGACTACCTACCTATGGCCGATTTCCAGGTAGAAAATAATAATTGTTCACTTTGTATTCCAATCTAATTAATAAGGGGGTTACTGGTCCAAAATTTAAAAGGTTGGCGTTGTCAATATTTATTTCCTTAAAAACCTTATAGGCTTTTTACACTGATCAACATCTAACATCTACCATCAATTTGCGAAGATGTTGACATCTTTCCAAAGGAAATACACAGGCCTAAAATTCAATATCTTTCAACATCTTTACAAGATATTGTTCCATTTTACATCTTTCGATTGTTTGAGTGTCATCACTAGAAAATGGCAATAAACTAGATTAATTTAGTGGCATCACTGAAAAAATGTCACTTATGTGGAAAAAATATAAACCAAGTTTTGTTTAAAAATGAGCATCATACGAAGGTACAAAAATTGTTTTTTTTACATCTTCTTTCTCTAAAATGCTTTCAATAACTTTAACACTGTACATTAATACTTGGATTTGTTCTAGCAAAACAACAATTATTCCAATTATAAATATTTGTTGTTAGCCCATATTTCTATTTTTTTATTAGCTAAATTATGCGTCTTACTTTTTTTTGACAGTTGAGTTGATGGTAGATGTTAGATGTAAGATGTTGAAAATGTAAACTGATTTTCACATTTTCAACATCTTCTAGACGTTTCACTAAGATGTTAGTCACTCTAAAAAGCCTATTTAGTTGTATTTTAATGTAGATTAAAAAAAACAAATTGGCCAAATTGGTGCAGCCGTTAAGTGGTGCGATTACCAACGAACGACATTTGATTTTGTTTATATAGATTTATTTTTTAAAGCAGTTTAAACATTTTTATGAGTTATCAATCACTCCCATGTTATAACTAAATAGTTCTGACATATTAATAAAGCCGTTGACGAAATTTCATGATGATAGCTCTACTGGAAGTATTTTTGGCCGCCGACTCCATACAGCTCCGACCTCTGTGTATTGCTTTGTTTTCTCCAGTTCTGGCGATTTGATACAAACAGCTGATCCTCGAAAATATTTTTGCTAGAACTGTAGAACATGTAATCGGCAATCAAATAAAATATGCGGTTATTTTATTTTTAATTCTTAAAAAAAATATGGGAGCTTATTAAATGTTGAGTTAAAGATCTTTAGGATAACTCAACCGATTTAGTAAAAATTCTTTTAATAAGATATTTGTATCCAGTCATGTATGTTATTATTAATAAAGTAAATTAAAATATGTTTAGTACTGATTACCTACGACGTAAATAACCTTTTACTTCAATGGTGCTAAAAACAATATAACTAACAAAAACTTCATTCACCGGCAAATATTTTTATTGCTTTGTGTTTTTTATAAATTTAATATAATAATTTGTTAAAATTGTTTTGTGAACAAACAAATTATTTTGTTTCCCTTTTTTAAATGTTAATTTTTTTATTGCATTTTTTCAAAGCAACTACACTAACAAGAACGCTGCTGGCATTTTGTTTTTAATATTCTTTTGTTTGTCAGAACATGCCTGTACATCAATAATATTCCAAAACACATAAATATGTATATTATACAAAATATATTAAAAACTGTACAATACCAATTTTAAAATCAGAATTGTACCGAAAAATAGTACAATTACACAATGTATCATCCCCGATTTGTTTACAATTTATTATTTAAAAACAAAAAGACCTAAAATGAATACTTGATTTAAAATGGAAAAACTAAATTTGATCGTTTGATACCCTTGCTAAATTAAAGACAAACAATACACCAACAAAATTTTATTCACTTTTAAATTCTTTTAACTGCAAATTTTTTTTTAGTTCATTTACTATTTATTGTATCTGCTATATTTTTGAAATAACAATAATTACGCGTATCTTAAATCTAAAATAAAAATATACTTTTTAAGCCCAGCCAGTGCTAGATAAAAATAATGTTTGTTTGTTGC